>OW026521.1:151917340-153117340 GCA_932274085.1 Protocalliphora azurea | reverse complement strand
TCAAAAATTTAAATTTATAAAAATTTATTTCGATTAGTTTTTTTTTTTAATTTTAGTGCAAAATATTTGATTGAACCAGACCAATTCTTTTCCAAAAAAGACAATTCCTAAAATGAATAGGAACGTGTTTGGAAGAATCTGGAAAGAATCGAATCCTTTATTCGATGGTATTGGGAAAATGGATACATACCTCAAATGGTAACTTTAAAAAAAAAATAATTCTGAAAGTATAAATTTTTATTTTGAAATGAAATGAGAAAATCATTTTAGTTTTTAGCGAACTCGAAAATTATTAAAAATAGTAATGTTCTATGGTAGAAAATATTTTTTCTCTGGTGTTTTTTTATTCTGTTGTGTGAAATATAAGCTTTATAAAATATTTACAAATTAAAATTTTATCATTAAAAATGTGTAAAGAGAAAAAAAGAAATATGAAAAAAATTTAAATATTTTGATAGCATTTGTCAAAAATTCTACTAGCCTTATGAGCTGCTTAATTTTGCTTAGCACATAGCAAATTTTCTACTCTTTCACTCAGGCCCTAAGATACTTTTTTTTTTATTGGGTAACAGTGACGAAAAAATCACATTGATATGTTCCTAATCGACATATCATAAAATGCGAATTTTTGGTTGTTAAAAAGCGCTAAATCTAGGGTGAAAAACGTAAAACGCTTAGCTCACTTGATCTGAATTTTAAGGAAATCGTTATTAATATGTAGCATTTATAAACAAATATATATGGATATAAACCCTTATTCCATTTTACGCTATTTTCAGCTACAAAATTCTATATGTTCTAATCCGAATTTTTTTAGTGGCACTTTGTGTACAGATAGATGTTTAATAAATCTTACCAAATATTGAAAAAAGGTAAGAAAAATAGAAAATTATATATTTTTTTATGCGTAAATGCTTCATATATTTCACAGGTTTTAGTCATTTTGTTTAGATTTCAAACAAGCCCAATTAAAGAGACACCACTAATGCTGATAATGTATGTTCTTCTGAAAATACGTATTTCGATTTGCTGGTGTAGCGTTAAACAAATACAAAAATGGAGTTAACGATTTAAATTGAATTTAGGGCTGTTTGGAGACGTCACATAGTGAACTGAGCTCATAGTAATGAAAAAAAAATATAGAAGGAGTCAAGGTAAATTTGGAATATATATATAAATTAGCAACCTCATTTCTTAACATTTAAAAAAATTCAAAATTTTTTTCATAAAAATTTAACTATCCTGTATGTAACTGTTGAAAGTCTGCACAATAACAAAGAAGATGTGGATTTTAACCACAAAGTTCGATTGGTTTATATAATATCGAATGAGATCAAAAAGTATAAACACGCGAACAGAGAGTGTAGAAATATGGGAAAGAGTTAAGTAATTTTTGAACCTTTTTATAAGTTTTTGAAATTTGAACAACAATCATGACTATCAAATAAAACATATGCTGCTAAAATTTTGCACTCTGTTAGTTTCAAGTCTTGGGAGTTTAGATTTGTAACCCTTTTTTTTAATAGTATTACCACAAAACTTATTAAGGATTAAGGTCAGTTACAGTCAGATTAAAAATGTTTGATAATGACCTGTGTATGAATTTCTTACATCACTTAAATATTTTTAAAGATAACTTAACTCAACCTATTCAGTGCTACCAGAGATAGAAATTAAAATGTTAAAACAAATTATTTTATTAAAATATTATAATATTATTTTTGTAATTTCCTAACCATTAAAAAATTCTACACCATCATCATCAAGTACAAACTGACTAATTTCTTCATGGTTATGAAAGCTGTTGTTTGGTTTTAATATGCTTCGATTTAACTTCCCAGCAAAAACTTCCATTGCCAAATAATGATTTAAAATGCAACTATAATAGCACTACACTTTAACATAGTGTACATGGTCACTACATAGTTACCATATATGATTCCAAATTGGGTCTTGTATAATTTATTACTGTAATATAAATGGATATAAATCTGCTTAATAGTTACACAACTAGTTACATGTGATGCAGATAAGAGTTAACTTTTGAAACAATACACAAAACTTCTAGGTATTGCAGACGGGATTTCAATGTTGGCGTTGCGTTGAAAAACATATCATTCGTTAACTTTATATCGTTACCAAGTTTTTGCTGGATTCATTAAAGAATCTGACGAAATTAATTATTTGCACATTAGATATCAATTGCTGTTTTTTTCCTATTCTTTCTAATTAATTTGTAAAGGCATTCTAATGCATCTTCTGAAAATATTCCTAAGAGAATCGTATATTTATTATATGATTCTCAATTGGTGCAAGATGGAAGATATATGGAGCCAATTATAATAGTTTCTCTGATTTTGTCTTAGGTTTCATAAAATTTTACATGTTTATGGGTCTTCCAGGTGACGCTCTTCTCAAAATTAATCCCAGATAAAAAAGCAATTCTTTATTTAACGTTATAAAAAAAACAAGTGATTTTCGGTAAGACGGAAGGACAGATACTATTACATCAAATAAAAAAAAAAAATGAATGAGACACCTGATATTCCAGATCGTGTATTGTTATAATTGTGCGTTACAAAACTTTATTTCTAATAAGCTTTTACTCATTGTAATGTAAAGTACGGAACGTCTAAGCAAAACAAGTCAACAAATCACCTATAATTTCAAATGCGCTGCAAAGTAAACATTTGAAAGTATAGAATAGCATCTATATTTATTGTGTGCCTATAATCTCTGTTCCATTGAAATTGTCAATATTTTAGAAAATATTAAATATATTAACTGAAATTATATATGATTTTTTTTACAGTGTAGCACTAAATATCTTTAATTATTGTTAGTTTTAGTTTTCTCTATACAGTTCTAAATACTCCTAAGCACCATAGCACCATTTTATTAAAAGTTGCATTATTAATTTTTTTTTTAAAATCTACTTTTTGTTATATAAAATTTATTAAAAAAAATTTTATATTTTAAAAGTCGTCTAATTTGAAGTAGGCTAATTGCACAAAGTTAAACATATCGCAAATGCTAAAGGGGTTGACTTTAATTTAAAATGCATTTCTTTTTTATTAATTCCAAAATATCTTTTATAAAAATTTTTCCACTATATAGTTCATTGTGTCAACTTCTCTTATTTTTAGTTTTTTAAGAAAATGTTTTTATAAAGATTATCTGATTGAAGAACCAGTGTTACGTTATTCTCCCTTTCTCATCTCATCTCAGTTTTATTTATTGTCATTTTAATATAGCCTTTAATAAATCTCTTCTTCAACAATATTCTTTTGCAAATGAAATGAACATTTGTTATTAACTTTCTTTTAACCACAGACAGGGTCCTTCTAAGGTTAGTTCTAAAATATTTCATATGAGCTAGTTAACTAATCAAGACTTTACTTTGATATTAGCATTGTGAGAATATGATTAATTAAAGATTTAGTGTTATTTACTAACACCCGAGAATTTACTTCACATTCCTTCGTAGTTATTTAATTTTGTTTGAAATTGTCACATTTTACAAGTTTTTCTTAATAAAGTTTGTCTAAATATGGAATATAAATAACTTCAACATATGGAAGATTGATACAATTTGGATATGCTGGACGGTGTCCAAAGATAGACCTTGAATTTATTTTGGCATTTTGAGCGCTCTTAAGAAAGTTGTTTTTTTACAGAATCCATACACTGAACCAAAAAGTTACATAAATACAACGAATAAGTTCATTGTTTCAATGAACTTGTACCCTAATTTTGACCTAACATAAAAGTACGTTAAATCAACATATTGTCATGTGATAAAATTTAACGTACAAGTTCATTAATTCAACATATTTTTACTTAATTTTAATGAACACATTCGTTGAATAAAACAAATAATTCAAATTATGTAGATGTTGCAAATTTACTAATATACCCACCATATTTAAAGAAATAAATATATATATGAATACAAATTTATTTACATATCTATAATAAAGCATAACATACAAATACTTACATATAATAACAAATAATAGATATAAAAAGTAACTTAACCACACTAATGCACAATGTTACTTTTTCCTTAACCCCTCTAATGTACAGTATTATTAATTTCAGTCTGCTTTGTTACTATTCTCTTTAACTAACTTACGCATCATAATTCCCATTTAGATTTTATTAGATTATTTTATTTTGATTAGATTTTACTTTTACTTTTATAGTGAAACACGCGTTATAATTTTCATTTAGTTTATATTATTTTTTCCTTATATACGAGTGGTCACAGCTTTGTTACAAAAAAGGACTGATATTGTTGTACGTACAGCACCTTTGCATGAACCCGAAGTACCGTCAGAATATTACTCGATATCCACACGTTAATTTGGACACGTGTCCCAGTTATTACTAACCGTATAATCTTTGTTTTGTAATTAGCTGAACTCAAAGCTCCCGAATTCTTTTGAGTTCGAGGTATTTTACCGTATTTTGCATCCGTAGTTAACCAAACTCAAAGCTACCGAGTTCTTTCAGTCCGAAGTAGTCTACCGATTACTTTAGTATTTGGCATTAGTAGTTCACCTTTTTGGTAATCGTATTACCAAAGCTCACCGCCCTACCAGTAATCTCTTCCTGTATTTTCATCGTTTTAGCTTAAACCGCTCTGGAATTTCATTGTATAATCTCGCTGAAATATTCGGACAAATTCATAGCTTTAAGTAGTTTTAAGTAGCTTAAGGTTTCGTAAATAAAAGTTTTCAAAGGAACCAGATCTTCGAATCGAACCTGGACACACTGAGTCATACATTGTCTGGAAAAATAAACTGCATTGCAATGAACGCTATGCGTTGAAAATATATGCTATTTTCGTATTCATTTTATTTTTAATTATTAAATTATATAATTATATAGCATTTCAAATTAGAAAAAAATTCTCAACTTCTCTATGTATAAATATAAAATAATATTTATAATTCATTTTACTAAATAAACAATAAGAACATATGAACCAAATAAGAAATATATAGTCGGTCAAGCCCGACCATATGATACGCCACACAATTGTGCATGTCCATCAAAATTCATGGAAGGGTCTTATATTAGACATGCTGACAATTGTGGATCGATACTTTTACTAAGTGTAAAATAAAATATATGAATACAGAATATTACGTAAATACTAACATTTATATGAATTTATGTACTTTAGGGTGATTCCCGAAAGTGGGCTTATATGGGAGCTATGGTAATTTATGGAGTGATCATCATAAAATGTGTCACTATGATTTTTACCTATATAAAAGTTATTCACGATAAAGTGATTATTAGGCATTTATGATCGTTAAATCCCTATTCCGAAAGGACATTTGTAATGGATCGATTATAACCGACTTCAGCAGGATTCGTTCCTGTGTCATGAGAGTCCTACGCGCAAAATTTCATTGAATTATCTTCACAATTGCGACTTGTACTTTGTGCACAAGGTTTACATGGACAGCCAGCCAGCCGTCCAGACAGCCAGACGGACGGACGGACATCGTTAGAACTACTCAAAAAGTGATTCTGAGTAGATTGGTATACTTTAATGTGGGTGTTGGATGATTTTTTCTGTGCGTTATAAGCATCAGCACAAACGCATAATACCCCCACCACCTATGGTGGTGTGGGGTATAATAATTTCATGTTCTTGGTATCAATAGCTAAAACGAAGGGTGAAACATATGTTTAGATGATATATGTCGAAAACATCCTGTACGCTGTTTCCAAACAACAAGAAAGATTTCGGGAACTTTAACAAAACACATCCTTTTATTGTTGTTTATAACGCTCATTGATGGTATGAAATAAAACATTAATTTGGGTGCAGCATTGTCTTGAAATAAAGCTGAAAATAAATAATAATTTTAAATTATTTATCAACAAATAAAATTAATTAAAGATGGATTCGTGCAAATTACCTAACGTTTATTTAAAATGTTTACCTTTCACGTAATTTTTTGCTTCCTCTATTTTCATGAAATCTTCCAGCTAGTTATAAGGAACATCCTTGCCAATGTGTAATACATTATTAAATAAGTATTAAATGAAAATATTTAAAATGTAAACACTTTACGAATAGGAAAAAGCTTGGTTTTTATATACAGGATTTTTTTTTTTTTTTTTTGAAAACCACGCCCTTCAAGCCTGTTACATTCCTGTGCTTCATATTTTTTATCTATATAAATATAAGTAAAATATAATACACATTTAACAAATTAACATATTAAAATATATTATTAAATTTACTTCTTAGGAAATCCAGCACATTCTCCAAGTTCCAACTTTTAAGTAATTATTTTAATGCGGTGTATTCATTAGTAGTTCTCGAGTTCCGTTTGAATATACTCGTACATGTATGTATATATGTATGTATGTATGTATGTATGTTTTTGAATAACTCTGGATTTTTCCCAAATGTTTCACAATTGTTGCTTGACATATTTTCTTCTTTCTCTTTTCTCCCGTTAAAAAAAAAGTTAACGAATATGATGAATTTAACAAAGTTAACGAACTATTTCTTGACTCAAAGTATTTGTATGTTGAGTAAAACTTTTTTCTGAAATCAAAGTATTAATACTTTGAATCAACGAATTTTATATTTGCGTTGAATTTATTTTATATTTTGTTTCTTTTGGTTTTTCTAAATTAACGTAAATGTTAATTGATCGAACATACAAGTGCTTTAAATTCAAAGGCCATATTTTCTTATCTTTAAATCAACGAACAAATACGTTAAATAAAAGAACTGATTAACTTATTTTATTAAGTAATAAATTTAACGGATAATTTCATCAGTGCGTTGAATTTTTCATTGAATTTCAATGAATAATTTCATTGATTCAAAGAATTTTTTAAAAAGATCAAAGAATTTCATTCAACATATTTCATTCTCTGAATTTACAGATTTCAGTGTAAATATACGTCAATTTATTCTGCTAAAAACAGAGTAATCTCAACGTAGTTCCTTAAATTTTCATCAATCCATTAGATATTAAAAATTTGGTATATTATCCCTATGCAATAATTGTTCATTGTTCCAATATTTCGCTCTTTAGTAGGCTTAAATCAATATTTTTAATAGTGTTCTGTCTGATAATCTATTTAATCTTATGATCTCTTTTGTTCTCTCAAGGTTTAGGATTTCCTCAAGTATGTCAGTCATTTTCCCAACAATAGCGTTCTAGCCTCTTCATTGTCTTCCTTATACACCTATAACTAGTTTTACCAAATATTGCCATGGTAACTAAATTATCTCTCAATTATATGTACTAACTATTCTTCCGAGTGTTGGCCTAGTACAACACCTTTGTGCTCTAAAAGTCGTTCTACCAACAGTAGATTTCTGTGAGATTCTGACATGCTAATCTATGGATATTCTCCAATAATTCTTTGATAGATTTTGGTGTTTTGTTTGATTGCGCTCAAAAATTATCCCATTCTGATTAACTTATCTTTCTTTTCCTATAAGAGCATTATAGCTTGGAACCCAGATTATCTCAAGATTATTTAATTCTTATAATCTAAAACGTTCCGATTTAACATTTACAGTGTTAATAATGTTTTTTTCTTTTTTTTAACCGCTTGCCAGTCCATAATAATGGAAACTAAAGCTCTGTCATTAATTTCTTTCAACTATTGAAGACTTTCTGTTATTGCCATGATTTTAGCTAAAAATATTTACTATTGTTTATATATCTTATTGGAATTCTGACACCTATTTCAGTTGCTATATTTGCTCCTATTAAAATTTAGTATTATCTTTTAATTTCTATACCTTTTTCATTTGCTATCAATATCACTAAATAACGAAAAATGTCGACTGTTTATCGATTTTGCTATACTCTACTATTAATTAAAGAATTTTTTCGTCAGTATATTTTAACGACGAATATCGATAAAATTGATAGAACATCATTATTTGAAAAACAAAAATTTTAAATTAAAATTGGATTTTTATTTAAAAATTTTCTTGATAAATTATGAAAAAGTTTAAATATTATACAAATGTGTTCAGATTGTCTTCCAACAACATACCAATATGACCGTATATATATGGTTCTTGTGGGAAATATTTGAAAAAATTATTTGGTGTTAAATAATTATTATATTAGTCCCGTTCATTTAAAATTTGTGTTGAAATTATAAATGACATAACGATGTGATTTATTTTTAAAAATTTCTAAAGAAAAAAATTCTCTAAAAAAAGGACATTTCATCAAATATTCTTTTATTTATACTAAAAATTGACAAAAATGGAATTTCTTTTATAAAAACACAAATTTTCACAGGAATCTAAGTTTTGCATACAAATTAAAATTTTTACTAAAAATCCATATTTTACAAATATCTCATTTTTTACAAAGAAATTTAATTTTGTGAAAAAACAGAAATTTTTACTAAAAATTCGAATTTTTACAATATTATAAAATTTTATTAAAAATTCAGTTTTTCGTTAAAAATTAAAAATTAACAATTTTTAAAAAAATTTTGTAATTTCACTAAAATTAAATTTGTTCATTAAAAGAAACTAAAGCCTTCTCTAAGTAATCAGTTTTATTAAATAATGATAATAATAATAATAATAATAATAATAATAATAATAATAACAGTAATAATAAAATAGTAAATATTCTCTTATAAACTCTCACTTTATTCTCTCGTTTTTTGACACAATTCTAGAGTGGTGTATTTCATGACCGAACTGGTTCAATTGAGTGATATACTCAAATAAGCGAAGTGAATCATACATTTTTTAGAGCGCTTGAGCAATTATATTGGGGTATTATGAGTTTGTGCTGATGTACACATATTAGTATCAAGTTTATATTCGACTCAAATAAGATTTATATTAGTGAAAAATTTTATGAGGATCGCTCCATAACTTACCATAGCTCCCATATAAGCCAACTTTCGGGAGTCACCCTAAAGTTCATAAATTCATATAAATGTTAGTATTAAAATAATATTCTGTATTTGTATATTTTATTTTACACTTAGTAAAAGTATCAGTCTACAATTCACAACATGTCTAATATAAGACCCCTCCACGAATTTTGATAAACATACACAATGGTGTGGGGTATCATATGGTCGGGCTTGACCGACTATAACTTTCTTGCGTGTTTTCTTTTGCATTCATTTCTTTTATTTTGATATTCGGCTCCAGTGTTTCCAGGAGGCTAAAATGAACCTTAAAAAATATCGGAAAAGGCTAAATGACTCAAAATATAAGGTCAGAGAAAAGTTAAATTTTGTTTTTATTTTAAAAACTTATTTTTTCCCATTGTTAAAAAATTTGAAATTTAAAATATGTTGAGCACTCAGAAATTTTCTCTGCAGTAATAATACCGATTAGACAGTTTTTTAAATATTCGTTTCTAAACAATTTTTATATATGTATATATTGATATATATGTATATATTGATCACTTTCAAAGTTTTAAAAATAAAATAATGAAATTTATTTTACATGCTTATCCTCTATACATGCATAAAATTTATCCAAAAGATGTGATCTTTTGCAATTTTTGAGCTATAATTGTTTCTTTCTTAAGAATTTCCAAATTTTTGTGTGATTTTGCAGTACTATAATAATATTTTCAGATTTATATTCATAAATAGTTTCTGTTACTAATGAACTATATATAAAAAAGTAATAATAATAATTATAATAATCGGTTTAGTAAGCCCATAAAATTGTTTGTTATTTTTAATTTGGAGAATGAAACACTGCTGGAGAAAATTTTTTAAATATAAATATTCCCGATTTTTTGGGCCAATAAATTGATGATTCTCTAAAATAAAAAAAAACTCATGCTTTGCTTGTAGGGACCGTTAACATATTAAATACTGCCTGAACAAGTTCTTTACAGGGACATGTAAGTTAAATTTCAAATTATATACTTTCGTCTAAAATTAAAATTTTATTAACTAAAACTAAACTAAAAGATGCAAACAAAATTTCCCCAAAATTGTTTAATATCCCCAACAAATTCCCCAGTCACCAAACCAAAATTTTCATTCTTTTATGCAGCAAAAATTCCTCAAATTTGGGGTCAAAACTACAAATTTGGCAGCCCTGGTTTGTAAAAAACAGCCAAATGGTTTTCAGTAAACAGACATGTTGAACTATGTCGCTCTTTTTGCTCATTCGCTTTTTTGGCTTCTAATGAAATAATTCACTATGAGAAAGGTACATTAAAAATCATTTGCATAACGAGTCGTTCCATTAAGAGCCAACTGAGCAAATGAACTAAAAGAGCGAATTAGTTCATGTGAGTGAGCTGAGCTAAAAACAACGGTCATTTATTGAGCTAATAAACCCAACTCTATGAAATTCAATAAAACTTTTGGTAAATGAAATCTCAGAAAAATATTTTATGTAAATGAATACACTTATTATTCATTATATTCTTCTAATAATAAGGTTTTCATAAAACATTATTAAAATTAAAAAAATGGTATTTAAGATCCAAAAAATCTTCATTTATATAAGTAATTTTTAAAATCTTAACAACAGTATTGTTATTATTATTATTATTGTTATTATTATTATTATTTTTATTATTATTATTATTATTATTATCGTTATGGTTTTACTAGAACTTTTTTTTTGTATTTATCGTACTGAAACTTATCGTTAACTACCGATGTGTTTAATGACAAAAATTTGTAAAATTTTACTACAGAATAGCACATAACAACAAAATTTGTTAACTAACGAATTTTCCATACTTAACAAAACATTTTTGTCGTTAAAAAGTTGCAGTATTGCGGTACTGGTCTGTTTTTATATCATACTAATGACAGCAATCTTATGGCAGCTAAAGCCTTTCCTTCGATCGGTAGTATTGATAAAATATTCTCAATAGCATTTTCAGGTTTGTTAAATAAACAGGCTTTGACAAATGTTTTTTAGTTTAAATAATTTTTTTTCATGCTGGGCACTTAAGCCCAGCACTATTTTTATTAATAAAATTATAACATAAAGTAGACTACTACTATTTGACCCCTCCAAGCCCACTGTAACATAACTGTTAATTATAATTGTGACCATGCATGCAGGCCAACATTAATTTTCTTTGAATTATAAAAAAACAAATGTCACATTCAATTCTTTTCTATAATATTTATTGCATTAAAGGCGTTTAACGATTATAAGACTTTAATTTGTATTTTACAAAAATTAATTAAATTATTATTATTATTCAAATTAAAAATACACAAAGTCAAACAATAATAACAAAATAATAACTAATAATAACATCACCAACAATATTCACAATTATAATAATAATCATCATAATTCCACAGCATGAGAATTTCACTCACCGTCATCAGCATCATCGTTACAAAGATGAAAGAATATATAAATGATTATTTAGTTGATTGAATTTAATACACGTTGCATGTCTGATTAAATAGTGTATTTAGAAAGGGAGAGAGAAACAAAAATGGGGCGAAGGTTTTCATACTTTGTATTTAACTATTGACGCATCAAATATTTTTGTAGCATTTTATATGATTTTTTTTTTAATTTTAACCTTTTAATTGACATTATAGAAATACGTTGTTGCTAATACGTTGACCTTCATTACATTCATATACATATGTATAATGAAATTATGAATGAATGAACTTTTTACTGTTTGATCAATTCGCTCTCATCATTTCACCAAAAAACATATTATTAGTCAATTCAATGATAACTTGTCGTCAATGTGAGTCACTCTGTCATTCATTCATTCATTAATTATAAAATATTTTATGATCATTGTCTGACTACAATCATATATTCTAAAAACAAAGATCTCAAGTAAATAAATTTGCAAAAACAAATAAAAAATAAAGTGTCATGAAATTGTTCTGTTGTGGTTTTTCATGCAAATAATAAAATGAAGAATGTTTGATTAAAAATACGTAGCATATGAATGCTGGAAATTGGGTCAGTATATTTTTTTCATTTTTATTTTATATTTTTTTGTCCTCAAATTACATTGTGTTAATAGTGCAAATAGACAATCTGAAACAATGTGTGACAATAGTATTACCAAACTGTGGCTGACAAAAAAGTTACATAATAGTATATCTAACACCTCCCACAAAAAATGAGTTTTTTAATGAAAAATCTAGTTGCTTATAAATCGTAAACGAGGTGGTTTAGAGTGAAAACATTGAAATTCTGTGATCACTCATATTTTCTACCAAAACTATTTTTTTTTTTTTTTTTGTCACAAAACTAAAATTACTCATAAATAATAAACGATAACGTCGGGAACGAAAATAATTAAAACCTGTGATCGATTTTTTTTTTTTAAAGAAAACTAAAATTAAGGGTTTTAGAAAGAAAACAATAAAAATCTGTGATCACCCATATTTCCCAACAAAAATAAATTTTTTTATGAAAAACGTAAAATCACTTATAAATCGTAAACCACTAGAAGTTTATTTGTGAGCCAGTTCAAAATAAATTTTCAAAAAATTTACTCATTTTTTTCAAAACACAAAAACAGAATATATGTAACTACATGTATTTGGTTGTTGCATGAATTAGGTTTTTGACAAATGAATTAGGTTTTTGTCTCTCACATAAACTTCTAGCTGTATTCTATGTCGTAAACTTCAAAAATTTATTTTTATACTCTTCATCACAGGTGTAAAGGGTACATATGTATAAGTTTGTCATTCTGTTTGTAATTTTAACAACTGTTAAAATAAAATAAGTGTGAAAATATACAAATATATTCTTTTTATGATTTAATTTATTTATTTACATACGTATTGTATTTCACTTTTAACAAAAAAATTATTTTAATTTATATTTATTTATATTATCAATAGCAAATTTATAGTTTTCCATTATAGTGGCTTTAACCACGTTCTTCACTTACGCAATATTTAATATGTGCATCATACGGGGGTATTGATCGCCCTGCGCCTAACCCCTTTATTTTAATTTTCAAAGGTGTAGTTTATCATAAGAGTAACTCATACCAAGTTTGAACATTTGCACTATAACAGTTCTTAAGATATGCGATATTAAACATTGGTGTCCTAAGGGGGGGAGGGGGGGGGGGGGGTCCTACTACAAAAAATTTAAGAAAATGGGTGCAGCGGCTCTTAAGATATCCGATACTTAATATTGGTATCCTATGGAGGATACCACTTCCCATGCGCCTATCGAAAAAATAAGTAGCTTATTTTATTTTCGGGGCTCATGAGATGTTACTGTAATTTTCAGGAAAATCGGTTAGGTCGTTTAGGAGTCTATAAGCCAGCAGACAGACAAACATATTTAATTTATATATAAAGCTCTATTAGTAACAAAGATATCATCCAAAACGTACTATTTATGTTCCTCAAGGTCCTATATAAGCTAAGGACTTAGTTCTCATATATTTTTTTTTTAATTTCGTCAAACAACGAAGTTATTGGCTAATCTTTTTTTATTTATTTAATGTCTGATTCTCTTATAATTGTTTGTTTTCATGGATACTGAAAAACAATAACAACAACAGTAAGCTTAGGCATTTTCGGTTTTTCAACTTTTTGAAGCACCTATGTAAGCTAAAGACTTTGTTGTTTCACAGAAAATTGAACATTTTTTTTTAAGAATTTTTGTGTTAGGAAAGTAAATTAAGTTGCAATTGATCTCGTTCTTGTATAGATCTATTACAAATATTTTTTTTTTTTTTTTAATTTCGGTTTTTTAAATGAGAAAAATCAGTTCATAAATTTCTTAAATTATTTCTAGACGAACACACAAAATATTAATATTTTTCAAGAATAAAATACTGTGTATTTTATCACTATGTAAAAAAAATCCCATAGAAAAATACTTAAGTAATATAGACGGTAATACACGATTTTATATTTTCCCCCGTATTCTGAACTTTATGACTAACAACAAAACTTGTCATAATAAATTAAAAAAAAAACAATTTTCATGTATAAATGTCAAAAAACAAAAACAAAAAAAAATATATAACCTTGTCAGCGTCACAAAGTTCAGAATATTTTGTTTTTATTTTTCTTCCAATATTTTTTCGTTCTTTATATTTATTTACTTATTTATTTTTTGGAACTTTTTTATTTGAATTAATTTTTTTAATATAGATAAATATTGTTGATGCATATGAAAATCAAATATTTTTGAATAATTTCAAAAAATTGAAAATGCCATTTGTATTTCGAAAAATTTTAAATATTTGTTTTTTTTCATAATTAAACAATTTGTGTTTAGACCATTGGTCGGCACAGAGCCGGGGCAGAGAGTAATCTCTCTTTTCACATAAACAACATGTATGCCAACAAAAAAAGTAAAACTTTAAACTAAACAGACAAGTCTCATAACAAAGATCATAGCAAAAAAAAAAAAAATAAAACTTTTCAAATTCAGTTCTAAACAAACCCATGCATTTGTATGTTCTACCATTGTGCCTATCAATGGTTTAGACGACAAAATTGTATTACTATTTTCGAAATTTTAACAATTCTTAATATAAAATAATACCGTGTAGAAATACCCTTAAAGATAAGCGAACTTTTGCAAAATTTTAAAGTAATAATTTTATTATTTATTTATATTTAAAAACTTAATTCTATTTCAAAGTTATTTAAAAAAAATTAATTATTTATAGTTTTAGTACTTACATAGATATAGTATAGGTAAATATATTTGTAATTGTATCCAATATATTTTGGATTTATTTATAATTTACATTCGTAGAACATATTTCAATATAAGATATATAAAGTATATAAGATTCGGGACAGCCGAATATAGCACTCTAACTTATTTTTTATTTTTTTTTTTGAGAGCAAAAACAATTGAGTTCTGGAATAATTCACCATCTACATTGAAAATCTGTGATCACTCATATTTCCCATCAAAAATTTATTTATAAGAAAACAAAAATTGCTTATAAATCGTAAACGAGGGCATTTAGAACGAAAACAATGAAAATGTGTGACGACTTATACAAATATAGGTTTTATTTATTATACCCTACATTACCATAGGTGGTTGAGGTATTTTGTGTTTGTGCTAATGTTTGTAACGCACAGAAAAATCTTCGGATTTACCGTTCGACTAAGAATCGCTTTCGGAGTCGATTTAACGATGCTTGTCCTTCCGTCTGGTCGACTGATTGGCTGCCTGTCCATGTAAGTTTTATGAACAAAGTATAGATCACTACTTTAAAGTCTTGATGCAATTTGGTACGAGCAATTATTTTTGCACATTATTTGGTCCATTATTTTACCTAGCTCACATAGAAATGTCCTACCGGAATAGGGTTTAATGATAATAAATGCCTTAAATATTGTAATATTTTAATGAAATTCGAGCTTTGTATAAATATCAATCTTTTTGCCAAATTTCATGAAGATTGGTCTATAAATGACTATATATACTGATTATATAAACCGCTCTTCCGAAAATCAATTTAATGTGAATAAATCTATTACAAATATTAGTATCAAGTTAATACTCGACACCAATAAGTTTTGTATCAGTAGAAATCATAGAAAATAGATTGGTCCATAATTTACAATAGCTTCTATATTAGGCCCACTTTCGAGATTCGCATAAATTCATTTAAATATGTGTATTAACGTAATATTCTCTGTATACGTATGTTTTATTTTACACTGAATACAAGTGTCGAACCATAATTAAACACTGGTCTAATACAAGACCCCACTCCAAATTTTTGTGCATATAAAGAATGATGTAGGGTATCATATGGGCTTGATCAACTACATCTAAAAAATTGCTCATAAATCGTTAACGAAGTGGTTTAGATCGAAGACAATAAAAATCTTATATATATTATATATTTCCCACCAAAAATGCATTTTATAAGAATATTAAAATTGCTTACAAATTGCAAACAAAGGATTTTAGAGCGAAGAAAAATGATGAGGTACTAAGCCTATAAAACACTTTTTGAATTGACTTTGGTTCTCGCGATAAATCGCTATTTGTAAATGAGATATCTGCACTAAGTTGTGAATAAAATTAAAATTTATGAATTGATTTGAATGAAATATATCTTGTTTTATTTGTAACAAATTTACCTTTATTATCAAATTTTTTATTATTTTTATTAAATTATTTTTTTATTATTTTTATTAAATTATTTTGACATTTTCAATTTTTTTTCAAAAAATTGCTTTAATATCACCATAAATGTTGAGTATATTAAAAATTAATGTAAGTAAAACTTGAAGGCAATTTTAATGCGAATTTTGTGATATTTCATTTCTGATTTAGATCAGACAATACGTTTTCGATATGTGCTTCAGCCTCGTAAATTTTTATTTGTTGCGAGAACCAGAGATAATTAAATAAAAATTTATATATAGGCTTAGTACTTCGTTATAAAATGTATTTGAATTGAATGAGATATATCGTGCCTCAGAATTTTCATTTTGTCAATCTATTTTTATTATATTTTCCACAAAAAATTTTTTTATAAAAAAATTAAAACTTAAAATTTTTTATAACTTAAAAGTCAACTTATTTTTTTTTTTAATATAAAATTGCATTAAAAACAAAAACAT
This sequence comes from Protocalliphora azurea, assembly GCA_932274085.1. Classification (NCBI taxonomy): domain Eukaryota; kingdom Metazoa; phylum Arthropoda; class Insecta; order Diptera; family Calliphoridae; genus Protocalliphora; species Protocalliphora azurea. The sequence goes on along the minus strand of OW026521.1, from coordinate 153,100,753 downwards.
GAAAACGATTATTTGTGTCTCCTGAAAACGTTCTATTATCAATTAATTTTTTAAACTGATTTACACTTTTTTCACCCACTGCTTGACATTTTTGAAAAGAAATATGCAGTTAGTGTAATATGTTAACAAAATAACTTAAATAAAAAAAAAACAACCTTGTAGTTAGTCAACAGTTAAGGTGCATAATTCTGCAAAAATTTCATACAAATTCAAAAAAGGAAAACGAAAATCAGAACAAAGAATGAATGTTAAATCTTATGACAACTAAAGAATTTCAGTACAAAAGTTCGTTAGAACGATGCTTCTTGTTATATATTTCATTCTCAGATTTGGACATTTTAGTATGACAGAATTTTTTTTTATATACAAACAGAAAGAGAGAAAACAAATATTTCCTAGGATAAAAAAAGGAAAAATCTCAATGTACTGTAACATATTTTGTAATCGAGATACCTAGATGCTATGAAAATTTGCATTATTATGTAGGAAAGACATAAAGAAAATTATAATATAAAATTGCATTTCAACCACAATCATTTGGTCAAGCAAAATACTTGAAAATTTATAAAATTTTTTCTTAAACAAAATTTAATATTTAAAACTATTTAACGAATTTGGTAAAATTGCTAAGTTGTTTTCTTCTTTTTTTTTGTTGTCATTGTAAACATTTTCATTATTATTATTGTGTAGTTAACAATTATAACTTTAAATTAAGTACAAACTTGTTAGACACAAATACTTGTGACAAAAGTTTCATAGTTTATCACGAACTCATACATGTAAAGGTACTTAACATGAACATTAAAAATAATAATGAAATAAACTTAAAACTAAAAAAAATAGTTATAATCATGGATAAAGTAAAAGACAATTCCTTAAATAACGACTAACGAATACCCTACAAAGGTGCATATTTGTAAGATTTGTAGCTCTAAAATTCTTAATGTGTTTACAGAAAATAAAAGCAAAATGTGTCAACATTTAGAAGAATAAGGGAACACATACACAATCATATATAATCAACCACACATATATAGCAAAGCCATAATTTTAAACTTCAATAAAACTCATTCTTTTACTACCACTCACACACCCACAAGTAATTGCTCAACATAAACAGTGTTGCCAGAAAACTTTTACCTCAAGTACGCAAAACCACAGTTAAAAATCCTCAAAAATCTCCACTTTAAAATGTAAATCCCCAATTTTGTCCCTAAAATGTTTTAATATAAAATTAAGTTTTTTTTAAATTTAAAGTGTATTCAAAATTTTCTATAAATAGCTAATAGTAATTAAAAATGTTTTATGAATATAAATTTAACGAAGGTTATTTTTAAAATTAATTTCCTATAAAAAGAACATTTATCAAAAATTTCAAAAAAAAAAAGAATCTAATATTTCCTATAAAAAGAAAATTTATCAATAATTTCATATAAAAAGAAAATTTGTCAAAAATTCCTATAAGAGACATTTAATGATAAAATAGTAAAAACATTTATCAAAATTTTCATAAAAAAGGATAACTTTTCAAAAATTTTATATAAGAAGAAATTGTTAAAAACATTTTTCCATAAAAGAAAATTTATCAATTTCGTATAAAAAGGAAATATATTGAATTTTGCCATAAAATGATTGATTACGTTTCAACGAAACCAAAATGGATAAGACACCACGAATGCTAATGAAGTGTGTAGCGGCACATAAAATACATATACCATTCTGCTGGCGTCCAATTATGGTCCACAAACTCTGCTTTGGTATTACCAAACAGAAACTACCAAGCAATTTATGATTGCAAACTTGTACAATGATAATTTACCGAAAGCCGTGAGAGCTAAATGCTATGAAATGAGTTAAACAGACTACTTCATAGATAATTATTTTGGTAGTTATAAACTAAACCATCATAGATGATTGGGATATTATACATTTGGCCCATGTTTGTAACGCATAGAAAAAGTTATCTAACACCTACCTTAAAGTATAAAAATCGACTCAAAATCACTTTTTAAAATGATCTAAATATTTCCTTACGTCCGGGTCGCAATTTTAGAGATAATGTAATGAAATTTGATACGTGTGGCTCTTATAATACAAAGACAAAACCTATTGAAATCGGTCCGTTATTTCACCTAGCTTCCATAAAAATGTTTCCCCGGAATATAGTTTGAACATTTAAGAATCCCTTAAAAATAAGAATAAGGACAAAGCTCCCATATAAATCTCTCTTCCGAAAATCACTTTAACGTGTATAAATCCCATACAAATGTTAGTATCAAGTTAATATTCGATACAAATAAGTTTTATGTAAGTAACACAACATTGCTAATTATAATTTACCATAGCTCCCATATAGTCGTTCTTTACCGACTATATTTTTCTTTCTTGTTTTTATTTCATTTTAGAAAAAAATTAATTCAAAATATGTTTTTGAGTTGTAAGCAAAAAACCAACGAAATTAAAAAATCCCCAAATTCCTCCCCACGAAAATAGGTCCACAAATGAAAGTTTTAATCACCAATTTAGAAACAAATCCCATTATCTGGCAACACAGAACATAAACATGAAAGTTTTCTCTTTAAATGCACTTGAAATGTCATCTCAAGTGTAGAGGTACAAACAAGGCAAACAATAAAAAAAGAGTTTACTTCATTTTGTTCTTTCTTGAGATTTATCTCTCAAGTAGCACTTAAGGAACATTATGTATGAAAACAAATAAACAAACATGGAAAAAAAACATACCATTGTGCTATAAAGGGCAAATGTGACTTCTTTGTAAGTTTGCAAACGTATAGCAAAAAGGGCATTTGTATTTTAAAATGCTGATAAATATTTGAACTTGAATATACATTTGATCTAATCTACACTTTTTCCTCATTACTACTGCAGTGATTTTTAAAAGTAGATTCAATCTCGTAGTTCCCGTTGAATATCTAACTGAAAAAAGGTCCACATTCTACTCTCGGCGGTTTGTACGAAATCAAACCAAGAAAGAAAATAACAATATCTTGCAATCTCATGAAGATATGTGCGCTACTCACAAAGAAAATAGCAGCTAGGATTTCATATCATATCTTCTGTAATTAAAGTTCAACTCTATTCTTTTTAATTATTTTTGTGGGAAATGGGACCCGAAATCCCTACCATCTAGTTTCATTCAAATTCAAATGTTTACTAACAAACCAATGCACACAAACGAATCTCTATTAACCTCAACTATTAAGAAATATATTGTAGATCAAATTCTGGTATATTCCAAACTATTCCATTTAATCCTCTGAATAGTATTCTTCTTATATATCTGAAGAACCAGAGAATTCTTGTGTGATCCGTGATTTTCAATCTCTGGTAGGCAATTGAGGACCAATTTGTGTATATATTTTTTATTATAGTTTGATTGGTATTCCCACATTCTAATGACAATGCTGCCTTTGATATTTTGCAAACGCCAGCTTATATCACTGCTAATCGATAATACGAATTTTGTTTTAGTTAAACATGTTGAATCCACAAAGTGTTGAGTAATATTTTATAAACTTTTTCTGGAACCCAGTCTGAGTTTTAAATATGATTCCTTAGATTATCCCCACAACAATAAATTTCAATTTTATTACATTTTAATTTTAAGCTAAATATTGGGAATATAATGCATTAAAATAAATTTATTAACATATTTTTCAGTTCTCTTAAATGAAATTACTAAATAAAAATTTTAATTTAAATTTATTTGTGAGCAACAACGTTCTTTCCACTCCAATAGATCACCAGGAACATCGAAAAGCTAAATGTATAATGGAACCTGCATTTAAAAGTTTGTGCTCGGATATTGAATACAACTTAAAGTCATTTCTATTTTTATACCTCAAAACGCTGCTCAGCACAAACATTTTTAATAATATATAATCTGAAAAAAGTGGTTTTAAAACGAAAATTTCGTTATTTGAAACATATGAAGGGGAAAGAGCGATATTGAGGCAATGGCATAATAAGAAAATTTTACTTTTTTCTAAAAATATCAGTACTCTTTGGTACATTCCACGAATGCTAACCCCAAGTCTACAACTGAGATTAACGCCGATATAATATGTGAGATAACGCAAGCAAAAGAGAGTAACCATTTTGTTTAAATTATGTTAAATCTTAAATGTGGGTACATGTATTCTAATAAATCTTATAAGATATCATTATTTTCAATCAATCACAGAGTAAACAAGTACTTTCAATTTTTATAAAAATATTTTTTAAATGTAAAACAATCATTAAAAGAAAACAATTTTACAAAAACCGTTGTTTTTTTTTTTAGTAATTTCCAAAATATACAAGCACACACACATACAAACTTCCGTGTGTGTATTTTTTTGATAGTTCATCTTATAAGATGGTTGTGTAGAGAAATCTCGTCACAACAGTCTCATAATATATCTTATAATACTAATATTTGAATCTACACGTGAAATAATTCTCTCAGAGAGCGAATTTGACACTCTCTGACAGAAAAATCTTACATATTATGTTACGTCTAGACGGGCTATAATACAGATATAATAAAAATGCCACGACCACTTTTTGTAAACAATTCTTTTTTGAAAGTTCAAATTAAGTTTAGCACATACATCAAGTATTTTTTTTTTTTTTTTTTGGAGAAAGTATCAATTTTGATACTTTTTTCTTGATGCTACTAATACAATTCACATAAAATTTGATATACACAAGGAATACAAAACACTGTATATTATAATTTCAACCGGTTTTAAAACCGGTTTTTCCTGGCTAGATGCCGTCGGTTTTTTCAAAATGTTAATTTTTTCGAATGTCGAATAATCCGGTTTTTTAACTCAAAAATCGGTTTTTTCAATTTATTTAATTTTCAGAATTTTTTGTTATCCCATTGCATTTTATTTAATAATTTTGAAGATGACGAAGAAAATAATATTTTTGATTTAGGCTATTGTAACGTGGAAATAGTACACTCAATACTACAATTTTCACGTACATATTTCGTAATATATTAATTTATGAAGTTACTACCATTTCTTCCTTTTCTTTACTATGTTATTTATGTATTTTTAATTATTTTTCTTTTTCATACTAATATATTGAATATTTTATTGGTAATAGGTAATTGTAATAATATTGAGCGCCCCTACTGTAAATACTACATACACAACTGCTTTAGTTGTGCAGTTGATATTGCTTAATAGTCAACAAGCAATATAATTCTCATTTAGTTGATACATGACTAAGTATAAGTAAACAAAGTTTGATTACAGTCGGGGCGATTCAAACAAGACGAGAATCCGCCGCATATGTCTCTGACATTATTGTATACAATTGGAAGAGCCAATTATATTTCACAAAAATAGAATATAATCGTATTTTGCACGCTAAACTTCGGTTGGGTCCCTAAATAAATTTTACGCGAGTGACTTCGGTTGCTGCATTCTCACGAGTGTTCGTGTTCGAGTGGCCTTCTGGCTGTTCGTTTTCACGAGTGGCCTTGCGGCTGTTCGTAAGCTTAGTAGAACAAACCCGTAGAATTGCATGGTAGTAGTAGTTGAGAAGTAGCTAGACATTAGCTTTAAGAGACCATTGTACGTACGTATTGTAGAAAAAGATACAAACTACGATTCCCGAAGCTGCCACCTGACCAAGAAATCGATCCTGCCAAATACCCGAATCCGATAGACAGCTGAAGTGTTGACCGTACGACGCCGATCTCAATTCAACTACCGAACCAAGAATCTTCGATTCCCGAAGATGCCACCTGAACCAGAAACCGATTCTGCCGTAAACCCGAACCAGTTTGAATGCCGACGGTGTCGAGGCCGATGCTACTAATAAATCAAGCCTACCATAACCCGAAAACAATTATAGACCGACTTAGACCATGTGTTAAAAGCAATAAATCGCCCCAAAAACAGAAAAAGCTACAGGCTATAGAAAGGGAAAAGAGGGAACTTAAACTAATTCACGATGTCAAGCACTATTGGAATTCCATGGCGAAAATGATTTCTCAATTCTTAAGAATTTCTAAGTGTGTAAATCATACACTTTTAGACTTGGGACAGTTACCTTTTAATGAAAAGTAAATTAAAATATTGAGAGAATTAAATAATATTCTTAAGCCTTTAGAAATTGCAGAATTCAACTACCCTTCTAGAAACTGAACTGATTTTTATATTTCTCTTTAAAATCCTTTCAAAAATTGAAACCCATTGGAGAAGATTTACTTAAACGTTTAAAAAGGCGGATTAACGAATAAAAGTTTTAAATACATTATTGCTATATTTAAATACAGGAAAGTTACCCAAAAACGATCATTTTCTCAAATTATATTCTGCGACCGAAACCAAGGAATTTGCCTGTAAATTATATGGTCGTTTATTGGGCGAAGAGGAGGATTGTTGTTCCGATGAAAAAGACGATGTAACAATAAATAATTCCGAAAATTTGAAAGATATATTAAATAATACCATTAAAAATATACAGAATCCTAAAAGCAATAAAATAAGCCAAGAAAGTATTTTAACTGATATTATATATTTAGACAAATGACATAAAAAGTCTGAACGACTGCAGAAATTATATAAAGCTTTAATTTTTTTTACCACTGCCATTAAAAATTTTTAATTTCGAAATTTGTTTGAGGCATAGTAATCTATTTCTAAAAAAAGGTGGTCATGGCATCCAATCAGTGTTCTCTTCGAGAATATACATACGTATCACATTTTAATCAGTTCAGTAATTTAGACATAAGGTCAAGCCAAATAAAGTAAACAATATTATGACTAAAATGGTCGTAAAAAGCAAAAATCTAATATAGTAATGGCGGTATTCTATGAAATAACAAAAATACATAATAACAACTCTATTGACAAAAGAGCTTCGAAATATTTGAACTTCGAGAGGCCATAAAACCGAAATTTGAAATGACTTTGAAAAACCTTTTGGGGGTTTTACTAAGCTACTGTTACACTTGGGTTGGTACTATTAAGAACATTTTTTCTTGTTCCACTATGTTATATTTCATCCATGAAACTTCCGACTTTTTTTTAAGCGATGATGTTTCTGAGGAAGAGATCAATATCGAGAGTATTTTTAAATTGATAAATAAAAAATTAAATACATTATTCAACTCATATTTCCACTGCAAATATTTTTTTTTTTTTTTCAAAAACATAATGATTTTTCGGATCTCTTCTTAACGTAGAAATTACGAAATTGGTGTAATATGGCAAAAATATATTAGGGTAAAGTGGGATATATGTATGATTTAACAAATTTCACAACCATTTTTTGAAGAAAATATATTTAGTAAACAATTGTATTTTTATTGGTTTAATCACCAATCACTTGAACATATATGAGAAAATTTAGTAAAACAGATTAAAAGTCTTAGTAAAAGTATTGGAACATATAAAAAATGGAAATGATTCAATAAATTCCACAGCGCTAAATTCCTAAAAGCAATATGCACCATTATGTTAGTTTATTAAAGCAAGAAAATCTGGATTTAAAAATCGTGGAAATAGGGGATACTGTAAAAATACACACATAATACGGTATGATGTAGCCCCTAGAAATGGCCGGTAAAATTAAATGCGCAAATTATAGCAATTTATTACATGTATTAATTAGAATATTCGAAATACGAGAAATAACTGCCTATTTTTATACCCTCCATCAAAAGAGATTTGTGGCATGTTATGTCTGTCATTATATGTGTAACATATCGAAATAATCGTCTAAGGCACCGCAAAATATATATTCTGGGTTCTCATGAAAATCGAAGACGATCCAGTTATGTCCGTCTGTTCGTCTGTGTATTTCTTGAAAGAATTTTGATATTCGTATGGTCTCGTAAATACAAAAAATCATTTAAAAATATTTAATAAACACCAAATATCTTGAAATTTTCCATTTTTACTATGGTCCACTTTACCCCAATATTTCCCATTTTACCCTAAAATAGTTGATTTGAAAAAACGCCGAAAAATAATACCAAAAGATTATCATTTTATGCAAAACTTTAGACAGTAATCAATTTCATATGACATATCCATTGCAGGATTCAAACGATTATCGGTTTGTATTTCATTGAATGTACTAACATAGACTTAAGGCACAATAATATATGTATTAGAAATGTAGATTTTTGTAAAGTTCTTGGTTGTTATATTGATTTTAAATATAATTTTAAGACACATTGTAATTACATACTTAAAAAAAAGACTTAATTAATAGGCTAAATATTATAAGATATTTATCTTCAAAAAATAGTTACATGCATACCAACAGTTTGCTAAGGTTGGTTGAATCTATCGTATTATCAAAAATAGATTATGGTCAAAGCGGGAAAATCTGTTATAAGGGTACTGGAATCAATTCTCAATGCAGTCATTAGATCAAGCCACAGAGCCTATCGAACAACTCCCATTCAAATTCTTCAAGGTGAAAGTGGTTTTGTATTAATTCGTATACATTGTAATAAACTTAAACAACTGCAAGTGCATAAAATTCTAAAATCTGTTCCTTCACTATTAAAAACCCCATTATTATTACTTCATAAAAGGAAAACTGAGTTAAAATAACCTTAAAAAAGTTAAACATATGTAAAACAATTCTAATAAAAGAAATATGCCCACCATGGCTATTAAAACCAGAAATATTGATTTAAAAATCTTTTAATTTACAATAAATCCTACACCTAGCCTGAAGTATTTAAACAATGCTTTAATGAAATATCGTTAAAATTTAAGGAAAGAAACTGCAAGTTTATATTCACAGACGGATCAAAATCAGTCCTAAACACTGACTTTGCAGCAGTTGAAGAACAGGGATCAATGTTACTTTACGGCCTACTTCCACCGAACTCTACAGTTTTCGAAACAGAAGCTGCAGCCATTTTAGAAGTTTTGACTTTAAGCAAGACATCTGCAAATAAGAACGTTATATGTACGGATAGTAGCACTGTCTTCGTTGCAATTTTGAATCACAAAAATAAAAATTAAACAATAATATGTATACAGCAACATTTGATACAACTAAATAAAAAAGTAAAACTAATGTGGGTTTCAAGACATGTTGGCATAATAGGGAACGAAACGAAAACGTGAATAAAATAGCAAAGTCGAGTTATTTGCATCCAACATTTGTATTTATTCCTCAATAACTATATACGAAGAACATCAGTATCCAGAATGAACAAATCGATATACAACAAATGGATTACTTATAAGCAAACTAACCCCGATAAAATACCAATCAAGCTTCCAACTTCAACTAACTGCCATAAAAACAAATGTTACACTAAACTCCGACTTACATACACCAGAATAACGCACCAATACCTAATGCTAAGTGAACAACATCCCACATGCTACTTCTGCAACAATGCATCATTTACGGTATTACACCTGCTCAAAGACTGTCAACCACTTCATACCACACGCATCAGAATTTCTAATACATCAAATATTATTTCCCTGTTACAACATCCATCAGAAGATATACAATTTTAAATTATCTAAATTTAGTAAATAGAATTTAACCTATTTTTAATCCAAAATAAGCCGATAGCATTAGATGATAGTGTTAGCTTTCTATAATTTATTGTAATTTTAAATATAATGAATTAATAAATAATAATAATAATAATAATAATAATAAATATAATAATAATAATAATTTTTCATTGAAGTTAGTTAGATAATAGTATGTTTCACTTTATGCCGTTCTCTCTTTTGTATAATAACAAATATCCAAATATCCCCTAAAATATAAAGTCATTTGTATTTGACCCTACAGTGATCGCATGTTTTAATCCTTTTTGGTCCTTCTTTCGTTATGCAGTTGTTTTGTGCCCTTCCTGATTAAACTAAATTTTTAGGGTTGAAATATGTCATTTAAATTATTGCAACTTATAACTCCCCCTACCTTGCAAAAACCATAAAATGGGATGTTCATTTTTAGAAAATGTTAAATGCAAAAAAAAAAATACACAACATGTCATGTGGTCACAACTTCATGGGTGGTAATAACGTGGCAAAAAAAAAAAAAATAATAAATAAAATAAAAATAAATAAATACAGCAAACTTAAAATATGCAGCATATAACAACAAACAGCAACTACAACTGCAAATGCAGCAAGCAAGGTGGCAAACAAAACTGTTAAGAAAATTTCGTGTAAAATTTCAATTTCATTTGTATTCAAAACTCAGCTTTAGTATAACAATAGTTAGGTATATTGGACTAGAGAAAAGCGCTACAAATGTTTAAGGTGAAAATATTTCTCCGGAATTTAAGAAAGCGAAGAGCAAAAATTAAACTAAGGGGGAACTTTTTGAATAAGAAACAATTGCATATTTAAAAGCAAGACCAAACCAAAATTCAAAAATAGCATCCCACTAAATGTTCATATTTGAAACAGTGCACAATCACCAATAATTTCAGTAAAGTGTCTACAACTTTTAGAAAAATTCCTATCTGCAGTCCAACACACTTTAACTAAATTCTAACTTCGGTGTCGATTTGTTTTATACATTTTATTCACAAATTATTTCTTTGATATTTTATGGCTTTAATTCATACAGAATTTTTAAACAAGATTAATGTAGAATCATTTTAAGGATACTTATCTATATCACATTTCCATTGTAGCTCAATACTTTTGTTAAATTGACCACACTAAGGGTTTCAATTCACTGCACAGCAGTATTTTACACTCAAAACAATTTGCAATCCTGAAATTAACAAACCAAAAAAAAAAAAAAAAAAAAACACACACACACACACAAAATTGCCAACAAAATTTGTGGTTGATAGAAAATTATAAATAAATACATATTTAAAAGAAATTCTCAGATATTCATCGAATAGATACGAATAATAAATAAAATTTAATTATACAAATAACCAAACAAAGGGAATAAATTACACACAAAAATAAATTTAATGCAAAATAACCTCCCTCCTCCACTGAAGATAAGAAAAGTGGTTAGGAATGAAACCGAAAAACAGAAAAAGCACTAACAAAAACATAAAAACAAAAAGAACTTTATTAACCATTAAAAACATGTTTTAAAATTCTAAAACCCAAAGAAATATACAAAAAATAAAATATCAGCAAAGCTGTTCAAACCCCGTAATAACAGCTGTCTGTTTGTAAAATGCATTAAATGTTTCTCGCAATAACCAAGTGACCATGGCCTAATGACACCCTCACATTTTTATTTTCATTCATACGGTGGGTTTTGCTTTCTTTCCTTCGTTTAGCTGGTTAAAGATAAAAAATGTTTAAAAACATACGCTCACAGAAACGCACAAATACTTGGACTAAATACTCGGATATACCAACCAACACACACACACAGAGGACACGTGATTATTGCCTTGTTAACAATATTTTACAAAAACACAACAACACTTTTATATATAATAGGGATGAAATATTTGCTACTTTGGTACTTTTATGGTTAAGGATTAAAAGTAGAAAGTACAATGAAATTGTAAATGTCTTCATTTTAAATGAAATTAACTGCTTTTTTTCCTTTCAAATTCTTTAAGTACTTTTGGAGTCAACGTTTTTTTTTTTTTTTTAATAAAAATAAAATTGAAAACATTAGTCCAATTACAGGAAAAATAACAAAAAAAATTTAAAAATTCATCTTCAGTTCTCTACCAGCTCACAAAAATCCAGTTTTAGAGACAATTGACCGAAATTTCATATTTCATATACTGATTAAGGTCGTAAATATTCTAACTAAAAATGCGTTCATTCATATAAATTTTGAACATATTTTTATATATTTTATTAAAAATGGAAACGAACAGGATCTAACTACATATTAATGTGCTACTTGCTTAATACATTTTTAGGCATTAATTTTAAATTTTGTATTATTTCTTTAGAAATTGGTAAAAATTCGCCAAAAGTCACAGCCAATATTTTCAATATTTTTTATGGATGTTCTCTATATACCAATTGCATTTTGAATGTGAAACTCGACAGAACGTTTTAGTTCTAGGCGATTAAAAATAGAATATCTAGTACATATATTTTTTAATTCTGCGAATTTTTACTAAAAAAAAGACAAAAAATTGCTTCGAAATCAAATATTTACCTAAGAATTTATAATAAAATGATTTGGATATATTTACTAAGTGCAAAAATTATCTCAATAATTCCAGCGCAAAAAACACCCAAAAGGGTATTTCAAAAATCGTTCGAAATTCAGTTTTATGGCCTCGTGAAGTTTAATTTTTTTGGACCCCTTTCTTCAATATAATTGGAAATACATAACATTTAAATTATTTCAGCCAAATACAATTATGTGTCCTTGTTATTTTATAGAGTACTACCATTATTATACTAGATTTTTTCTGGATACACCATCTATTTTACGCCCATTTTTTGTCACAATGTTGTTTACTTCACTTAAGTTTACTAACCCACTGAACCAATTAAAATGAAACTTGGCACATTTACATACCCTTGAAGGAAGTACTGATTGGATGCCACGCTCACTTAAAATAAATGCTAACTTTGTTTCTAAATAAATTCCAATTTACATTAAAATTTGGATGACAGTGGCAAAAAAAGTATATCATTATGATAAAAATGGGCGTTAAAGGGGCGCGGCACCCTTTAATCAAATTTGATGTGAATTATATATATACATAATTCACATATATATATAAAGATATATATATATATATACATATATATATATATATATATATATATATATATATATATATATATATATATATATATCGGTTAAATATTGTGACTTCTAATATATTGCACACAATCTTAATACGAGTATGATAAGTGGGTGTAAAAGGGGTGGTATACTTAATTAAAAACTTACATAAGATTTAAGAGAAGAAATTAAAGATTCAAATGTTTTTCATTTTTACGTATAATGGAAAAGTGTTCCAAAATATCCGAAATTTAAACGTCCATCAAATTGAAATTTGAACTAACTTTGCACAACACTTAGGAAATTTTATTAATCTAATGGTATACTTCCATTTCGCATTGAAATTATTGATCCAATATATTCAATGAGCCAAAACTTATCGCATAGTGTTTATTATTACATCACAAAATATAATATCAAAATCTACAGTATTTACAGGAATATATATAGCTAAAGTTAACATTCCTCTTTAGAAATATTTAAATAAAATTAAAACATTTTTAAAAGTAGCACGCGTGGAACTCCATACTTTGTATTCTAGACTCTTTTCAATATTATAAATTTCTTCTCCATAATATCAAATATTAAACAATTTTTTTTTCTCAAGGATTTAGTTCATAAGAACTGATTTTAGTACATTAATGGAAACAAATTCTATATAGTCCCTTTTATGAGTAATATATTGAAATAATGTTTTGTAGAAATCACGGTTCATCTTAAAATTCGAGTAGTTTAAAAAGTTAGTTCACAAAAATGCACTAAAAAATCCTCTCGACTAAAAAAACCCATGGGAAATTAATTTAAAAAAAAAATATTTTCCCATAACAAGCTCAAAATGGCGAACTTTTTGAGACTCAGTTTAAGAAAAAATCGAAACTTAATTTTTTGGACTAAATGTTTGAAATCCGTGATTTTTCAACTAGCGGTAGCGTACTGAAGACAAATTTTGATTTTTATTTAATATTTAGCCTGTATTCAACTCATCAATGATGTTCCTTCATCAGAATCTAAAAAAAAAAAGAATAGCTTCTCAAAAGGCTCTAATGTATATCTTTCTGACTAAACATATTTACTGGCAATCAGAAATATTCGAGAGAATAATTTATATTCAAACGGTTTTTCTGTCTCTCAAATCGTTTAAAACTTCCTTTTCTCTTAGCCAGCTATTGTAAGGAAGAGCTAACCTGACTGGACCTGTTTCTTCACACTACTCAGTCTAAGTTAAGAAAATGTGACCAAAGAAGTGTAGACCACATGTAATGAGGAATTTCTGATTCCATCCCAGGGCAATTAACTATTTAAACTTGTTTGCTGGTTTACGACGCTACCACCACCTCTATAACATCAGTGTCGATGTTTCTAGATTCTTTAATCTATCCTAAAAGCCCAGTGATGGTGGGCATCATGTTTAGGTTACGATGAAATCTAAGTAGTAGCGAAAAAAGTGTTCAATGTTCTCCTCTTATTTTTTCTTTTGTGTACATTTTGTTGTCTTCAACAGACATTCAATAAATAAGCATCGGAATATTTCTCCTGAATATTGGACGAAATACTAAAATATCTGGATGTGAGTATTTAACTTCATTCCAGCGGCTAATTAGAGATAGTTCATTTCCTAAATCTTTCGGTGAAGTATGCCTTCACAAAAGACTGAGAGCGCTCCAATAATTTAACAATTCATATATTCTTATGTGACATACTCATCTATTAAACTCAAGAAAAGGCCTCTAATGGGGTATTGATAATTACGTAAAATACTATAATTGAAAATAAAAATATCTTGGAAAAAAAACATTTCTTTAATTGTTATGGTTGTTTGTTTTTTAGGGAAAATGGGCTTAATTTAGACTGTTTGTTGCAACTTTTGAACTAAAAGCTATAACTGCATATTAAATTATAGTTAACGTTATATTAGATAATTCAAAGAAAAAAAAAAGAGACACGTTTTACAACAGAATAAATGTTACTGGCAATATTAAAAAAGAAGGTAATAGAAAAATAATGTAGGAAATCAAAAATGTGTGATTTATATAATTTAAGATATAGTTTTGGCACTTAACAGACTCCAAATAAGAAGAAAAATGGTAAAAGTAATTTTATTACATTTTTCGAATCTACAATTGTCTCAAACCTTTATTTCGAACTCTGTTATATATATATATATATATATATATATATATATATATATATATAACTATCAGAGTTCGTATATATTATAGTATATTTTAATATAAACTTAAATGTTTTCTCTTTAGGCAAATATTCGCAAATATTTTTCTTTATTACACTACCCAAAATCCTATATTTGCTCAACATATACAAATTTTGATTTTAATCTGACCCAATAAGTCTTTGAAACTGAACATATAATGTCTAAAATACCGTATTTTTGGGTTATTTTTCAAAAAATTATCAAAAATATTTACTATAAATATGTTTTATAGACCTCTAAAGTAGGACACCTCGGACATTTTTTTCAAAAAAGAACAAAGTTAAATAATTACATTAAAAATTTTTTAAAAACATTTTCCTATTTTAACAAAATTGGTATGAATGGAAAGGAATGATATTCCTCTTTATCATAAAATCATAAGAACTAAACACCTTCCTTAAATGAAAAAAATATTCTGTACCCTAAAATATCCTGAAGAGGCGTCTCTTAATTATCATTATTTTTTGACATGATGTCGTTATAGTGTAAAAATTTCAAAATGGGATCTTAATGTGATGAGAAGTTATAACAGTTTGTCTGTAGCAATTAGTACAATTTTATTAACAAATTAATATCTTTTTAAGTGTTCTTATTTTTTTATTTTAAATTTAGTATGAAAAATAATAATAATAATAATAAGAAAGGATAAAAATAAGCAGTGTTGGTTAAGATCGACCATATAATACCCTACATGCATGTGTATAAGCACTAAAATTATTATCGGGAGAGGTCCTTACATAAGACCTATGGTCAATGGTGGAACGATCCTTATTAAATTTATTACAATAATTTGTGTGTGCATGAAAATTATTTATGTAAAATCTTATTTCGATATTGAAATTTAAGTGAGATTTATGTACGTTTAAGTATTTTTCGGGAACGTACCATGGCTTCAATCATGGTCACTTATGGACCGATCATTACGAAATTTAGTGGAGCGATCTATACTTGAGCAAAACTTAGTTGTGTTAAATTTTATCTTGGTATTGATATTTATCTGAGATTTATGAAAATCTCAAAAAAATTTGTTCACCAAAGTGCACTAAGAAATCCTCTCGAGGAACAAAATCCCATACGCAATTTTTTTTTAAGAATGCATTTTATAAAAAGCTGACTATTTTTTGACCTATTTCGAGTAAAAATTAGACATTTTTTATATACTAGACACGTGAATTTCAATTGCTTGTAGATTACTGAATACACATATTTTTGTTGTTTAGTGTTGAATGATCTTCCTACATCAAAATGGCAAAAAACAGTTTTTCGGGACACTATTATACAATGTCCACCTAGGAGAGTAGAGTATAATATTGAAAATTGTCCTAAGAACTTAGGCGCAAGAAACGATTAAACATATTCTCCGTTATTGTAATACATAAAATTGAACTAATTCAGAGTCAAAATGCTCACTTGTAAACTCTTGTTTCTATTACATAGATAACTGAATGTGACTTCCCTTTTATCAACTCAATAGATGGGCTTAAAGAGGATTTGTGGCGTGAGGTATACAATTTTCTGGTATCACTTTATAAAGAAAAAAATATAACTTTATTTTTATGTTAAAGAAAATTTACATAAGACTGTGAAATATCTTTTTAGGGATACGATGAAACTTCAAATATTACTTCTCATTTTCTATTAAAATCTTAATTTATTTAAAACAAATTTCAAATAAAATGTATCAATTTTATGCAGGAAATGTACGATATTATACTGGTACAATTAGAAAATCATACTTAACATCCCTGTTATCCAAAATATGCATGTATATGTAACTGTATAATAACAAACTAGTGGTAGTGGTCAGTTTTTCTGTTCAATCTCCCCCATCTGCAAGTATTAGTGAATAAGTAAATGAACGAATAAACGAACGAATGAATGAGTTTATTATATGCACTTTTGGCAACAGCTGCTTTAGCAAAAGGGACTCATAATCATACTTTAAGATAGAAATTAATGCACGGACATACATTTCTAAGGGCGATGTATTATCAAACTGGTGTGCAAGATTACAAGAAAATATATTACAATATTGTTTAGTATGAGTTTAAACAGTATTAGTGAATGGTATCAGAAAATTCATAGTTTGTAAATCTGAGTTGCAAAAAAAATTTGTCAAAGCGACCCTATTTCTAAACAGGGATTTTGTATAAAGTGTGTGTTCGAATAAAACATAACACAAAATTTTCGTATTAACTTTTACTGCCGTTAATTCAAAATATCTTTATTGATTACAATATTTTCTACAGATATGTAAAATTTAACAGCACATCGAATTCTTAAAATCTTGTCGTTTGTCCGCGTGCAGATGGCTTTTATGGGAAAATGTACAAAACAAAATTTGTTTTTTTTAACTTTTTTGAACTTACTAGAAAATTCATTGAGTAAATTTTGACAAAAGTATTACATTTCAAGGCACAGTGGGGCAGAATCGAAATTTTTTGGAAATAAATCTTTAACTTCTAATCGGCTAGTTGGATTTACATAAAATTTCACACAGGTGTAGCAGAGAATCGTACAATTTCAAGTTTGGAAGAAGGATCCAACAGACTCCTCATTAGCGTTGCTAAGGGGGATCAAATTAGGGTACCTCTGATATAGAAAATTTTTAACCGCTTGACAGGAGAACCTTAATTTGATCCCCAATAGCTACGCTTCTGAGCTCTTATAAGTTACAATAAAACTATGTCTAAGCTTTAGTTAATAAAAGCTAAAACATTTTAAATAACAAAGGTGAGGCAAAGAGTGATTAAGGCTCTTCAATAATAAAAACAAGTAAGAATCACGCCCATTTTTTAGTTTCCGAGTTAAATCAATAATCGAAATATCTGTACAAAATTTCTTTATCGTACATATTTTTGTTTAAGAGAAATCAGTGAAAAAGTATGAACTGAAGTTACGACGGACATCCTGTGTTTCTAGTATTTGATCCATAACTGTTTTTGGTTTATGTCCATTTAGCCAATTTTCATTACCAAATCAAATTTACATAAGACAAATATTTGAGCCATATTTCGATCCCCTACACACAGAAAAAAAAAACAATATTATATACTTATTAATAATATTATTGAACTTTAATAACTCTACGTCCATAACAATGACTATAATTCAATGTCATCATTCAATGTTTACACTCAATAAGAATTTTAATATTATTGACTGCAAAAATTATATGTTTTTAAATATTTTTACAAGTAGCAAAATTTTGTTAATATCAATATTCATCAACAATTAAATATCTGCAGTCTTTTTCTTTTTCTGAAAGCATATTCTGTTTTTAAACTATATTAATATGATTATCCCTATAACAATAAAATGTTACAAATAAATATAATACTTATCCTTTTCAAAAACTTAGTGGAAATTTTCAATACTTACAATAATTCTCATTTAGATTATATATGAATAAATATAAATAGACAAGGTTTGGTTATAATCGGTTTGATTCAAGCAGTATAAGATATATATATATATATATATATATATATATATATATATATATATATATATATACATATATATATATATATATATATATATATATATATACATATATAGGGAATCACATTTTTTAACTTTAATTAAGTATATCTCCTAAACTAAAGTTTAGAAAAAAAAATAATTTTTTGCGCAACCAAATTTCAAAGTGTTTCGAAGTGTTCAAAGTGTTAGTTTCCTAAAGAAATAAAAAAAATATACATATTGTGTTATAGTAAAATTATGCATTTATTTAAAGACATGTATTTCTGTGGTACTTTTTCGTGTGTCACTTGAATAAGGAATATTTTAAAACTAAGAAGCTGTAATTTATTTTTAAATTTTAGGTTATAAAAATGAAAGCTATTATCTTATAGCATTCAATTAGTAATGACTTCTGCCACCATTTTAGAAATAACGTCAAAAATGCGATTTGGCATCGACTTGTGTAATGAGTCTAAGTAGTTTAGCGAAATTGAACTCCATGCTTCCGTTATTGCATCCTTTAAAGATTCTATCATCTGAAATTGTTTTCCTTCTTCATAAACTTTTCTTGCAAGCCAACCCCAGACATTTTCCATTGGATTCAGGTCTGGTGAATATGGGGGCCGATCAAAAAGTTGAACACCTTGTTGATTAATCCATTGTTTCACTGCTCTGGCGGTATGAATCGAAGCGTTGTCGTGTTGGTACGTCCAAGGTATGCGTCCAAAGAAATCATTAAATTTTGGAAATCCTTCCTCCAGAATGTTTTTGTAAGTTGTTGCAGTCATTTTGTTAGATACATTTAGGTCATGAATAGTCATACCCATCGGGACCATCAATATTAAATTTTTTTTCATCGGAAAATACAACTTTAAACCATTTGTCGGACCATATCATTGTATTTTTGGCAAAGTGTAGATGTTGTGATTTGCGTTTTTCATTAAGTGGAGGTTTTTTTACAGTTTTCGTCGGACTATGTATGGGCATGACTTTAAAATACTGTGCACTATTCTTAGACTGTCACTGACTCCACTTTTTTCACGTATTTTTGATACCAAAATGGCTGAATTTGATGCAATTCTAAGAATTTTTCGTCTTTCTTTTGGAGTTGTTGCCATTTTCTTCCGCCCTTTCATGTTTTTTCCACATCTTTCCACGTTATTTAAATAATTGTACACAACTGTCTTTCCTCTATTAATGTTTTTGGCTATTTGGACCGAATTCTGACCCTGAGATTTCAAAATCAGAATTTTTTCTTTTTCAGAGTTATTAAGAGCCTTACCACGTCCCATTTTGAATAAAAACTATTTTAAAATTATCAAATTAAAAATTCTCTAGCCGTTTATATTGAAAGAAATTTAAATCATAGCCTTCCTGATTAATGATAAAAGAATTCCTTATTCAAGTGACACACAAAATAGTACCACAGAAATAAATAAATGCATAATTTTAGTGTAAAAAAAATAAAAATTATTTTTTTCTGAACTTTTGTTTAGGAGATATACTTAATTAAAGTTAAAAAAATGTGATTCCATATTCAAGTGGCAGGCAGTGTATATATATATATATATATATATATATATATATATATAATAATTTTTATTAACATATAAGATGGAATAATATGGCAAAATGAAATAATAATATGATAAGATTGGATAACTATATGACAATGTGAGGTGATAATATGATAAAATGGAATCATAATATGACAAAGTGGAATCATAATAATTATTACTTAAAATTATTTCTATTTTTCGCTCTGATCATGTGTTCCAATCATAATATGTTGCTCTTAGATTATGATCACTACAACTATATTCTTTCTCTGCGTATAAGTGCTTCGCCCCGAGCCCTATCCTGCTTTCAGCAAACAGAAGGACGGACATAGCTAGATTGACTTAGAATCTTACCAAGACCCATAATATATATACTTTATGGTGTCTTAAATGATTTCTTTGACATGTTACACATGAAATGACAAACCCAATATACCTATCATCTTTTCTGATAGTGGGTATAAAAATAAAAATATTTTCAATATTTTGTATTAACCCAGAAAACATACTTACTTTTCACATGTTCTAAGGTGCAAGTTTTGAATATCGAATAATCGAGAAAATTACTCCAAATTGTATTGAACTAAAAAAAATAATATTTACCAAACTATTTGTCGTATGACAAATTTACTCGAAATGCCACAATATATGTAATTGCTTCTTTAGTCTGAATAAATTCGAATAATCATAACAAAAAGTGTCATAAAATGACATTAATGATACTCGTGACATGTGGTAGTATTTTCAAAATTTTCTGACCAGATTTAGGATTTTGTCGTTACAGTTTAATCATCCAGAATTGGGAATGTTAATTTAGTCCCACAGAGTATTAGTTATGTAAACTACACAGATTTTTGGCAATTGTAAAGGAATTGGATCCAAGTTAAAATCAAATCTAAGAAGGCCCCAACAGCATTACGACTATTAATTTAAAATTCTTATAGAAAGATACAGCGAAAAATTTCGTGAAAGTACTGTGAAATTTTTTTCTGAAGTCATTCCTAAAAAAAAAAAATTAAAAATTATCCAGTTAGCAATTAATTTTCATATAAAATGATATATCAGACAAATTTGGATAAGAAACGCCACAAGTTGTTGATTTAATTTTAGTCCTAACTTATTCCGTTAATTTTTTATTAAAAAAGAAAAACATGTTAGGTTTTATTTGAACGCACAACTTATAGCCTTATTTCCCTTTCTCCTTTGATAGAAAATCATTCTAATTTTTGTAGAATATAAAATTCGTCTAAGTGACTAAACTCATTCTTCACTTAACTATCATTACAATATTTTATACTAAAAGATACTTTTAACCATTTACATACACTTACATACACTCCTATACATAGTGATATTTAGCTAAAAGTATCTATCGTTATTGTCCTTGTTTGCATAGTGGTCACAGCAATAGCAAATGGCTTGCTTTTATAAATACAACAAAAAAAAAAAAATTTACTTAAAACTAGGCTAACGTCATACAATAACTAACTGACTATCTGTTTGGCTGACTATGACCTGACTCATGTGTTATAATAACTCGTTGAATTTAACATGAATGTCTGTATGAGTCTGTCTGAGTTTTTTAACGTATCTAAAAACGAATTGAGATAAAATAAGCGAGATAATATTTGTATTTGAAAAAAAAAAGAAATGTAAACTAATTGGTATTTTATGCCTTAAAGGTCTAATTTTAAGCCAATATATATATATATATATATATATATATATATATATATATATATATATTAAAAAGAATATGTAATAGTGTCAAAAGAAAGTACCATGAAGTTGTCAAAAAAAGAAATGCAAAGGAAAGTAACAGTTTTGTTATGGGAAAAGTATAATAAAAACGCATTACTAAAGATATTAAGGGGAAAATTAATATATCTTTCATGACAGAAATTATATATATTTAAATATTTTAATTTGTGGTATAACAATTATTAGGGGGAAATACATAATTTTTAAGAAGTTGCCTTTACCCTTTCGAAATTTTAATTTTTAAGCGGGTGAATTTGTTTAATGCAAAAATTTGCTAGTTTTTTTTTTTGTGAATTTATACATTTTAATTCCAACAAAAATATTTAAAACATTTCTCAATGGCATTTTATACTTTTCTACAAAGTTTTCCTTTTATTCCCTGTTATCAATAGAGGAATATCTCAGGAACGTGTCCTTTTACTCTGAAGTCAATATATTTATTTTTATGGCTCTAAAACTTTGCTATGATATTGATGTCAGAATGGCAAAATTTATTTTTTTTTTAATTCTAAAATTGTTGAAGATTTTAAAAAATCTCTTTGTTTTGAACTAATGGAATACAAATCCAGAATACATTTTTATAAATCCTTAAAATTTATATTTTGGCAGAATGTTTAATAATAGTGACCATTGCTATAAACATATCGAGGACATATATTCAAAACCAACTATTTCAAAAAATACAACTTTTCAGGAGAGAAAAAAACTGCTTATTTCCCTTATTTATCAAATATTTAAAAATGTCCTTTTATAATATTTTAAAGATAGATGAAGGTACAAGGGAGATGGTAGCTACCATACAAAGTAAAAATTACTTAGCGTGTAAATGAAGAAAGAATAGAGCAAAAGTCTGAAAATTATGTAAGATTAATTTGCTTATCAAGAATCATAACTGAGATGAAATTACGGCGGGCAGCTGTAGGTGATATGGTAGTGCCAATGGAAGGTAAATTTCAATTACCGCATATGTAAGAAATTATTGCAGTGAAAATCTCGAGACTTCTGTAGAAATAATTTTCTTGTCATATTCCACAATTGAAATGAAAACAGTTATGATAGGTTATGAGAGAGTAGCACCCAAAGAGATGCAAAACGGAAAATCACGATCCCAAAAATCCCTGGAATTTTTCGTGTTTTCTACATTCCGTTCTTTAGGCTTTTATTTTCACAAAGCTTGTATTTTACCTATTATACTTTCGAAAGTAAATTTATGATGATATTTATATATGTCCAATATTTGGATCCCTTCTGCGCACTTTTGGAGATCTTCTGAAGGACTTATTTATCATGAGTTTAAAAAGTCAATGTTGGAACTTTCCGAACTTGTTAATCGGTTACGATATCCTAGTTTACCTTGGAATTTTTTCGATAGGATTCTAAAAAGTCTCCTCTATTTTCATAGGTCCAAAACTTATTAATTGATTTTAATTTAAAATTATATGGAGATTTTTAATTTTAATACATTAATTTTTTTCTTACACCACAAATTATTCTGTCGTTATATTCAAATATAGAAGTAGTTTAGAAGATATATATTTATTGCATGATATATCTAGATATATCATTTTATGACATTCGTCACCTCTGCTTTACGCACTTTAATATATTATTCAAAAATGCAGTCAAATCAGAATTTTGAAAAGCTAAAAATTTGCCACAAATTGACTTTGATCCATAAAAAATGTTTCTTCGAAAAACATTTGGCCTTAATTTTGCGAACTTCTCCTATCAGTGGATTTATATCTACAAAAAGAAAAATAAATTTCTTTGATACTCATTGTCATCTGAGTTAAAATAGAAAACATTTTATGTCAAGTGAATATAAAAAAAAAAAATCTAAAAAAATTAAAATTTTTTGTTCAAGGTGTTTCCTTTTTTTTTTTTTTTTGTTTTGGTTAATATTTTAAAGAAACTAGAACTCCGATTATTATTAGTACACTGTTATTAAAAAATGAAAGTCAAATTGGATTTCAGAATTGTTCCGAAATACTCGCTTCAAATTGACTTTGGCCTACATACCTTTTTTTTGTTTTCGAAAATCTTTTAGCTGTAATTTTTTCTATTTTTTCAATCAACGGGAGTCTAAAAAAATTTTTTCTTTGACTCATTTTGTGGTGCTGTATATATAGAAATAATTAAAAAAAAAATTACAAATATTTTTTCAACCTAATTCGACTCTCTTTAACATTTTGAATAAACTAAAAGTTCGATTTACATAAAATTTTCACAATAATATGACAACCTATGTGGCCATCCAAAATTGATGGTAAAGAATTTTTGTCGTTAATACACTGTTTTTAACCAGCGCAAAAAGTTTTGTTGCAATTTTATTCCGAATACGTTAAATTAGTCTGAAATTCTATATGTTATGTTTACGTTATAAAAAATATAATATTTATTCAGAGAAATAGAGAGATTTACACCCAATAATTGATATGTAAGAGTGTCATTTGAAAAATCGCGATATATGCTATTCAGAGGTAGTTCGCAGTTCAAAAATATTCTTTGCAAACAACGAAAGATGATGTCCAGTATAAATCATTGCCTCTACCCCGTATGCTTAACGCTGTAGTCCCTATAATACTCCTACATATTCAACAAACTTTACTTTTTTTCAATAAGTCCAGAGGATTTATGAAGTATTTGATATACCATTTCCAAGCTTTGACATGGCAATTTCACATTAAACCCCCGAAGAAATTTATAACAAAACAATTTGGGTACTCATAATTGAAACTTCCAAAACTACGAATTTAATATTTTTCATTGGTTAACTTTGTGGGGTCGGTGATATCATCAAATGGAACTATATAGGGTTTAAGAATTTCCAGACTTTTCAACTTCTCGGGAAATGAGGGATAAGAATTAACTCAAATTAAAAAATATGTACAGTTTTTTGATATTGATATATAAAAAATAGTGCAATGAATATAACTAAGAAATAACAAAATTAAAATTTAATTCAAGCATTTCGATTGAGGTAAATATGCTGAAATCAAAAAAAGCTATATATAACATAAATATCGTTTGTTGATGAAAAGATCTATGTTTAGTAGGAAAAACATTTTTTTTTTTTTTTTTTGATAAAATCTTTATAAAATTTTATATGAATTCTTTTAATAACATTCACGACTAATACAGATATGTATTTAAAAACATATTTGTGAATAAGTTGACGAACAAAAAATAAAACATATAGTCTAATGAAAAAGAAAAAAAAATCATATAAGACTTTTAGTCAGTTCAGCGACGATAGGTAATCAACTATTTTCTTAAATATTTTTTTTAGATCCGTCTTACTTTTGTTTTTCCATGGAATTGAACAATTGTTCTAGATAAACTTTTAAATAATTTTTAATTTTGTTTTATATGTACATAGTTTTAAGAAATGGATACTTAATTTTCCGAAACTATTCGTAGAGAGTTTCAGTAATACAATTTTTAAGTTTAAGGCTAGACAATTTAAAACATGAACTTTTCTAGACGAGCTGCTAGAACAAGATATTTTCTTAATATTTTTACCAATTCTTAAAAGTTATTTGCATTGGATATAGAAACAAATAATTTTCGAATGGACATTCCTTCAAATACTATTAAATTTTGTATAATTTGAAATTATTTATTAATTTTTGATAATAATTGGAATAAAATTATGTGTATTTTATTTCAGTATTTTCTGTGCTGTTTTTCTGTCTAGTGCAAAAATATTAACATTACGCTTTAGGAGTAGCTATAAATTTCATAGTAGTTACAACTATTGCTACTAAAAAAATTAAATAGAGATAAAAATAGTTACCAATTGCAATAAATATATGGTTTGTGAATTTGATAAGTAATACACAATTACCACAATTACCACATTTTCAATTTAATATTTTTGTGAATTAAAAAATGAAAATTTATCCCAAATTAAAAAAAAAAAAATGCTTGCAGTGGTATCATAATTTCAGAAATCTAAGAGCAACATATTATTATTGGGATACATGATTACAGTTAAAAATTATTATGATTATAAATAATAATTATTATGATTCCATTTTATATTATGTTTTTGCGGATTTATAACTTTATAATTTGACTTTTTAATATTATGAACCTATATTATTATATTATGTCCGATTTTTAAAATATAAAAGTGTATTTTATTCGACTTTATTTTATTTTAATTATGTCTCATTACATTACGATACATTTTTTCATATTTTAATCCCATTTTATCATACTATTTATATATTTTATAATATTATTATTTTACTAAATTATATTATGTTTTCATTTTATGATATTATTATCTCGTATTATATTATATGAATTTTTCATATTGTAATTTGTTTGTTTTATATTATAATCCCATTTTACTATAATATGACCAAAAATTATATGTTTCATGTACTAAGTTTGTACTAAATGTACTAAACAAAACACATTAATTCGAAATTACTTTTTATCGAGCCTATTACATATTTTACAAAATATGAGTAATATAAACAAATCTTCATTATATATTAAAATTAATTTATATTTTTATAATTTACACATTAACTAGAATTGGTAATAATTATTCACATAAAAATATTTATATATGAACTTGATGTGGCAATTTTGTATTTTCTTTTAATATTTAATTTTATAATTTTCTTTTGAAATACAATAAAATTAAATTTAAGGGAGACTGAAAAATAAACATCCTCAGAAGCATATTATATATTAATTTTTAATGTTTCAGGTTTTATGTTTTTACCACTTTTATTTGCATTTATATAGTTTTAGTTAATTTTTTTACAAATATTCATTGTTTTATCAGGAATTGTTGATAAATGCATAAACACGCAAAAAAAAACTGATTGCTTACTGATGAATTACACAAAAATATGAATCCAATAGTTGTGGAGAAAAAAAAAATATGTTTTAGAAGCAAACACTCAATAGTTGTGGAAAACAAAAAATGATCTAAAACAAACATTCTATCTATGATGAAAACATAACATTTCTAAAAACAAATATTTAACAGTTGTTTTAAACAAAATATAAATAAAAATAGCCAATACTTTAATATTTAATGGTTGTAGAAATAACTAAATTTTTGCATGTTTATGAATTTTGTGTTTTTGGAAAAAATATTTTCCAAATATAATATTTTTGTAGTCAACCATATTAAAATTTTGATTGAGTGTAGTCGTTTAATCATTAAGACTAAAGAGAAAAGTTTTTATCATAAGCATAGTATTATTAAGGTCAATAAAACATAACAACGGAAACATTACATTATATTACCATATATAGTTTTTGAAAAAAAAACCCAGCTTTTATTAAAATTTTCAATTAATTCGTTTTGTAATAATAACGTAATACAATCTTAAACGAAAATGCAATAAATGCTTAAAAAATCAATCATTTTAATTTCCCGTTTTCCCGGAAATATAAAAAAATTTCTACCGGGAACGCTAGTTGATCATTTCCCGGACTTCTCGTTTCCCAAACCCTAGTAGTGCATACAAATATAAAACATGTAAAAATTCGATGTTATCAAAAGTGTAATCCAAACAATTGAATTTTGATTTTTTTATTGATAACAATATGATAAATTATTTTATAAAATGTGCCTAATAATGGTTTTTGTTCACGTTTAATTTAAAAAAAAAAATAACTATAAGAAACTTAATGGATTTCTTACCAAAAAAAAAGATGTCTAATTAAAACTGAAAAAGAAAATTTGCTTGCCATTCCATCTCAGAGTTTGTAGTAAAATAAAATAATTAGAAAATATACATATAAGTTAAAGCCATAGGCTACACGTGCCGCACAAGAAACTGCTGAATCACACCAAATCTATTTATTTATATTTATTCATATATAAACTAAATGTGAGTTACAATGTTGGAAAAGTTAGAAAACAGACATTAAAAACAAAATATATTTAAAATTAAACAAGTTATGAATATTTATACTAAGTTTGTGAAAGGGATAAGTATTATATTTCTTGAAACATTTTTCTATCATGGAAATAATAATATCAATATGGATTAAAAATAGAATAAAGTTTAAGAACAAGGAAATAAACTGCAAATGTTCAATGGTTGTAGAAGTAATGATATTTTTAATATTAATAAAATTTTGTTTCTGGTTAAATATTTAAAACATATAAAATTTTTATTGAGTCTAAACATTAAATGACAAAATTTAAACAGAAACACTGTTATCATTAACAATGAGTTGTTAAAATACAGGAAAATTAATCATGAGAACATAATATTGTTGTAGTAATAATGCTGTAATTATATATTTTTCCCCCCTTCGTGCACTATCCTTAGATTTTATTCGCCCTATCTTCACTTCAACTATGGAACTTCGTAAGAAAATTATTCTTACGAAATCTTAAGAATTCCTCTTAAGTAGACCTTTATGTATGCAATAATTAAGATTAACTTTGTATGGGGGTTACCACTCACTTTAGACATGTCCGCTCTAGCTTCATCCCATTTATGTACCTTGGTAAGAAAATTATCTCAACGAAATTTTAAAACTTTAATTGCTGCAGATCTTAAGATATCTATTAATTATGATTAACCTTGTTTGGGGGCTATCACTCCCCCTAGACCTGCTCGTCCTATTCTCATTGTGAATCTTAATGAGAAAATTATTCTCACCAAATCTTAAGCATTTGTTTACATTAGTTCTTTAGATATGCAATAATTAAGTTTTGATTTGTATGGGAGCTCTTTACCTATCCACCCCATTTTCATCTCAACTTTGAAACTGGCATAGTTTTTGAGATATGCGATAATTAATATTTACTTTGTATAGGGGCTACATTCCCCCTACTCCTATCGAAAAATAAAGTAGCCTATTTTATTTTTGTATATCACAGAATGATAATGTGAACATTTAAAGAAAATCGGTCTAGCGGTTTACCTTTCTATAAAACCCAAACAAACACAGATTCATTTCTATAAATGTAGATAGAAGATAGATACCAGTGCAGCAATGACTGACAAACATAACCGCACTAGGGAATAATGAATGCCATTAACAATATCCATATCCAACTGAGACTGGGAGAATATACATATATAGACAAATATATATTAGCAGTAATAAGAGATACATATATAAGATTTTAAATGATAAGAATCGCAACGACTAATAGGTTATCAGCTTAATTAAAATACGGGAGCAATCTAATTTAAAAATCAAAACAAACTAAACTGAAAGTAAGTCAGTTTATTATAAATGCTAGAACTGTAAAGCTGCTTTATACATTTTAATTGATTAATACCTATTTTTTGTAAAAATAGACAAACAAATAAAAAATAACTAACAAGATGTTAGCACGCAATTTAATAATGCAAATGCCAACGAAACTAAAATGGAATTTAAATTTAGTGCAAAGATTATTAAAAACACAAAGTGGAGTAAATTATTAGCAAAACTTTATTTTTTGTAAAAACTTTATTTCTTAAATTTATTATTTTCACTTAAGATTGCTAAAAACTATGATATTGCTATGGATTATAAATCAATACCCCGACCCAGTATATTAAGCTTCTTGCGGGATTTTATGCCAGGTGGTGAATTTGAAAATACTTCATTTTTCGATTATGCTTTGAAAATGCACAAACGTTATGGTGATATTTATGTATTACCGGGATTATTTGGCCGCTCAGATACGGTTATGGTTTTTAATACTAAAGATATTGAGACTGTATATCGTAATGAAGATCAATGGCCACATACAGAAGGGTTTGATTCTGTTAAACATTTCAGAGAAAAAATTAAAGAAGATCTTTTTAATGAAAGTATTGATTTGCCAGTGTCGTAAGTAGTTAAGGAAATTTATAATTAAGTTCAATAAGAAATGTGTTTTTTTTATTTTAGCCAAGATGAACAATGGGTTAAAATGCGTTCTACTATTAATCCCGTATTGACGAAACCCCAAAATGTAACTATTTATTTGGAACCATTGCAAGAAATCAATGATAAGTTTATAGAGCGGTAAGTATATGCATGTAATAAACTCTAATTCTCTCTGACGACCACTAGATAAAATAAAATTTTCAGCATAAAGTTAATACGTGATCCTAAAACTTTAGAAGTCCCTGATAATTTTGATAATGAGTTTAACCGTTTGACCTTTGAATTAATTTCCTTAATGGCTTTAAATCGTAGACTTGGACTCATAAGTCTTGCTCGTAATAATCCCGAAGCTGAACGTTTAATTGAATGTGTAAAGCTACATTTCACTTACACATTTAAGTTGGACATACAACCTTCAATATGGAAAATAATACCTACGTCCACATATCGAAAAAGTTTAAAGGTACAAAAAGATCTATTTAGGATAACATATAATTATGTAAGAAAAACTTTGAAAGAGATTGAAGAAAGGCAAAAGAAAGGAGAGAGTAATGAAGAAATTTATAGTGTTTTGGAGAAATTATTGTTAAAGGATAAGAAATTGGCGGTAACTACTGCTATGGACATGTTAATTGTTGGTGTTGATGCTGTAAGTTCAAATATTTTTTCTTAATATAAAATTAAGTATATTTAATAAAGATTATTTTCTCTTGGAATAGACCAGTGTCACGTTAATGGCTATCCTCTTGTGTTTGGCTAAAAATACCAATAAACAACTAAAATTACGCCAAGAAATTTTTAAAATAATGCCCAACAAAAACACAGAACTAAATGAAAGCAATACAAAACATATGCCCTATCTAAGAGCTGTTATTAAAGAAGCCATGCGTTATTATCCCAATGGCATTGGATCTTTTCGTAATCCCATAAAAGATACTGTTCTATCCGGCTACAAAATACCCAAGGGATCAAATGTTGTTATAAATTTCAATTGCTTTTTGAGAGATGAATCGTACTTTCCCCAAGCTGATCGCTTTTTACCCGAACGTTGGTTAAAAGATGATCATGACGAAGGGAAGAAAATCGATTCTTTTAGTTATTTACCTTTCGGTGTTGGACCACTTATATGTGTTGGAAAACGTTTGGTCGAAATGGAAATGGAGGTGATCATTTTGATGTTGTTAAGAAATTTTGAAGTTGAATTTCATTATGATGCCTCAAAACCATTTAAAACAGATTTTATAAATATGCCGGGTATACCAATGCGTATTACATTTAAGGATATAGACTATTAGAATGTAAGTAAGGTAGGATAAATATATTTTTAATAATTTATATAAACATACATATCTATGTAATAATGTACAGAATCAATACACCCTAAAGCGATCTTGTAATGATAATAAAATCATTGCTTTTAATTAAATTAATTTTAGCAAAATGTTTTATTGGCACCATTATAAATTTTTAACAATCCATTCCAACTGTGAACAAATGACGAGCAGTGATTGCAATGGCAATTTCATTTTGTGGTCTATAATATATATATATTATAAACTCCCAAGCATAAATCTCCAAACAGAATGCAGTTTTGGAAACTCTGATGTGTTCCTAACAATTTGCTAACACCTTTTCCCAAACATGTAGCAAAAAAGGAGCAAAATTAAAAAAAATCAGAATTTCTCCCATTTCTTTTTGGCAATTGTGGGATTCATTTTATCAAAATCTTAATTTTTTTTAAATTATTCATTCCAAATGTTAAAGTCGATAATCAACAAAAATTTCATTAGGATATGTTAACTAACAATGATTTTATTGCAGATACAATATTTATAGATTCTTCAAAAACTTTAATGCCAAAGATCAGAATTATTATGGAATTAAAGTTCAAATAAATATTCTTGTGTAGCGAAAGTTATTCTTATTTATATGGAAATAAGTAAATATCATTTATAGAACCGAAGCTACGCTATTTTAAAATTTTATAAAATAGAACATATCGAGAGCTATAAGAGGATATACAAATCTTTGAAATCGGAAAAAAATAAAATTTTCTATTAGGTTACCCCCTAATTTTAGCCCCAAGAGATTTGCTTCTGAAAGGTTTGTTGAAACCCTCTTCCAAACTTAAAATTTTACTCTCTTCTGTTAGGCTTATTTAAATCCAACCAGCCTTCACTATCATTATCTACGTATTTATACACCCCACCCCTTTAATAGGTCTGACGATGATAGATTGAACAACTATTAGAAACAACTTTAGAGACCTTGCCTCACCTTGAGATGTTTCATGCATAACAAACACATTCTGAATTCTTATTTTAACCAAGACTACAATGACTGTATTTACTTCCATCATAGACTGTAACCACCGATTCCTAAGTCCTGGATCTTATATATTTTTGTCAATTGTATCTTATGAAATAAATTCAGTTTTCAAAGTAATACCAGACTCTCTCGACCAAGTGATTCACATTTTAGTTTACATTAACGTTTGATAATGATCAACAATATAAACCAGGGATGTCAAAATTGGTACAATTGTACTTTTTTTGGTACAGTTCGAAATTGAAAAGTTCAATTATCAATAAATTTTTTAAAATTCCTATGGAAAATCCTCTTATTTAGAAACCAATTTTCAACATTAATTGCAAAAATGTTTCAAAACATTTAGAAAAACTGTTAGCAAAAAAAAAGAAAATAACCCGATTTGGGAGCACTTTATATTTATTTGTGTTATTGCACCACTAAATTTACACGTTTTTATCTATAAAATTAAAAACTAACAAATTTTATTTTTATATTTATTTCCTTTCTTGTCATTCTTATTATACCCTACACCACCATAGGTGGTTGTGGTATTATGAGTTTGTGCTGATTTTTGTAAAGCATAGAAAAAGTTATCTAACACCCACCTTAAAGTATACCAATCGACCTAGAATCACTTATTAGATCGATCTAACGATGTCCGTCCGTCTGGCTGGCTGGACGGCTAGTTGGCTCTCCATATAAACTTTTTGTGCACAAAGTGCAGATCGCAATTTTAAAGGTAATTCAATGAAATTTGGTGGGTCTTTCATGACACAAAGACGATACCTATTGAAATTGTTTATGATCGATCCATTACTTCACCTAGCCCCCACATAAATGTCCTCCCGGAATAAGGGTTTAACGATCATAAATGGCTTAAATATAGCAATATTTTAATGAAATTCGGTATAAGGAAGTTTTGTATAAGTATCAATCTATGAAGATCTGTCCATAATTGACCCTAGCTCCCATATAAACCCCTCCTCCGAAAATCACTTTAACTTGCATAAATCCCATATGAATGTTAGTATAAAGTTAATATTCGACACAAAGAAGTTTTATGTAAGTAGAAACAATATAGCCAAATATTATGAGAATCGGGCCATAATTTACCATAGCTTCCATATTAAGCAACTTCCAGGAATTGCCCGAAATTGCATAAAATCATATAGATGTTAGTATCAATGCATTATTCTATATTTGTATATTTTTTACATTTAGTAAAATTGGCCAAAGGTGTAATATAAGTTCCCTTCCCGAATTTTTATGCTCGTACAGAATGGTGTAGGGTATTATATAGTATGTCTTGACTGACTATATCTTTCTTTCTCGTTTTATTTATAAATGGGTATCACTTTTATCGACATTGAAGTTAATATGTATAATTCTACAAGTTAACACCTAACGCATATAAATTTAAATTTTGTATGAAATTGCCAAAAAAGCACAGTTACTATATTCCTTATGTCAATGAGAGTAACTTGAAAATATTAAGTTTATTTCGGGAGTTAACTTCAAGTGATAATTTTAACAGCTGTTTAGTGTAATTTAAAAATTTCAATTAACATCCCTGATATAAACAATATCGATTGATCAGCTGCTTCAGATAAGAGCACTTAAACAGTTTTTTAAAACTGATAATAACGTCAACGATAAACCTGTTATCAGCCAAAACATTAAGAGAGAAACTTATTTATAATCAAAACAAACTTAATTTTAAATAGTTTGTTTTAAACGTTAGAACAGCTAAGTCGTGTATTTAATTTAATTAAAATTGTAGAACAAAATGCTAGCGCGTAAAATATCATGGCAAACAACAAAACTTAAAAGATTATTAAGTACACAAAAAACGGTAAATAAACACTAATAAAGAAATTATTGTTTTTTTTTTATTATTTATAAGTCTGCTAATAAATTTGATTTACTTTAGGTTACTACAAATTATGATGCTGCTTTGGAATATAAATCAATACCCCGTCCCAGTGCTTTAAGTTTCGTATCTGATTTTATGCCAGGTGGTGCATTTCAAGATGCCTCTTTCTTTGATTATGTTTTAGGAATGCGAAAACGTTATGGTGATATTTATGTGCTGCCGGGTTTGTTTGGTAGACCTGATATGGTTATGGTTTTCAACACCAAAGATATTGAAACTGTGTATCGCAATGAAGGTCAATGGCCTTCAAGGCAAGGTGTTGAATCAGTGAAACATTTTCGAGAAAATATCAAAGGAGATTTCTTTAAAAAAACCATTGGGTTGCCAGTATCGTAAGTAAAATATCTAGTTATATTTTAAATGAAATTTAAAATTAAAACATTACATTTATTTAAGACAAGGTGAACAGTGGGGTAAAATGCGTTCAGCGGTAAATCCCGTTTTAATGAAACCACAAAATTTGAGTATGTATTTAAAACCATTGCAAGAGATTAATGAAGAATTTGTACGACGGTAAGTTTTTCAAAACAAATTTATAAATATATTATATATCTCATAAAGTATATAAATAATAACAATTTCAGCATCAAAGATATACGTGATCCTTTAACTTTGGAAGTTCCTGCTAATTTTGATAATGAACTTAATCGTTTGGCTTTTGAATCCATTTCCCTGGTGGCTCTTAATCGTAGATTGGGTCTTATAAGTCAATCTCGCAATAATCCTGAAGCTGAACGTTTAATTGAATGTACCCGCTTAAATTTTGTCTATGCTTTTAAATTGGATATCCAACCCTCAATGTGAAAAGTTATACGTACTCCCACGTACTACAAAAGTATGAAAGTGCAAGAGGATCTCTTTAGAATAACTCACAATTATGTTAACGAAGCGCTTAAG
The DNA here is from genome assembly GCA_932274085.1 of Protocalliphora azurea. Lineage (NCBI taxonomy): Eukaryota > Metazoa > Arthropoda > Insecta > Diptera > Calliphoridae > Protocalliphora > Protocalliphora azurea. Next base: position 153,066,057 of record OW026521.1, on the reverse strand, counting down.
AAAATCGAGGAGAAACAAAAGAAAGGAGATAATAATAAAGAAATGTACAGTGTTTTAGAGAAATTACTAATAATAGATAAGAAATTGGCAGTGGTTACTGCCATGGATATGTTAATTGCGGGTGTTGATACAGTAAGTTGGAAAATAAAAATATGAACTATCATATGCTACCATTTTTTTCTGTTTTCCCAGACCAGTGTCACTCTCATTGCTATTTTACTATGTTTGGCTAAAAACTCTGAAAAACAATTAAAATTACGAGAAGAAATTCTAAAAGTAATGCCCACCAAAAACACCATACTTAATGAAAATGATACCAAAAATTTGCCCTATTTAAGAGCCGTTATCAAAGAAGCTATGCGTTATTATCCTAATGGTACTGGGTCCCTGCGTAATCCCTTACAAAATGTGGTACTTTCAGGCTACAAAATACCCAAAGGATCAAATGTGTTTATGAATTTCAATTGTTTACTTAAAGACGATGCGTTTTTCCCTCAAGCCGATAAATTTTTGCCCGAACGTTGGCTAAGGGATGAGAATAATAAAAAAGACAAAATTGATCCCTTTAGTTATTTACCTTTCGGCATAGGACCACGTATTTGTGTGGGCAAACGTTTGGCTGAAATGGAAATGGAGATGGTTATTTTGAAGCTGTTAAGAAATTTTGAAGTGGAATTTAATTATGATGCCTCAAAACCTTTTAAAGCGAATTTTGTAAATACGCCAGGTATACCCATGCGTTTTACTTTTAAAGATATTGATTATTAGTTAAAGATTATATTATATTTTTTATTATTTTGTAAATTTGGTGGACAATTTTATTTGTTTTCATTTTATGTGCACATATGTAATGTGTATATTTAAAATTGGTCGAGTTAACCTAGTAATGATAACGATGCCATTGTATTTAATCTAGTTTATAATGTGGATCATGCTTTTTTTTTGGTGCTTGCAAATGTCATGTACATAAAAATTAAATTAAACGTAAAATAATTTGGTAAAACACAAATTTAACAGAAAATTTTTCCTTTCATATGGTGAATGGGTAAAAAGAGAAAACATTGCCAAGTAGTGCCAACTTATTTTAAATTGCTTTTACTAGTTTTTTGAATAAAGTATTACAACATGAATTCTTTAAAAGATTACCAAAGGAGAATTATATTACAAGTCTTTCAGTTTTATATTTAAAGGCGGAATGTTTGAACATTTAGTACTTAAGCAATTTTGGCCGAGATATCTTGATTAAAATTTGGAAATTTATCTAGACACTATATATATCAGTGGATGGATAAATATGTTGTACCCCTCTAGAAATTAAGAATAGTATGTTCTTGTATGATTCTCATAATATTACATCTAAATGTTTTCATTTACGTGAGCTGAATCATTTTTAAAACAATTCTAAAAATACGGATTTCTTTCAATAGACATTATAAAAATCCTCGTTATAAGAAAATTAATTTCAAAATATTATAGGGACATATTAACACTTCGAATATGCATTTAAATAATCGTTACATCCCTTTTAATATTTCGGAAATTTTTCAACACATTTGGATTTTAAAATAGCATTGAAAAGGGTATTCTAATAGTATTTAAAATTACAGATAATTAATTATTTAAAAGCAAAAGAGTCAATTTTATATATTTGGTTCACAAAAGGTTTAATTTTTTCAAAAAAGTTATATGGAAATATTTATTATACTTAAATATCAATGAGTTTATGAAAAATATAATAAGTTTCTTTAAAACTGCGGTCATAATCGAATAAAAAAGTCTTTGAAGTTTAGTCGCTGTGACATTTATTTTCTTAAATCACCATTTATTTGCCATAAAAGTTAACTTAACATATTATACACCGGTGTTCCCAAAATATTACATTTGTTACTAAAGAGTATAATGGATGCATATATCAATATTACTGAATAAGGCCATTCCAATCATACTCTAAAATCTAAGTTACGATTGAAAATGTTTAAAATATTCAAACTTTATTAAAATATTTAAGAAAAAAAAAATCGTGGAAAATATTAAATCTTCATTGTACGGGAATGAAAAATAATTAAAAAAATTTTTGCTATTTACGTATTAGTATTTTTGCTATTATATTATTATTAGTATATCGAAAACCACATTTTTGAAGATTTTTTTTTACATTTGCTACATTTTTGTCTTCATACAAAACGAAGCACTTAAATATATACTTACTTAAGATACCCAGAAGTATATTACCCTTTTTAAGCCCAAACTCTGAAACCTGCTGAAAAAAATATCTGATGCATCAAAGTTTGGTTTTAGCATTTTCATGATGATAAAAGTAACCAACTTTTCTACAGATATGAACAGAGAGAAAATCGGAAAATATGCACTTAAAATATAAAAAATATGCTATGCTAAAATATAATTTTTTCAGGATAAATTTTAAGGTCTGGTTCTATACTATTTCCTTAGTGTATGCTTAAGTGCAAACTTAGCTAAGAAACTTTTAAATAAAAACTCAAACTTAAGGAATATTTCGTTTTACAAATTAAATTTTAAGCTGATAAAAAATAAAAAAAGCTTTCTGCTTTTACGTATTTACAATAGGGTGATCCTAACTTTCCAAAAAAAAAAAAAAATTCTTCAGCTAAAAATCATGGATATATTTTGTTTTTTAATTTAGATTATTATTTGCTTATAATAATTCCAAAAATTATTTAAAAGTACCAAATTAAATTTTTTGGATTAAAAAAACTATACAAATATATAAATGAAGAAATCTTAAGCTTATGAGCTGTAAAATTGAAATGGTGTTGGTGCCACAAATTTAAATCTTTTCAAAATTTTAAATAATTTTATTACATTTTGTACTTTTATTTATTTTTATTTATTTTAAATAAGTATTTTTTAAGACGTTAAACAATTTTCATTTTAAAGCAACGGTACTTGAAGTTGGCCATTTGCATATTAATAACTAGTATTTAACCCGCTACTGCGTTAGAGGGTTTGCGGGTCTCTTATATAGACCAGATATAAATTCGGTAGCTTTTTTGTTAAAAAAAGACAAAAAAGGCAAAATGTAATACCAAAAGTGAAAAAAAAAACATTAAATTAAACTAACTCCTAAGTCCCGTGAGAACAAGTATAATAATGGTATCTTCAGAAAATGAATACCAATCATTTCAGTCACACCTCTAATGATTCCAATTTCTTTCTTTCATTTTTATACATAAATAAGAAATATACAAGGAGTGGAATATCGTACCACTACGTAACTATTTATGAGTTCATCATTAAGTAACACATTAAACTAAAAACTACCGAAACTACCGAAGTATATACATATGTAAGGAGATGTATGAAGTAACTTTTATAGACCCTTTTACCCCCCAAGACTTCAAATTTCTAAAAATGTTTGAGTATTGCGCCGGCATTAACAACAATAAACTTTTTAAATATTTTAGTTAAAAAAGTACCAAAAAGTAAAATAATAATAGGATTTGCAAAAAGTACCAAAGGCATGTTTGATATAATTCTAATAAAGAAAGATACTATTTTTAATTTACTTCTAGGTTTTTGGTTTAGAAGATTATTAGGATAACAATAAAGTACCAATTTTTTACATTTTTAACTTTTGGAGATTCAAAAACTACCAAATTATTCCTATTATTAATTTCTAGTAGAAAAGAATGTGACTAATACGGCTTGTAGATTCTTACTAGAGTTTGAGATCCGGGAATTCCCGGGATTTTTTTTAATTTTCCTGGAAATTTACATTATTGTACAAACACTACTTACAAAAGGTATTGTTACATTGTAATATTGAGTATTAAGATTTGTCAGAAATTCGATACAAAGAGTGCTGGATCATTGCACTGCTCTTCAAGCTGAGATCTCAGCCATTAGCAAAGCGGTAAAGTAGTTGATGTACCATAGGGCATTCGGAGTGGATATTCAAATTTGTATCGATAGTCAATCCGCGATTAAATCTCTTTCGGGTGTCTATTCGACAACTAGGCTGGTACATGAACGTCGGACATCTTTAAATGAGATGGCGAGATATTCAAACCCGGGTAAAGGGTCACAAAAGTACCTCGGGAAATATTATTGCGGATGAATTAGCCAGAACTGACTTCCTTCTTCAAAGTAGAGAAACGGACAAACTAGTTGGCATACCGCTGTCATCTCGCAGATCTATAATACTGCAGTACTTGTCGAGAATAGCTCAACAAAGATAGACGAACCAGTCCGCATGTTCTATCTCGAGACAGATATGGCCCCAGTACGATAAAAAAAATGGTCGAGTTTCATTCTGGGATTGCCAAGGCGTCAGCTACGAACACTTGTAGCCATTACTATAGGGTATTGCTAGTGCACACGCTAGGACTAGCGACTATTAAAGAAGTTGCTTTAACGAGGAGGAGACAGAAATAGTAGAATATTTTCTATGTCACTGTCCTGCTCTTGCAAATATAAGGACTGTTGAATTTGGGAGTCCATATATGCATGGATTATCTGATCTCTCTACAATTGATGTCAGATGGATCAGATCTTTTATTAGTGCGTCAGGTTTTTTCGCTTCGAACCTATTCCCGGACATGTGAAAATAGATTCACATGATCCATCGGGGTATTTCAACGGGACCAATAGGACCCAAGTGAGCTGTCTAGTTTACATTTACAGCTGTCCATCTAACCTAACCTAAAGGTGTATGCCAAACGTTAGTAAAATATATAGGAAAGCAAATTTTTAATAGTTTAGAGGGTTATATAAATTATTGACAAATGAATAGAAAATTTTAACAAATATAAAATCAATAATAAAATAAAGTATTTTAAAATCGTTGCGCAATTTAATATTCGTTTTATAAAAGTGTTATTTGTTTCATAAAAATAAATATGTAATTATTAATAATATATTAAATTTTCTAAAAAAAATTGTCCAAACTTAACATGAAAAAAGTTGAACAAAAATTTCCAAAAAAAAAAAAAATCAAAACATAAAATATTGAAAGAAAACTAACAACTAAATCAAATATTAAATCATTGTATTACCGTTTAAAATATTCCCTCTAAAATCTTTTGACAGACTAATAAAATACGAAATATTTTATTTTTGAAAAATATTAATATTTCTCGTCATAGAATGTCTTAAGAATTTAATGAAATTTCAAAACATTTTTGCTTTTGGTAAGTTAAATATTTGATTTTTTGATCGTATTATTGGTTTGTGGAAATGAATATTAAATAACTTGTGCTTCGAAAATATTCAATATAATAAAAAAATAATTAAGTTGAGATTTTTTTCACTGAACACACAACATGTTTCAGTTGTTTTGAGATACATGTCTTATACACGCAATGAAGCTGTATATACATATATATATATATATATATATATCTATATATATATATATATATATATATATATATATATGCTAAATCCTCAAAATCTCTAAATTAAAAAGAATTAATTAATAGTTTAAGATAAAGATAAAATGGAAATTAAACAATAAGAAAAACTACTTGTATTGATACTTAAATATTGTAGATTAGATTAGGTTCTATTTTTATTATTATTATTTTTTTTTTTTTTTGACATGAAAAACTAAGTAACTTAAAAATTTGAGATATACAATTTTTAATACAACTTACAAATAGTACTTATTTCATTTATCTGAAATATTTAAAATTGTTTAAATCTTGTAAAATGCAACTTACTTTCATATTATTTTATATTTTGTTAAATAATTATGATTTATAATGTTGTTTAATATTTTTTTTATAAGAAATCAGTGCTTTTTTATAACTTAAGTTTTTCATTCACGTTTCCCGGGAAAAGAAATATCAGGAGAAACCCCGAACTCTAATTCTCACCCACATAGAACCATATGTCTTTAATTTCATGTTTCTAAGTGAATTATTTAAAAAATAAATAAATAAATAAAAAGTAATATTAAAATAACGAAAAAGTACCACAAAAACCCTTTTAAGGATTCTCATTCACTTAGCACCATACATGTTCAACTTTATGTTTCTAGGCTGAATATTACAGAAAATTCAAGAAGCACTATTAGAAGAACGAAAAAGTGCCACAAAGTTCCCACTTGTGATCTTTCACTCATGCATATATCGAAGTTCATGTTTCTAGGTTTAATATAAAAGAAAGTCCGCAAAGTACCACAAAGTCCCCCCCCCCCCTCTTGAATTCTTACCCACGTAGGACCATGTATCTTTAACTTCATGTTTCTTCGTCCTATATTATAAAAAATCCAAAAAGTACCAGTAGAAGAACGAAAAAGTACCATAAAGTCTCCTTTTATGAATTCTCATTCAGTTACTGCCATGTATTTTTAATTTCATGATTTCGGATTCAATATTATTAGAAATTCAAAAAAGTACAACAAAGTCTTCCTTATGATTTCTCACTCACTTAGGACTGCATATACTTAAGTTCATGTTTTTAGGCTTAATATTATAGAAAATTCATCATTGATTTGAAATAAAATGTAATTTTCCGCTTTTACCTCCTTTTCGGTACTTTTTTCCCTCATGGATGTATTACTATGAATTTCTAAGTTGTGGTATGCCATATTAAAATATGCATATGATAAGTCAATAAATAGAAGAAAACATGATTTATGAAAAAAGTGCTAAAAGTAGGTACCATTTTTACTCCTTAAACTTTCGAATTTAAAAAAAGTATCAAATTTGTAATTGTAATTTTTCGATAAGTTACGAATACGATATAAATTTTATTTGTATGTTAACTGGTTTAGAAGACACGTATGGTGCCAAAGAAGTAACAAAATTAATTTTTTACCCGTTTTCTCCCTAAAAGTACCAGACACCTGTCAGTTTATTTTTCAAATGAATAATGATACGTATTTTTTTCTTTGGTTCTATATGAGTTTAGGAGATATAAGGTTTCCAAAAATCTCGTCTTAGTGGATCTATTTGGCGGGAGGCCAATCTACGGTCCAAATTTCATCTCTCTAGCTTTGGGCTTTTGGACTGTGGGAAGATGAATTAGTCAGCCAGTCACGTTACTCTTTAATATATATAGATAAAGTAAGTGTTGACTTTGTGACTAAATGCATTAATTTTTGCTAAATAATCCACTTAAATAAATTTTCGTATGTTTTCGTTACATGCATCAACCATTGTGTCATCACAATATTTCCTATAAGGTGGTGTTATGGTATTTCGACGTCGATAAATAGCTCTCTATCTATTCTTTAATACAACTCCAAATTTAACCCACTCTCCCGGTAAGTGTATCATATAGTAGGGCTTTTGCGAATTTAACTTTTTTAATTGTTTCTTATTCCTTCCATTGCAGATATCAATTAGTTCCCGTTAATATTTTATATATGACAGTTCTCATGGAAAGTTTTTCCAGAGAATTCTATAGCCAAACTACGGAAGATGACCCAAACTCGAAACAAATATTGAAGCAAGCCGTCAATTTTATAATTTAAATATATTTAATTTATATAAATTCCATTATTTACATTAAAATAATAATAAAATGTAAAAAGAAAATATTATAAACATATTTTTAATTGGATAGGTCTAATAATATGAATAAATATTTTGCAATTATTCGAACCAAGTTATTTATTTTAACAGTTGTGACTACCAAAAATTATCCCAACAGAATTTTGAAATAGTACTTATAAGCGACCAAATTCGATTGAAAAAAAATTCGGTTGACACAACAAAACTGTTTTCCTTGTGTATGATCCCACGAAGAATATTTCATACAAAAAATTACTTTTATAATGAACTCCCACAAATAATAGTTTTAGATAAATAAAATTGCACATTTCAAAAATGCAAAAACTAATAGAAATAATTTATATTCATTTCAATTTAAATTATTGGACAAATAGAAAAATTTAAATCATTTCTTAAATAATAGAAGAATTTTATATTTATAGTTGTTGACCTTTCTAATATAACAGTTACACATTTATCGAAAATATCCAAAACTAAAGCTAAAATTTAAGGAAATGAAAACATTGAATTGGTATAAAAATATAATTAATCTCAATTTGAAACTAGCCAAATGATGATGAATGTAAAAAATGTATTCTTCCTGATATATTAAAATCATTAATACATATTTATAAATCATAAATATAGTCCACCTTTAAAGGAAAGAAATGTGCTTTAATTACAAGTGTTAGTATCGTAATCAAACTTAATTTGACGGTCTCTTCGCAGTTTAGCCTAAAATATGCTATAAGGACTGAAATATGCAGAAATAGAATATAACAAATCGTCGTCAAAATTCTTAAAATTATCTGAAATGGATAAATAACTAAAATAATAATTTTGCCTATTTTTGGTTGCTTTGATTTTAAATCTTTTTGACTGAAGTGTTCGCTTAATCATGTAATTGTATACAAAAAAAAACTAATTTTTGTCATTTTTAGTCGGAATTATCAACTTGAACTGGAGGAGGTTTGAAAAGCCCAACTTGCAGCACAAGACAATTTTAACAATTTAGAGAATCTAAAATTCTACGATTCATCAACCCCCCTCCGGCTTGAAGTATCATAGACAATTTGCAAGCATTGTCGGCCTTTATTGTCCCTGTTTGGCGGTACTAAAGCAAATGCTCTTCTTTTCTACTTAGATTTTATCTTTAATCGAGAAAAAAACTCTTTTAAACTCATGCTAATAGTCCTGTTTTATCCCTAACATCTATTTAAATTCCATTTAACATTTTAAACTGCCAACCATTAAATAAGCTTAATGCAAAATATTTGTCAAACCAATATGTTCCTTTTTTTCTTTTTGCTAATAACAACCAAGTACTATTTGGAATAAATTTTAAAATATTCAATGTAATTCTTTTTTTTTACATTAATGTTGTGGTCAAAGGACTAATTAAGAGGGAACTAGAACACAATATTCTATTGTTAAAACTATTTACGTTTACAACTGTTACGACTATCAGCAAACATACATATCTACATTTTCAAGTCCATGAAGTTCATCTATTTTACAAATATATGTGTATAATCAAAAAGCAACAATATGAGCAAAACACCAAATGGGTTGGCATTTTACTATTTGCAACCAAAACAATGTGTTTAGACAACAACTGTGAATTGACTAAATTAAATGGTTGTTCTTTTGAAAAATTATATCAAATGCTTAAAAACAAAATAAAAGCAACCTGTAAAAAAAGCAAAAAGAAAAAGCTTATACAAAAGAAAGAAAAAACTATTTAAATTGCAACAAAATGAGCTTCACAATAAACAGTTTTTTTTTTTTATCCAAAACGTACAAAACAAAGGCAAAACACTTTTAGCAGCAGTTAAAGTTATTAAGAACTTGCCTGTATGTATTATTGTACACACTTGTGTTTTTGTATATTAGTATTATTTGGCAAGTTGTTAGTGTTAGAGTTGGCAGTAGCATGCACATCGGCGACGCCGCTAACATTACCAGTAAGCAACATCATCATCACCCCGTACAAAGAAGAGTGCAATTGGAATATGTAAATTTAATTAGCATCTAATTTTGCAAACTAGCGTAAAATTGAAAATTTACCACAATATTGTATGCATGTGAATATAGTGTATACGTATGAGAGTGTGTGTATTAAAATGAATGTGTATATTTAGCATTTGCACAAATATAGTATGAGTGTGTGAGAATGTGCATAAGTTTGTGTATTTAGTGTACACAAATTCGCAACTAAACTTATACATATGTGTAATTGAATCCAATGTGTTTAAGTAAAATAAAAAAAAACTGAACTTTTCCAAAACTGAAACCATACTTTGACACACATTTATTCTGAGTGGTACAGTAGGGCGAGCTCATAAATAGGAGTATCAAGTGATTCTTTGGAAACCATTTCAATTTCGCACCAACCATTTCAATTTCAATTTCCGCATCGTTTGTCTGTACTCTAAGTTAATGTCCCAAACTTAGCAGCGTCTGTTGCATATATTAAGGCAACCTTAATATATGCAACAGACGCTGCTGTCCGTATTATGTACGTCCGAGATTGTGGAATTTACATCATCGTGGACGTAGCTCCAAAGATACGAATTAGCAGGACAAATAGAAATATGTTATGCGCATAAAATATGCTCTTATATTGGAATATAAGCCCTTAAAATAAATATATATATATATATATATGCTCCTAACTATCAATTTTTCTGACTAAATTTTAAATTATCTACACAGAAATAATTAAATTTCGTATTCTATTACTAAATTCATAAAACCAATTATATTTTTTACGGAAATCCGACCTATCACTGAATTAGTAAAATCAAACATTCAAATTCATAAATATTTTATTCAAAAAATTATAATATATTATTAAAATATTTTTACTATTTATAAATTTGAATATTTGAAAATTCTTAAGAAATTCAGTAATATGGTTTATTAAAATCAATAAAAATAATATTAAATTTTTTGCAGATTTTCAAAAAATTTTTATTTTTTATTTAATATTTTTTTTTTTTTACATTTTCTGTAATATATACAATAATTCGGATCGAATGCTGGTATTGTATTTTATCATGTAAATGTATGTATGAAAATTTGGTGTAGAGAAGCAAAACTTTTATATAATACTAACTAATTAATGAAGCCTTTTTAGATGCAATATAGTTTAATGGTAATGTGTAATTATGCCGGTGAAGAATAATTGTTCTATAACTAATAGTTTATGTATTCATGTATAGTAGTGTATAAAATATACATATGTGAATAAAAAGATATACATATATGAAATAAAAGAAGACGCGACGCTATTTCCAAATTTCATTAGTGACCAAAACCATCTAAAACAGAAACGCAATCGTTATCAATTGAAGCATTTTCTAAATCAATTCAACTTACATACCTTTTAATGGAGTGAAATATCTAAGTTTCAATGAAACCAAAATAGATAGGATATAACAAATGCGCAAACAAACTCTGCTTTGGTACCGCCAAAACCGTACAACAGGGCAATTTACGATTGCAAATATGTATTATTTTGTTAAGGACCATTTCCGCTAAAGACCATTTCCGCAAAATACTTTTAAACACATTAAATTATCTTCAAGAAGTCCAATTACTTTCGCATAATTATATCACGAGAGAGAGCTACGTGTTCAGACACACAATTGAAAAGATACAGTTTAATCGACTTGGGAATTATACAGCAATATATAATATATCCCATTATTTATGCCATATATTGCTACATACATGCATATTTCATGGTAACTTACCTCTGGAATCCTGCAAATGATAGATTTTATATATTTTTTTGTGTCAACATTTTTATAATTTTATTTATTTTTATATTTTTAATTGTCAAAAAACAAAAAATAGTTATTGTGTTTCGTATTAGTTTAGAATGAATTTACAAGCAATAAAATAATTTATTAAAATCAAAAAAATTTTTTTTATAAAATTTTATTTAAAGTTAAATAATGATTTATTTAAATAATTCTAGTCATAATTTTTTCTGTGCAATTAAATAGAATATTAAAACCAAATATTATATTTTATTAAATTTAAACCCAAATAATGATTTATTTAGAAAAATTTCAGCCATAATTTTTTTTCTGTGTACTATTCATGGTGAAATTAACTTGACTTTTATGAGCAATTGCTAAAATAATATTTTCATTTGGCACTTAAAAATATTCAAAGCTAATATCTTGTATCCGGAAATTACAAAAATTTATTAGAGGAAAATTATTAGGCAATCGAATTTGAATAACGTATGTGACAGCAAGAAACAAATTCACTAATGAAAAATTATGTTAAAAATTCTATTGAGTTTAAAATGTGAAAATGTTTTCTCTTAAGTTTAAAATATGCAAAGTTATGCTCTTAAGTAGAAAATATGCCATTTAAATTGCTAAATAAGGATTTCCTATGAAAAATAGTTTGGCTACTTTGAAGACTAGTAAAAAAAATATGTTTTTACATTGCAACAATACTTTGAATATTTCTGCTGACTTGGGAAAGGGGCTACCATTAATTAAGCTGTGGTCGTTGTTGGAAGACAAACACACTGTATTTTTTCCAATAAATGTTGATTTTAGATCAGTTACACTGGATTTACACTTATTTGGCATAAACGAATATAACCTAGAAATAAAATAAAACTAGAAGAAGAAAAATACGTAGCTAGAGATGGAAGTATAGCTTCCGATGTAATTTGCTACACTATTCCTCAGCCCACCCACCTTGCTGACAGAAGTTTTGTATATTGGTTGTCAGCCTAAATTTAAAATAAATAACTAACCCATACCTCTACCTTTACTTTTCATAATTTCATAATATCAAATTTCAAACTATCACATCAAAACCATTATATTATGTATTAATTTATTTAAATAAATGAAATAATAAATTAAAAATTTGCTAAATATTAAACAAAATTATTTTATAATTGAAATTGTAATTAAAATTATTCACCATTAGATTAGGTATTACATTTAAAAATATAAAATTAGTTAATTGAATTTATGGAGTAAATTAAAAGAAATTGGCTAAATGAAAATTAAAGTATACTGAGTGTAGGGTGCTTATAAATAACGTACCATGAATAATTTTCAATAAACAAAATATGGTGACCTCATTTGGATTGACATTTGAGTGTAATTTAAAAATGAAAGAAATTATAATTTATTCATGTTACGTTAAATAAAAATTTCAAAATTAAGCGATAGGGAATATTTCAAATATGGCTGTTAAATAAAAAATATTAACACCTACGTTTTCATTAGGTCCAACGTTGTAATCAGGTGCCCGATGACGTTTGTTCGTTGCGTATTATGTATTATGATTTTTGCTCAGCCAATAAAAAATTACATGTTTATATTGATTCTATAATTAAACTTGAGTGAATACATGCAGACATACATATGTGAATTATAATACTAATGTCAATTCTACAAACATTTGGAAGATACCTTCCTACAAGAAATTTACGCAATATCTTCTTTTTGTTATTTGAACGAAAATCATCAAAAAATAAATTTGCACGCTAAAATAAAATTTCCCTTATAGTGAATGATATTTCCCGTGAGTTTTTTCACTTTTCCCTTTAATTCATTCACTTTATTTTTGCTGGGGAACAGAACAGAGCCTGTAAGTAGTTCTTCTTATAATTCGAATATTAAAGTTTACAAAATATATTTTAAGGACATGATCCGTTAATAAGGCCAAACTGAAATATTGCTCAACAAAATGCAAAACAAAAGATGGATTTGTGAAGCTTTCGAAAGACGTGTATAATACAGAGAATTAATTTAAAAGTTCTTTTGTGTTATTGAAATGTATCGGGTAACTGCAAGGGGTCGGATGCGTTTCGCAATCCTCGACATACAATTCGCTGGTCCTTGCTTTCCACCTCTTGTTGTTTTAATTATAAATATTTTGTACACTTTAATTTGTTGTAATTCTTTTGTTTTGCTGGGTTTCCAAAAAGTAGCCAAATTATTTTAAAATAAACTAACGTTGCAATCATTTCAATATTAAATATTTTGCTTTGTTTTTTAAATTTTTTGAACAAAAATTCTTTGGTTTTTAATTTTGCTTTTATTTTTTTTTTCTTTTTTACATTCACTGAGAACTGAAAGCAGGAGAAAATTTTCACGGAAGATTCACAATAGCATTTTTTCCCTTCGAGGAGAATAAAATTTTCATGTTAACAAAAATTCCACTTGTGGTTCACGATAGGGGTGATTATTTTTATCCTCAAAATATTGCTCTTTTTTCAGTAGAGAGGTTATCACCTCCGCAATGAATTGATGATATACCATTAAGATCATGTGGAAGAAATTAATTCAATACTTTTATTTTTCATTCACAATTTTTTCAGTTGTCGAAAAATTTTTCAAAAATGAACAAAATGTATATTTTGCATGCTTTATGACGTTAAGATTTTTGCACATACATGCTTTACATGATGTAAAAGTTTTCTTTATTATATTTTTTCAAGTTTTTTTCTATTAGTGATAATTTTTCTATATATTTATTACATCTTCCAGAAGATTATCTGGCGGTATCTTCTTTTTTTCACCTAGATGATTTTCCAGCAATATTGCCTATTTTTCTTCCAGGCGTATTGATTTCTTACTTCTTAGATGCATCGCCTGTGACGCACAATCTCTCCCGATGGGGGAAACTTTCGCAATACGAATTCGAATCACTTGCGAATTATTTTTCTTGTAAGGAATTAAAACGTTCTTATATAACAGAATTCACAAATTTAGATGTTATTTTTATGGGAATGTAATTTGTTGTTTTGTGTTTCTGTTTTGAATAAGCATTTTGTATTATATATTATATTAAATTAAATTATTAAATCTTAAAACGCTGCTTATTTAATCGTTGTCAAAAAGTTTAAATTTAGCTGTTTATAACAGTAACAAACGTATTGACAAAGGTGAGGTGATCTGGTCACCTCAGTATTATAAAAATTTTGTTTTATACCAAGTACAAACCATAATTAGTGGGTCACGATTAACAACAATAACACTTTATATGAAATCCTAGTTTTTTCAGGTTTCCACATGAAATCTGGATTGCAATTCTAATCTTTTGAGCCAGGAATCTTACGTCTTTTCAAAATTTTAATATATGGGATTATAGTTTCATCTCCTAGGACCAATTTTCTGAAATAAATATTCAACTACAGAAACAATTTGCACATCTCAGCATAAAAATTTTCTACACCAAATATTTAAATTCCTCCAGGCTTTTATCCAAAGATAAGGAATTTATAAGTTGGTACTCTTAACTCTTATTGCCAAAATTAAAAATAAATTTATTGACCGTCTCACTTGAAACTTCCCAGCAAAAACTTTTTGGTTATCGGTAATGGCAACTACTTATTAAAGTAATGAGGCGTCATTATTATTTGCCTACTCTGTATTACATAAATACGTACTCAGTAGCATAATAGCAGAGTAATATTGCAATCGCGTGGATGAGTTGGCTACAGCGCTAGATTAACAACCAGAAGGTCGTTGGTTCAACCCCATTCTGATGCTGTTAGTTTTTAATAACAAAATATCTAAAAAGATATTTTAAACTAAAAAGAGTTTTTGTTGCTCAGGAAACTAAGCGTGAGATGGTGTACTGAGTAAGACGTTAGTCTTTAAAAACGAATGTTTAATTTGTGTCCAAGTTCGAGTCTCACTGACGGCAAAATTTTTTTTCATTTTTATTTTCGTTTATTTACATATTTTTGAGTACCCCTGGAGTCTAAAAATAACTACATGAATTTGTGGACAGCTCGAGCAAAAGTAATTAGTTATTCAGGCAAAAAATAAATGATTTATTTTTGTTTCCAATTATACCTGCTAGCTTACCAGGAAAGCAAAGTTTTTGCTGGGTTTTTAAATAATTTTTCTCAGATGATTTAAAAAAATAAAAATTCAAATATATATATATTTTTTTTGAAGCAGTGAAATTTTGCTACAACTAAACAAAAATTTATTAAAAGAGAAATAAAACTATAAATATATATTGATTAAGGAAAACTAAATATAATGCTCATTTTAGTATAAATTTAACATATATTTAATTGCATTCAATCGATGACCCAACTAAGATGACATTATGTCAGATTGGACCGCATACAAATGACGAAAACATTCAGATGATTCATAATCCTTTCGTTGAATTGTAGAATATCATCGTAAATTGGTTGTCACTTAGTTCTCACTTGTAGGTAACAGATAGAAGCTGTTTATATCAATCGCGATATTATTGTGAAAAAATCAAAGGGATTTCATGAGGTTTCAAGGATTGGAAGTGGAATCCAACAAGAAAACATCAACTGATCTACATCTATATAATTTTTCTTTTAAACGGGGTTAAAATATCTACAAAATCAAACTTAGTAAAGTTGAAGACCATATAAAGTTTATTGAGTTTAACAAAGTTCTTGTGACTTGCGGTACATTGACGTGACATTATATCCTAGATTTGATTAAAAATAAACCAAAACTCTACTGAAATGTATTCGAATGGAAAGGTCAAACAAGTGGTTCAAACAAACAAAATTAGAACCAACAAATTTTTTCATCGAATTAAATCCATTAGACTTAATTTTATCAGCCAGTCGTTAACCAAGCGAGAGCCGAAGCGTTTAACATGTCGTATTAAATATAATAATTTCAAAAGCACCCTCAATTACAATTAACACAGAGAGAGAGAAGTGAGTCTTACGATTTCAGCCAGTCCTAAAGTCAACTATGACCTCATTGGGTTTTAATCTAAACCAGTATTTAGTTAGCCAACCGAAAGTCAAAATATTTATCTTATCGCATTCAACTTAGTACCCTTATGAACCCTTTCAAATTTATTTAACTGAGTAAGATTATCTATAATTGTCTGTGGTAGTCCATAATTTATATTTACCCAAGTTTAAAGCAATACTCAACATCGTTATTGCTACTTGTAAATCCTTATAATGATCCCAAAGTACAATACTTTTCATAATGAGCAAGTTAGCTTTGTTGAAAAGATATTCCAAATGAAACAGACCTTTCAAGAACCAGGAAAGTCTAAGTATGTCCCAGCTGCCCCTTACTAGAGATATTTTAGGTAGGTATTGTCGAATTTATATGAGGTGCGTTATATTCAGAATACTGTTAGAATTAATGTCGTTGTTGATTCAGTAAAATTCTTTTTTATTTTGGAAACATTTAATAAAGTCTCCCTATAGAAGTTTTAATACCCTTTCTTACAAACGCACAGTAAAGTGTGTTCAAACTGGTTTTGAACCTGTAATTGAGAACTTTGGAGATTCAAGACTGCCAACAATTAATAAGTAATTTAGGCACTTTCTTATTTTTAATTATTTCATCCAACTGCACACTGTGGCAGAATCGAACATTTTTGGAAACAAATTTGTAATTTCCAATCGGCTGGCTGGATTTACATAAAATTGTACATGGGCAAAGAAGTGTACAATAGGGGTATAACTTTTTTACAAAAAAAAAAACAGGGTACCATGTCAAGGCTCATGTTGTACTGATACTGAAAACCATTGTCAAAAGTTGGTGCGAAGAAAAATTTTTCCGCACCAAAAGCAATTTCTTAAACTATTTGAGATTTTTCTTATTAAATTATTATTATTATTGTGATTATTATTATTATTATTATTATTATTATTATTATTATTATTATTATTATTATTATTATTATTATTATTACTAATACTATTATTATTTTAAATATTAAAAAAGTTCATATTTTTCATACCGGTAATAAAAATTGGCACTGTACTGAATATTCTGCTCAGTACCAGAGTATTCTTAATTATTTCCTTAAAAACCAATATAAAATAAAATGGTAAAGTCACAATTTTTTCAGCTTTTGTTTAATTCAGACGATTTATAAAAACATTTTTAAACGCCAAATATAACGGATATTTAATTTAAAATGTATTTTAATATTAATGTTAACTAAAATGTTAATTTAACGTTATATTTAACGAATAAAGAGTTTAAAAATTATAAAAACAAATATTTTGAATTTAAAAAAAAATATGCTATGTTACCGTTTTTTATAAAAAAAATTATTTTATTGAAGACAATTCGCGTAGTGAGACAATATAATTTTGGTTTTAGTAAAAATAATGCTTTATATGAACAAATTTAAAAAAAAAATTAAATACAAAACTTCATTGCATTTGGTGCGGAAACTTTTATAATTTTTTCATGTCCTTTAACGCTATGCCCTGTGAATTTTTGTTTCCGATTTCAAATAAGCCTTTTGAAAATCATGCTTACATGTGCTATTTATTCCTTATAATTTTAGAGTTATTTGCATTTGAAAATTCAACTATCTTAGTTTTGCAAATTTAAATAAATTTTTTACCAATTAGTTAAATAACAAAATCATCTAATGAATAAAAGAAATATTAAGTCAAATTGAAATCGAAAATATTTATTTGAAATTGATTTTACCAGGAGCTTTAAGAAATTGTAAAAAAAATGAAATCGGATAAGAAAAAAAAATTTGGCAAGCGGTTAGAAATGTTCTATGTCCAAAATTTAAAATTGTACATTTCTCTGCTGCGCCTATGTAAAATTTTATGTAAATACAGCCAGCCGATTAGAAGTTATAGATTTATTTCCAAAAATTTTCGTTCTGCCCCACTGTGCACCATGTAAAAATATTAAGCAATGTATATACATATTGAAGCATTTAGAAATCGTAATATTTGTACTTATTTGTTATTGTCAATGTAGATATTTTATTAGTAGTGGCAGTAAATATTTGTTGTTGCAATTGTTATTGTAACCCTATTGTTACATGTAAGTAAACGTTTACACGGATTCTCTATCAACTAAACTAAAAAAAAAAATAGAATATTTGCCATCAACATTAGCAATCATTTCATATCCAAACAAAATGTACATAAAAGTGTGAGTATATCTAATAGATACATGTGCAATGCATACATACAAACATTTGTTACAAACAAACATTTTGATTATTTATGACTTGTTTTTGGTGATAATTTGTTGTAGTTGTTTTTGGTCTATGGCCAACTCACACAAAAAAAACACAACTCAGAAACAAAATATATAGAGAAAACTCATAAAACAAGCTTAACAATTTTTACTCTAAAAACCAACGAGCCAGGCTACACCAAACAACAACCAATTGCCTGAGTGAAGTGATTGTTTGGCCAAAAAGACAACACCACCAATACATTTTAAAGGGGGTGAGCTTAACAAAATTTTATTATTTAGAACTTTGTGACGGCAAAAAAAAAAAAAGTATCAAAAATAACCTTTAGGCAGAGTCGAAATGTTTAGGTTTAAACAGAAGAGCAGCATATTTGTACATACAAATACATTATATAGAGTTTAAGTAATTCATTATAAACTTATAAAATGTTTTGCTGTAAATACCAAATGATTGATTTATTTTTAAAACTTTGACAATTTGTTTGAAATTGTTTAAATTGAATTTTAGAATTTAGCTAATTTGTAACAAGAAGAATAAACCAACAAATAGATGAGGATAATGATGGAGCTTTTGAAGTGCCTAAGAGTAGGAGTTATACAAATATTTGTTATTT
The DNA here is from genome assembly GCA_932274085.1 of Protocalliphora azurea. NCBI lineage: Eukaryota > Metazoa > Arthropoda > Insecta > Diptera > Calliphoridae > Protocalliphora > Protocalliphora azurea. The sequence continues at coordinate 153,046,986 of OW026521.1, read as the reverse complement.
ACTTTAAATATAGCAAAATGTATGTGTGTGTGTGTGTATGTATTTCCACTCTCTTTCCTTATTTCTCTTTGGTTATTTTTTAGCAGTATTTTATTCCTTTGTTGTAAAGATGTTGGAATTATGCTAATATTACTAGTACCAACTAAGTACTTAGTATGTTTATTTCTTAGAGTATTTTATTTTATATAAGATGAACTACATCTTGAATTTAAGTAGAAGCAGCGCATAAGTATTTGGAACACTCACACATAAGCACTATTTGTATATTTCTCATCTTTAGTTTTTACCACTAAATATTGTAAACAAAAAAATAAAATAATAACAACAATAAAACTAAAACAACAACAAAGAAACACATAACAAGCATTAAACTCTAAAGGAATAAATAACACACAAAAAATGTTGCTTCATGTTGTTGTAACAATGTTGTTTATGCGTAGCATTTCATCAAGGGAAGGTAAGCCTATGGATATAGTTTACATCGACTTCAAGGATCTTCAAGTCAAATAGAATCTTATAACCAGGGCAAACAAGAATATGCAAGATTATATTTCTTCTTGGGCTTCAAATGAACCAAACTTTTAGTTATTTGTCCGTTTCAGACAATTTTAAAAATTTTGATATCGATTCTTTATAGCACATGTTTGCTTATTTTGGTCATAACAGCATATTTTGTGCTTAGCTGGATATTTTTTCATATTTTCATAGAAAATCCTTATTTTAGAGCATATTTTAGTAATTTGCACATTTAATATTTTTTTAATTAATTAAAAAAGAGCATAATTTATCATGTTTTATTACATTTAAGAGAAACATTTTGCATACTTTTCACTCAATAGAAAGAAGTATTTGCATTAATTGCCATTAGTGCAAAATTATTTTTACTGTCACATAGGTTTTTAAAATTAAATTTTGTAATTTCCCAATGCAATGCATTAGCTTTTAATTTAAATTGGCTTAATAATTTCAAAGCAAAGTGTATCAGAAGTCTAATAAAACTTCCAAAAAGCTTTTTCAAAATTAGTTCGAATTTTGGTTTTATGGCCTCTTGAAGTTCGAATTTTTTGTTTACATTATTTAATTTGATCTTATATTAAACTACTGTATCGTTTAAAATAAAAATTCGCATATATGTATCTCCTTGAAAGAAGTACTGACTATTTTCATACATGATGAAAATTGTTCAAAATATCCGAAGTTTAAGTGCCCATAAAATCGAATTGAAAACCCTTTTGACGATTTTATTAATCTTATGCACTCTAGGAAATGCTTGAATACGATCTGACCATAAATATATTTAGAAAAAAAAATGTTTAAAATGTATTTTTAAAAATGTTGATATTTTATAAAATTTTTAATTTATTGTAATGCTAAATTTTCACGAACTATTGTGCGAAAATATTGCAAAATTCCAATCAATATTACTATCTTAAAATATTCGCTAAATTTTGTGTATTTGAAATTAAAAATGTTTGCATAAAAAGCTAACATATTGCTACGTTTTTACCTTTTAAAAACGGTGGTTTAATTACTTTTTTTACTTGTTTTTTATAAAGTATCTGATAGCTTGAGCTTCTAAAAAAAATTATCAGTTGCATTTTTAACAGTATCTTGTACACATATAAATATTGTTTCATCAAGATATTTTTATTTTAAAAAACTTTAACATATACCATTATAAAAGTAGCTTTAATTGCCTCAAGTAGGAGTAATGAAAATTGTGATTCCAATGTAATTTCTAGGCAAAACTGGTTTTATAGAATGACTCAAATGCATGCTCCCTCAAAACACCAAAGACAACTGATAGTGTGATTCAACATCTTAGTAGTTCTTATTTCGATGTTATACGAATACCTTTTGAATGCCAGTAGTCAATAACAAATCTAAACCTACTAACAGTGCTATTCTCGAATTCATGACAATTGTCGGTTATTAATTCTTGTCATATGCTCTTGTGGATGTGACAACTGTCACCGAAAACCTATACAAAAAAAAGCTTTTATATGTAACCCAGAATAGAAAAATTGTTGTTTTACTTTTCCAGTAATATCCAGTAAACTGAGTACTTGCTGATTAATTTAAGATTTTACTCTCAAATAAACTTGTAAACAAAAAAGTATGAGAGCTGAAAATTTGTAAAATCTAGTAAAATAACCACGACAGCTGTCGACAGCTGATTGCAAACAAATAAACATAAAACAGGAACAAAAATCATCAGAGTTTTAATTGAAATATATACACTTAGTGAATAACGACTGCTTCCTTTTGTTGTAAATATATTTGTTGTACTTTGTACTTTTAATAAAATTTTAATGCAAAGATACTATTTTTTTTTTAATTTTTTGTTTTGTTTACTTTTTGCAACTATATAATTTACTGGATTTTCAAGCAAAAATAAATCTAGTAAAATTTGTAAATACTCAGTTTATAACTGTAATTTTTTTTCTCTAAATTATTGCTCTCTTTACTGGATTTTATAAACGCAAATGCAAAGGTTTTTAATGGACAACAGACTGGACAGTAGATTTATTTTGATCTTCAAAGGTTTGGTAGTTTGGTTAGTTTGTTTCAAATATTAGGATTTTTTGGTAGAATGTTCTATAATTCATAAACAATTTCTGTCAGAAGAAATAATACGGAAAACGAAAATATCCAGTAAAGATAAAATTACTTTTTGCATTTAAAAAAATATTTCCTAAAATTCTGATATTTCATCCATGAAAATGTTATTTTAAAATTTTTAGTAAGAAATTATTTAATTTCAATTTTTAAAAAGTAGTGGTAAAAAATTATTTGGCCATATTCCATAACTTTTGTTAAAGACATTTTGCTTGCATTAATTTGTAGAATATTTACCATATTCATAAATATGTGAATTACTAGCTAAAGATATTCTTTGTTAATTCCAAAAAAAAAAAAAAAAATGTTTTTAAATGTTGTTATATTTTGGTAGGTTTTGGTAGTTTTAGAGAAAATAATGATATGAAGAGTATTCTCTTTGTGGCAACGCTGCTAGACAGTACAAATTTTTAGGTAAACGAACGAACTTATTGTCACAAATGTTTTACTATAACAAAAAATTCGTTTGTCGCTTGGTCGAGAATAGCACTGTAAATGTATTATTTAATTGTCTTTATAACATTACACTAATTAACAAAAACAAGTATTTAAGTATTTAAGTATTTAACTTTTTTTTACTTACTACAAAAACTTATTAATTTATTCAAATTTCCACATTGTTTCATTAGAAATCCTTCACATAAAATTCCATTTCCTTCAGAATACACATGCAAGGAAATGTTGTTAGAAAAAGAAAAAAACAAAATAAAGTAGCAAAAAAAAAACAACTAAAAGAAATTTTTGAAAAAGGAATGTTTAAAATGTTACTTTCAAAGCAGACATTTGGCTTAGGGCCTAAACAGAAAGCGTACTTTTACTACACAACAATTTTTTTCTTTTTTATTATTATTTTTTTTTTTTTTTGGTTTTGGTGCATAACTCATAAAACTAACACTGCCACAACTATTAATAGTATAGAAGGAACAACATAGTGCAACTAACTAGTGAACTATGTTCTTCTTTTAGTTGTTATTGGTGCGTTTTATGTTTGAGCTATTTTGTATGCTGTGAGGTATTTAAAGAATATTAACGCTTTTTAGAACTAGAAATTTATAAAAACTCAAAGTTATAGGAAAATTAGTAAATAATGCTTTGTATTTTACATACTTTAAGCACTTTATGATGGGATGCGAATTATTTGGACAATTTTTTGTTTATTTTTGTTGGGAAATTAAACTTTAATAGAAAACTTTTCATGTATGTACTCGTATTTCTTTTTTAGAATTTTATTATTCGATGGTATGGGATTTAATATTTTGTGAGATATTAGGATTTAAAGTTATGTAGTTTTAGTTGTAAGAAATTAATTTGAATCCCTGGCTTCAGAACAAAATTTAAAAAACCCCTTATTTTTTTATAAATTTCGCTTTTAGATAAAATTTTCATATTAAGTCTGTGATAGAATGTTATTTAGTTAAGGCAATGAAATGAAATTATCAGTGAATATCGATTTAGTTATTCAAAACAAACAAGTATAAAAAGAAGTAAAATCCGTATAAAAAAAGCACAATTTCTAAAAAATTTAAAAATTGCCAAAAATGGATTTCTCTCTAATTTTCCACATTTGTTGTAAATCCGGTAAGAGTTGTTTACAAATATTTAAAAATTGTATTCCTTTTGGCGATCAAGGCCTTAGAATTTTAGATCGTATGTATAGTAAATGCTAAAATCTGAACTTCGATATAAAATAGGTCAAATTCACAAGGATCTAGACTAAGCACACAGAGATTCATTGTAGCAACCGAATTTTTTACCAATCGAATTTAGTCGGTCCCACTGGTGATAGTTCGTGGTACAATTACTGTACATTTCGTTTCTTAACATAAAGATATTGGCTTAACAAAAATATAAATATTAATGGTATCTACTGAAATTAAAACTAATAATTGGGTTCCAAGTACTAAATAGTAATTTATTTACGTATTTTTCAATATTTCATTACGTTTTTTATTTCGCTTTTAGATTGTTCTTAAAATTATTAAACATTTATTCATACATTGAACATAATGAAAACTCTTAAGCTTATCTTACCAGTTCTTGAATTTGACAATAGCGGCCTGATGAAATTTTATTAGCTCTGACACCACATCAGTATTTCTACCGTCTCTTTCGAAACATTTTGCAGCATCTGCAATTAGTGAATTATTAAAAAATAAATGAGGATTAAGGATCTGGACAATAAAGAACATAATAATATACTCACCCACGGTAGCTTAGTCTAGAAAATACCAACATCCTGAAGTGTATTATGCATTTTGGCTTTTAACTTATTTTCTTGGCGAATTTTTATTGAAATAATTTAAGTAGTAAAATCCATTTTTTCCCCCAACAATAAAAACTTACCCTATAAAGTTATAAAGATTTGAACAGATTCTTGATCATCCATAATTTTCATTTTGTTTTTTATAATTTGTTTTTCCATTTTTTATTTATAATTAATATTTTTTTAAAAAACTTCAAATATTTTTTATGAACAAAGCGAAATGAAATCTTGGTTGGGAACAACGAATTTTTAGTTTAACCAATTGATCGAATTGTTATGGGTGCTATAACTGAAAATATAACTCTAAATTATTCAGGTTGCCATTTTGGAATTTTAAACTTTTAATCAAGCATAAATAAATTGATTTTCTGTGGTATTAGTAACAAATCTGTAGTATTTATACTGGTGCATATTCCTATAAAAGCACATCAATTTGTTTTTTGAGCTACAAACACAACTTATTTATTAAAATTATTTAATTTCTTTATAGTTTTTCGTTGACCTTTTTTTCGGCTTAATTTCATTGAATAATTGTATTTAATTTCTGCAACTACATAAAATATTTGGTTCATTTTATTAAATTTTTATAGTTATGACCTTTATCCAACTATTCATTTCTCTGTGTGCACTATTAGCTAATTATGATAATGCTCTTTAAAGAAAGTAAGTAAAACATAATTTTCAAATTGAAAATTATTTATTTTTTGGAGTCGGAGAATATGTACATAGAAAAAAGTTTGTACATAAATATAAAAATTCTTAAGCATTAAAAAATTTTTTTTATTATTTTTCAAATGAATCAAAAGTCAAGAAGACTGAAAAATTTGTTTAAATTTTCATTTATATTTTCAATTTGTAAAAAAATTTTTGAAATTTTCTTCAGAAAATTTTAAGTTTTTAATGATTTTTAGCTACATTTTGGGAACAGAACAGAAGCGCTTTTTAACAAAATGATGTGCTTCAGAACGCGAGCGAAACTATGCAAATTTCCAAACATTATTTTTTTACACATTTTCCTTGGAATTTTTCCATTTTAAGGCGTTTGTTGTTATGATTTTCATGTATAACTATTTTCATTTACCACTTGCAATAAAATCTAATAAAACTAAATTGGAAATTTAACAAAATTTTTGCAAAATTCCTGAAATTTTCATTAAGAACAATTTAATATTTATAAAAAAAATATTTTTTATGAAAATAGTTTGGGAAAAAAAGTTATGTTCAATTCATAATATTTATGAAAAAAATTTTAAAACGTAAAGTCTGTGTAGATAGTAAATTTTTTATATGAATGATATTCTTGTAATGAAGTACTTTAAAAATATGAGACCCAATATTTTTGAAATTTATGAAACTATAATAGATGTATAGTATAAATAAGCACTGTCTTTCTTTAAAAGTCTTAATGATAACTTTTAGAAAAATTTACAAATTGCACTTCAAGAGTTATTAAAAAGGTTTTAATAAAAACTAATATTTCGTAAAAAAAAAATTAATTTTGGTTTCCAAAGCAGTATTTAAGCTAATTACCGTTTTTGGTAAAAATAAATAAAAAAAATAAACTGATATTTCACCTATAATTCACTAAAAAAAAATATTTTTCAATAAAAATTACAATTTTTAAGAACCGACATTTCAAAAATAAAATTGATTTTGCTAAAAAACAAGTGTATTTGATATTCGATAATTGAGGCATTAGAAAAAAACCGATGTCAGTTATTTTTGAAAACCGTTTAAGACCGGTTGGTAAAACCGGTTTGATCATCCAGAATAATGAAATAAAAATGCCTTTTATTCTGAACAAATTTCTAAAATACTATAAGAGAATCTTTAATTTTTTTTATAAAAATAAAACTTTAAAATGTAGTAAAATTTAACACAAATTTTGGACAAAGAAGAAATTTATTAATTTTATTTTTCAGCTTCACGAAATTGCGAAAAATCTCTTTTTCAAATTTGGATTTTTAATTAAGAAAGAGACTTGGATTTTTAATCTGAACAATATAAAAAAAGTAATATATAATATATATATATATATATATATATATATATATATATATATATATATATATATATATATATATATATATATATACGTATATATATATTAAAAATTCTACAAACATTCTACAAAATTTCTACAAAGGGTCTCTCGAACAGTTTTTCGGCAGAAAGCCCAATTTTAAATGTTCGATATCGCATCGATATCAACAATATACTGACCTTTGCCCCAAGCCTATTTTTCTAGTGTGTCACTTACTAAACGAGTTGAGCGCCATCAAACTAAAATTTTTTTAAACTTGTATTAAAAAAAAAAATAAAAAATAAGTGAGAAATATATAGTCAGTCAAGCCCAAAAATCGGGAGGTGCCTTATGTAGGACCCGTAGTCAATTGTGTTAAGCGTAATGTATATTTTTTTTAAACATATGTATAAATTACAGTATGTTATTTAGACACTTTAGGGGAATTCTCGGAACTGGGGCTTATATGGGAGTTATGGTCAACTATGTGTCTATCATCATAAAATCTGGTACAGCGGTTTCTCTTTATGTAACACTGATTTGTGTCAAATATTAACCTAATACTAACATTTGTATGTGATTTATGCCCATTAAAGTGATTTTCTGAAGGGGTTTATATGTTTATATATGAAATTCTGAACATGAATTTATGCTTATATAGAACTTACATATATGTAGCAAAGTTTATTAAAATAAAACTATATTTATGGGATTTATGATCATTAAACTCCTATTCCGGAAGGACATTTGTATGGGTGGTAGGTGAAATAATGAACCGATCATAATCAATTTTCATAAAATTATTTTCAAAATTGCGATCTGTATTTTGATGACAAGATTTACGTGGGTGGAAAGATGGTCAGACGAACGGTGTGTCAGAGATAGTTAAATCGACTCAAAAAATGATTCTAAGCCGATTAATATAAATTAAGGTGGGTCTCAAAACAATATTTTTGGGTGTTAAAAAAATCAGCACAAACTCCACCTATGATGATAAGAAATTTAAAGGATGTTTTATTTAAATTATAACTACAGCAATGTAAGTTGCATAAACTTTATGTATATATAGTAAAAGTAACATTTTTAATTAATGATCCTTTATATAACAAATTATCGATATCTTAAAATACAGAGTAATATATTTTGTTTATTAATTAGACAATGACATATGCTCATTTTAAAATTTATAATATTTTATCTAAAAAATTATATAAATTTAAAATTTCAAGGTGTATAAGATTAATAAAGCATAGGTTGGATAATAAAAATTTGTAACCTTTTTTCTAATATAACTTCACAAAGAAATATATAATTTTTGTTTAAATTATACATATTTCTGAAAAAGAAATATATTGTTCGACATTATATTAAATTTTATACTACATTGGAAATTGAAAAAAAAAATGTTTTTATAAGATTTGATATAATTTTATTAATTTACTGCTAAATTTGATCTCAATACTAACTAACATCCATATAAAATTTATGCACGTATGATTTTGAAGAAATGATTTTCAATGTGAAGCTTTATGTGGAAACTAATTTTGGGTGGATATTCACTAAATTCACTTTAATAAAAACTGTGTTTTAATAAAAACCAACTTCACTTGAATCCTTCTTGGTAAGAAAGATATGTATCAAATTTCATTGAGATATTTTGCCTATAGTTTGATCAGATTGTTTACATTAATAAGGGTTAGAAAGACGGATTGACCGACACCGCTGAATCGGCTTAGTAAATTATTTTATGTCAAATTGAACACTGGAAAGTAGCTAAATAACATTGTTTACCTCTCAAATTTACCCTTTTTCTTTTCTAAATATATTTACTTTGGCTTTTTAACTAGACTACACATGTTCTCTTAAAAACACTACTCACAATATTTGCTCTTAAAAAGCATTTCTCTTTTATATCATTTTCAAATTTAAAAACAATAATAAAATTAAACTTTCCATAAACGGCGGCGCCAAGTACTTACTAACTAAATAGCTTTTTCTCACACTTAATTGCAAAACGCAATTCCAGTGTGGGCTAAGGAGGCATTTTAGAATGCCTCTTTATCCCTTTTTTTCCGGCAGAGACTTTAGCTTAAGCAACAACAACAAACAAATAATTATAAATAAGTAAAAACAAGTGATTTCTGCAGCACCTCTGCCTAGAAGACATCTTGACTTTACTCTTTTTACATTTAACTAATAATTATAACTTTAATTAATGCTTTTCATTAAAAATAACACTTTATTTGTGAACATTACACTTTAATTAACGCTTTTGTTTTAATTTTATAAACATGATTGCACTATTAATATTATTAATTATTTATTTTAATGAGACAAAATATGAGCAGACACTTCAAACGCCGACGAATCAATTATTGTTTGACACTTGACAATGCAAATGCAGGAAAAAAAAGAGTTACTTCTGTGCAAATATGAGAGTAATGAGGGGAAGTAGGATGGAATAAGAAATTTAAAGAATGTTGAGGAAATAACATGCAAAGATATAATGAGAAAAAATTAAAAAATGCATTTAGTTCAAAATATTTAATATTTAATAGTAATAATAATAATAATAATAATAATAATAATAATAATAATAATAATAATAATAATAATTGTTTATTTATTTATTTAATAGCCAACGACATTACAATTTCTTCAATTTCATTTTCTTTCTTCAATATTCTTAAAGCTATTTACAATAAAATATTTTAATAATCATTCAATAACAAAAACTTATTATTTAACTAAGTTAATAATAATAATAATAATAATAATAATAATAATAATAATAAAAATTTAAAAAGGGCACCATATTCTTTTACAAATAACTGTAATAAAAGTGTTTTATCAATACCGATTTTTTTTTTTTTTCAATTAGACCACAATTTTTTATACAATTTATTAAATTAACTTATTAAAATTTAATATATGTGAGTGCTTTGGTACATGAACGATTGATATTAAATCATTTCGCCAAACCTCTCAAATAAATATTTTTTTACTTTAAATCTTTAGATTTTGAAATTCATATTACCAAATGAAATTGGCTAAGTCTATATAAAAAAACTTTTGTTTGCTTTCTCTTACTGCAAAAACATATAATTGTAAAAGACAACCTTATTTTCTATTACTGCAATCCAGATTGTAATAAATTTAGAATTGCAAAACAACTGGGTCGATGTTTTTGCACTTCTAAATATATTACAATCCAGTTTGCTTTCGATATCATATAATAAGCATGTGAAAGTAATTATATTTTTATTATAAAACTTTATATCCCGACCCCCTACATAATTGGATCAGGGACCACATTTTGATACAAATTTTCTCTAAACAGTTAAATGTCAAATACTTTTTTCTCCTAAAGACTAACTAAAGTTTATGATTAATATGCGAATTATTTAAAACCTGAATACATATATTAAGTTTATATTAATTTTAATATCATAACTTTGAATTTTTAAAATTTGGTTATTTTTTCCTATTTTGGATATTTTTTTTCCAAAATTCTGGTTAGAAAAAATTGTTTGCAATGACAGCACTGTGGTAATAAGTTTTCTCTGCGTATAATTAAAATTTCCCCTTATATTAAAAAAGAAACATACTTCCCCACAAAATTTTACGTAACTCTAAAGTGGCCATCATATTATTCTCTCCCCTTATTAAGAAGACAAAGTGTCAACTGCATAAACAAAAGAAGAATGCAAGAAACACTCACCCATTATTTAGTTTAAGTGCCGGCATTAAATGCGTAACATTGATTTTTGTTACTGTCATTTATTTAATTAAATAAAATTATTAAATGTAAAAGAATTTTAATAAAAAATACCATCAAAATGTTTATTAAAGTGCACTGAACAAATGCGTATAAAAATTATAGTGATAATCTGAAAGTAATATAAATAAATTTGTATTTAAAGTTTATTAAATATTTGCAAAATTACTAATGAATGTTTAGTTGGAGCAACAGCGCTGTTGCAGCATCATATTGGTTTTATTCCAGGTTTATATTACGCGAAATGCAGCTGCGACAGTCATTGTTTTGATGTTGTAACAACAACAAAAGTAATGAGAGTCGCTGCTGTATATCGCATCCCAGCAAATACAAATGTTTGATATAAAATTGAGAGTGATTTTAAATCAAATAATTTCTAAAATGTCAAACGTTTGAGAATTATTTGAAAATAACTTGAAAATAATAGCTTTCTCAACAAAAAGGGTAATTAATTGTCTAATTGAGAAATGCTATTATTAACAAATCATTGTTAAATATAATTTTCAAACTTTTTTCAAATGTGGATTGTGGCTATATGTGGAACATAAATAAAAGTAATTAGCATTTTTAATTTTTTGTAAAGTTTTCTTTTGTATAGACTTTTAATTTTATCCTATTAATTAGAAATTAATTTTATTTATTAATTTATTTATTTGTATATACCTCAAATATCTTTTTATACATATTGTTTCAAATATCTTTAAGAATGATTTGATAATAACATTTAATATCAAATTGAGAAATAACTATTTTTCAAATATTTGTTAATTTTTCTCTTTAGATTTATGAAGGATTTGATAATAATATTAAATATCAAATTAAGAATATACTATTTTTCAAATATTTTTAAAGTTATCTTTAGGTTTGTTAATGATTCATAAATAACATTTGAGAAAGTACAGTTTTTCAAACGTTTTTCTCAAATGATTGTCAATTTGAAATCAAACTTAAAATTCAAACCTCTACCTACATTTGAAAAATGTTTGAGAAAAACGTTTGATATTAAACGTTAAAGTGTTTGCTGGGATAATGTAAACTTGGCCTTAGTTGTGTTACGAGTGATCGGCTATTCTTTTGTTGTTTTCTTTTTAGGAGATTTAGTAAAGCAAATATGAAGAGCGTTTGTGTGAGTGTGTATCTCTATTGCGTGTTGTGAATATGATGTTTTAATATGCTTTTATTTGCATTCCATTCTTCTAATAAAAAAGGAACTAGTTAATAATTAAACAAAACAAAATAAAAGTGCGGTTAATGAAAAGCAGAAATAGAAAAGTAACTTTTAAAATTAAAGCTTAATTATAAAGGAAATATTTTTATAAAGGAAATATTTGCTCAGAATTACAAGAATTCAATATCTTAGGAAGATGTTTGTGTTTCTGGAAAATATTTAGCTGAATAATAAAGTAAATTATTTATTGTTATTATTACATATTATTTTATTAATTACATAATCTCATTTTTGTAATTTTTAATGTGAAAAAAATGAAATTTTTAATTAATTTTGTTCATTTTACTAATATAAAGAAGTAAGAAAATTGTACACAGAAAAAGTAACCAATCACCAAAGTAATTCATTCAATTAAAACTTGTTTAAAATTGCATCTATCATCAAAATTATTATAACAATTACAAATAACTGTAAAGTTATTTTCTTGAATTTTATTTATACCATTTCTTTTATTGTATTTCTGCTTGAATATATTATTTAAATTTTGATGTATAATGAAACAACTAACTGCGTTAATTGAAAAATATAAGGTAATAACTTTTTCTGTGTACTCACTCTGTCACATAACCTAAGTACGCGTTTTTCGGGATATCCAGAAAGGGTTTCATATGGAACCTGTGGCAAATAGTTTACCGATTGTGGTGAACAGCATTTTTTCTGCTAAATTTAGAGAAATGTGGGTGATCACAGTGTAGACATTTTCTCAATTTAATTTAACAATTAATTTGGTTAACTATTACAAATACATGTAGCAAAACAATCCTTTCTTTAACATTCCTTAACATAATCTGATTTGCTTTAAGTTTAGATATTCAATCATATTAAATTATTGAGTTGGTGAGTGGATCGGTTAATGACTGTGGGACAGACGGTTGGAAACTAGTTGGTGGCTTCAATGCCAGGGATTTTGTTAAACAAAAATAATTTCATTTCATAAATGGGAGCTATGGTCAATTTGGACAGATCTGTATATAATTTGTGCCGAATTTTATTAAAATACTTATTTTTTAATTACCCTTTAATGGACCTCAAAGCTTCAAAGAACATGCATGTATTTTTTTATCAATAAAATATTTCATTTAATATGTGGGTATTAAATAATAACGAAGAATCTGTGCAATTTGAAAGTCGTTTCAAAATTTGTTGAAAAGCACATGTTGTATAGAAAATAAAAAAATTTATATTTTTTCATTGAATTTTTCTAAGCTTGTATTTTAATATATTTAATAGAATTTAAAAAAGTAAGGAAGTGTTAACTAGCCAGCACAGATTCTATGGAACGACTCTAGAACTAATATTTTAATCAAAAAATATTTTTTTGGAAATTATATTTTTCATTGTAATAAGCAATTTTTCAAATCAATTTAAATTAGTTAAACTCATTTTTTTTAATTTTAGTTGTAGGAACTTGATTGGAAAACAGTAATTTATCTTAAAAAGTAGTATACAGGTAAAACAGCTTTAGTTCTTAAGCACTAGTTTTCAAAAGCATTCTTTAAAAAATATTATAATTATACCCAACAAAAACTTAACTTCCAAATCTTAAAGCAACAGCTTCCTGTATGCATTATATTGTAGCCTTATTGGCCACTCTCAGCATTACTTATTAGTACTTATAGAAGTAGTTTTTAGTAAATATGAGTTCAACTCCAAACTGTGGCCAATATTTTTTTTTTAACATTTAACTTAAGCAGTGTTGTAATATGTGGGTTCAAATCTCAATCGAGCCAAATGATTTTCTTGTGCGTAAAATAAAATTAGCATCAAAAACAACTGTTTTGGTACCCAAATAAAAACTAGTAAAATTTTGAACATAACGATCAAAGTTCATCAGTTATAGCACCAAAAATGTATGCTGTTTATCATGTTGTTTTCGCTTACGAAAGACGTATTATTTTGCTGGGATAATAGGATTTCAAGGATTTTTTTATGGACATGTCTTTAATAAGGCGAATACACGAGAACATTTTACAATAAATCGAGAACGAGTTGTCCGATTTAGACAATTGAAACACCAAAAGATTCTTTAGGTTACTTTAACATTAGTTTTTGTATATGCCCAACAGTTTCAGAATAATTGAGAAATTAGTATCGAAAAACAATTTTTCTTCTAAAGAATTTTCTTCCGGAAAAATTCTTTTAAAAAATAAAACCGGTAAAAATATGCGGTTTTTAACCCTTTATCATAAAGCAGATAACACTGCGAATAAAAAATTAAGAATAAAATAAACTAAATGTTATCAAAATGGGTCCAAAAATCTTGATTTTATTCACAATTGAGTGGAGACACACTGGTGTGCAAAAAAAAAAATAGGTGAATTAAATTAAATTTGACGGGCTAAACTAGAATTTCATCTAGTTCACAAATTTTTGTAAAAACAAAAAAAAAATGTTTTTTGCTCACTAGTGTATGTCCACTTAATTTTAAGTATGCATGGGTATTTTCACTTAACTCTTAATAAAATCCATAGTTGTGCATCAATTTTGACGATACATAGCTTATTTTTTTCGCAGCACTACCAGCTTAATGGTGAGTTAAAAAGAAAAACTTTTTTTGCCAATTTCACTGTTTAAAAGAACTTCTAAGAAAAAAAAATAATCTTCAATTTATATATAACTGCGAAAATATTGATCATATATAAAAATTGCGTCACAAAGGCTGGAAGATATTTTGAGTCCGCATCTTTTGGTGTACCATTTATAAAAATCATACACACCGTTTTTCAGTTATGGTGAAATATACTCGCGTAATGGCTTTATTATGGCCGAAATATTCGATGCGCCCATAAAAAAAATACAGACCTGATAGGAAAAAAACTGAAAGCAGATTCGTATTTAGTACATCAAAATCCATACAGTTCTACTTTTCGTCTTTCATGGAGGATTTTTTTGCGGACCAGTGTAATTTAAAATTTTTTCTTAAAGTTAATAAAACTGTTCTATATGCAAAACATTTCTGCAATTAAAAAAATCTAGTTGGTTTTCTTAAAACTAAGGCCATCATACAAATGTGCAACATTAGCCTACAGTGTCTTCTTACTATAATTAAAAATTTAAAGCCCATTTATCTATATAACAAGGATACAAAGAAAAAAATCTGTTATGAAGGCATAACAAATTTTATGAAATAAATATAAAAAGGAGTCATAGCATGGAAAAATCACAGTAAATTATTTTTTTTTTTTTTACCAATTTATGTATTTATATGATTTTAGCGACCAAGAAATATGATGCGTATGACGAAGAATTCTTTTGTATTAACACTATACTACCTTACCAAAATGTTATACATTAAAAAGGAAAGAAATGAGTCAACCAAACACCCTCTTTACTGTAAAAAAGTTGTATGCATCATACATATGTATGTATGTACATTCATCCTGTATTAACACTGTTACAATCATATATACAAATAAGAATTTCTCCTGTCCTTAAAACTCCTCATCTTTCATGGAAATTTCATACTTTTCTTAAAATGACAAAAATGAAAAAGTAAAAAAAAAATATATATACACAAGTAATGTAAAAAAAAAACAGCACCAGTGACAGCTCAATGTAATAATGAAAAACTTTTTCTTTGTCAACTTGATGAGTGTGAAATAGTTCTTTTATTTTTCATTTACATTCCTCTATGTTAACTAGTTGTTGTTGGGTTTTTTCTTGTTCACTGGTGGTTCTTGTATCCCTGTGTATCAAAAGATTACGCAAAAGAATAAAAAAAAAAAAAAAAATCATAAAATATCTACATGCAAAAAAGGGAGGCTTTTGCTTGTTCCGGGATGTAGAAAATATTAAAAAACACAACACCCACAATTATACACACACACAAAGAATGTTAAGAACTAAAATAGAACCACAGAATGGACAACACTAATGTAATATGGTAACATCATCACTTTGTTAAATAATAATAAAAAAAAAGAAACAAGGAATGAATGAAAATTCAGTTTTTTTTTTTTGCTATTATACGAGACTAGAATTTTTATAAAAATAAGAAAAAAAATTAAAGAAAACCCCTGACATTGAAGCCACCAACTAGAATTCAACCGTCTGTCTCACAATCACTAACCGACTTACTCACCAACTCAGTCAGTCACGATGACTGAGTATGTCATAAATTTTAAAATGAAATTAATATGACTCAAAGTCTAAATGATTATTAAAGATTTTTCAAACAAAAAACAAAAAAAAAATACCTTATGAAAAATTCAAAGCAGTTATCTTAACTTAAAGCAAATTAGATTAGGTAAAGGAATGTTAAAGAAAGGATTGCTTTTCTGTATATATTTGTAATAGTTAACCAAATTAATTGTTAAGTTCAATTGAGAAAATGACTACATTGTGCTCGCTTACATTTTTCATAAAAAATATATTTTCAAAAATCATAAGAAAACTAAAATCGGTTGTAGTTCCAATTGAATAAAATGACGTTATTCTGTGAACAATTTTATTTTTGGTCAAAAGTTATTAGAAAATTAAAATTAGCTCTAGTTTCATAAATAATGCTCCAATTGCAAAAAAGACGTTATTCTGTGATCACTTTTATTTGCCATCAAAATTCGATTTTTCCTCAAAAATCGTTAGAAAACTAAGATTGGTTCGAAAGTAGAACGGTATTCTGTGATCACTTTTATTTGCCAGCAAAATTCGATTTTTCCTCAAAAATCGTAAGAAAACTAAGATTGGCTGTAGTTTTAGTTTAAATAACACTGCAATTGAAAAAACAACGGTATTCTGTGATCACTTTTATTTTTCATCAAAATTCGTATTTTCATCAAAAATTATAAGAAAATGAAAATTAGCTCTACTTTTTTAAATAAGGCCCCCAATGAAAAAAGGATGTTATTTTGTGATCACTTTTATTTTTCATTAAAATTGGATTTTCTTCAAAAATCATAGGAAATCTAAAATTAGCTCCAGTTTCTTCAATAACGCTCCAATCGACTCAGAATCCCTTTTTGAGTCGATCTAACGATGTCCGTCCATCTGTCTGTCTGGTATACGGCTGGTTAGCTGTTCATGTAAACCTTGTGCACAAAGTACAGTTTGCAATTTGGAAAATAATTCAATGAAATTAGGCACGTGAACTTTCGTGGCACAAGGACGAAGTCTACTGAAATTGGTTATGATCTTACCATTATTTAACCTAGCCCCCTTAAAAATGTGCTCCCGGAGTAGGAGTTTAACGATCATAAATACCATAAATATAGCAATATTTTAATTAAATTTGCTGTAAGAAAGTTTGTATAAGTATCAATTTTTGTTCCAAATTTCTTGAAGATCGGTCCATAACTGACCATAGCTCCCATTTAAAATCCTCTTGTGAAAATCACTTTAACGTGCATAAATCACATACACATGTTAGTATCAAGTTTATATTCGATACAAATAAAAAATTTTATGAGGATCGCTTATAGGATCCTCGCAGTAAAAGTATCGATGCACAATTGTTCACATGTCTAATGTAAGACTCCTCCACGAATTTTGATGGGCATACACAGTGGTGTGTGGTATCATATGATCGGGCTTGAACGACTATATCTTTCTTGTTTAGATTTTTAATTCATTCAGTCACCTACTTGATTAATTTAATATATTTTTTTTAGCTGGAAAATGATGTTGGTTTTTATTACTTTTTTTACAGTTATTATTAGTAATTAATATAATCATTTTGGTGAGAGTTGCAAACAAACAGTTTTTAATTTAATGAATTATTTTGTTGAAGTTTTTCTGTGTAAGTTTGGCTCCAGTATTTTTAATAACGCTCCAAGTGGAAAAATGACGTTAATTTTTATTCACTTACTTTTCTATCAAATTTAAATTTTTCATAAAAAATCATAAGAAAACTGAAATTTACTCTAACTCCAATCAAAGAAAACAAAAAACGATTTTGTAATGACTTTTAAAAAGTGACTTTAATCTTCAGTTCAAAATTCTATTTTTAATGAAAAAAAAAAAAAAAAATTGACTAGCACTCTTATTGGAAAAAGGACGTTATGCTGTGGTAAAAAAATTGAATAGCAGTCTTATTGGAAAAAGGACGTTATTCTGTGGTAACTTTTACTTTTCATCAAAATTCGAATTTTAGTAACAAATTATAGGAAAACTAAAATTGGCTGTTGTTGCTTAAAAATGGCAACAATTTAAAAAAGGGCTTAATTTTTTGACAAAGTTAGTGGTACTTATATATATTTTTTTGATTTCAGTTTTTGATTTTTTGCTGCATACACACACATGCATGTGTATACATACCTATAGGTGTTATGTTGGAATGTATAACATACATAACATGACTTATGTTAAGTATTTTGTGAAAAAGCAAAATGGAATCGAACTTTATAAAGGGTTGCTTAATAAATACTAAATATTTTTTTTAGACTTTATCAGTTGTAGTGGGTAAAATTTTTTATTCATTTCTTTAAAATCTTTCACATACACTCACATACAAAGCTGTAGATATGTATGCATGTAAAATATTTCTTTATTTTTTAGTTTAGTTTCAGCTTAACTTAAACTTTGTTCTTGTAAAAATTCTACTTTTTGCAAATACCCATCAACAACATCAAGTTTTTCTTTAGATTTCTGTGATATTTTATACTTGTTGTAAAAAAAAAAATAAATAAAACAACGCCAACAACAAATACAAATACACTACGCAAACGAACAGAAAGAAAAAGTGTTGATAGCTCAAGACATGACAAATTCTTAAATAGAAATTCCTTTCACAAGATTCCAATTCACAATGTTCTATTTTGTACTGTCAGTTTTATGTATTTTTTTTTCCTCCTGTACAAATCTACTTGCTACTAACTCCCACTGCTTAAACTTCTTACTAGCCATATTATTTTTACCAACACCATTATCAACCATCAACACACACACACCACACTATCATCATCATCTCGTTCCACTTAACTTGTCGCTTTCTTTTTGGCGCACCCCTTTCATTTGAAAGCTTAACACTTTCTTGTTTTGGAAATTGACTTTATATTTTGAGTTATGTACTAAAGTATTTCTTCTTCTTGTTCTTCATGTTGTTGTCGTTGTGATGACAAAACCTAAAAAAAAGAAGGAAAAATAAAAAATCGTTGAGAAAAAAAGTTAAAGAATTTAAATTAAAAGGACATTTGACAGCATTGTCAATTTTGTCAATTGTTTAGTGTGTCGAAAAAGGAAGACGATGAAATAACATAAAATAAAACAAGTTAGAGTGCTATACTCGGCTGCGCCGAATCTTATATACCCTACACTCGTTTTGAGATGTGTTATATGAAAATTAAATACATTATGTTGGATGTAATTACAAATATATTTACTTATTCCATATCTATATAAACACTGAAAAAAACTCTAAATAATTTACATTTGCATATAAAATTGAAATAGAGTAAAGATTTTATAAATCCTTATATGGAGAATTAAAAAAAAAAAAAAATTCGAAACTCTTTGAAATCGACTTTATGTGTCATCTATTTCTCAAGTTTGTTTTAAAAATAGGAAAACTGGTAATGCATTCTGGTAGACTTTACAAAATAACTAAGAATTCTGAAGTTGTATATCATTCACATAAAATCTCACGGAACTACAGCCATTCGAAGCTAAAAAATATGAAAAAAGTGAGTTGAAACTTTCAAGGAATTTTTTTTTTAATTTTTGCTATGGATTTACATCTTTTAGCCTCAAATAATTAACCAGACGGGAGACAAGACTTGGGAAATTCATACAATGTTTAACTAACTGCCATCCAAAACCATTTCGCTTGCTGATAACCATCGCGAAAAATATAAATGAGGTTAATATTGATGTCAATTGAAAGCATTTTATTTGCTTAATACAAAAAATCAGGCGGCGTCAAAATATTTTAAGAACTTATAATTTTATGGACCTAAAAATATACTCTTAACCGCTAAAAGCAACTTTATATATTTTTTTGAAATAATAGAAATAATTTTTGATGTAAAATTTATCACTAAATAAGAAACAAATTAAAAATTTTGCTAAAATTTACTTAAAAAAAACAAAAACAAAAATTATCATGAGTAGTAATGTTTAGACAACTATATCTTCCAAACCTGTACCTGTATTCACTTAATTTTTTCAGCATAATATCCCAAAATATGTCTATTATTACTCACGATTTTTGCAATTTTAAACCAATACAATTTTGTTGCTATTTACAAAATCGTGCAAAAAATAAAATTAAAAAATTTTCTTTTCAGTGTATTTTGAAAAATATTGAAGATTTTGTAGTAGTTTTGACATGTGCTGATAGCATCTGAAAAGTTGTATAAAATTTCGTTGTTTTGGCTTGGATAAGGTGAAGCCTTTATTTAAATTGTTTTAAAAATTTCAACTTGATTGATAAAAATGATTAACGCCAACAGATTTTGCATGCATAAATATTCGTTAATAAAACCTCAAAATTCTCAAAATTTCTCATATATATCATCTATCATATATATTTGTGTATTAATCACATTTAAACGGCTAAACCGATTTTCACGAAATTTGACACGCTGATAGTACCAGTGCCGGAGTTGGTTGTTCTCTGTTAGGTCTCGCTAGGACGTCACATCCATATTTACCCCTACTTCTAAAAAAAAAATTTATTATGTGGGATCTTCATAGAATTCCACTCCAATATATTATACGTCCACTTTTTTAAAACTATAAAACGGATGAAAAATTTTTACAGCATCATCCTGTGTGTATCTAAGGAATTATTTGCATCCTTTATCTTTATATATCGCATTGATTAAATGAAAATAAGAAGGATAGGTCCAGGGGGAGAGGTAGCCCCTATACATAGAATATATAGATTTTCTCATCTAAAGGACTATTACATTTAAAATCCTAATAAGTTTTAAAATAATTTTCATATAAAATTTCTAATAGGATGCATAGGTCCAGGGGGAGTTGTATCTCCCATATAAAGTAAATTGGGAAGCGAAGCGGACCGGTAAAAGCTAGTAAATAATAAATTTGTTGAAACGACAAATAAATAAAATAAAACGATTTGTCAATAATTGAAAAAACGGAAATTCAAGAAAAATATTTATAATCAACCATAAAAGAGTTCTGAAAAAAATTGCTGATATTTTAATATCTATATTATCAGGAAGCTTCACAAACGCAATTTAAACCATTTTTAAGCCGAATAAAAAACTTTAAAAAACAGTGTTTTAGACATATATCCAACATTAATGAGCCGATTTTGCTGAATTTCAATAGAAAAATTCTCGAAAGGATTTCCGGTCGTTTGATCTATATTATATATGGGCTTCATAAATGCCATTTCAACCGACAAACGGTCGGACATCGTCCTATCGACATCATTTTTTACGAGGATCCAGAAAATATAAAATTTTTTGCACTCCGACGAAAATTGTGGAAATTCCAAACGGAATGACAAACTTATATATACCCTTTATATCTGTGGTGAAGGGTATAAAAATATTTAATAGAGGACGAAACATGTTGGTAGTATGTAATTGCTTGCTATGTTCACAAATACAATCGTATTTTTTTTTTACTTCATCTTAATTCTATTCTTTTGTTATTTTTTTTATTTTTTTTTTTTTTGTCCGTTCAACTTGTTGGATTTCAATTTCTTAAGCTAAGTTCGCACTACGCTTATATTTGACAATTTTTTCAAATATTTGTTTTGCGTAATTTGAACACGAAATATTTTTCGATTAAAACAATGCAGTGAGGCATTTTGGACAAACAAAAATATTTTACCTTAACTAAAAATACCGCTAATGTGAACATTGTGCGAACACAAGTTGTAATATGTTTGCCACTATTTTGAGTGAATTTTTGTTTGATCTTACAAAATAAATGTAAGATCAAATAGCAGCAAACAACAGCTAATGCGGTGGACGGCTTGAGTTGAAAAAATTGTTGTTTTTATGTACACAAACTTTAAATTGACAAAAAAGAAGTGATCAATTTATATTTTATATCCCAAAATATAGTTTTTAAATAAAACTTTCAATATAATAATATTTTTTATTACTTAACCATAATAATACTTGTTATTTTTTTAAAAAGCGAAAAATGACAGGCAAAGAAAACAGTGTTGTTTTGTGAAGACAGAGCTGCTTTCTAAATGGCGAGAAAAGGAACAGGGATATTCTTTGTATAAATGTAGATTACTTAAGAAAAAATTAAATATATATTTCTTAAGTAATTTTGATTAATGTACATATTAAAGCGTATCGATTTAATACGCACGTTAATTAAACGAACTATTAATCGATTGATAATAGGTCATTTATCCTTTATTATCTAAATATTTTACTTTGTAAATTTTATAAATATTTGTATTTAAAATAAATAGCATTTTCGCTTTATATTAAATAAAAATTCGACAAACATTACCTTGACATCCACATATTCCAAAATTCTCTAAATTGATTAAAAGAAAATAAAAAATAAGATTTTCCTTAAAAATTCATTTAATAATTAATGTCAAATAAGTTTATAGCAATTATTTTCAGTAAATACCCAGCAAAAACTTTTTGGTTTTTGGTAATAACAACTACTTATTAAAGTAGTTTCTTGGTAATGAGGCGTCATTATTATTTGCCTACTCTGTATTACATTAATAAGTACTCAATAGTATAATAGCACAGTAATACTGCAATCACGTGGATGAGTTGGCTGTTGGTTCAATCCCATTCTGATGCTGTTAGTTTTTTTATAACAAAAATGTCTAAAAAGATACTAAATAGAGTTTTTGTCGCTTAGGATGCTATGTGCGAGATGGTGTACTGAGTAAGACGTTAGTCAGTAAAAACGAATGGTTAGTATGTGTTCAAGTTGGAGTCTCACTGACGGCAAAATTTTTTTGTTTTTGTTTTATTTTTGTTTTCGTTTACGTACATATTTTTGAGTACACCTAGAGTCAAAAAATAACTACATGAATTTGTGGACAAGTCGAACAAAAATAACTAGTTATTCAGGCAAAAATAAGTAGTTTAGTTTTGTTTCCAATTATACCTGCTAGCTTAACAGGAAAGCAAAGTTTTTGCTGGGTAATTTGCATCTATTCTAAACAAGCTTAAAAATATTTTCCCCTCTCGTATTTTACTATATTTGATAGCTGTTTCATCAAACAAAAAACGTCAAATAAATGAGCATAATATGTACAAAAAATGAACTCTGTATTTAATCACAAAAATTGCGGGAAAAGAAATGAAATATTTCATGTCAAATATTTGCGTAATCTGAACTTAGCTTTAGAAGAAAGGCAAAAAAGTTTTTCAATTAAAAAACTCTAAATGAGTTAAATAGTTAAAAAAATAATATTAAAAAATTGTCATTCTGCAGACATATATTGAAATAGAAGTCATTTTAATATTAAGTATATTGATAACGGTAATTTAATGTAGATTTAAATTTAAATAATGAATTATTAAGGCATGATACAACTTTTTTTTTAATAAATTTTACATGAAACAGAGGTCTTTGGCTAAATTATGGAAATTTAGATTGTTTGATTAAATGCCTTATGGGAAATTTATTTGCATTGTGCTAAAGTACTTGTCCCATGACCTGTTAAAAAAAACAAAGCGCAGAGGGGTGCCTCGAACAGTTTTTTCAAACATTATTTAGTTATTTTTTTTTTAATTACTTGAATATAGCATCAACTTTAAGTACAGAAAATATATACCACTCACTGCAGTAACGTAATAAATCAAAAAATACAAATTCGAGTTAATATCAATAGTGCTTTCCTATGCACTATTGTTTTATTAGCATTTTTTCCAAACTTTTGGAAATTATTTTATTTGTGCAACATCTTACATTTTCCTAAAAAGGTGTTATAATTTGATGATAATATAATTTTCATTCAAAATTTTTAAAAATATGTATCAACTTAAAAACTAAAAATATGTCTCCTGAAAAAATAAATTTTTTGAAGCAAATAAGTAATACTTTTAGTTTATTTTTCCTTATATCATAAATTATTCATATCTTTAAATATGGAGTCATATATTTTTAATGTCCGTTTATTAATTATTTACATTTGTTTTAAATTTAATAATTTTTTAACTTAAAAAAAATTATGTAAATATGTAAATTATGTATAACTCGAGAAGTTTCGAAGTGTATAGATTGTATACGCCATAAGTTGGATTCATATTCAGGTTATAGCCAGTATTCTACGAATTAAAATTATAATAAAATTGTTCCGCCCTGAGCTGCCCTGTTGAATAAAATTTTTAATTTTCTAACAGCTTCAAAAAAAAAATATGTAGTTTTTAATGAAATATGTACAAAATTATTTTTAAAGTTAATTATTCGACATATGATTTTAATTTTAGACTATTTAATTATTTATGAAAACAACTAAAATACTAATATCGTGTAAATGATTCATTTAAATTTTTATGATGAGCATTCTTGAAAGTAGCAACGCAAAATTTTGGTATGATTTTGTTATGGTGCAAATTTGACCTTGATACTAACATTCATATAAAATTTACTCAAGTATTATTTTCAAAAAAATGATTTTCAATAGAGAACTTTATGTGCAAACCAATTTTGGTCTGATACTCACAAAACTAGGTATCACAATTTTCACTTAAATGAAATTGACGATTTCAACCAAATTCATTTGTGTTTTCTTTGGAAAGAAAGTTATGTATCAAATTTCATTAAGTATCTTCCAACAGAATGTTTACATTTATAACCAGCGTGCCAAAGTAAATACCTGAAGACGGTTAAATAACATTGTTTTAGTCCATTAAAACATTATCAAAAACTCCACAAAATTGCGCAACTTACATTGACGCAAGTTGTAATAAGAAAAATCTTAGTATATTTTTATTTATGTTTTCCAAGTGTGACATAACCTTTTTAATAATTTTGAGATTGTGAAATCTTCCTCTTTTCAACGATGCCAATATTTTGCTACCAAATTTTAAAGTGAATGCCACAAAAGCACACTTTTTGTCCCAATGTGCAATGTACCAACCAGCCGATACAGTACAAAAATCATTTGTTTATTTTAAGATTATGTTACAGACATCAAGTTCTTGCCCTAAGTGAGAGGTCTGTTTCAAATAATTTGTTAGAACTTGAAACGGTTCCTATCACTTAAAAATTATGCATTAACGTGACAAGTTATATGTTAGTTCTCTTCTCCGTATGTATTATATTTTGTATATTTTACTTTATAAAGCTTTTATTAAAAATTATGAAATTTTGTTAAAATAATTCCAACAGCACACTTCATGTTTATTTTAAATCAACGCCAGTGTTGCCAGGAGATGAGAAAAAAGGGGCTAAGTTGAACTATAAAAAGGCCAAAAAAGGCTAAATGCCTAAAAAATAAAGTCAGAAAAAAAGCTAATATTTCTTTTTTAAATTTAAAACTTGTTTTTATCGTTGTCATTAATTTTTGGTATATGTATATTTTTTAAGATATTGTAATAAATTTATAAATAAAACTTAGAACGGCTGTCAACAAAATGACTCAATGAAAAATCGTTCATGTGTCATGTAAAATGTCGTTTATATGTCGTTATTTTACATCTATAATTCCTTTTTGATTAAGCATTTCCAAATTTTTAGGTGATTTTTCGCTTTTATACGAGTTTTTTTCAATTATATTTATAAATGCTTCTATGGCTATATATTAAAAAATAATTATAAAATTTTAGTAAAATTGGTTAAGTAATTACAGATTTGGAAGATGAAGCGCCGCAGTCAAAAATTTTTTGTTAAATAAAATTAATCTCGTTTTTTTTTTTTTTTTTTTTTTGTTCGAATAAATGAACAAAAATAATTAAATGGATGATTCTGTAAAAATAAAATTTGGCTACTGTTTATAAATACTTTGACCATGATAATTCCTTTTGTATTTCTTTGGCAAGAGAAGATATTAGCTTATTAGTTCCTAAATGCACACATGTGTATATGTAGTGTATGCTGTATTTTGGTTGTTCATATTTAGTGTCTCTTTTAGGAACCCTTGCCTTAATGATCGTCTGACTTTCCACACCTGTAACTTTCTAACAGGTATTATTGTTCTTATCTGTTTTTGCTGGCTGCTGCCTCAAGTATCACAATCGATATTAATATCTAAAAGCCGTCAAATTCATTTTATTTTGAAGCAAGTATTGTGAGTGATGTGATGCAAGTGATGTGAGCATTACTAAGACAACGCCGTTAAATAAGATCCAATCGTTAATTGCTTTGCTATCGTTTCATTTAGGGCGTATCAAAGCCGAGTTTATGTACTATAGTAGAATGGAATACGCATTTGCTGTACTGTAGTCATGGTAATTTTTCTAATTGATATTCGATTAAAAAAATAACAAGCCACTAATTGTTTAGGGAAGATTAGAGAACAACGTTGTCAACACTCAAGTTATATATTTGGTTGCGGCATCATCAATTTCTCTTGTTGTGTGTTTTTGGCGGTACCAAGGCAGATATTGTAGTCTATATTTAGGCACCATTAGAATGGAGAACGTATTCATATTGTCCTTTCTACTGGGGTTTCGTTGAAATCAAAACAGCTGATATATTTCTATTTTGGAAAGGAACTGTATGCATTTTCAACTATATCCACCTGCTCTTTTTTCTCAACCATCTGGCAACAAAGTCGTTAAGGCTTCTAAGAAATGTAAGTCAGCTGAATGCACTTAAGCTGGAAAAATCAAATTATTCATTATTATAATAATCAAATCAATGCCATCACTCGATGGAATTTAAATAAAAAGTTCATTATCATATGAACACTCAATGACCATTTTGGTTACTGCGTATGTTTGATATTTTATAAGGATTGTTTATAGGAAATAAAAATAAGAAAATAATAATTTAACCCAATAACTTTTCTACTCTGTTTAAATTATAACACCGTACATTAGCATTTTTCACACATAAACCAAAACATATACATACGAAAGTATTCGTATTGGAATATACTTTTAAAAGAACTTTGAAATTTCAAAATTAATATTTTTTTTTTATAAATTATTTTAAAATCTATTAGTTGCTCAACAACGCCGTGATGAGTGTCAAGTGATAGGATAAGATTTAGAAATTTCATTAAAATTTTTTGTTTTAACCCTTCGTTACTTTATAATGTCAAAAGTGTGCTTCAAATACTTTATTCTTAGATATCCTTGAGGTTTTCTAACAAATTATTATTAATTTTAAAAACATCATAATGAAATTTCTTAATTTCACATTTTGTTCCTTTAGCTTCAACAGTTCAACTTTTACAAAATTTTAAAAATGTCCTCTCAGTATTTATATAAATTTTGTTTTCGAAATATATAAATTATTTAATGATAATTCATTGATGGGAATTGTCTGGAATATGCAAATATGTATATGAAATTCGAGGTATATAGGATTCTTATCAGCGTTAGACCTACTATCAATTTCCAAGAGTTTGGTTGCATAATTGACCATAGTTTCCATATAGTGCCCCTTTCCGAAAATTATTCAAACATATATAAATACCATAAAAATGTTAGTATTGAAATAAAATTTGGCATGATTATTTTATATTTGTGTATAAATTATGTTATCAAATTTCGCAAAGATTAGACTTTAATTTACCATGTGTCCCGCATAACATCAACACGCATAAGCTGAATATATATAATTTAGTTTGTGATTTTATTTGCAAAAATTAAAATTTATATAATTATAAATCTCACTACCAAATTTCAAGAGGATGGATTCTGAACAACTCTTTAAGTGCCGAAATTTCATACAAATACCAGATTTTGAATTAAATTTGGCATTAATAAGTTTTATGTAAGTATATAAACCGCAGTATGAGGTTTAACATGAATTGGTTCATGTTCATAGTTTCTATATAAGGACCACACCCGAAAATGAGTTTAACACACGTACATAATGGTGTAGGGTATTACAAGGTCACACTTGACTGAATATACCTTTTTTCATATTAATTATACATAAAACAAAATTAAATATAATACAAAAATCATAGCCTACTGTCCTTTCGTAGACAAAAAATACAAGTAATGAATTCTAAATTAAATAAATATAAACATTCAACTGATCGCAGTGTAAACTTTCAAATATTTTTTAAAGTCTTCTAAATAATGTAGTTATGCTATATTTAAAGCATGAATTACTTAAAATTAAATTACTTATATGCAATAGCTTCTAAAAAAGCTATATTGCTTTTGCATGCTCAATTTACAATAAACTGAATATTAAATTTGTACTCTTGTTTTTAGAAATAATTTACAAATTTCCAATATTAGTATCTTTAACATATATTATTTAGGAAATCATTTGTTGGAAACTTTCAAGTATGTTAAAGTAATAAAAAATCGAAGGACATGCTTTGCAACTTTTTTTTTGGATTATTTTAACAAAACATAATTCAATATAATGCCAAAATTCTCCTTTTTCATTTGACATCCTTATCGTTCTATAATAACAATTCGAAAGCAGCACAATAAAAAATTAACCTCGTGCATCCTTCAAAACTTTAAAATCCTTTAAAGAGGAAAGACGAACACGAAATAAAATGAAAAACTGATAATGCAGTCATACTATATTAACTATGTATATATTTTGACATGTATATGGAATTTATCATTTGTGAGAAAAAAGTTTGATTTTTGTTGTACGGTGTAATAATTCTAACATAAACTTTCTCCCTTTTCTGCCATTTAATTCATAATTAATGAACCTAAAATGTATATCATATTAAAGTGTTGTGGATAAGTACATATTTATTTACAATTTTCTGACGTCGATACTTAACCAAATACATGTTTTAATAGCTGAAAATAACCAAATTTGCCAAATATAACACAAACGCTTTTTTGGTGTTCATTATAAATTTGTTGTTGTCAGTTTTATTTGTCTCGATAACATTATTAAAAAGCTCTTCCTCCATTTTCATTCATACTTCCATGTTTATGATTTGTTTTCCTTTTTCCTTAATGTTGTTCTTGTTGTTGTTTTTGTTTTTTGCCATTTACAAAATTCAGCACAACAATGACGTCATTATTAAATCAAATATCTACAATTGTCCAGGATAATATTACAACAGAACAAGAGAATTGTTAATGGCATTAACTGTTATACAAAAGAGTAACAAGAAAAAATCAAGGAGAGTTATTGCGATAAAAAGAGTATAGTAGTTAAGAGCTCTAGAAAAACACTTTAGTAATAATGAGAAGTGTATGGTTTATTTTTTCTTTTTGCTATATCACTTAATGATTTTGAAGTTTATGTCATTTCCGAGTGTGTTTAATGGTATTTTTCTTAAATTCGAAAATTGTTTCGACGACAAGAGAAATGTGCCGATTTTTATGTTTTATTTTCATAGCTGTTGATGTTGTTGTTATTGTTGCTGTTGTTGGTGGAGATGTAGGAAAATGGTACTTTAAAAGTATACTTTGCGGCTAACAAAATAACTACATATGTACATTGTACAACAACAACAATTAAGAGCATTAAGGAATAAAATGAAAAATTATTGAAACAAAATAAAATATGTAGAAAGAAATAGGAAAAAAAAATTATAAATGGACGAGCATTAATATGAACAACATTTCTGCATATAAAATACAATATGGCTAACAATTAACCACTTGCATACAAGCAACTAAAAAACATTTATTTGTTCTTAAACACATACACATTCATACCAATAATAATAATAATAATAATATTACAATATATTCATCATTGTTATTATCATGATAATGATGGTGATGATTATAATGATTATCATGACAGAAGGTTGCCACAGCACGATGACAACTAAAAAATATAGAAACGAGTCAACGTTCGAGAGCGTCGGGTCATTGAGCCGCTTTATGTTATAAAAAAAAAAGAATAGTAATTTGCACAAAACAAAAACTACTACTATTAGTAATTGACGTAGTTTTATTTCTTTGTTTTCTAGTATTGGTTTTATGCAAAAAAAAGGAAATTAAATTCTAAAAATCAAAATCAAATTAAGGAAATAAATATTAAAAAAAAAATTCCTTGCAAAGAGAGCAAATTGCAAAGTGTTCATGTTAAAGAATTTGAATTTTTAAGTGTTTTCTGTGGCATTTATGTGCGTGTTAAGTATTTGTAAATGTGAGTATGCAAACGTGAATTGTGCTTTAATTCAAAAGAAATATTAAATACAGGGGAAAGCAGGAAAAACAAGGATTGAAATTCCTTATTGTGCCAAAAAGTATGCTATACAATTTTTATGTGCGTTTTTAATTTTGTTGTAGATGTTGGTGTATGTTTCTTTGTTTTCTTTTGTTTTGTTTTTTTTTTTCTTGTGAAACAAACACAGACAAGTCTAGCATTATAAACCATTATTCTCGTATTGACGACATGTTCTACGTCTATGTAAATGTGTCTGTGAGAGAATGAGTAAAATTCTACACATGCTGATTGCTGCTGTCGCTGTTGTATTTTCTAGGCTGCTGTTATTTCCTACTGCTTACTACTACCACCAACGCTATGATCAACTACACTGGTCCATATTTTGGGCTATAAAGCATCGTTTAAAATCGTATTTTTAAACAAACACACAACGCATAAAGGAACTAGGTTCGTATAACAAGTGTTGCCGGCATTTTTTTTCAAATAAAAAAGTCTGCATGTATATGTGATAACATGGTTGCTACCACCACTACTACCAGCAAACAGGAAGCATGCTTTAAATTTTTGCACATGTATGCACAATAGTTTATTAGTTTTTGTAAAACAAACACTAGCAATATTAAGTTAAAGAGTACCTTAAACTTACTACAAAGAGAAAATTTTATTAAAGAGGTTTTAAAGCAAACTAAGAGAGTTTTCAAATATATTTCTGGTATTATGACAATAGTATAGTTAAACTTAAGTATCATCGATTGTGTGTACGTACTATCAAATTGTGGTAGTACTCTTTATATCAACAATAACTGCAAAAATAACAACTACAACAACAAAGAAACATGTTAACAGCAACAAAGAGCAAAACATGGTATATATTTATATATATGTTCTAGTATATTGTAGCGCGTTATAACTAAATAGATACATACTATTTTGTGTATCCCCATTGTACAATGAACGCATTTGTATGTGTTTGTATCTGCATGACGGTGTGTTTGTGTATAAGTGAGTGCGACACCATTACATAAAATTCATTGAGGAAGGGATTTATGTATTTCTATTAGAAGTTCAAGCAAAAGTACTTTCTGCTGCTGCTTTTGATATAGTATGATTTTTTACTTCTGCGTCTATAAATGT
This sequence comes from Protocalliphora azurea, assembly GCA_932274085.1. NCBI lineage: Eukaryota > Metazoa > Arthropoda > Insecta > Diptera > Calliphoridae > Protocalliphora > Protocalliphora azurea. Next base: position 153,015,812 of record OW026521.1, on the reverse strand, counting down.
TGATGCTGTCTCTGCCATCGATTCAACTTTCATTATTATTGTTGCATGCTGGGCCTAACAGGGGTTTGTGCAAATAGAAGGTGCTTAAAGGGGAATCGAATTAATATTATTACTATTATTATTACTATTAATATTATTATTATTATTATTATTATTATTATTATTATTATTATTTTAATATATTATATTGATTCCATGAGGCTGTTGAATTCATTTAATTGAATCACGAGTAGCATATTTCATTGTATGACCCCTTAGAGCCAACTTACAATCCTGTTTACCCTCCGAACAGGACAGTGAAATAAAAACTATTCAACCGACTCCTTTTCTCTCCCATTGCGACAACTTGGAAATAAATATAATAATCTAATTTAAGCATTAACAACACAGTGCAGAGTGTAAGATCTAGCTGTACAAAAGTCGCGTTTTTTATTTCCAAGTCTAGTAAATATTTTAATGATATTTAAAAAAGATCATCTAGCTGATTAGGAAAATAAAAAAACTTTGTATAATTTGTACTTTAAATTTGAATGCTTTTGAGAGGAGTAAATTTAACAAAATAACTACTTAAAATAACATATATTTTAAACGGTATAACTTTAGATTGAAATAATCTTTTTTTCATTTTAGAGTATTGCTTCCTTACTTTTAATATAAATTTATTTTAGACCCTCAAAGACATATTTAGTGCTACATAATTAAAAATAACATTTTTTCGAGAAATTACTAGAAGAAAACAAATTTCTATAAGATATGACTTTTTGCGTCTATTACATCCCGTCTACAAATTAGTCTTAAATTAAAGGCTAAGTTATCTACTTTAATGTACAAATTAATTGTTTGCCGAAACTTGCCACTCTGGGTCAGTTAAAGAAAGTTCGATCAAGTCAAATTTGTAATTTGATCAGTTTGGAACTTCACCTTCCACTTAACAAAACACCGAGATTACCTATGAATGAAATGGGGTGGTACACAGATTTATAATATTATAGACATAGCAAAAAAAAAAAAAGAATTTAAAAAGTAAAAAAGCTGCAGAAATTATGTACTTAACCACTTTTTGGATATTCTTTTTTATGATTCTTATTCATTGCTTTTAAAGTTCTTCTCTTAAAACAATGTTTATTTAAATTTTAAATAAAAATATTGAATTATCTCTGTTAAAAGATAATAAAAATTTATATCTATAATACATTTTGTATCTGTATACATACATATGTATATAAAAATGCAACCTTACTGAATAATTGACTGACTGACTAACTTACTGATTCATCATCGCACATCCCAAACGCCTAAAGCTAGAAAGATGACTGTAGGTTGGTCTCCAATTCGAATCTTTATGCAGTAATAAAAGGTAAAAATGGATAAAAAAAAGTTTAGTAGTTATTGTTGTTTATTTAAAAAATAATCGGACAAGAATCTGGTACATTTCTGAAATTCAGCTCTTTTAGGGAACAACGGATAGAAACTGTTTTTGGTACTTTTTTAGAAACTTATGTATATTTTAATCCAGTAAACGCAGAAATAAAATTTACATCATATTCGAACCTTAACAAAAAATGATAAATACAAATTTGGTACTTTTTGGAAATTTGAACGTTTAAGAGGTTAAAATCGCACCAGTTTTTTGTACTTTTAAATAAAACATTTTTTCTGTTTATTAGCATATACATATAGATATTTTATTATGGGACTTCACTATAATTGAGAAATTCACTGGAATACAATTTTGGCTTCTTTCATGGGGATAAAAAAAATTCCAAAAAGCAGAAAAAGGGGAAATTACGTCTTATTCAAACCCTCTGAGACAATTTTGATAAAATTTTAAGGATTAGTGGGTTTATCTAGTCTCACAAAATAAGGAAACGGGATGTTATTTTTTCTTTGCAATTCAAGGCCGATATATATATTTCGAGTCATATCTGTGATATGTGAATTTAAGCATACATAGAGCATTTTAAGAATTCATTTTGAGCAATGGTATTTTTCTATTTTTTCAACAAATAAATATATCAGCATAAAAGTTAGCTAATATGGTTCAGAATGTATTAGAAATCAAGGAAAATGGTGCTTAATTGTTAGTTTTTCCCTCTAGTGGTACCAAAAGTGGAAGTCCAATAGTACTTTTTATATATCTTTAAGTTTGTGTGCACAAAACTAGGTCCTTACTGGTATTTTTTTTTTTTTTTTTGTTCTTTCAATAGTACTTTCTGTATTTCATATTCTATGAACTTAAAAGCATGAAATTAAACGTGAGCCTGAGTAAATAAGAGGTCTCCTCTTGTGAATTTGTGGTACTTTTTTTGTTTTTCAAAAGGTACTTTTTGAATTTTTTATAACAATTAACCTAGAAATATGAAATTAAAGACGTGGGTGAGAAACCCATGGTATATTTTAAGCCTAAAAACGCAGGGACAAAATTAGTCACATTCTTCACTACTAAAAAAACTAATAATTGAAATAAATAATTTCGTACTTTTCAAGCTTCGAAATTTTAAAATGTAAAAAAAAAACTAAAAACATAGAAATACATTTTTAAACGTATCACAATTATATCAAACATGTTGTTGGTACTTTTTGAAAATCCTATTATTTAGGGGTTTAAAAATTTTATTTTTAAGTACTTTTTTAACTAAAAATTTTAGAACGTTAACGTTAACATAATGACCTATAGAAATTTTATGCATGTATATCTCCGCCAAAGTATCTTTACTTCGGTAGTTTTTGGTACCCCGTGTGCATTTTTGGGCGACTCAATTAGTAGCGCCAGGCGTTTGGAGCGAGTAAGAAAGAGATTAAACCTATTAGTTTGGGGCAAGTAAGAGAGAGATTGAACCTTGTGTCATGTGGTTACAGTAGTGTTGTAGGCCTACATCAGGTTTGTAGGGCCATAAATGAGTTTGTAATTAGACACAAACAAAATGGAATACGTTCAGCATTCGGACTGAGGTATGTTTTCGAATGTATGTTAGAAGTTTATTTTGAAATAACCCCTCTTTCGGTCATTGTAATTCTACGCTATTTTTTATGTTGTTTTAAAATAGTCGAAATATATGAATGTGAAATACTACATTAAGCAATACACATACATATTTACATATATTTATGTGTACATTCACATCTGTAAAAACTTTCTCATATGCATACATACACATATAAAGTATATTATATATATGTATATTGTTGTTATGTTTCTCTTTTTTTTTTGTATTTTTTATTTATTATTTTTTTCTTTATTTTTTTGTTAAATATTTTCAAATGATTGTATTTTATTCTTGCTGTTATTTTTAACCTCCCACCTACCATTTTAGCTCGTGTGTATGTGTTCGAACTTTATGTATGTGTATATGTACGATTATGTACTATATACGCCGGTTATATTGTTGTTGCTACTATCATTAAAATTCCATTTTGTCTCGTGTAGTCGACGTTAAAGCTTCTTTTTTATTTTGTTGTTGCTGGTTTTGGTATGAATTGTTATTGTTGTTCTTATGGGGTTTTGTCGCTGTTGTTGCTGTTATTGCTATATAGTTTATGCTATTACTAACTGTTGTTGTTCATGCGGTGCCGTTTTAGCTTTGTTTTCTCGTGTTTTTATGTTTGTAATGAATGCTGCCGGTCTATTGCTCTTCTTGTTGCCAACTACTTTTACTACTGTGCACAAGTTTAAATACAAGTGTATATGTATGTATGTATATATGTACGTCTATCTCTGTTGGTACTTTTGTCCGTCCGTATGCCTATCTGTACGTCTGTTTGTCTATGCATTCATTTGTTTTTTATGATGCCATCTTTTTTCCTTTTTTCCTTTCATTTTGCTCTTTTAATATTTTTGTTTTCAGCTTCTGTTGTTGTAGTTCAGTTTTCAGTTCTTCTACTTTGCTAGACAGCGTGGAATTGTGTTTTTTTCATCTTTTTTTTGTTTTGCATCGTGCAGTCGTTCATAGCATTCATTCCTGAACTGCCAGTAGCATGGTCCTCTGTTGTTATTTGTGCTTTTCAATATGTATATTTTTCCAGTTGTATCCTTCTTTTCGCGTTTAAAAGCCCATCTTCTACACAGGGTTACAATAAATGCCTGTTGTTGTAGGGGGACAGTTTGAGAAATTATTTTGCAAGTGTTTTTGTTGATCAACTTTATATGAAGTTAGAAGCAAAGTGAATTAAGCTTAGAGTTCATGATAGAATTACAAATGTTTGACCTGCATCCTGTTCAAAGGACAAAAACAAGTTGTAATCACTACCCAGCAGTTTGAGATAGCTGTCCCGAACTAGTTACTTGACTGACTACATGGTACCACTATTTACTTTATTAATTACGCGATTAGTCATTTTAACATGGACATGTCCTAGGAAGAAGTCTATTGCCACCTCCACGACTACGTGGTGTCACATTTTTTGTTATCTTCAGTAGGGACAGTAAAGTGCCAATCGCCATCTCCACATTTACAAAGGTAAATTTAAGTTTGCTTAACGATTGTTCACAAAATGTACGAAAGTGTGCTAGGTGAGTAGATACGAACGAATTTTACTGTCTAAAAGGGGGTGAAGCATTTTTAGGATCCAGCGCATAAGACCACAAATGTATTACAATCGATAAGTTTCCTTTTACAATTCTTTCAGAGCTTTCAGCTCTGTACTTTAGAAACCACTTTATCACCTGTCCTCGTTTAACTACGAGAAGTATATTGTATTTACGGCAATCAATGTTGTTTGTATGTCGTTTATGTATAGGTATGTAGTATATTAACGCTATTTCTGTTCTGGTGTTGATACTATTGCGGTGTAAACTTTGATGGCGCATCCCGTTTACCTTTTATTTTTTCTTTTGCTGGTTTTGAGTTCCTGCTACTGCTGCTGCAGTTGCCACTACAACAGCTTCTGTTGTTGTCTAGCAATATTATGAAATGCTATCAATAGCACTTTTTTCGTCTGTCATATACAAGCAACAAAAAACAAAGTCTGTAACGGTGCTGTTTTTGTAGTTGTTTTTCAAGTTTCTTTTTTTTCTTTTCTATTTTTTTAATCCCGATTTGTAAGTAGTTCATTTTTATATTATTCAACTGTTTCAGGTTGTTGGTTACCAAAGAACCACGTGTATTTTGTTACATACTATAGATACATAGATGTATTCGCAATTACGTACATACATACATAAATATATTCGCTATGTAAGTGTATGATATATTGATCATTTCTCTTTTTCTTCTGTTTGGTTTTAACTTTTTCTTGTTACCAATATGTAGCTGTAAACATGGTCTATTACATGTGCATAAAATTTGTTGCGTATGATAAAAATACCAGTATAGTGCGTGAGAAAAAATTTCATATTTACATATATAATAATGTTGTCGTCCTGTTTGTATTATACCTTTTTTTTTTTTTTTTGTTAACAGCAGTTATATATGTATTATCAAACATAAATCAGATTATGCAACACATTAAAAATATGTGCTAAAATGAAATGAATATTCAATAAGAATGCTACCATCATATATAAGGACTGCGCACGAAAATATTAATGCATATACTTCAGCTTATAAAAATGAAACAAATTAAATTTTGGCTACTCTTGATTGACAAAAGTGAAAAGTTAAAAAAAATCCCAGTCCGGATAAAACTTGTTTCAGAAATTGGCTTTTGCCATTAAAATGATTATGCAGACATTGTAGAAGGCGTGGCTCAGAAAATATTTTTGGTGTGCTTACATATTTTGTATTGATCTCGGCATTTTAGAATTTTACAAAAAAAACTTGTTTAAAATTGACAACGTTTAGATAGGCCTTATGAGCAAACCCTTACCCAAAGAGCATCCGATTTTGCTTCACAAGCATTTATGTTAAGATTGCTTTTAAAAGCATTAGAACAATTCTATATATATATATATATATATATATATTAGCAGTGAATGAATATTACCACCTCTTTGGAAAATCACCACAAAATTTTATTTATTTTTTTTAATTTTATATTCAGCTTAATATAATTTTTTATCGGATAAATATTGTATATGATTCTTGCAGCAATATTATTTAGAATTTTTTAAGAAGTCTAGCGATTATCTTCAAAAAAATGTTGGCCCTAAATTAAGGCTCCCCAACTTTAAAAAACTTAACAAAAACGAGGCCAAAAATTAGTATAAAATTTGCTTCGACCTAAATATATCTTAAACAAAAAGAGATAACATACAAATGTATGCTTTTGCTTTTGTAGAGAGTTAGAGACTATATATATGTAAATTTTTTTACATTCACGTCATTAAGGAATTTTTTGACGAATTTTTTAAACAATTATGAGGTAACCTGGAGATCCATTCTCAACCCTTGTGACGCATTGAGGGGTTGTACTTCTCCACATCAACTCGAAAACAACTCAGCTCTGTGTAAATTGCATTTAGATATCTCTGACGGTTCACATGTTAAAGGATTATTAAGAGAAAATCGTTAATACGATAATTAGAAAGCTATCGAGTTTTATTTCTATAAAAGTGAAATTAATATTGAAAAAAAATTGAATTGAAAAAAAATTAAAACAAAAAATAAAATTGTTTTAAACCTATTAAAAATATATACAAAATTGGCAAAGAAAAAAAATATAGTTTTGGCAAAAAAAAACTGGTTCGCCAGACCTATATGCGATGGTTTAAGTGCTATCCTCAAGTTATATTACTTACACCAATGGAAGACATAGTCCTATGTCTTAGATTAAAAGCCAACTAAAATAGCAAAGAAATCTCTAAGGCAACTGTCCTCTATTTTGAAATATTTTGGATAATTTTACCAGAATTTTAAATATTAAAACCCACTGTAAAGATTTTAACATTTATCAAATATTTTGTCATACACATAATTTACATACTTATGTGTATAATGTTATTAATTTTTAAACATATGTCATCTATGAAATCATAAAAAAACGTCTACATTTCATTATTAATTAAATTTTTTGTTTGAAATATATACTTATCAGTTCATAAACGAGAGTTTTATATTCCGTTTAAACTCTCTTAGTCGCAATTTAAATGAACAATGAAGAAAATGAAGAAGAAAAAATAGAAAATAAACGACAAACATTTTTTTTAGTTAGATTCATTCCTTTAACGACTTGTTTCTTAATGTCAAAGCTGCTGCGAACAATGAAAATTCCATATAATCAAATTATAAAAATAAGGATAATGACAGTTAAGAGGACAAAGGAGAACTATCTGTGCAACAACCACAAACATACATACAAACTCATATAGAGACAGTGACAGTAACAGCAAAGAGCAACAGCATTATGGTTGTCAACAACAGGAGAATAGAAAAAATCTGTAAAAAAAATGAATAAAAACGAACTGCCATAACAATATTAAAATATTGGCGACAAACAAGAATAAAATTGAGCTTAAAGGAATAAGGATAGTAGACAAAGATGGGAGTAGAGGGACCTTTGCGCTGTTAGGAAAAATATTTTATTTATAAATATCAACATATACATATGTATTTAGGTATCTATGTATAAAGGGAAACTTACCGACATATTTATTTAAATATATAAAGTGGAATCTCTAAACATTAAAGTATTTTATTCCTTTGTATAGTTGTTATGTATTTCGATATCTTTCTACGTATTTGTATGTTATTATGGCAAAAAAAAAACCGAAACTAAACGCCCACCAAATACCCAGACCTTAGACAATTTCCAATAAGACTTAGAAAATACGACAACAATTATGAACAGTGATTGTTTTGCAAGGAAAAGAAAAGTTATTAAAAATAGCTTATCATATAACAGTCAAAAGTAACTGAACTACTCTTCTCATTTAAATTGCCTAAATTTTGCATTTAATACGGTTTTTCCTCTGTGTATAAATATATTTAAGTTTATTTTCCTTTAAAATAAACCGGGTTCTTTTTACTTGCAAATAATAATGAGTCGCTACAATTTGACTTACTTTCAAATAAAAACAACTCTTTATTTATACTTAATACATAACATTTATACAATAACTTTGTTATATAAACTGAACTGAAACTGTAATACTTATACCTACTTATATACTAGAGCAGGGGTTCCATTAATATCTCACCACGCGTACGCTTTCAGGAATTTTTTATTTTTCTACTAACTCCCGGACATATTTAAATTCTATAATAATACAAATTCAAAATAAGTAAAAAGCAGGGATTGGTATATGTATTAATTCCCATCGTTTTTTAAAGGAAAAAAAAAAAAAACTTAGAAACCACTTCTTTCCAAATAGTTTTTAACTGGTCACACAACATGAGACCGATTGTGGTTATGATGGATAGTTATGGACTCGTGTCTGGTTGCATATTCTGCCCCTTGTTCGTTTAAAGATCTTTTCATAGAGATCAACTGTGTTCGATACAGGTCTCTCGTGATCGTTTATTCTATTTTAGCAGAACATAATAGATGATACACTTCTGAACCCATTAACTAAAGAATAAATTAACACCTCTCAATCAGGTTTCTATTCCTCGGGAAACAGCCACGAATACTAGATGAATACTAGTGACTTTATTACGTATTTTAATATCTAAACTGATTCTTTGATCGACTTCGATCTCTTGTTTGCACTCTTCCAATAAAAAATGAGATTATACACTATTTTAAAAGCATTTTATGCGCATAAAAAATGGCTTTGAAATCGGAAAATATATTAAAAAATTTGCTCTTAAAATGTTATTTTTTTTTTCTGGTTGAATTTTAAATTATATGCTACTCATGCTAAAAATAAATTAATTTTTAATTAGTAATTGCTAAAAAATATTTTCTTTTGCATTAAAAATTATTTAAAAATCAGGAAATTACAAAATTTTTATCCGTTCATATCATGAAAATTATTAGCAAATCTGATTTTAAAAACGTATATGACGGTAAAAATAAAATTTCACTAATGACAAGTTATGTATAAAAATTCTATTTGGTGAAAAACTCGCAAAATTATGCTCTTTAGTGTAATATGGCAAATTATGCTTTCAGGTATAAAATGTGGAAAATATGCTGTAAAAAATCGATGACTCACTTTAAATGAAGGAAAAAATATGATTTTTCATATTTTTGGTTGCCCTTTGCAATAATCTAACAATCTTAAGAACCAAAAGTAAAGAATTTTCTATAAATAACTTATAATGTTACAGACATCTTACATACTTCAAAATCAAATGTTAATCTTAAATTCTCATTAATAAATAAACAATTTAACAAAAAGCTATCTTCACTGTATATGTCCATCATGAAAGCTTTCTTTTTCCATTTTAGTGAGCAACTTTCCCTAAATTCTGTTAAATTTAAATTGACTTTACTAACAGGACACCAAAATTTAAATTAATAATAAATGTTACAAACTTAAAAATGCCAAAACCATTAAATTTAAATTAAATTTGCAACAATATGGAGGAGGAAATATTTTTATTAGACCAAATATCACATTTTTAAATGTGGGCCATGTCTCTATAAAGATTTTGAAATTTTATTTAATCTTATTTAAATTTATCAATTTGGCATTTTGTAGCACTATTAAATATTTTTAATATTTAAATTTTTTTCTAAAGGACACACTGTCTTGAATATTAAACTTTAAGGATAATATTTGGTTTCTATTTTTAAATACTTAGAGTATGAGTGAAATTGAATAAAAGCATTAAGGTAGTAAACATTTTAAGGAATATTTAAAGTTTTCATAATTCAAGTAACACCGTGCGACAGCATTTTTTTTTTTGCACTTGAACAAGATTATATATATATGAAACTCCCGATGTAATATTCTGATCTTTTCTCCTTTTGAAAGCACTTCAAAGTTTTAAGAATATATAAATTAAAAAAATTATTATTTCTACACCATATTCTTTAGCAAAATGGATAACAAATGAAAGAAAATAATCTGCAGAAGCTAAGAGAAATTTGTTTTTATTCGCCTGGCCTAAAAAATTAAAAAAAAATCATTTAGAAATTTTATCACTTCATATCTTTGTAAAAATGCAAAAAAAAAAGAAAAAAAAAAGTTTGTAAAAAAATATATGTCTAATAATGACTTGAACTCTATTACAAATTTAATTTTTGTTTCTAAAGACGCATTACTTTATTATAAGCAAAGAAATGATTAAAAATTTTGGCATAAAAAAATAAAAAAATAAGTTTGGGAAGATCCAAGTCATTCATAAGAAAGTTATACCTTACAGCATTAAAAGTTTGTAGGGTGCAATGCGTCGATCTTTAAACCAGTCGCCAGTCGATCTTTAAATTGACTGATTTAAAGATCGACTAGCGGGTCGACTGGCTTTGTGTGGAAGCTATAAGTCGCACATATTAAGATAATTAAATAAGATTTGGCACATGATGATATAATATTTTTAGTCGTTTTATATTAAGTAACTTTCTCATGCTGAATTCAGTACAAATTTTAATAAAAATGAGAATATTATGTTTGGCTTTGCCGAATCTATATACCCAACATGTGCAACTTTTCAAAATTTCACCTTATATGGGAAGTGGACACACATGCACATTTATTGTTTCAAAATAAATTTTGCTTTTTTGCAAAAGTATAAACTGGAGTTGTGACGGATACCCTGTTTTGCCCATTTTCAATACCAAATAAAACTTATATGAAACAAATATTTGAGCCAAATTTCGTCGTCCTAGTACGACCACCTCGAGTCTTATCCTGCTTTCAACAGACAGACCGAAGAACAGATGGACATCGTTAGATCGTCTTAGATTTTCACGAGGACCCAGAAAATGTATACTTTATGCGGTCTTAGATGATTATTTCGACTTGTTACATACGGAATAACAAACCATATATACTCCCCATCATTTTTTGATGTTGCTAAAGTTACAAAACTCTTCATGATTCCTAAAAAATCATGTTCAAGAATTAACTTTGGCCTAATGATGCCACAACTGATTTCCTGTTGTTTAATTCTTTTTCGGCCATGTAAAAATGTTTCCTCAATTTCATCTCTGTAGGAAAAAGCTTTACTAATCTATAATACTAGATGACTAAATACCGATAAAGAAGATAGATTGCAAAAGCGACAGAGAGAGAGAGAGAGAAAAAAAATCGTAATCGAAATTTAACTGAATGCAAATCTTATAACAATAAAATATAAAATATAAATTAAAATTGAAAGTAGAGTAATTCCATTTCAAATTGAAAAATTTTAACCTCTCTGAAATTTTCTCTATAGCAAGTACACCGAAAAGGCTTTAACCAAAAATATATAAAGTAAATTAAAGATGGACTTTTTTCGATACACGTCACTTAAGAAAATTCTTACAAAAAAAAAAAAAAAAAAAAAAAATGTTAATAAAAATATTTTCAAAATTTTTTGCCAAATACAAGCTTTGGAAAATCCACTGCAAAAAAATATTTTGATATCTTTTATATAACAAATGTTATATCCATTTAAACAATCACTTTCAAAGCTATAGTGTTACCACAGTTCTTAAAATAAAAATGAGAAAAATTCATTTTACATGCCTCTGTATCATCCTTATACATGCATCTTAATCGGTAACCAAGGGTCAGCATTTTTTAAATTTAAAATGGAATTACTCAGTAGTTTAAATACTTAGCAGGTATAATTTATTTTTAGAAATGCGTTTTTCTCTTGAAAATTAAAAGTCCTTTTGAATAGAGATAGGAACAGAAACAAAGAATGCACTTCCAAAATTATTATTTCATTATTAAAAAATGGAAATCTGAATACGCATTATTACTATATTTATTTAAATCATAGTTTGAAAAATATATGGTTTCGTTTAAGTGCAAGAGAAAAAGTCTAAATATGTAACACGGTGTTATCAGGCAAGAAAGCATAAAATGAATTTTCCCTATAGTGTGATCGCACGATACATTATTATATAGATAAACTCTTGAATACTTTTTTCGACACCTTACATAAATTCTACATCAGACTATATTTTTATGTCCAGCTTCTGATTTCTTAATATTTAAAGTTTTGTTAACAAGAAGGCTATAAATCAAATCTCTGTATCCCGAGTGCATAACTTGGAATGAATTTTTACATTACTTATCAGTACTTAGTTCCAGAGAACATTCTAATTAATAAATTTTTCATGTGTATTAATTTTTAATATGTAGATTCGAAAGAAGTATCACCCTAGTTTAATACAAAACATGTGCATATATTCGTATATCTATGCGGGCATGTTTATGTATATGTATTCCTAAACATATGTCTGCTACTCATACATATAAGCATTTATACTTTAAGAGACTTTTCTCCCTTTAGGCAAAATATGATAACAAAACATAAGGTAAAATTGTTCAAATCAAATCAAATACGAATCACTAAAGTTGAATAAATGCTTGAATGGACGGATGGATAGATGGATTGGAGGAGAAATACATATATAAAAGGTTAAGGACGGCGATACGGTTATTACGTTAGTAACTATATAGTACAACAACAACAGCAGCAAATAATTAAAGATTTTAAAGAGAATGTGTAATACAACGAATAAATGTACACATACATATGTATGCATATTTCTAAATGCAGTTGTGGCTGTAGGTGTAATGTAATGTAATGGTTGGGTTATCCACATATTTCCTTTGCTAACTAATAATTTAACTTACCAGTACAACTACTATAATACAACAACTGTTTAGTACTACTAATCAAACCATAGAGGTCTTTTAGTTAATTGCATAAAATGTTAAGTGATTTAAGTACAAAATTCAAGATATAATTGCAGAATCAGAGTAGACATAAATATGTTTTTATATGGTGGGAGGGGTTCACACACAGATTTACAATACGTTGACATTTTAAGTAAGAGCGCACAGTGGTTTCAAAATGCTTTTTTTAAATAATTCTGTAACTTTTGAACCGTTGGAAATATCAAGAAAATTTCACCTGACCAGAGGCGAGCTGTTTTCGAGTTGACTTGAAGGAGCAAGATCCCTAACCGGTGAGGGGGTGAGTGGGTAGATATTTAAGTCGTTTTTTTTTTTTGACTTATAGGGCTTAATAAAATTCGAAATAATATTGCTGGAAGAGTCGTATAAATATATAGATTATATAAAAAGTATCCAAACTTTGTCAATTTCCCAAAATTTTTTGAAATTTGTTTGTAGAATTCTTTAATCGCAAAGCTGGTCTTAAACAAAAATTATGTTAATTAAATACCTCCATATATTAGATAAACACACAAAAATTACTTTCTCACAGACGCCTCTTATAACGACAGTGTGAACATTTGAATTGAAATAAACAATTTTTAAAACAATTAAACCCGGAAGGATTTTGGGTATTTTGGTACAAAACGGTGGGTGTGTTTTTAATTCCCTGATTTTAAGGCAAATATATCTACATATATTCTGTCAAAATTTCATTTTAATATCTTTATTCGTTTAAATTTTATTTAAGTCCAAATGATAACATTATTTCTATTTAAAATTTAAATTTTAAGTTTTTCATGCCATGATTTGAAGAAATTTGACCGTAGTTAACCTACACATGTAAGTGTATATATGTTCATATTTTCTATCAAATCATAAATGAATTTTTGGCAATTTAAAAAAAGGTCCTTACCAGCGATAACCAAATTAGGAGGTTTACCCTCTCTCCCTCTATGCCTCTTCAAATCAACTCGAAAACATTCGTCTCTGGCCAGGTGAAACTTTATTGCGATATTTCCAACAGTTCACAAGTTATAGAATTATTTCCAAATAATAGCGTTTTGGAACCACTGCACGGTGGAAAATTCTGGCCAAAAATGCCGAAAACGGATTTCTGATTTTTGACAACAAACACTTCAAATAAAATGATTCATAACTTTTTTTTTCGCAAACTTTAACATTTTTCTACACGCTGTTATTCCCAGTGATAGAATAAAATTGATATTTATTGTTATGGTGATGAGCTAGTTCCGAGGCGCATTTCGCTGGTTGCTTAAACCAGCTCATCAGGAAACCTTTCCCAAATTTTGAAAAAGCTGGAAATGTCTTGAACATAAACTCAATGAGAGTTAAGTACGTTCAAAGTAAAAAACATCAAAGCTTTGACAAAACACAAAAATGAACCAAGATTTTATTTTTTCCTACATTCCTTTTTACATTAGGTCGACCTTTTTCCGACTCTGAATGTAAAGGTAAGAGGTAAACAAAAAATAAAAACAAAAACAACAAAACCTGTGAGTACAGTTTTTTTGCACGGGCTCTAGCAAATTTCTTTTGAGTTTATGGGAATATATATTCTAAAATAGTTTTTAGTATTTTTTTACGCGCTATTATTCCCAGTAGTAGAATAAATTTTAAATTTATTTTTGTGGAGATAAAATGATGTTTTATGCTTTAAAAAAATTACTAAAAACTGCTTTGGAAGATATGTTCACATAAACTCTAATGGAATATTTTTCACTAATCATTGTTTTAAAAAATACTATTTAAATTCTTATCTACAAAGTATACTATGCATTCATGCCACATATATGTTTTTTTAAAATTTGCAATGGTTTTTAAGAATACTAATTTATTGTCAATTTTCTGGTCTAAAATACTAGTCATAAAATTATATTTTTGGGACATTTATGGACTATATAGAAACGTTAGTTACTTTTATCATCACAAAAATTTTAAACCCAAATTTTAATAAATCAGACATTTTTTTCAATAGGTTTCAGAAGTTGAGTTTAAACAGGATATTATACTTCTAAGTGTCATGAATTAGTATCGATAAAGTTCAGCTACTACTACCTGCTACCCTTCTTACCACAACATTTCTAATAATTACTTGAAATGACGAATATATATTTAAAAGTCAACATATTTGGAAAATTAATTATATAATATTAATAATGATATAATTAATATATGATTGACCAAAAAATATATTTTAATTGTTTTAATACATAGAAAATTACTTTTAGAGAGAATTCTTGGAAATTTGGAGCAATTTTTAATATAAAAATCATAAAATAAAATTTTAATATATATAATTAAATTTTTCCTCAAATGTTGGCCATTCTAACTAAGTCGGACAATTCATTTATCTACTTCTCATAATTTTTGAAGCAAAATTATACAATTTATTAATTTATCTCAATAATTTTAAGTAAAAACGTATATATATGTAACATATCTAGTAATAAGGCGGTCTAAACAAACATACAGGGGTTGGCCGCATTAGAAAGGATAACAGGGCACAAACACAAAACTGTCAATTTACAACGAAATTAATTATATCCTTAAATTTTTGGGGTTTGTTTTGATAAATGTAATAATTTCGAAAATTTCTTAACAGAACAAATTACTTCAATTGGATGTGTTAAGTGTAAGGAAAATTGCTATATATCTCTTCTTCTATTTAAACAATTTTTACGAGACATATATTATTGGAAAACTTATAACTATATCTTACGTCTAAGCTAGTTCTATTATTTTGATATTTATCAAGTATGGATTTATCATAATTCTTCTTTGTCCTCATTTATCTGGCCAACCCCTTTTGTTATCCGGAAAAATTTTGGTTAGTGAATGAAGCATGATATTTTTTATTAGAATACCATTTTTAAATTATTTACACTGGGAAATAACAGAGTTATTGCTTTTTGGCCGGAATTTATCACCGTGCACTGTGGAACGTTTGAAATAAGCCACAAGGTACATTGTTTTGGGTTAATAACAATGCGGTCAAGATTTAAGAAAACGGCAGAGGACAAAGAACATTTTAAAGTTAGAGTTGTGGAGTTGATTTTAATTATAATACATTTCCATTAACATTATACTAAAGAAAATATTTATGCATATTAGAGTATCCCGTTAAAAAAAAAATTGTAGGAAGACCTCTCAAACTATGAATATTAATGAGCGGAATGAAAACAGCCAAATTAATAAAATCATTTTAAAATTTCATCTTTAGCTCCCTACCATCGATTGAAAATTATGGGCCCAAAAAAAAAAAAAAAAAATATCAAAAATTTTATTTTTAAAAGTTTTATTACACCATTAAAAAAAATTTTCAATCTACTTTTTTTTGCAAAATATATAATTAGTTCATACTTTTATTTCTTTTATGAATAAAATATTGAAAAATTTATTAATAGTTATTATGCTCCACCGTAAAAATTTTCTTCACAAAAATTCACTAAAATGTCCTCTGGAGGACCAAAGTCCAATGGGGAAAACTTTAAAAACATTTTTTCCACAATATGAGACCCATTTAAAAAAATAAAACTTTATTTTGGCCTAAATGTATAAGACCTGACAACCATCTTCATTTTTGTTTTTTTTTCTTGCTAGTATTTTCTTGTATTCTGCTCATCAATATACAACATTTGAGTGGTCTTCCTACATCAGAATCTCAAAAAAGCAGTTTCTCGGGACACTCTAATGGATATGTATATTTATTGCATGTAAGAGGTCGGGCGGAAAAGTCTATTCAAAGAAATGACGGAAAAATTGTGGAATTCGATTTAACATTTGCTTTTCATAAACTCCAAAAGTTGACATATGCTTGAGTTGAAGCTAAACTATGGTACAGATTATGTTGTCCTTAACACTTGATCGCATTTGATTTATTAGTTATAATTCTCCATGTTCTTACATCTGATAAAAAAAAAAAAAAAATAAAAACAAATTGCAACAACAAAAACAATATTGCTTCGCTGCTCGCGGTGTGTTTACAATTCTCATCAAATACATGGGAAAAGTGCTAAAAATTACCTAAAAAGGCAAAGTTTTTCTTAGTTTGCAAGCAAGGATATAAACATTTTATGAAAGTATTTGATATCATAGGAAAATTATGATTAGTGAAAATATATTAAATGCGCTCAAATTTCTTCAGACTATGACACTAAAAATCTAAAATTTATATTTGAAATATTTTTTTTTGAGAAATAATGTTATCATTTGGACCGAAATAAAATGTAAACGAGTAGAAGTCTTCAAATGAAATTTTTACACAATATAGATAAATTTGTCCTAAAGTCAGAGAATTAAAAACTCCCAACTTTTTGTATCAAAATATCCAAAATCCCAAACCGGGAAAAACGTGTTGCAAAAATTTACTTTTTCATTAAATTGATCACCCTGTCGTTATCAGAGGCGTGGTTTATAAAATATTTTTTGTGCTTTTAGAGACTATATATAAGTATGTAATCAAGATTTTTTTTTTAATCTCAGCTACAACATTTGAGAATTTCGTAAATAAATTAAAAAAAGTCTTGAAAATTTAAGAAATTCGAATAGTGTTAGCGGGGAGACAGTTGCCACAAATACATACTTAACATGCATTTATGTTGTTTTCTTTTGACAACATGAAAAAACATTCCATATTCGGAGGAAAAAAATCATTTTAAAGTGTAAAAGTATTACAAACTTTTTGGAAAAATTTGAAAAAATTGAAATTTATTTAAAGTTTAAATTTCGAAATATAAGTAATATAATAATCAGGGAAATCACAAATATGCAATTGCATTTCTCTATTTGTACGTTGAATGAAGCCATCGATAAAATATTTATGCATTTCTGAACAAATAAAGAATTTTTGCCATCGATTTGTAAGTTCATATTTTTGCATATTTTACCCTTAACTGCATATTTTTGCATTTAGCGATTTTTACCGTATATTATTATATATCTTTTATTTTTAGAGTTTATTTAACACTTCTGGGGCATATTTCGATATTTTAAGTATAAAAAAATAATAATTATAAGAAAACTAAAAATATTTATCATTATTTTAGTTATTTTTAGCTGAGTAGCTTGACTTGTAGCAACAAATCATGAAGGTTTGGAAACGGATTAATTGAATTTATTAAGCCATTTTTAATTGATCTTTATTAAAGCTTTAAAATTTGCCCAAATAGCATAAAAATTTTTGATAATTTCAGAACTAATATTAATGGGTAAACAAATGGAAGATCCATAACGTCTTTATGTGATATTTTAAAAAAATGAGTAATTAAATTACGACACAATTGATAAATTTCAATTTTGCCTTATTTTATAACATTAAGATATTAATTTGTTTTAATAAAAAAAAATATAACTTTTGTTAAAAAAAAATTACAAAATTTTTGCTTGTTTTTTAAGTGCATATTTCAGCATTTTTAGGACATATTTTTCATTTCTTTTTGTTGCAGTTTCCTTAATAACAATATAACTTTTTATTGAAATTATTTATTTATATGATTCTTATATTGATGTTAATTAAAATTTTATACTAAATACAGGAAATATTTTAGAAAAATTTTAGGATTTAAATTGAGTTATAAAAACATGCCTAAAAATGAGTCAACATTTTTTTAGACCTGAATATCTCTTAAACTAAAAGAGTTATGCCACAAATGTAGAGATTTACAAGAACTATCTGTATGTACAATTGAATCATAAATGAAATCTTGACAATTTTTTAAAATATTATAAACCTGGTCAACTATTGAGGTCTACTTCCTATCCCCCAGACTTGTTAGGAACCTGTGCTCCCTCAAACGAGTTGAAAAACACCTTAACATTAGTCATGTTTCAATATATCCAGAGGTTCAAAAGTTACAGAATTATTTAAAGAGAAAATCGTTTTGGAACTACTATGTAACGATGATGCTTTGACAGGTCTTGTCACCTATCAACCATAAAATAGGGACAACAAAAGAATTTTAAAGCTTTGTTCTGGAAGGTAAAGTTTTTATTTTAAACATTTTTAAAAACGTTTTATTGCTTCAACGAATTACAAAATTAAAACCACTGCTCTCGTACATTTAAAAGTACGCACTTAGTGCTATGATGAAAAATACTATTAGTATGGATTACATAACATATAAGATATTTATACATATGTATTTATGCATGTATGGATTTGTTTGAATATAAAGATTATATGATTAAGATGCTGATTTCAAATTTATTTATTTGTAATTCTCTTATTCCACAAATACGATTATGTGTGTTTTTGTAAATTATAGTTTATGTATAATTTAAAAAAAAAAATCATAAATTACCATATTCCCGATTTTATAATTGCTTTTATAACTTTACATTGAATTTTATTACATGGCAATGGATTTGCATTTGGTATTTTATGCGAAACGTAATGAATTGTTAAAAATTCGTATACATATACATATACATACATACATACATACATAGCATTCCTGGCGTATTGTGACCGTTAACTGTATAAAATCCTTCAATCAATTTAATCATACACTTCAATACTTGCGTATTTTATACATTTTGAGTTTTCGTATCGATATCGCTTTGTTTTGTTTAATTGGAATACAATCAGGCAATCGTTCATCAGCGACGTTTTTCATTATTATATCACTGTGATTATTATACGTTTCAATTTTAAACGTTTATGAGCAAAAATAACAAAAAATAAGTGTTGAAAAAAACGTGCCATGTCTGTTACTGGTTGTAGGTAATAAATTATGTTTAATAACCCAGCAAAGTTTTAATGTTATGAGGCATAAATAATGAAATAAATTAAAATGTTTAACAATAAATTTTCTACGCTACCATTTTAAAAACCAATTCCGTTTTTCTACTTTTAAAGATATGTCAAGTGTTTTACAATTTCAGGAAATGAATTAAAACTTTTTTAATTTTCTAAATGATTATTAAAAATTTTGATGGGTTTCCTAAGTAATAAATTAATCAGACAATTTATTTTTTAATGCATTTACAACTTGTATATGTTTAATCCTACAAACAGCATTAAATAAAAATGTTGAAATTTAAAGAAGATAAATTAAACTTGTTGCCAAACTATTTAAATATTTATTTTAACATAACTATGTCCTATGTATTTTCCCTAAATAATTTGTTTACTCTATCTCATAGTGTAATAAGAAAGTGACCTCGTAAGCCCAGATGATTTATAATTTTTTTCATGTGCATACCACGCGAAACTGTCAAATTTAGTTTTGTATTCGTATGCAATATTTTTTTATAGTGTTTATTTACCTTTCTTTTTCATTGTCTCATTTTTTGTTCATAGCATTTTGACATTATATGCAGGGGTTTTGCATACAAGCATTTGTTGTTTTCTTAAAAGTGCGGTCACTTTATAATTACATTATGACTCTATCTTATTCATTCATAAAATTGGCTCTCTTATTCTTTTTCCATCTCATTGTCGCTCTCTTTGCCTGCAATAACACTGATCGGCAGAAAAATTCTTCCTTAAACAAAAATTAGTGAATTTGATGTGCTAAACATGAATCTGCTTTTACTTTTTATCTATCAGGGGCTAATTCTCGCATTCGTAAGCGAATAAATTTTTATTCGAACGTTCGAATTTTTTAACATTTGGGATATCCTCATTCGATAGCAAATAAAATATATCGAAATTTCTAATGATGGCATTCGATAACGAATGATCATTCGAATGCAACCTTGCAAGTTTTTACTAGTAAGCAAAGAATCATTCGAAATAACATATTTTTAGCAAACAGAAGAAAAAAAAAAAAAGAAAATGTAAGTAAAAAATTTGTTACTTATTTTGAAAAATATCATAATATTAATAATTTTATTACTTTTAGGTCAAAAATAAATTATACACAAAAGGAGATTCTGGCCGACTTTATGGCAGAACATTCGGACTAGGCAAAAAGTATTTTACCAATCAGTTCCCAACCTCCGGATGCCAACAATGATAATGTTGCCGCCAACTGAATTTTTGGTGGAAAGTATCCCATCAAACTTTAACTGCCCAAGAACATAATTAAATGCTTCCTTTGTGAGCCTAAAACGTCTTTTGAATCTAGAAAAACACATACATTAATACATATGTACGTATGTACTTATTTATACTTACTCATTGTTTGTCAATCTTAAGGGGTCAGAGGAGGTTCTTATTTGTTTCCTTATGACATTAATGTCTTCAATCTCGTCAGCATCAGAAGACGACGAGTAAAAAAACACAATGGGATCCATTTTTTATATAAAATTATATCTTTAAAAAATTTCGCTTTCACTTGTGTTATTTTTTGCACAACCATATGTTTTTTGTTTACATTTTCTTTTATTTTATTCAGTGTTGTAATACGTACTTATTTAAGTTTTTTACAACACTGAGCAATAAATCGATTCGATTCGTATCGAGTAGCATCATTAAAAAATTTTTCACTGTCGAAATAAATTTCGATTCGAAAACAATTTCAATCACGACTACCAGAATTAGCCCCCTGTCAAACATTTCCCCCTTAATAAGGCGAGTATATTTTAGCATAAATCGAGAACGGTTTGTCCGATTTACATAGATAAAACCCAACAGACGCAAATCAAAATTCTCTTCAAGTCTTTTTTACATTACCTTTTTATCTGCTCAACTGTTCATTTTTCTATCAGAGGGTGTCAAATTCACTCTCTGAGAATATTATCTCACGTGCAGATTCAAATATTATTATTATATGAAGTGTTATAAGACTGTTGTGATAAGATTTCTCTAGACAACTATATTATAAGATGAAGTGTCAAAAAAAAAAAAAAAAAAAAAAAATACAAATATACGAAAGTTTGTTTGTGTGTGTTTATGTGTATTTTGGAAGTTACTAAAAAAACAATGCTTTTTTGTAAAATTGTTTACTTTTATTGATTGTTTTACATTTTAAAAACATTTTTATAAATATTGTGCTAAAAAAGTGCGAATTTCTTAAATAAAAAGCACATGTTTACTCTGTGACTGATCGAAAATAATGATATTTTTTATTTTATAAGATTTATTAGAATACGTGTACCCCTTATTTAAGATATAACATAATATAAACAAAATGATTACTCTCTTCTGCCGGTGTTATCTCACATATAATACCAGCGTTTATCTCAGTTGCAAACTTGGGATTAAAAATTAGTGTCGAAAAAATTTTCAATTATTTTAATTTTACATGATCTTTTTACAATTTGTCTATATATATAGTCTAATATTTCTGACCGATTTGGCTAGATTTTTCTCTATTTAGTTAAAATAGTCAATATCTTTTCTGAGTCTAAAAATAAATTAAAAATTGCAAAAGTACGTATTTTTTTGCCTTTAAATTTTCTATACTCTTTTGTCTTTAAATAAAATTTTCCTTCACAGAAAAAAGTTACTAATTACCAAAATAATTCATTCAATTAAAAATTGTATAAATTTGCACCTCTCACCAAAATGTTTGTATCAATTACTAGCAATTGTAAAAAAAACATTATTAAATCAATCAAATAGAGGACCAAATGAATTAAAAATGGAAATGGAAAAATCTTACTCTTGTGTTTTATATTTTCTGGAATATATTAATTAAATTTTGATGTAAAAATGTAATTGAAAAATATAGGGTAATATATATTTTTTTCTTTGCGCTATAAACGTATAATGATTTTCTAACTTTATGAAAAGGAGATGATTTTAAAATTGAAAACGAGCCCAATCACCCAATCGAAATTTTGACTTCAGCCTATATGTTCTAAAATACCAAAGCATGGATCTACAAAAAGATAGTATGTTTCAAAGAGTTTGCCATCGGCTTTTTCCAGACCTACAAAAAAAAAATAACATTTTTGGAATTTTCGGCGGTATTTTGGGAATTGCGAGATTTCTTTTACCAAAATCTTAAACTTTTTTACACCATCTTTTTGAATGATAAAGTCAACAATTTCCGAAAAATATCGTTTGGATATCTTAAATAACAAAAACTTTATTACAGAAAAAATATTTATAGTTTCTCCAAATTTTTACAAAAATTTTATTTTAATTCCAAAAATTAGAAAAACAGTGGGCTCCAGTTTTTTTTCAAAATAAATTCTCATGTCTTGCTAAAGTAATTTTTATTTATATACAAAATACTTGAAGTCAGTATCTTTTACGGGACCAAAACTACACTTGTAGCAACCCGCATTCATTACTTATATTACCCCTATTATTATTATTATTATTATTATTATTATTATTATTATTATTATTTAAGTTTAACCATCATTTTTATACCACACAAATCTATATTGCACATTATACTTGAATTTAACGTTTATTTAGAATACAACACTTAATCTTTTGTTATATTATAGGGCATTCAGACCGACGCGAAATTACGTACTTTCGTGATTTCGGCCGAAATCAAGTTGAAATTACGTAATTTCCCATACATTTTGACACTTGCGAAGTTACATAATTTTGTGTAATTTCGGCGAAATTACATTGAAATTACGATGCCCATTTCCGTGCAATTCTATACAAGGTTGGAAAAAATACTTTTTTTCAACTATGTACTGCATGTTTCAACCGTGAGAAGAAAAAAAAAACAATTGACAGCTGATCTTAAATTTAAACACAAATCTTAAAATTAATTATTAAATTGATGTTGCAAAATGAAACCTATCCTTTTTACATTTTTAATTGTTGCAAATTAATAATTTCCAATTTAGTAAATTACATCAAATGTCATCTAGCCAAATTTCATTCGTAATTTCGGCATAAAATTTCGTAATTTCGAATTCAACGTATGCTTATAATACATTTCTGCATTATTATTTTTGTCTTTTTTATATTACTTATTTTTGCAACTAAATTGCTATAAAAGCAGTATCATTTGTATGGAGAAGATCAATTAGCATTCTAGCCTCAACTAGTTAAGGTTTTTTTAAGTATAGGACGTGAGCTTACTAAACAAAGGAAAAAGCTAATAAAGTAAATATTTTAAATCGACTGCACAGTGTTTGTTTTCTTTATGGAAAAATCTAAGTACAATCTCCGGAATAAGATTGTTTCAAATTACTTTAAAATTTAAAAAATTTAAATTTTTCATGACAAATTAGAGGAATTGAGGAATCTGAATATATCGAGCGGATAAAAAATAATGTTATGATCGTACCAACGGTTCTTGAGTTATGGTGAAATTTGCTCGTATAATTGCCTTATTAATAAGGAAATATTATACATGCCCATGAAAATAAAAACCTGGTAAAAAAAGCTGAAAGCAGATTCGTGTTCAACACATCAATTTTCATCTAGTTCACCTATTTTTATTTAAAGAAGAAAAAGAAAAAGTTTCCACTTAACTCTAGATATACATGGTGGGTATTTTCACTTAATTGTAAATAAATGGCTGATTTTATTCATACGAGTAGTATTGCCAAATTTATGATAAAGGATTAAAATAAAAATAATAAGTTAACTTGAAGACAATTTTCGTTTGCATCGGTTCTTGAGCTATGGTAAAATATACTCGTGTAATTGGCTTATTAATAGGGAAATATTAGACATGCCCATAAAAAAACCAAGATCTGATAGAAAAAAATCTAAAAGAAGAGTCATGTTCAGCAAGTTAAATTCCATCTAGTATTCCTATTTTTGTCGAAAGGAGGACAAAAAAGGTTATCTTTGGCGACCAGTGTAATTGACTGCAATTTATACAATTGTGTGTTTTTATCCTGGCAAAGCTTTGTATACATGCTGTATGCTGTCTGTCGATTTAACAGAATTTCAGCAGATTTAACAAAAGTATTTTCGCGTTCATTAAGCTTAAATGATATAAATAAACTTAAATATCTAGGAAATACCCAATATAAACAAGTACTAACCATAGACAAACACAATAAGAGCGTAGTTCCATGGAGGATACTACAGATCACATTGTGTTCACCCCAGCCATCATTAATGATTAATATTTGTTCAATTTCTTAAGCTATAAAATAGTTCTTCCAATAACTTAAATTTAATCATCTATACCCCCTTTACCCCATGTATCTGCTTTAACACGTTGACGATTTATATAGTTGTTTTATACACATATGAATAATATTGTATTGTACTTTTCTCCATTTGCTGCAATTTTAAATAATATAAAAAACCGTTAAGCTTCTTTTCCACTATATGAATTTGCTTCATATTCGTATGCTGCGTGTAAGGATAAATTAATAAAGGAGGAAGTTTACTTTTGTTAACTTCCATTTCTCTAGCTCTTTCTCTCATGGTATTTGGTTGCCTTTTTGCAGCGAATGTCTGGCGAACAAATAAAAACAATTATTTATTTATTAAATGCCACATTAATTGAAATTATCACCAATATCCACAAACAACAACAAGAAAAATATACCAAAACTGTGCCATATTCCCCACATATAAAAGAACGTGGTTTAAATCTTTTTGTTATTTTAATTTTTTATTTTAGGTATATCCACTTACTGCAAGTGGGCAATATTTTAAATGTTAGGTTTCGGAAGAAAATGAATACGGTTACATTCTTCTTTAACAAAATAATTTAAAATATTGATTTTTAAGAAAATTTTTAAAGTTTTGTATTGGTTCGTGAAGGCATAATAATTGATAGCAAATGGAAGGCAATTGAAAATTCAAAAGAAGACTGGTAAGAAATTCATTGTTTCTGATTTTGATGACTTAATTCTGAATCACCTGATGAACTGCAACTTATATATAGCAGCATGTACCGATAAAGCCACTCAAATCTTACAGGAACTAATTAAACAGAGACCTTGTGAATGGAAGATTCTCATGGCGTTTCACTTGCCATCCTATAGAATTCTCAACAATACAAAAGGAAAAGTGAATTAACGATCTGTCGTTTGGGAACTATAGCTGAAAATTCCGAGCTGAAAAGAGAGTTCCTTATCAGAGACCTGCTGCAACTCTTTTTTTAATTTGTAAATGTCGAACCAGTTAATGGTTCGACATGCTTCTCTCAGTGAAGCATCCAAAATTTCTGAGTGTCTGAAGTTATATAGTACAATGAAGGTCTGTGATACGCAATACGGCACTTGTGAAATGAATAAAGAATTTTCCATTCCCCAAGTGCTGTTTGCTACAGTGTGCGACAATATGAAAAGTAATATTCTTAGCTGCCAAAATGTACACTTACATAGTGTCTACATTAGAGATTTTTTTTATCAAGACAAACGTCAAACTTAACGCGAATTTGTGGAAGGTGGCAGCAGTTGCACAAAAACAACATTATGGCGTATTCATTATTGTTTTTTATATATGCAGTTTGACAACTGTAACAAAAAAAAAAAAAAAATAATAATCAGCTGTTTAACTAAGGTTACCTTGTATATATTCGCACTGATTTTGACGTTTGTTTTGATATAAATTTGCCTAATGTAGACACTAGGTTATGGACCGTTACACGAAGCCAGCAAACCAGCTCACTGTATCATTTATTTGGGGACACGATAGTACTATCCAGAATAGTGATGCCAACTTAGCCCTTTTCGGGCTATTTTAGTAGTCCAAAATATATTATTGACCCCGGGATTTAAAAACGCTCAAATCTAGCGCTTTTAACAATTTTCGTTTAGCCCTCTTAGTGCCTTTTTACTTTTTCGCATTTCTTGCTTATTACGACCGCTTTTGGTTTAAGTTTTCTTTTTTTACTTTTCATGGCGTAATATTGATTTTGCTCAGCATTTAATTTATTTATTTTGACAGTTCAAATAATATTTTTCGATCTTAAAGTTTGCAATAAATTTTGAAAATATTTTTTCGAACAATATAAAAGTCTAGTCCCAATTTTTAAAGAGATTTTAACAAATTTTAAGGAAACTTAATTTTTAGAAAACTATCTCAACCAAATAAAATTGTTTGAGTTGTAAATTATTGAGAGAACAGAAAAATTTTGGATCCAGGTGCATAATTTACCAGTTTGCTATAAATATTTTGATGTAGTTTTAATTTTAGCTCCTTTTTGCACTTTTTCAAAAAACATGACTTGATTATGCCACAAAACCATTGTATTTTTAATTTAGCCCTTTTTAGTGCTTTTTTCAATAATTTCTGCATGTTTGTGTTTCCAACGATTGGCATCTCTGATAAAGAAACCGAAAATAAGTTATATTTTTTCGATTATTTCGATATGTGTTTTATCACTGTGAGAGCGATTTATGTGAGAAAGTTTTAGATATATACAGTGTTGCCATTTTAGCACTTTTAGTGCTAGATTTAGCATTTCAAAAATTCAAAATGCATTGAAAATTTATAAATATTTACAAAAAAAAAAAATATACTTTTAGATTTCTTGAAAGCATTTCGTAGTAAATTTGTTGGTATTAGTTGTCAGTTTTAAAATATAAGCCCTATTTTTACTTTAATTCCCAATATTACAAATAACTCTGAAGAAAAATTGTTTATATTTTGTCATTTGAACTAAATTTTACAAGAACAACGAAAATATATATTTTCTTTGTAAAACTATTTAGTATTGTCGTCTGCTACAGTAGAATAATTTACCATAATTTTTTAAACGATTTAGCACTTTTCCAATTACATCTTCTGACAACACTGGATATGTATGTGGTTAAGCGAATTAGAATAGAAAAAGATAATAAAAATCAAAATAAGTTATTTTTACATATTGTTATTGATAAATAACATTTGTTTGTGTGATTTAATAAATAAGTAGCTTTAGCATTTCATGGAATTATACTCTTTTATGTTAAAATTAAATAGATTTGCCTTCGTATGTATAGTAATTTACTTTTTTATAAAAAAAAACTTTACTTTTACAAAATTAAATAAATTTAAAAACAAGTAAGAAAGATATAGTCGGTCAAGCTCGACCATATGATCCCCCATTGTGCATGTCCATCAAAATTCGTGGAAGGGTCTTACATTAGACATTTTGACAATTGTGGAGTACTGCTTTTACTAAGTGTAAAATAAAATATACTAATACAGAATATTACGTTAATACTAACATTTATGCACCTTAGGTTAATTCCCGAAAGTGGGCTTATATGGGAGCTATGCTAAATTATGGAGCGATCCTCATAAAATTTGTCACTGTGATTTCTACTTATACAATTCTCATTTGTGTCGTATATAAACTTGAAACTAAATGTGTATGTGATTTTCGGAAAAGGGTTTTATATGGGAGCTATGGTCAATTGTGGACCGATCTTCATGCAATATGGCACAAAGATTGATACTTGTACGACACTTCCTTACACCGAATTTCATTAAAATATTGCTATATTTAAGGCATTTATGATCGTTAAACTCCTATTCCGGGAGGACATTTTTGTGGGGGTTAGGTGAAATAATGGAACGATCATTACCAATTTCAATAGGCTTCATCCCTGGGCCATGAAAGTCCCATGTGCCAAATTTTATTGAATTATCTTAAAAATTGCGACATTATCTTAAAAATGTACAGCCACCCAGCCAGACGGACTGACGGACATTGTTAGATCTACTTAAAAAGTGATTCTGAATTGATTGGGATACTTTAAGGTGGGGGTTGGATGATTTTTTCTGTGCGTTACAAACATCAGCACAAACGCATAATACCCAAACCGCCTGTGGTGGTGTGTTATATAATTATAACAACAGAAATGTTAATAGATTTCAAAGTTGAGTACACCTAAATATGTTTATCAATTTTTTACTGGCATGTCATAGTAGGAGACATCCAAACTTGAAACATCATTCAGTTTAAATTTTCTCCGAGATAGATCTAAACAAAAAAAAAAAAAATATATTATTGCATTCCAGGAGAAAATACAGCGCACATTGCTTTCAATGGCATGAAAAATGGCGCTTAATTCAAAAAATAAGTTAATTTATATTTCGTTTCATTAACTTACACACAAGCAAATAAGAAAAAGTAAATTTTGCAAGTTTAGGATTTTTTTTGTCAGCATCCGTTTATTTGCCCGTTGTTCATTAAAAACTTTTTTGGTTTTTAAGATAACTTAACCAAATTGCACATAATTCTACGTCTATACACGAAGAAATTTTTATTTCCTTACATCGTGGAAAAATTTTTTATTTCCTTTTCCATTATGTTAGGGGTGCCTTTCTTCGAAAATTTTAATTTTTTTTCTTTTTATTTTAATTTTTATTTCATTTTTTTATTTTTATTTTTTGGTCTTTTTAAAGCAAAACTAGTTCGTTCGGCATCTTAAAAAAATAAATCAAAACAAAAAAAAAAAACAAACAACAACAAAATTTTAAAAAAGACCAACAAAATTGATCGTTTAGTTAAACATTCTTGCTCAAATTTGTGTTTAAACCTTTATTGCGAAATAAATTGCGCGAAAGATTTCCTCTTAGTCCACACATAACATTTCACGAGTAAATAGAGAGATAGAATTTGACAATTTCCAACATAAAAATGTCTATGTGTTGGCTTGGGGTAAGTTTGTACTGATTTAGTCATGCATTGCGGTTAATTTGATTTAAATCAGTCCATTCATTATTTTATATAACTCAAATAAAAAAATTCTTCCGAAATATGGCCTTAAGTGCTTTTCCATATGGATAAATGTTCAAAATGTTTTATGTGCATTAACAATATAAAAAAGAGATCTGGTTCATCAAATATGAAAAATACCCCAAATTTGAACCTTTTAAAAAAATATTTCAAAATATGTACATATCGAGGCCTTATACTGAAAAAGGGATATATGCAGACTTCCAAAAATATTGATATAATATCCAAAGACATAAAACTACTTTTTGGATAACAAAATACCTGAAGTTGACGATTCCATCAGTTTTTGAAGGTTTAAATGTAAATAAAAGTAGTCGATTTCAACAAAATTTAGCAGTAGACGAAAGCAGCAATATTTTTTTTAACTTTGACTGTTCACTATAAATAAACTAAACAAAACTGTTGACGAATTTCAATAATATGTAATGCAAAATTTTGCCTATCGCAGATAACAAGAAGAACCAGTATACTAATCCTTTATAGACCACCAAATTTTGCAGAGATAACTGATATTAACTACTTATTCAATGTAAGTGAGCACTGTTGTCATATTTTCTCCAAAAAATATCGCTAAATTAGAATAAAAAATTGTTAGAGAATAGCTAAATTTTGAAAACGTTCAGAAATTTAGCGATAAATCGATATTTTCTTCTTATTTTGCAAATTCAGTTTCCCAAAAAATAGCTAAATTTCCTGTTAATTTAAAAGTTTGACTATTTCTTAGATTGAATAAAATCAGAAAAAATAATTGTATTCTTGTATAAAAGAAAATACGTTTTCGACATTCCCATATTTATTGCTGACTTAATTTCCAACAAAAATTAAAAATAAATCAAATAAGTGTATCCATTTTAAGGCTATTTTATATATATATTTTATATATATATATATATATATATATATATATATTTATATATTAATATATTAGCC
The DNA here is from genome assembly GCA_932274085.1 of Protocalliphora azurea. Classification (NCBI taxonomy): domain Eukaryota; kingdom Metazoa; phylum Arthropoda; class Insecta; order Diptera; family Calliphoridae; genus Protocalliphora; species Protocalliphora azurea. The sequence continues at coordinate 152,985,695 of OW026521.1, read as the reverse complement.
AATAAGTCGCCAAAAAAATTAGCCTTGTTCGTCGAAACGGAAAACTTAGTCGCCAAAAGCAATTAAGAAGTGCCACGTTTGCCGAAAAATCGCCACATCTGACAGCCCTGCTTCCCAGTATTTTTTTTTTAACTTTTCAGGAGAGCACTTTATAATGTTTAATTTTATATATAGAAATTTAGTATAGAAATTTTAATTTCAAATATCAATATCACCTGAAATAGTACTCGTTTTATTTGTATTTAAAAAATTAAAGAACATAGCTTTTTCATATTTTTAGATATATACAGATATAATATCTATATATAATAATATACTTACAAAATATCATACCTAAGGACATATAAAATACTTGTACTTTATATCTAATGTTGTGTTAATTCTTAATATTTTTTTACATTATCAAATAAAATTATGTTATGAACAATTTAGTTAAAATTTAAAATATTAAATTTTTCAAATAAATGTGTCAAAAAAGTTTTAAAATTAACTAAATCTGCAATGTAAAAATCGCTTGAATTCCCGCTAATAGCTTAATGATATTTTTTCTAGCAAAATGTGTTTAAAAATCGCTAGATTTGACTAGAAAATAACTATAATGGCAACAATGCAAGCGTGACAGTTTTTTGAACTTTACCTTCATATAGAATTCTCTAATAGATACTCTAGTTGTTAGTTGTTAGAGCTAAAAAAAACTCACGAGGCAACTTTCCAATTACAGTTCATGTAGAAGACTTCTTGCAACTAAAATATTAAAAATCATTAGATGAAAATGTTTAAGTCTCTATAAGAGGTGTAGGTGTTTTCGATCAAAATTTGTTCTTCATGGTATGTCCTTCCTCTATTATAGTCAATTCATTTAATTCCATACCCATTTAAAAAATTCAACAGAATCATTATCGATGTGAATACATATAACAATGAGCCTTCGGTATTTCAAACAGACACCAATTATCCTGAAACAATTTTACTACCATTTGCTCGAGGATAGAAAACAGTAGTGCGTGACCCTATTTAACATTAAAATACAGTTATAAATATTCTCTTCTTTTTCTATTTTGGTGTGCGTTAAATATCGTTCATTTTATATTGATGAAAGCTCATCAAATGTTTAATGATCTGTGTGTATGATGAACACATACTTAATTAACATGTAATTGTAACATGTAAATATCAATCATAAATATTGTTGTTACAATAAAATAAAACAATATTTTGTGTTCTCGGCATAAAAACAATTTATTGCCATTTATTTAAGAAAATTCATGCTAAATACAAATATATTCGAACGCGATTATAACGAACTCGAAGGGACCGAGAAATTTAGTTCGTTATAAATATAGTTCGTTATATCCGCAAAATTCAACAAAATACATGTATTTCATGACGAGTCTATTATTTGGAATTAAAGCGTATTTTTTTACATTATGATTTTTTCAATATTAATGATTTGAATATATCAGGAAGATTATTTATTTATTTTTTTTTTTTTTTTTTTTTTTTTGGCATTGATCATTCATGTGACAAGTGGCAATTTGAGATTAATTATATTTTTTATACTAATTCAATGTTCTTTTTTTTATTACCGATGTTTAAAATTGGCATATTTTGAGATATTTACTCTTTGAGGAGTAGCAATTTTCTAATATATAGCTTTTAATTCTCTTATAATTTCAGTTTTATTTTTAGCTATTTTCGATAAATGTGCAACAACTATAAATATAAAATTTCCCCAATTATTTTTATTTGTCCACTCATTTAAATGGAAATAAATAAAGTTTATTTCTGTTAGTTTAATGGTTTTTGAAATGTGCAATTTAATTTATCTGGGAATACGTTATAAACATTTTTTTTGTATAAAATATATATAATAAAATATATATAAATATATTGGGACCTTAGAAATATGTTCGTCATAAAAAATTTCTCTATAACCATATTCATTATAAATATAGTTGTTTGTACGGAAAATGTAGATAAAATCAATGGGAGCAAAGAAAAGTGTTCGTTATAACCGGTGTTTATTATCTTATTAGCTCGAAGCTTTGACGATGGCGTAGTACACTCTTGTTTATAATCCATAAAAAATTTTTTAATGTAAATAAATAACAAATAATTAATAATTACAAAGAAATTTGTCTAATTTTATATATTCGGTTGTTGGATGTATAAATCAAGGACTTAATTCTGTTATGAAAAATAATTAAAATTCAAGATAATGAAAATTTGTTTCAAGGTAATGAAAAACATGGTTACGGCATTATAACTACAACAATATTATGTTCTCATTGTTAATTTGCATTAATTTTAATAATGACAACAATGTTTTTATAGTTGACTACAAAAATTTTATGTTTTGAATACTTTTAACGTAAATAAAATTTTATTAATATAAAAAGTATGATTATTTTTACAATCATAAAATATTACCAATTTTCTCCTTGTTCTTAAACCATATTTTGTTTTCAAACTGTATTAGTATTATTATTCCCAAAACAATGAAATGTTACAAATAAATATGCTTTCTGCAAATATGGTTGAAAAATTCATAACTTGTTTGTTTTTTAATATATTTAGTTTTTAACGCTTGGTTTCCACCTTTATTATAACTTTCATTTATTTTATACATGAATTAATATAAGTAGACAAGATTTTGTATTTGGTGTGATTCAAGCAATATAGGATATTTATTAACTACTATTAAAGAGTTTAGTTAATAAGAACAACATATGATGGTACAAATAAATAAACATAAATAATTTTTTATGATGAATAAACTTGTAATTGATTCAATAAAGAATTAGTAAAAATAATAATTTTGAATTAATGTGTTTTATTTTAATATATGATAATATGAAATAATAATATGATAAAATGAAATCATAATATGATAAGATGGGATTATAATATGATAAAATGGAATAATATGATTAGATGTAATAATAATATAATAAAGTGAAATCATAATTTGATAGAATAGGATAATAATGTAGTAAGGTGGTAAATAATGAATCATAAAATCGGTCACAATATGATAAAATGGAATCATTATCATTATTATTTATAATCATATATATTTTTAGATGTGACCATATGTTCCAATCATAATATGTTTCTCTTAGATTATGGTCACTACAAATATATTTTTTTTCTCTGCCTGTATGTAATTTTAATTTTTGGAAAAAAAAATCATACACATGAAGATTTTTTCCACAGTATGCTTTTTGGTATACTTATGTCAATATAACTCAGTTTTAAATATTTTAACTATGAACATTTCCATTGACTATGTAAATAAATGTATTTACATATGTGTCTGTTACTAATACTAAATATTGCTACAGGTCAGTTTTGTTTTTTGTCAAAATTTATGGAATGTTATAAATAAATAAATAAAATAAAACCAATAATATAAAAAACCCATGTATTAAAAATAAAGCCCAGCCAAAAACTTAATCATTCGAAAAATTCCATAATTGTGGTATTGTGTTTAATACATCAGGGGATTTATTGAATTTTTCACTTGCTGTCTTTTTTTTTTTTTTTGTTTTGGAATTCAAGGGAAGGTAGTGGAGTTTATGTGTGTTCATTTACACAATTACGAATATTACACGCATATTTTGATAGAGATTAAATGAAATAAATCGCATAAAAGCTCATACTTACCAAGTACACGATGTAAGTATTTACCAGCGGGTGTTTCAATTTGTTTATGTTTGTGCATGTGTGTGTGTGCGTGTTTTTGTGTGTGAAGGCGAAATTTTTGTAATTAACAATACATTGAATAATTTCATAAATTTTATATAATGATTTTTCATTAAATTAATTTTCAATAACCGTTTAGTTTAAATAAATTTAAACTAGTGGCTTTTTCAACACGTATGAGTTTGAGAGTGTGTTTGAACGTGTGCGTGAGTTAAATGTCACCAATTTTAGCCACACTTACGCACCCACAAATAATACAGTTCTGCATGTACATATGTAATTGTGTTCAAAGGACGGTGGACTAAAAAGTCCTTCTAAGTTAATTGAAATGTTTAGTTTGTTAGTTTCGGATTAATTTCACGTGCAACCTTATTTTCCTGATCCTAGCTCACGACTGTGTTTATTTCCACCCTATTGTAAGAATCCCTAAATCTCTGAAATAACCTCCAAGTTCCTAATGATCAGCTTCGCTACCTAGTGGTTAAGTAATGGCAAATTCAGTAACAGAGACCAATACTAAAAGGATATTGTGGCAAAGCTGTTACTAAAAGAATTCTAGTTTCATGCCAACACGTCTTGAATTTAATCTACCGACGACCAAAGAAAATATACCTCCCCAAGCTTGGTATTAGTTAGTGTAAATATATAAAATATGTTTTGATGAGAAGAAATAGCGCTAAAAACATGTAATGCCAATTTGGTCCCTGTCTTATCCCATTAAGCTTCTTGGACTTTTTAAAGTGAGTGGCAAAATGATTGGCAAAGAGTAAGTGCTGAGGGTAAATTTACATGATGATTATAAAAGCATCTAAATTTCACAACCTCAAAAGTGCGGCAAAAAGGTTCAAAATTAGAAGTCGTTATCTCATAAAACTATGACATCATGGAACATTTTTATTTAATTTTATACTACACTCTATCTAGTACATGGAACATGAACTGTAAAATTATTTGCGATAAAATTTGTTTCTATCCTTTTGTTGACCTGTGCAATTAGAGCTAGAAATATCGACTATGTTCCAAGTGGAATGAAATTTGTGAATAAATTCATGTTACTGAATAATTTTCCAGATTTAATTAATAACTTGTAAGTCATATCTGGCTTCAATGACTTGAGAAATTTTTAATTAGTAAATTCACTGTTGCTTGAGATACTTTTTTTAAAATTTTTTTGGACTTAGATATTCGACTACAGATGGATAATATGCTGAATTACGCCCTTAATTATTCTTTTTAAAAAATAATAAATAATAAAAAAGAAAAAAAAAATAATAAAGTAAAACAATTCTTAAAAGTTAATGACCTAAATAGAGGCTATATGTCAAAAAAGGTATATTTTAGGTTGTATTTTTTGTTTGTTTTTTATTCAATTACACTGTGCTCGTACTAAATCGACGACGCTGAATTTAACAGTGTTAACCATTTTTAAAAGCGCTCGTTTTTGAGATATTTCATTTTGAAAAGCTAAAAAAGAGCTTAGGAAAGTTAAGTTTTTTAGCTTAAATTTAATAATTTTGAATAATAGTTTTTTTTTTATTTGAAATACATTTTAAAGCAAATTTTTCTAAAATGTATTTTAAATTTAAAATTGGTTTGTGAATACGAAGGTTGATTTTAAATTTAAACAATATAAACAATTAAAATTCTATTGAAGTTCTTATTATGAAATATATTTTAAATTCAAAATTCTAAGAAACAAAACTTTTAAGTGGTAAAAAATATTACCATAATTCTGTAAGCAAGCTAACTAGTGTTCAAACAAAAATATAAAAATATTTAAAATCGAACTAAAACTGATTTAATTTAAGATTTGGAACATATATTCAATCGATTTATTGTTTAATAGACATAAATTAATGTCCCTTTCATTTCTAATTTTCAATTAATTTGCTACTTCCATAATTAAGTCAACATGTGCTCAATTTGTTAAAATTTGCAACTGGCACAGTGTTATTATTAGCTACTGAAATTGTTAAATCTGAATTTATATTTACAAATTATACGAAATTTTAAGTACTAAAAATTGTACGGCACTTAAAATTTTAGTTAATTTTTAGTATTTATTAAAAAAAAAACATTTAAAATTTTCATTTGGCGATTTCTGATTAACAACTTGGCGACAGAGGTGGTTGTTTTTTAAACCCTCAGTAATTTCAATTACCGTATAATTCCGACTTCTTTGCGGTCTTTAAGTGTTTAGCAAACAGCACAAGTATAGGATTTTCGAAGGATGGGTCGATATTGACATCAGATTGCTCGATCAAAGTCGGACTTGATGTAGAACTTTTCTCAGAGGCTTAATTTCACTTTAGATTGGTTTTTATCATATAATAACATCATCTAAAGACGCGTTCATGACCAAGTAGATAGGAACAATTAATTCCTGAGAAAGAAAGGATCCAATACTATCTAAATTTATACCTTTATACAATATCTTTAATGAATTTCTTTACGAGAAAAAATTCTTTAGAATATTTTTTAAATAGCTTTTTAAATTTCCTTCGTTCTCTTTATTTTTAAATAATCTAATAAAATTATATTAAATAATATGACAACTAGTTTTTTTTTAATAAATAATAAAATGATTATTAGGAGATAAACTAATTGAATAAAAAAAAAAACTACACATTTAAATAAATATGTATTTCAATTTATTTGACCATTAAATATTTAAAGAATTCAGCCCTAATTATCGGTCGTGGTTTTAAATAATTAAATAAAAACCATTAAGCATATTTTCAAATTTAATTAATAAATTATTTAAAATTTTTCCAAAAATTTCTATAAATTTATACCATCTGTATATACAAATAAATAATTTTTTAAGCGACCATTACAAATTTAATAATAAAAACAAAATTAAATTCGTTTAAAATAATTTAAACTTTTTTACAAGCACTGCAGTTTTGCTTTATTATTTAAGGTACAGTGAGTAAAAGGATAATTGAATTTTTCGATGAGTTAATAACCAGAGAATTCGAAACAATTTTAAATTTGCATTTATAACATTAAACTAAGTTTTCTTTATTTTATTTTATTAATTTTTTTTTTTAAGTTTCCATTATTATGACTGCTTACTGTTTAAGTATACTTACATCATTATGTTTATATTAATTACATGCGGTACATGTATCTATAAGTTTTTAACATAAAATAACTCATACACAAGTACATCTATTTTGTAATAATATCTATATGGGGACTACCCTTTTTGAGTTTAACTTTATGAAACTGAATTTAACCTCAAGCATATTTTTAACTCTAATAACTTTTAATGCAATTATGTTAATAACACTAAAGCGCAGTAAAACAACAGAAATTCATGACCTAAAAAAGGTTCCATGTGATACCGGCAAGCACTCAAATTTAATAAATCCAAAAAAAAAAAAATGTTTGAAAATAACAAGCCTTTTTTCTTTTGATTGCTGTAATCGCGGACTTTGGCATATGTGTCCAATTTCTCCAATTTAAAGTAAAAACACTTGTAGAAATAGGCCAACTTGTATTGAATCAGTCTGCCTTTGACTAGTGTTGAATTACATTGTGGACAAGTGGTGAAACCAAAATTTTAAAAATTTTAATAGCTATCCGATTAGAAAATTTGCTTCGTTTCGTGTATTTAAAAATAAAAATTGCATATTTATAGGTCTTCGAATTATGAATCGTTTGAGATAAATCTCGTTAAAATGATCTCAATAGCAGCGCTATAGGTGTAAAAACGTAAATGGCTCTCTTTTTCGCGAGGCACACTAAGAGCGTATTTTCAATGAAGCCAAAGTATCGCGTGATCAAAACAGGTTTCCAAATTACATTTTAAAATCGTTGCGACACGATAAAATATTAAATTGCAAAGACGGTATAACTCTTTAAAATTGATCTAAAATTTTTCGTACTTTATGTTAGCATTTTTTTATATTTTATGTGAAATTGTATTTATAGTAAGTAGATGTACATCTGTTTTAGTAGGTTTCAGCAAAAAAGTTGCATAAAAAGTATTCATGACCTAAGATCGCAGTATCTTTAGTATTTCATACACCGTTGAGGTACACTCAAGTCGCTAATTGAAATCGTTGGAAACGTACACCAATCTGTAGCTGTTTTGTGGCTTATATCGGAATCAAGTTTGAATTTAATGCAACTTTCAAAATTTTTGGGTGTATATTTGTCTTTGAAAATTTTATTTGTAGTTATATAACTAATATTTGCATCTTTTTATTATATATATATATATATATATATATATATATAGTTTTGTAAGGGTATTTTATCGAATACACTATCTCAGTGAACTTCCCGGATGAGCGCTCAATTGTAGTTTTAAAGTATTTTTGATAACACTTTAGCTACTTCTAATTTTTGTTTCTTTCCTCTTCAATTTAAAACACAGCAGAACTCTCAATTCATTATAATCTTTATTTATATATTTAGAAACTATTTACACTATTTATTCATTTAATAACTTAACAGTAACATTTTCAAAATAAGAAATTAAACGTTCGCTTCAACAAACTTAAGATACTTGATGATCCTTTGACACTTGATCTCTTTGACAATTGATGCCTCTCTGTTTGTAACGTCGGGCTTTTATATCCCTGTCCCGTCATGTTCCGCTTAAACCCAGCCCACTAAAAGTCAATCTCTAAATTGTCAACATAGGTGATCTTCTCCTACCTTTCCCCTCATTTCCTACATATATATATACCAACAATCTATATACATTTTGTTTTTACTCGATATTCTGAAGGTAGATTAAATCAGAATTATGTTTCCGATTACGTTCACTATTATAAAACGTATCGGACCTTTTTTAAAGGATGGTCCGAAGTCATTTTCAAAGTGCAATAACTCAGAAACTAATAAATATATTTTCATAATTCTATATCAACCTAACTGATATACTTCCAAGTAATATGTATTTAAAATATTATACTGGTCGAAGACGTATTTATTAAGTTATACAAAAAAAATAGGAAGAAGGGAGAATTTGGATAAAAATTATGGTTTAATTTAAAATGAAGCCAATTATAATTCTTACGTGCACATTTGGGAAAAAGAATTATATATCTTGAATTTGCGATAACTATTAAATGGAAAATAGTAGTTCGTTCTAGCTAGGTGTATATACATATTTATAGAATTTGTATAAATTTTTAATATTTTTTCATTGATATTATTAGTAAATTAAGAGTTGCGAAATATGTTTGCACAAAATTGAACTAAAGCATAATCACAAGATCTCTAAATACAAATAAGAGTAAATTATCTTAAAAAACTATATACACTTGTATGCTAATAAACGATCATCTGACTGACTTCTAAATATTGAACATAATTGATCAATAAATTATAAAGTATTATAAATCTGGTGCACAGAAATTATTCTGAACATGATAGCCCAGTTTTTGTATTATTTAGAGTAATTCAAGGCTCAAGATATATTTGGACATAATTTTTATTTTTATTATCTTTTCGGTTGGTTATTTGCTGGTATGTAACGGTTAATTTTTAACAATTAACAATTTGTAACAATTAACATAGCCAAAACTGGCTAAAATTGTATGACGTTATAGATTGTGAAGTACTTAATTTATTTTGCTATTTTTGACGATCAGTCATTGTAGTATATGTGTTATACGTTCTCAAGTTTCAATTAGTGTAATTTTGGTAATAATGATAATGAGATATGTTCTCGCTATACCTAAACCATTTAAAAACATTTTATGCTCAGGATTTAGTATATCTCCTAAACCTAAAAATATTGTACAATCATTTTGAATCTAACTGAAAACATATGTGTAGCATATAATTTAGTATGTGTCTAAATTAAAAAAGTGCGATTATGTGACAAAATCGCAAATTATCTCAAAGTGGACAAAAGCTCAACATTAATTTTTATTTGGGTCAAAATTATAAATAAGCACTTTTAATTGGATGTCATTAGTTTTTTCATGGTACAAAAATTAGTCATTGATATATAGCGTTTCAAAAATGAGAAAAAATACTTCGTATCACCCTTTAATTTATATTGTATAAATCTTTGTTTGGATTACAGTTGTGCATTTATTTTTGATATCGGACTTAAAATGGAATGTTTATAATTTTTTAAAATTTTTGATTTTTAACCACCGGTACATAATTGATCATTTGTTGTCTATCATTTTTGTCTATATATCATTTTAGAAAACTTTTTCGTTATTAGGTATTAAAAATATATCAACGAATTTTATAAAATTAAAAAAAAATCTATGCATACTTTGTTCATTAAATTTTTTAATGAAACATTAAAAAAATATCGCATCACTTTTAATTTTTAGTTTAGACACATTGATGTAGGTTATATACATATGATAATTTTTTATATATAGTTGAAAATATGTTGGATTTTTTTTTTTTAGTTTTTTGTCTTAAATCTCCAAAACACTGACGCCGTTCGCGGAAGTCATTCATGCGAACAGCTTTGAGTTTCATTACAATAGCTTTACTGTGCCATTAAGAAAAAAAATGAAAAATATTTTCGAACTTCAAAAGTAAACGAATTTAAAGAAATTCCCGTATACTTAATATACAGTGATGAGTAAAGAAATTCTAGCTATAAATTTCAAATAAAAAAAAAAAAAAAAATATATTTAGTTTAAACAATTTGTCACTATAAATAACTTAATAAAATTAAAATAAATGCCTTCTATAACTATAATTGTTGATTCCTCTTTTTTTTAGTTTCAACTATAATTTTTATCCATTACTGTTAATGTACATTATTCCTATATATAACCATAGATTCAGGATATTCGATGTTTGTCTATAATTTGTTACGACTTGCGGCTATAAAATATGCCAGAGCATTATTTGTTTTTACAAATTAAATTTATTTTTATATTTTTTTATTTATGTATTATTTTTTTGTTATTTTACATACTGCATATGAAGTATTAAATTTTCAATAATGTTGTAAAAGCTTTCAACAAAAATGCATAAAAACAAAATATTTTAAATACAAATATAGCAAAAAAAAAAAAAAAAAAAAGAACATACAAAAAGGAAAAATCTATATACATATGCATATGGTATAATTTATGATTATAATTATATAATAAAATGTTTGTACATATGTAAATTTTGTGATAATATATTCGGAAATAAAGGGTACGTTGATTTCTAAAACATACAAAAAATATTTTAATACTTAAATTATAGAAAAAAAAAAATTAGCAACAGCTGAGATAATAATAGAATTAAATCGGGAGCAATCATTTTAATTTTATTTATAATTACTTAGAAAAAATAAAATTAAAAAAAAAAACGAAATATTTGGCACAGATTCGATCAATTTTTCATCATAACAATATTCCTGTTGTAGTACCAATCCACACTCTCTATAAAACTCAATTTAGTAAATCAAGTAATCATGGTAAATATTTTTAACGAAGTCTGAACTCAAGCGGTAGTCATTGATTATTTATATTGCTACGTTTTTGACTTTCAAAAATGTTAGGTTTTTCCTCCAAAAATTTTACAGGTGGTTCTTTTACTTGCAAATAATAAGACGTCATTAAAATTCGATTTTAAATGAAAATACAGTCTTTATTTACGCTGAACTGCAATGACTCCCAAACTCACAACACTACACAGTGGGGCAGAATCGAAATTTTTTGGTAATAAATCTGTAACTTCTGATCGGCCAGTTGGATTTTCATGAAATTTGGTATAAGCGTAGCAGAAGAGTATGCAATATTATGTTTGGAAGGGGGGCACAACAATCCTCCCAGGGGCGGAACTAAGGGGGCTCAAAGTTAGGTACCTCTAACATAAAAAATTTTTAATCGCTTACAAAATTTTTGTTTCTCATCCGATTTTAAATATTTTTATATATTGTTGTAGGCCCTGATAAGACCTATAAAGAACATGCTTATCTCTTATATTTTCGAGTTATTTGCGTTTGAATTTTTAAGCACCATAATTTTGCATGTTCTTGGTTTTTTTCATATATATCCTAGTATTTCCGACCGATTTTATTAGTTTTTTTCTTAACTAGTTAAAGAACAAAATTATCTATTGAAGAAAAAAAATGTGAAGTTTATATCTTTACCGAGTCCAAAAATAAACTATTTTGAATTTGAAAATTGCAAAAAAGACGACTTTTTGTGTTTTTTTTAGCCGAAAATGTATCTACATTCTTTTTTATCTAAAATAAAATTTTCTTTAGCAACATATAATCATTTTACACTTTTCTGAAAGCTAACTTCACAAAGATGACTTTAAGATAAAAAACAAGCCCAATAATCAATTGGTCATGGTACATACCCTCTCGAATTCGACCCATTTTATATGAAAGTTTTGATTTTAGACCATATTTTCTCAAATCCCAAAGCATATATTTTAAAGGAATATATTTTAAGAATCTTCAATATGTTGTTAAAAGTTTTAAATCAAAATCTACGGGATTTCGGAAAAATGTTGATTCTATAGCCAAAAATATAAAAAAAATCCCATTTTTGGGAATTTTGATTAGTTTATTTGGGAATTCAGAAAAACTCTACCCCTGATTGAAATTTGGTTAACGCGCTTTTATTTATATTAATAGGATTCACATATTACCATACCAAATTTCATGGAAATCCAACTGGCCGTTCAGAAGATACAGATTTATTTCCAAAAAATTTCGATTCTGCCCCACTGTGCACTATAGCAATTTTACGAGTCAAAGCTAAAATTACTACTAAACTTAAGACTAACTGAAGTTCTCTAAAATCAAGAACCATATAAGAGCTTACTTATAATAAAACCAGCTACTCACTAACACATAAGCAATAATTTACAACAGCATATATAATACATGCAATGTTAAAAATTTGAAGGTCTCTATCGTTCAGGTCTTCTAGAAGGTCTATTTGCATCTTCTTTAAGATACAGTTGCACATGATAACCTGCCTTCTATTGTAAGACCCTCAAAAATGCCTCATTCTCGCCTTCTAAAATATCCCAAAGAAGTTTCTACATCTCTTCTTTTAGAAGGAGCGTAAGACGCTGTATTTTTTTTAATATATTTTGTTTTAAGCAACAAAAAATATTTGCGAGAGAAGGGAGAAGTAAGAATATAATATTTTTTGCTTTAAGCAACAACAAATCTATACAAAACTATTACAAAAATAAAATAAAAGTCCAAAAAATAAAAATAAATAAAAAAATAATAAGAATTAATATAGTCGTGTTAAAAGCTTTATTTGATATCTTAGAAGGGCTGCATCTGGAAGCGAATGAGTAAGGCCTTGACTGCAATGAAATTGCGTGTAAAAAATACTTCTGGCTCTGAGAAGGGACTTCTATTCTATATTTCTATAATTTTCTATAATTCTATAATTTTCTCACTACCACATAAACAAGTTAGCAAAAGCTCTCTGCATCATCATAATAAGTAGAACTCTCTTCGATAATTAAAAATTACAACAACAAAAATTATGTAATACTTCAGATGTCTTCAAAATATACAGAGACTAGAATAAACTCCGTACACTCGCAAAATTGAAGTAATTCTGTGAAATTGTGCCTACAAAATATTTGAGTAAGAGAAATAAAATCCTAACTCTACTCTAAACAATCCAGTTTAATCCCTACTTTGTGGCTAACTCCTTCTCCACCGATTTCATTTCAATAGACCTTCAAAAATCAATAATTCTAGAATATATGACAGTCTAGAAAAGTGTAGAAAAACATTATAATTGCAACACTCTTTGGAATGGCCTCAAATGGGTCTCCTATTTTACTATTGGAACTAATTACTTTATACGGTCTGTTACTGTTACTAGATATGTTCTAGAAAAAGAAATAACAGATTTGCCAAAAACACTGCCGCTATCCGTTAAAGTGGGTAGAAGAACCCGAGACGGTCGATTTATTAATGTTCCTAAGATCACAAACTTTCGCAAACTTCATATTCACAAATTCTGCGTTGGGATTTTAGTCTGTATCTGTACAAGGTTCAACTTCCCAAGAACCCAAAGTTAATGACCGTAGATAACACTGTTTATTCGGGACGATGCCAGCTTACCGATGTTGCACAGTGCATGGTTGTAAATTCCGTCCAAAAATCAATAACTCCAGTGTAAATAACTCCAATTTAAATTTGGTATACGGATAAAGAATATAAAACTTTATTTTCAAATCAAAATTTTTATGAATACCAAAAGAGGATGGCTGCATAAATGAGGACAAAGAAGATTTATATCAACTTCATACTTGATTAATATTAAAATAATTTAACTAGTTTAAGCTTAAAGTATAATTATGTGCTTTCCAAAGATGTAAATTTGGAAAAAGTGAGTTAAAAAATGTTATATGAAAAATATAAGCGATTTTCCTTACATATATTGCATCCAATCGAAATAATTTATATTGTTGAGAAATTTTCGAAAATAAAATATTATTTAATTCATTTAACAAAAAAAAAAAAAAAAAAAAGCAAAACTGTTAAAGAATTTGATTCTAAGTTTATAGTTTTATATTATCCAGTGTTATCTTTTCTAATGCGGCCAACACCTGTTCGGTTTTTTATTCTGCATTATTATTAGACAAGTTACATACATATACAATTTTGCTTAAAAATATTGAAATAAATTAGTAAATTATGTTACTTCAAAAATTACTCGAAATTGATAAATGGGTTGTTCAACTTAGTTGGGACGACCAAAATTAAAAAAAAAAAAAGTTAATTACGCGTGTTAAAATTTTATTTTATGATTTTTATATTAAAAATTGCTCTAAATTTCCAAGGATCTACTCTAAAGTTAATATAGGGTACATTAAATTGACCGATCTTATACATTAATATTACATATTTCATATTTTAAAATTGTTAAACTTTAAAAATATGAAAAAAAAATAATAATTTTACGTGGTTACTAGAAATGCTATGGTAAGAAGGGTAGCAGATAGCTGAATTTTATTTATAATAACTCATGACACTTTGCGTAATTTCTCATTTGAAATATGACAAAAATATGTATGGGAAATTTGGGTGCATTTTTCTATATTTGCTTTGAGCGATTTTTCATTAGGTCAGAATATCTCTTTTAGTTTAAGAAATATTTAGGTCGAATCAAATTTTTTTGCCTCGTCTTTTTTAAGTTCTTTAAACTTCGCAGGCGTAATTTGGGTTCTAATATTTTTTGCGAATATCCGCTAGAATTCCCACAAAATTCTAAATAATATTGCTGTGAGAATCATACGAATATATTGATCCTATAAATGGTTATATTAATCCGTAGTTGAAACTTTAAAAATATATAATTTTCGGAGTTTTTTCTTAAAATGTGGTAACATTCTTTCATTGTTTAAAACAATTTTTTTTTTTTGGTTCTGGACTATAATTTTTTAATGTTTTCAAAATAAATGTTAACATCAATGCCTGCAAGTTTAAACGGAGGCATTTTAGGAAACGGTATCCTCCCAAGTTCTATTCAAACTTTGTTAATTTTGAAAATTTTTTTAAATATATTTGTAAAATTATTAAAGCAAAAAGCTGAGATCAACAAAAAAATATATTAGTTATATACCCCCATATGTTGGTTAAATACACAAAACGTATTTTTTGAACCACGCCTTTTCCAACGGCATGACGACCATTTTTATGAAAAAAGTACATATTTGAAACACGTTTTATCCGGATTGGGATTTTGGGTGCTGTGGAAGATTTTTAGAATTTTGTTTTAAGAACAAGTTTATCTATATTTTACAAAAATTTCATTAGAACACCTTTACTTGCTTAAATTTTATTTCGGTAAAAATATTTCTCAAAAAAATACTTAAAATCTAAATTTTAAGTTTTATAAGTTTTTTAAGGGTCATGGTCTGAGTTAAAATTCCTTATGTTCTTAAGAGTTAGTTACCAAATACTCAAGATACTAAATTAGTCAAATTTATCTAGATATCTTCAACTCCTCACAAGTTACAGAATTATTTAAAAAAAAGCGTTTTGGAGCCACTGTACATTGGTAAGGCCATAAAGGCAATCGAAACAAATCAACCTCTTTTTTTGGACCTGGACGAGGTATGGTTCCAGAAAGACAGCACTATATACCGTACAGTGGTGACGGACGTGAAGCAAGGTCAATATAATCTAGACCGTCAAAATCATCCTTACCAATGCGGCAGAGTTATTGAAAATTTGACATTACAAATCTGTGCATCCATATGGATCCGCAACGGGCTTTTAAACAGTAGTTGACTGGCCCTTATTAAGATATCTTTTATAATGTCTGTCAAAGCATAGCCGTTACAGGCAATTCGATGAAGCAACTCTATCAGCAATCAAGGAAAAGGAGGCCACTTTTCTGATTTAGTGAAGTTTATGTTCCAACTAACTTCAATGACACTCATATAGGGCTAAAGGAAAACTATTGTCTTATTTTCCGCTTTTATGACATTTAGTTTAAAGTTTAACTTGTTCACCTGAAAGAGCCGACTAATCTCTACTAACCATCATTAAGTACTAGGCTAATTTATTAAACGTTTACTTAAGATATCTTTAAATAGATTTACAACTGACTTAATTAAATGTAAATTTAATTAATGGAATTTCAACCCCATGAGCAGAAAAATTGCCAACCCAATACCAGTATTTGTTGTCAACTAGAAAAAACAACATCAAGAATAAAAGGATTAAAAAGGTATTCTCATACCCACATTTAAATACCTACACTCAAGTATATAATCGCGTTGTCGTTTATGTATTTATACATTAATGGATGAATGTCCACAGTAGTATAATCATGTCCTGATATTAAATCGGTATGGACAATGGTTTCCACATAGTTGTTGGAGCAGTGTCAGTGATAGTAGTAGCAGTAGTAGTGATAGTAGGTAGTAGCTTTGCTTTGTCAGCGAAAACATTTTTGTACTTAACGTGTGATTTTCTTTAATACAATGAAATGAAAGTTATTAACATTCTGCAACGTATCCTGGATGAAAACAAAACATATAATGTAAAACAAAAATAAAAATATAATAAAATCACAAAAAATATTGTATACAACTACAACAATAATAAAATATCACACGTATTCTTATGCATATAGAAATACATATATATACATACGTATGTATATATAAATGTTATTATATAAGAGTATAAGGAAAATGTAAAAGTAATGAGCATAATAGGAAAAGAAAATAAAACTAGTTAGAGTGCTATATTCGGCTGTGCCGAATCTTATATACCCTTCACCCGTGTTGGGATGTTATATGCAAAATTTATATATTTTAAAGTTAATGGAACAACAAAAATACCTATTGAAGATTATATTAAATTAAAAAAGAAAAAAAATATTTTGAAAATGTATGAACCAATTAGATTGATTTAGAAATTCGAAAAAAATATATTTTTGACAGATCTGTTACTTATATAGAAGCTGCAAAAAGTCTAACAAAGCGTTTTGGCCTATAACTCGGTTAATACTGGATCGACGTATTTAGTTTTTTTTTCGACACAAGATTTCGGAAAGAAATTTCAAATTTTCTGTGAAAAAACGAAGACTTATTATAGCTTATATAGGTGCTTCAAAAAGATAATAAACCATCCATGCTTTAGCATGTTGTTCTTCATTCCCATCAGAACCACAACTATAAGAGAAGCAGACATTAAATAAATGAAAGAAGATTTTACAATACACGATTGTTTATGAACCGATTTGGTTAATTCAAAAAAAAAAAAAGAAAAAAAAAACCAAATTTAATAAAAATATTTGTGACAGTCATATGGGAGCTACAAAAGTCAAATATCGCGGATACTAATAAGCCGATTGGGTTTATTTTTTCAGCACAAAATTTCAGAAAATAGTTTTCAAATTTTCTGTGCAAAAACGAAGTCCTTGTTAAGGGCTTCAGAAAATATGAGACCAGTTTAAAAGAAAAAACTTTGTTTTAAGTTATATCCAAAACAAGATGCATCTGGAAAAAAATTGCACATCATAGAACTAAGTTATCGGGGGTTCCATAAACGAAATTTAATTTTTAATATAATTAAGAACAAATTTTTTTGTCATATATATATATATATATATATATATATATAGGCTTCATGAATGCCGTAACAACCGACAAACCGATGGACATCGTCATCGGACATCTTATAATGATCCAGAAAATATTAACTTTTTTGCTCTCAAACGAAAACTGTGGAAACTACTAACGGAATGACAAACCTATATGTTTCGTTTGCACCTGTGGTGAAGGGTATAATAAAACTTTTATTTTGCTTTAAATATACTAGTGGGATTATCAGACGTAAAATGGGGTAATACTAAAATACACAGTAAAAAATAAAAAAGGATCTATGTTTATGTATGGTCATATGTTTAGGTGTATATGTATATAGATATATTCATTTTTATATGTGAGTGTGTGTGAATTTGTGTGCATAATAATTTTATGGTCCTCAGGATAAATTAATAATTTTATGTATGCTAAAATAAATTATTCATGATTTATGAGTTTTTGCGGGTTGAAGAGATAATGATTTATATATTATTTTTGCAAATTTATTTAACAAATTCTTTAATTACTTTCCTTTTTTTTTTTTTGTTTGTATAAATTTTTATTTGTAAGTATAAATTTTATATGACATTTAATCAGTCATCCTTTCTATTAAATTTTAATAAAAGAAATTAATGAAAAATGAATTTTTTATTACCATATATTATTATTCTCTTGAGAAAAGTGTAATGAGTTTTACATCAATTTTGTTGTGTTTAATATCAATTTTGGTTTGTCGAAATAATATGATTTCTTTTATTCAATAGAAAGGATTATTGCTAAATTCAAAGTTTAAGTCATTGGAGTATAAAATTTCTGAAGTCGTCTACCAGCAAATAAGAAAATGAGCAAGTGCTTACAAAAGAGAATTTTTTCACCACTTCGAAAATAGAAGTAAATGCATATTTGACTTCGTTTGAAAGGTAATAAAAATTACTTTAAAAAAACTAAAATCTATTAACAAAGCTACAACCATATTTTTATTAAAATATTTTATAAATATAGTTTCAAGAGAAGTACTCTAAAAGCAATGAACAAGAAGCACAAAAGAAGGACATCCTACCAATAACAACCATAGGTTGAAAAAGGAACTTGTGCAGCTCTTTTTCAGTACTAAGTACTTTCTTCCAATGAAAACACAGTGTTTTTCTCAGTTCTTTTTCAGTTCTTTCAGTATTTTAGTGAAAGCGTAATTTCATGAATTCGGACATATATAAAAATATTAGACTGCTCGAAAAAAAGCCGATTTTCGATTAACTACCCCTAGCATTGTACTTTTTGATGTAAAGACATAGTGTGCAAAATATTAGAATGATCGGATGTCGTTAACGCGTATCATCGATCCTAAATTTTTGTAGTGTGCATTTATATGTGGATACTTTGACTTTTTCACTGTTTTTAAAAAGATTTTTCTATTATTAACTTTTTTCTTTCATCGTAACCTGGACATAAAAAAAGAGTTTCTTATGGAAATGCTAGAAAATATGTGAAGAAGAAGCACTGTGGAACTGCCAGAATATGGGTTGATAAATAAATATTTTTTTTGAAATTTTTGAAATTTAAAAAAAAGTTTAACTTACTGTAAACCTAACACATCATAAACTATCGTGTGATTACATTACAAAATTATTTGCGGATAAAACCAAAAGATAACTAAACATTGTTTCTGCGTCGGAGTACGGACGGAAGAAATCATACCACCAAAATGATTTAAAATAACATGGCAAACATATGTGGTATATGTGGTTCAATGTTATATCCATTATAGTTCTGTAAATTTTTATCATGATTACTCAATTGATTACTGAAAAATCACTTGGTATCTTTACATTGTTTGTACAAAATATTTCATTTTTATACCCTTTACCACAGATGTAAAGTTATATATATAAGTTTGTCATTCCGTTTGTAATTTCTACAATATTCATCTTAGACCCTAAATTGTATATTTATTCTGGATCCTATATAACGATATCCCTCTGACCGTCTGTCCACCTGTCGGTTGAAATCGGTTTTTAGAAAACCACAGATATCGGTTTCATATGTTTTGTACATCATTTAACATAGAATTTTTCTTAGATGAACGCTAATAAAAATGAGCAAAATCGGTCCATAAATAGCCGAGATATCGCCAAAAAACCGAAGATATCTCCAAAAATGTTTTTATTTTCGACTTTTTTAAGTCTTCGTTCTTGCACAGAAAATTCAAAATATTTTTATTTATTTATTTTTTTGTTGCCGAAGAAAGAAACAAAATTATTATCCGAGATATCGATAAAAATGCATTTTTAGACTTTTTGACACTGCTATACAAGCAATGGCCTTCGTTCTTATATAGATCGATCATAAACATTTTCATAAATTTCGGTCTTTTTAATCAACTTAATCTACTAATAAACAATCGAGCTATTAGCAAATTTCTTTTTGTTTTTATTTAATGAATGCATTGCATATAGTTATTGTCTTTATGGGCACTGAAAAACAACAACAATAAGCTATATCATATTTGGTTTCTTCAAATTTTTTGAGACCACATATGAACTAGATCCTTCAATATTTCACGGAAAATTAATTTTTTTTTTTTTAATTTTGTGTTCAAATAGTTCATTAGTATCCGGGATATCGGCCAAAATGCGTTTTTGGACTTTTTAAGTCTCTATATAAGCTACGACTTCGTTCTTACGCAGACCTGTCGCAAATATTTTTCTCGAATTTCGAATTTTTAAATCATACAAAACGGTCCATAAATTTTCAAAATACCCTTTTTTTAATTACTAGTATCAATATCTCAAAATCCAATATATACATTACAATAAAATTTTGTGTGAAGCTGCGAGAGATAATATTTAATAATGCACCGTTTAACACAAATCAGTAAAAAATTATATGGTTATCATATTAAGTCCGTCTAGCTGTCTTTAACACCATATACTGTTGCCTTGTCGCGGGTTAAATCAACTAAAGTATTTACACTAATTCTTTAAGCCAAGGGCTTTTATGTTTCTATTATCATTCCTACAAATTTCATAAATTTTTAATATAATTTAAACTTATGTAATCAGATAATAATAAATTTCAAATTCAAAGAGTGTTTACCAAATGATTTCCAAATGAATTGAGCTCATATTAACTCATATTATTATGGACAATATTCTCAAGATTATTGTTATTTTTTTTTTTTTTATTGAAGATTAAAAAGTTACAGATTTATTAACAGAAAATGATAAAAATTTCCATTGTGCAAAGGAGGGGATAAAAATTATTGAGATTAATTTTCTTCAAAAATATGAATGCATCTAAAAGCATAATATAAAGTATGTACTGGTGAACTTTTTGCAACATCCTGGCCAATAATTCCCTATCACGGATGTTGTGGGAAATGTAGCGGGTATATATCGTGTAAAAAAAATCAGAATTGTGTTACAAATTTTTTGTCTGGCAAGCCATTTGTACATGTGGGGAATAACAAATGGCACTTTTAACAGAGAAATGTACGCAAATGAGTGCCGTAAGAAAAGATTCCTTCCTGTCATTAGAAAACACAATGAATTGTAATTTGTCTGGCCTGATCCCTCTTCTCATTATTACAAAAAAAAAAAAGCTACTATGTAACAAGGGAGGCCAATCCACTAAACTGTGCAGAACACGGACCATTTTAAATGTATTTATTTATAGTAATAACTATTTAAAGAGTACTTAAAGGGTATAAAAAAAATTAGATCCGTTCCAACAAAAAAGTAACCAAATACCCAATAAAGCTCTTATGAAGAGTATTCCTGAAAATATTAAATAAAAAAATTATTTTTTCTTTTAAATTTAAAACTTGAATATAGCAGCCTTTAACAAAATTAAAATTCAAATGAATTTGGAACATTAATTTAATTTTTATAAGCAGAATTGTATGCATTAAATTTTTCATGTGCAGTCTTTATATCCATTGATACAAAGGTATCATTTATATTTCCCAAAAATTGCTGTCTTCTTTATGCTGAAATATCAGCTATAAAAAGAGCCGCAAACTGGCATAAGCAATACAGGTTTTTTGGATGGAATATTCGTATATTTGTAAAGGAAGTAAATTTAAGTAATTAACATTTAAGTAATTTAAAAACATATCCTGATACTACTTCCTATCATTATGTACATTAGAAATACATATAAAATATATTCTTCTTTTCTGTTCTTCACGAACTGCTACTACTGCTAATTGTTATGTACTCTTCATTTATATTCTCTCTTAACATTAAATTTATTGGATTAAATAACAAGGGGAGCTATGTGGTCCTTTTTTATACCAATCTAGACCTGTTCCTCTGATAGGTCCACGGGGGGAAGTAGCCCACATACAAAACAAATATTAATTTTCGCACATCTAAAAGAATATTACAGTGAGAGGTATAAAAAAGTTGTAGAAATATTTTTCATAAGAAATTTTGAATAGAGTGGTGGAGAATAGGTTCGGGAGGAATTGTAAACCCCATATAAAGTAAATATTAGTTATCGATTTAGAAGAGATAGCGAAGCGCACCGGGAAAACTAGTTTTCTATATTAAAGCACAACCATTTCTGCCAGTGCATTCCTACACATGTTTATCTATATGCATGAACATTTCTCAAATGGTGAGAAATAAAATTTAGTGCTTAAACCTAAAAGAAGGAACCGCAAAGAAGATGGCGCCTTAGTTTAAGCAACAATTCGCACATACAACAGCAGCAACAACAACCAAAATGAAAATAAACATGAAGTGAATATCAACTTGTTCAGTTTTAATATTGTTACGATTTTTTTTCCTTATTTCTTTCCTTATTTCCTCACATTTTATTCTCCACTTTTCTACTAACTACTCTACTCCACACCACATTATATGTATGTGGGTAGAAGTATAATGATTATTAACTTTTTGTTATTGTAACTCTGTTTTGTTATTTTTTGTTGTTACTAGTGTAAGCTTTTAGACCATCATTATCACACATACAAATGTGTACAATTTTACAAACATTCATGCTACATATTTACTTGCATATATAGTTTTGGTATTTTTTATATTTATTTTTGCTAAAATTATTGTTACTTTTGTTTTATGTGTGTCGTTTTTAGCTGAGATTCATTTCATTGCATAAACAAAAACATTCATACAAACACGCTTACATATATATATAAATGGAGAGATGGAGATATATACATTTTCTTCTTATAAATTTAGATAGACATTTAGTATATGAAAACACTACTAAAATATCGTTAATGATAAGTGCGTTTTCGCATAATAATGATTACAGTCGTAATGTTCTTATGCATATTCACACGTACATACCCTGCCGGAAAAAGAAGGGCTAAAGAGACATTCTAAAATGTTTCATTTAGAATCCACAAGGCATGCTAATCGCTTTCTAACACTTCTGTTTTACACGCCGTATAATTGGAGGTAAGGCCTTCATTTCTCCCTTCCAAAAAGAAGCTAGAAATCAAGGACTCTTAAATAAATAAATACCCTCTCTTGTGTACAGCGCTATTAAAAAAGTGTCTGAAATTGAATTAAAAAAAAAAAAAAAAACATGTGGACTACTTTCATTGACGACACTTAAAATAAAACCACATAGTTTTGAGCTTCATGAGTACCGCAATTGAAAATATTTGAAAAAGAAACAAGAATTATTACCGGATTGTTTTTAAAGGAAGCCGAGGCTTTCATTGAGAAATTTTCATACAAGTGGAAATTGTTTAAAATTTTTTTGGGAAGGTTTGGAGACATTCAAAAAGACCTGTAGAGATGAAGCAGTAACATATTTTCCTGCTGGGTATGTATGTATTAATGTATGTATGTATATATGTAGGAAGTTTAATCATTATGTACTTAATGCGTACTATGGAATATTACATGGTTTTTAACAGTGGTATAAACGTGAATATAATGTTCTTTATTGGTTAATTTTTAGTCTGGTTGTTAAAATTAATTTTAGAATCTTTATTTTAAGTTAACCTATGGAAATTTTAATTAAAATATCTCACGCTTCAACTTCTCTATCTAAACCATTCTACATTATTCCCATAATGAATTCCATGACATTCATTCATTCTTAACTTCGATATATCATCCAGATCCACCTGTGATCCTGTAGCATTAAGAAGAAGCAGATAATGAGCTCCACCGCGTATAATTCGTCTTCGAAGTTATCTCTTTTATTATCTCAGACATCTTTTGTCCACTTCTTAAAAAATATTGGTGCTGTAACTAGTTTTGCTAAAAAGGTTTTGACATCATGGCAATTTATAAGAAGGTATCGTTCAGATTTTCCGAAGTATGTAGTTTTATACAGCCTGAAATGCCAGCTATTTGATCAATTATTGGGCAATATATATATACCCTCATGGCAACTTCATCGTATAATGCTTAAGAAAGTAGATCATTTAGACCAGGAATTCTTCAATTTCCCACGTCATATTTGAATTCTTTAATTATGCAAATGCAAAATGAGTAAAAAAATTGTCTCCAGGATCATCACGAAAATAAATTAGTATATGCAATAATTCCAATAGTTTGTAATGAATTTTTTAATTATTTTATTCAAAGTATTATCCATCGGAAGCTATGACTTTTTCCCATCTTATGGATTCCATACCAAAAACCGCTTCTCTTTAAGTAATAAAATGAATCAAGAAAATTTTTGATGCATTGTTCTGAAGCGAAGCTTTTAACTGGTCGCGTAACATAAGATCAAGCATTTTCATAATGGAAAATCTCTAGTCTGGTCGCATATTCACCATGTTTTAATAGCTCATTATATATAAGACATACCAAACACGGAACATTACCTTGATGACATGAATATTTGACTTTGATATTTTTCTAGTTGGCTAGGATCTACTTTTCATCGCCCATACCAATTTGATGCCGAAAAGATTTCATTTTGAGTCGCAAAAACAATTCAGATATGCAAAATCACCATTCGATATATCTTGGTTTCAGTTCGTGAAGCACCCAATTACCTCCCTTTTACTTGTTGCATTTTATATTTCCAATTATTATGTAAGATTGTGTTCTTACGTTGGCATGTGTCTTGATCAATTAAAGTCTCCAATTCCTCATATTCAAACTTTTTTCGGCTGGCTCGGAAGCTCGTTGTCATGCGCATCGAAATCGGCACTTTTAAATCGTCTTAACTACTTCCGACAAGTTGCGTTAGCTAAAAAGTGATCCTCATAAAATTCTACCAACATTTTTGAAACAGATTCTGAATATGAAAGCCTAATGACAGTATTTTAACGTAACATAATAATAATAATAATGGAACGCCTGGCAAAGAATACTGTTAAAGCAATTTATTGTAATTAATGCAATATAAACGTTCTACTGACATTTTAAATTATAATCGGAAATGTTCAGCCATGAATACAATCAGACTTCTATTCCTCTGAATGTCCAGCCCTGATTGCAATCAAACTTCTATTCCTCTGGAAACACTTATGAGTATCAGGCAGTAGATATTATATTTGGTGACTTTATTAGATATATTAGTAGCACAATTGGAATTTCGATTTGCTATGATCTCTCATTCCCGCTCTTATTTTTATTTAATTGATATGATTACTTAAAAATACTTAAAGGGATTTAGTACGAAGAGATCAGGATAAATTTTAGAATAAGATGGATTATTTTGACTTTTTGAGGATATCGGTCGATTGTTATTTATTAGCATTGACCTTTGACTTTACAAAAAAAATGAAAATTCTAGCGGCGTCAAATCGGATGATTTTGGTGGCCAAATCACGTCATCTCCTAGAAGCAAATACTCCTCATCGCTAAATATGATTAACGGGCTCAATAAGCTTAGTCGTCGAACAAAGACTATTGGATATAGTCACTAACATTGAGCTCTTGGTCAGTTGGATCTTGCACGTGTTCTGGACCAAGTTCCAATGAAAAATTTCACCAAGTTATGTCTGCAAAGTTACAAAATCTTGTGCACGGCAAGGAAACGACTGCTTGCATACTTTTGCGGATCTCTAATTTGGATAATAAACGTTGGAGAGCCAATTTGCGGGATTAACTGACGTAAAGTCCAATGCATTTCTAATGTAATTCTGTAATTTGATGGTAAAATCTGCAGGAATTAAGAACCTTAAAAAGCTTATATAACTGTGAACAGTTAAAATAAAATGAAGACATTACACAATTCTATTCCAGCGCCATTATTAAGAGCCGAGAGCATAGTCCTCACTTTACTATTATCGTCTTACTTAATATTTTAATAACTGAGATTTACAACAGGTATTGATGATTGAAAGGAGTAAGAGGAAGAAAGCTCATATATATCACTAAAACAAAAAATTAAAAGGTAATGCATAGTAAATCTATGTATGTGGAGCAAACATGCGTACACGCAGATAAAAAAAACATGATTACAGCATTATCACTACAACAATATTATGTTCTCATTGTTAATTTTCTTGAATTTTAATATCTCTGTGTTCATGATAACAATATTTTTATTTAAATTTTTTCATTTATTATTTACACTCAATAAAAATTTTATATGATATATTTTTTTTAAATATTTTACCAGAAATAAAATTTTATTAAAATGAAAAATATTATTACTTCTACAACCATTACAGTCTCTTTCCTTGTTCTTAAACCATATTCTGTTTTTAAATCATATTAATATTATTATATCCATGACAATAAAATGTTTTAAATAAATATAATATTTATCATTTTCACAAACTTAGTGGAAAAATTCAACACTTGTTTGTTTTTAGATATATTTTGTTTTTAATGTTTGTTTGTTCATTGTAATTCTCATTTAGTTTACATATAAATAAAAATAAATAGACAAGGTTTGGTTATAATCGATGTGATTCAAGCAATATAATATATTGATTAACTACCATTAAAGTGTTTAGTTAAAAAAAACATATCTTACATTTGAACCACATATTTATGGCGGTGCAATAATTAATTTTATTGTACAACAAATAAAATGTGTTTTTTTTTTGCTATAAAAAAATTATTTTCTATTAATGTATAATATTTTAATATGTGATAAAATGGAATAATAATATGACAACATGAAATAATATGATAAGATTGGATAAATATATGATAACATGGGATAGGAATATGATAAAATATATGATAACATGGGATAATAATATGACAAAATGAAATCGTAATATGACAATGTGGTTTAATAGTATAATAAGATGGAATAATAATGTAATAACATCGAATAATAATCTGATAGAAAGATATAATGATGTAGTAGAATCAAAACTAGAAAAAAAAACCATAAGATCGAACACAATATGACAAAATGGAAACTAATAATTATTACTCTTTATAATTATTACCAATTTCGCTGTGATCATATATTCCCATCATAATATGTTGCTCTTAGATTATGGACACTACAACTATATTTTTTCTCTGCATCAGTTCCGGAATAAAAATGTTCTTGAAAAATGAAATTGATAATTTGGCGATCAGTAAAGAGATTGGACTATATTTGGAAGCTACATATAACAGATGTGACTGAGGTATTCTAACAAACATCCACAGCACAGATAAGGAATTACCGCCTATACTTATTCCTCTGTTCACGAATTTGGTTTATCAGCAGTGACATCTATTAAAAATCTTTGAAATAAAAAAGAAATCATGATGCTAATGAAAATGCTTATTAATGCTCATTCACATTCGTTGTGATACTTAGCTTTTACGCATGTGTTAGAAATAATTTATGAAAATATTGCCTGGGGTTAGAACACTAAAAATAAGTCAATGATTATCGTAAAAGATTCAAAACGAATGCAATATTCGAAAATCAAATATACCGGTTTTAAGATTGATTACCATTCACAATTAAAAGAATTTTTTACCATCTCGTAGGCGTGTGAAAAAGAGACACTCTCCTTATAAACTCTTCAAGTATTTGTTTATCCAACATAAGACAAATCAAGACGATTAATTGTACTAGCTTATTTCGTTGATTATTTGTGCACGAATCCTGATAAACTTGAGACTTAATGCCAGATTTATGATATTATATAATGCTCCAAATCATATTGGAATTTTTTTTTATCACTCTTTTTTTTATAACTCTCTTATAAGCACACATTCCTCATAAATACTTTCCATCCAATTATTTACAAAAACTTAACCTCACCTTCCTTTCCACTGTACTTGACTTTTTTCTACGCTTTTTGTTTTTCAAATTTATTTATGCTTCATTTTAACCTTTATTGATTAGTTGATGCACGTTTCCGACCCGCATTTGCTACAATGCTCGAAGTGTAAAGAGCTGATTACACACATACATATGTTGGCCTGAGTGTTGCTTTGTTGTTGGTGTTGTTGTTTACGACTAGAGCTAAGTTGGTTTTTAGGCCTATTACTATATTTTGTTGCCAATCGTTTTACCTATAAAACATTCAAACACACCACAATAATGACAACAACAGCAGCAACAACTAAAATTCATAATACTTACAATAATATACATATGTATTTACATACTATTTATACATATAACTGAATATAATTACGAGTAAGTAGATATATTTGTATTAACACATAAATTAATAATATGACTTGACTTTAAAGCTATAGGAATTGTTCGCACATACGCACATTTAAACCACCAAATAGATCGTCTAAAAGAAGGCAATTGTCAGTAATTTGTCTGTCCGTACAGTCAACTGGTAACTCTGTTAGAGTTTGGTGCTGCTTGATTATTTTTTTTTTTTTTTTTTTGTTAACCAACTACTTACATTGATTGTTTAAGTGTCTTTTAGGTCTGTCACTTCGTCTTTCCTTGTGTTTGTTGTGTGGGTTTTGTGAACTACTACCACTAAGAAAAAACCTCAACTATTAACTTACCTACCTGAAGTGTGACCATTTCAGCATTTTGCTGCTCAATTTAGCATATTTTACTCAGATTTAGTCACAAATTTCATTTAGCATATTTTTTAGCATTATTTAATAAGTATTTAGCATTTTCTAGCATTTTTCATAATAGAGATAAAATTTAAATATATATTGTATCTTAATTTTTATATTACAGTCGTTGGAAATCCTATAAAAAATGACTTAAATATAGACATTAACGATTGTAAATTTGAAGATCAGCACCAGCAAAAAAAAAAATTAAAAAAATAAATAAATTAATTCAAATAGGGGAAGTATATAAATGATTAGGTCAATAGATCAATTAGTCCGTTTCACGAATTTATATATATATATATATATATATATATATATATATATATATATATATATATATATATATATATATATAATTTCATAAATCTGTTTACCAGAGCTTTCTGAAGCACCCAGATGATATAGAAAGTTTAAATTCGGCTTACTTATATAACTCTTCGTATTACAAATTCTAACGCAGTCAGATTTTGAAATTTATCTCAGGGAGCGGAGAACCTGCATTTATATATAATTTTCTTAATTTTCTGAGCATTTTTCTCTTTCCATATATATATATATATATATATATATATATATATTCATATTCATAAGTCTTTTTACCTTTCCAGAGCTTTCTGTAGCTCCCAAAGAGTTTAAATTAGGTCTACTTATATATCTATTCGTCCCACAAATTCTAACGGAGCCAGATTTTGATATTTATATCAGGGAGCGGAGAACCTGCATTTATATATAATTTTCTGAGCATTTTTCTTCTTTCCAAAGCTTCCAAACGATGTAGATAATTTATATTTTTCTTACTGTTCGTCCTACAAATCCTAACGAAGTCAGGTTTTGAAATTTCTATCAGGGAACGGGAATTTTTATATAATTTCCATAGCCTGTTTTCTCTTTCCAGAGCTTTCTAAGGCTCTCAGACGACATAGAAAATATAAATTCGGCTTACTTAAAAAACTATTCATTCTATAAATCTTAACGGAGTCAATTTTAGAAAAATTCTATTAGGTAACGTAGATACGCAGATTTATTTTTTGTGTTCTCTAATATTTTTAAAAGACGGTTTTTTAAAATTAAAATTCGGCTTATTTAACTATTCGTCCTGCAAATCCTAATGAAGGCAGATTTTGAAATTTTTATCAGGGGTGGAGATACGCAGATTTATATATAATTTCCGGAGCTTTCTGAAGCTCCTAGATGACGTAGATAATTAAAAGTCGGCTAAATTATTTAACTATTCTTCCTTTAAAACCTAACGGAGGCATATCTTGAAATTTCTATCAGGATATTTAGATAATTTCTATCAGGATATTTATATAATCTCCAAAGCCTGTTTTCTCTTTCCAGAGTTTTCTAAAG
This sequence comes from Protocalliphora azurea, assembly GCA_932274085.1. NCBI lineage: Eukaryota > Metazoa > Arthropoda > Insecta > Diptera > Calliphoridae > Protocalliphora > Protocalliphora azurea. The sequence continues at coordinate 152,955,669 of OW026521.1, read as the reverse complement.
CTCCCAGATGAAGTAGAAAATTAAAATTCGGCTTACTTAAAAAACTATTCAGTCTACAAATCTTAACGGAGATTTTAGAATTTCTATTAGAGAACGTGAATATGTGAATTTATTCTGTATTTTTTTTTTTTAAGTTGGTTTTGGTTTTGAAAGGTTTAAATTTTATATACTCATTGTTGGCTCTCCAAATTTGATTTTGTATTGCTATCAGGGAACGAATTAATTAATTTAATTTTAATTTAATTTTTTATAATCTTTTTTTTAAGGATTTTACCTTTTAATACTTTAGGTATTATTCACCATCAAATTCTAACGGATTTAAATCTTTCAAATTCGATTAGGGAGAGGAAAAGTGATGAAATATTTTTAGATTTTTTGTACATTTTTTTATTATTTTATAGCAATTTTTTCCTGGCATTGGCAGGCTTTCTGAAGTTTTGAAACAGATTTCTTAGAAATATATTGTTATTTCAAATATATAATTTTTAGACATGAATTTATTAAAAGGATGGATCTGTTCTACTATTCCGATTGCATGGTGTCTGGAGCTTTGTGTCCTGGTGTAGAAATGATAATGTTAGACAGAAACGGCAGAAATTGAAGTATTACATTGGTTATTATTATGAGAAACTTGTCTAAACAAATTTAGATTAAGTAGGTGGGTACATTGAATCTTTGTAGGTAATGTGAGGATGTTGAGAAACGTAAGTTATAGAATGCACAATTTACCACTGCCCACGGTTGCAACATCACTGACTTAGATGGTTATGTACGCAATACCACAACAAACTGGGTGATAAATATATCAGCAAACTTGAGAATATTGTATGATTTATCATGTGAATTGAATGACTTTATGGTAGCAGGTAGGGGCTGTTAGGAAATACTTCTGTATAACTGCTTATGATTCTCAACTAATTCCTCTGCATATTGTCTTCTCCTTCTTCTTCTATTTTATAATCGATTCCTTTTTTTTTTAAATAACATGATGTCAAAATTATATAAAATTTACAGGAAATAAAAATATACCACTGAAACGTAATTTATTAATTCAACATTATTTTTATCATTTTTAATAATTTTTGAGCATATTTTAGCATTATTTTATACACGATTTAGCTGAAAATTCTTTTCACATCTGGTCACACTGCCTACTTGTTGTTTCATTTACTTGCACGTCGTCAGCTAAAACAATATTGAGAGGTTTCCGTTGTGTCATCATCATCATTTTAACACACTGTTGGTAACGAACGTAAATCTTTTCTACTTTTTTATAATTTTTAGTATTTCTTCACGCATTGATTGACTATTTATCATGCATCAAATGTATTGAGGTAAATGCATCAAAATGTTTGGTCCTCCTCTTGTCTACATACACACATGACATATACACGATATGCTCGTAAGTATATGCGCAAGTAGATTTCTAGCCGTTTATGGGTGAAGTTAATATTGTTAATAATAATTTTGCTTATGACCAAACATACTTTATGATTTCCTTAATGGTTACACAACAAAAAATATAACACCATCTCCAAAGGTGTTTTGGAATTTTTAAGAGAAAAAGCTGCTCGATGAATTTACGTCGGAACAGAAATTATAAATTATCTGAATTGTTCTTAAATTATGAAGGTATTAAATACTCATCTAGTTTATTTCTTATCGGGAAATCATTATACCACTTTCATTATTTTATTATACTTTAAATTCTACTCGGTATACGATTCCTTCTCAATTAACAAGTGTCTTTTAAAAAATACATTCCAAATATCGCATTCAAAGCATCCAAGGTAAAATGGTTAAAAAGAATTAAAATATTAACCTGATTTTGAAAGATATCTATTGTATGATCATTGCATGAAAATTTTATATATCCGTCCTGAAATATTATTTGGATTTCGAACGAACATCATGAAACCTTAAAAGCTGTGAGAATTTAAGACAAAAGAATTTGCCTCGAATTACAGCTCACAAAGAGAAGTTGCGGAAATAGGGATTATTTGGATAAATCCTAAGAATATAAAAAAAGGAAACGGAATACACTAAAATCTTAGGAAACCGATTTCAATTTTAAGAAATCAAGGGATTGAAGTTGACATCTGTATGTAAACTATAGAACAATAATCTATATGGGGTGTGAACATGAGATCTAAATCTTTCTCTGGCAAACGCGATATTAAATAAATCTCAAAAATAACATACAGATTTGAGCACTTATAGGGAAGATATTAGGTTACCAAAAGATTCTCAGAGAACCAAATAAAATCCGATTTTCCACAAAATATCCAATTTATTATAAAAAAAGTTTACAAAAACAAATGATTTTTATACAAAAAATTTAAGTTTTTACTAAAAGTTAATTTGTATTTACAATTTAATTTTTCAGTAGAAATTAAATTTTTTCATGAAATTCTTTTCACTAAAAATTTAAGTCTTTATTAAATCTTTCACAATACATTCACTAAAAATGAAAGTTTTCACTCAAAAATTAAAAACAAATTTAAATAACCACTAAAAATTGAAATTTCACAAAAAATCAAATTTTTTACTAAAAATTCAAAGTTGTATTAAAATTTAAATTTTCACTAAAAGTTCAATTTTATCTAAAAATTAAAATTTTCACTAAAAACTAAAATTTTTAATAAAAATTTAAATTTTCACTGAAATTTTTAATTCTTCAAATTTTTCACAAAAAAAAAAAAAGAATCAAGTTCACTAAAATTATTTTTTTTCTTAAAAATTAAAAACATCCGAATTTTCACAAAAAAATTAAATTTTCAATAAAAATTTAAATTTTCACAAACAAAAAAAGAATCAAGTTCACTAAAATTAATTTTTTCTTAAAAATTCGAATTTTCACTAAAAAATTTAATTTTTGACTTAAAATAAAATTTTCACTAAAACCTAAATTTTCACTACAAATAAAATTTTTCACTAAAAGTCCAACTTATCACTAAAAAATTCAACTTTTTGTTAAAAATAAAATTTATCACTTAAAATTAAAATTTAAAAAAAAAAATATATAATTTTAAATAAAAATTGAAATTTTCACTAAAAATTCAAATTTTCACTAAAATCTCAAATTTTCATTAAAAATTAAAATTGCTATTAAAAATTCAAATTTCTAATAAAATTTCAAATTTCTATTAAAAATTCAAAATTCTATTGAAAATTCAAATTTTCACTAAAAATTCAACTTGTCACTAAAAATTCAAATTGTCACTAAAAATGAAAATTTTCACTAAAAATTAAAATTTTCACTAAAAATTCAAATTTCACTAAAAATTCAAATTTGTATTAAAATTTAAAGATAAACTAAAAATTGAAATTTTCACTTAAAATTCAAACTTTTCACTTAAAAAAATTCAACTTCACAAAATTCAAAATATTATTAAAAATTCGAATTTTTAATGCAAATTTAATGTAAATTTACACTAAAATTCTAATTTTCACAACAAATTAAATTTTTGACTCAAAATAAAATGTTCGCCTTTCTACAACATATTATGCAACATTGTTATATATTTTTCTCGTAATGAGATACAGCTTTTATAATTCTAACTCTATTTAATTAAAAATTTTAAAAATAACATTTAATAATATAACATAACTTTAATGCCTTATTACATTATATTTTTGAATATATGTTCTGAATTACTTAGTCTGTTATAATTAGGGAATGCCATTTCGATTTCCCGTGAAAGCGGGAGTAAATTTTCAAAATTCCAGGAATTCCGGGATCCCGGATCTAAATTGAACATTTGAGATATATATAGGATGTGAATCTATGGATTAACGTATCTAAAACAGTTAAAAACAATATCTGATCTGTTGATTGGTAAACTCGATTAAAAATTAAAAAAAATTTCAAATTTTCTTAAAAAACTAAATTTATAAAAATTAATTTAAAAATTTGTTATAGATCTTAATATATCAGTATCACAAAATAAAGTTATAGACTTTGTTTTATAAAACCGATTTACTACAACTCAGCGTTTTTATTATTTTCAATTTAAATTCAGTATGCAATGAGACATTAAATAATAATAAGAAAATTAAACAAAATTTACAGCCTGATTTTGTAAAACGAAACGAAAATTTGTTTTGAAAATTTATATGAAGAACAAATAACTTTTCGTTTTGTTTTTCAAATCAGGGTCTTAGTTTTATCGCCAAAATTAAAAGAACAAAAAAAAGAGGCATTTTTTTGTGAACACATTTCTCTAAAGTTATTTCATCATTTAGAATAAAAACGTTAAGCTGCTATAAATTGATTTTATACAGCAAAAATTCAAGAAGGTATACGTCAAAAAACACCAGCCGACAAACATTTTTGCCGAAAACCTTCGGAGAGATTCAAAAGTAAGTTTAAACGGTATTGAAGAGTATATTGTTTCAACCTACTGAGTATTTAACTTTATTAGGTTTATAGATCTGATCAGACCTTCATGTGCACAGAAAACAATAAATTTAATTTTCTATTATTAAATTTATAAAATCAATTATATTTTTTACTAAAATCGGACATTCGTAAATATGTTTTTACTGAAATTAAAAAGTTTTTTCTTTATTAAAATATTATGGTATTTATAAAGTATATTATTTAAAAATTCTTAAAACTTCAATAATTATTTTTAATAAAACAAAAAAATAATTTTTGGCTTTAAAAAGAAATTCTAGCAAAATTTATTAAAAAAATCAATTAAAATATTGATGAATAATAGTAATAATAAATTATAATAAATATAAATAAAATACATTTTTAATGCTCGGTACATAATAAAGAAGAAATATAATTCAGATGTTCTGTTACATAAAATTAGTATAAATTGAAACTGAAAAATAAAAACACTACATCAGTTTATTTCTTCACACTAGGTCCATTCATCTTATTTAGAACGCCGATTCAACCTATATAAAGAAAGAGTATTATTTTTGCTTCGAAAAAAGTGATACCAGAGAAACAGGCAGAGAGACGTACATGAGAATTTAATTCAATAACCGCTCAGTCTGAAATTTGATATTCAGATTTATACTTAATCCACCATTAGTCAAAACTGTTATTGCAACATCTTGTATCGATTGACTAAAGTTAATACGGGAACTATATACACGATTAAATCAACTGTAGTCGGGTCTTTATGCTGCAAAAAATTATGTGTGCTGAATTTTTCCATCTTTAAAATACTTAATAGCGACATCGTTTCCCAGAAAATGTATGTTGGTTGGACCGTTTTTAACTAAATGCTTAGTAAAAAGCATATATGACATTTCCATTTCATTGATGTATATCCAAAAATCTACTAAAATGAACACATTTATTTTGAAAATCTGAACTTAATATTACTTTATTGTGAAGAAAAATAAAGATTCTTGTGATTTGTTATTTTCTTTCGCATACTCGTACATACATTAGATTTAATTTGAGTGATGAGACAAGAAAAATTTCAAAAGCATAACATAGATTTGGTACATCTATGTTATTTCGTTTTTAACCAAGAATAATTAAATGAATGCCATTCATGTGCAGCGTTCTTCACTTCATAATTGAATGCCCTGAGATCTGTCTTTCAATAAATAAATAGATGCGAATTTTGCTACCAAAATTAAAATTGTCCCTTTTAGAAGAAAAATATTATTAATTATTGGAAAATCTCGAAAAAAATAAATGTTACTTACTTCTGTAAGTTTAAAATCATAAAAAAATAATTTATTTGTTTTGTATTTTTATAAATATTGTTAAAATATTAAATTATTATTCACATCCAGTAAAATAAAATATTAAAATTGAATAAATAATTTTAAAAAAATTAAAATTTTAATGAAACAACTATTTATTAAAAAAAAATGTTCGTTATTATTTCTTTCTGTGTAGATAACATACAAAATAAAATTTCAATACATTCCTATTTAGGAATCATTATGTAAATATTTTTTCATACATATTTTTTTTTTATAAAATTTCTGCAAGACAAATTTACCATGTTGTCAATATTACTGACAATTCTTTGACAATATTATTTCAATCAGTTATATTTTTTCACTTGTTGGTATACACTGCCTGCTACTTGAATAAGGAATCAAATTTTTTTAACTTTAAATAAGTATATGCTCAACCAAATTTCAAAGTGTTGGCTTTAGTTTCCTGAAGAAATAAAAAATATACATATTTTGTTATACTAAAATTATGCATTTATTTAAAGATATGTATTTCTGTAGTACTTTTTCGTGTGTCCATGAATAAGGAATATTTTAAAACTGAGCAAACTGTAATTTATTTTTAAATTTTAGGTTATAAAAATAAAAGTTATTGTCTTATAGCATTCAATTAATAATGATTACTGCCACTATTTTTAGAAATAACCTCATAAATGCGATTTGGCATCGACTTGTATAACGACTCTAAGCAATTTAAGGATTCTATCATCTCAAATTGCTTTCCTCCTTCTTAAACTTTTCTTGCAAGCCAACCTCAGACGTTTTCCATTGGATTCAGGTCTGGTAAATATGGGGGCCAAGCCAAAAGTTTAACACCTTGTTGATTAATCCATTGTTTTACTGCTCTGGCGGTATGAATCGGAGCGTTGTCGTGTTGGTACGTCCAAGATACGGGTCCAAAGAAACCATTAAATTTTGGAAATCCTTCCTCCAGAATGTTTTTGTAAGTCGTTGCAGTCATTTTGTTGGATATAAAAGCCAATTCTATGATACCATAATACGAAATGGCACCCCATACCATTATTCCGCCCTCTCGGCTGTGTCTGCGTCTCAAAAATAATTCCTCCTTATTTAGGTCATGGAAGTAATAGTCATACCCTTCGGGACCATCAATATTAAACTTTTTTTCATCAGAAAATACAACTTTAAACCATTTGTCGGTCCATGTCATTGTATTTTTAGCAAACTGTAGACGTTGTGGTTTGCGTTTTTCATTAAGTGGTATTTTTTTTTGCAGTTTTCGTAGGACTATGTATGGGCACGATTTTAAAATACGGTGTACTGTTCTTAGACTGGCACTGACTCCACTTTTTTCACGTATTTTTGATACCGACATGGCAGAATATGATGCAATTCTAAGAATTTTTCGTCTTTCTTTTGGAGTTGTTGCCATTTTCTTCCGCTCCTTTCATGTTTTTTCCATATCTTTCCACGTTATTTAAATAATTGTACACAACTGTCTTTCCCCTATTAATGTTTTTGACTATTTAGACCGGATTCTGACCCTGAGATTTCAAAATCAGAATTTTTTCTTTTTCAGAGTTATTAAGAGCCTTACCACGTTCGATTTTGAATAAAAACTATTTAAAAACAATCAAATTAAAAATTCTCTAGCCGTTTATATTGAAAAAAATTCAAATCATAGCCTTCCTGATTAATATTAAAAGAATTCCTTAATTAAATGACACACGAAATAGTACCACAGAAATACGTGCCTTTAAATAAATGCATAATTTTAGTATAACAAAATAAGTATATTTTTTATTTCTTCAGGAAACTAAAGCCAACACTTTGAAATTTGGTTGCGCAAAAATTACTTAATTGAATTTAAAAAAAATATGATTCCTTATACAAGTAGCATTCAGTGTATGTGCTGACATATGCTATATCTATAAAGTATTTAGTAAATGAAATTAAAATAAGTCTGTTATTAGACAGTGCTGTCAAAGTCATTACGGAAAAGAAGTCACTTGGAGTCATCTCATTGCTAAACATACAATGTTTGTTATGATTCAGTTTTCAATCGGGGTTTTAAGCCAAATTTTATTTAAAAAAAATTATCCCAGTAATTTTCATAAATTTAAATTCTTTTAAAAATCTCGGGATAGCGGAACACGAAAATTGGCAAATTTCCCGCGAATTCCGACATAGGACATCTCAGGATGTTAGTTATAATTTATAAAATATATTCACTATTTACAAGTTTTTATATTATTAGTTTGACATTTTTGCCATAAAAATTTGGATTTTTGACCAGTGTGCCGTGAACATTTCAATTTTCACTTAAAATTCAATTTTCCACTAAAAAAAAACCAATATTTTAAATTTTATTTTCCACCAATAACCAATTTTAATAAGAAATACGACTTTCCACTAATTAAATATATCGCTCATGATCAACAAGAGGGTATTAACTAAAAATTTTAAAGTTTTCAGTAAAGGTCAAAAACACTGTTTGATTACATTTTAAGAGAATTTGAAAATCCGAATATATCATAGTAAGCAGATTCCATTTGAAAATATATTTTCATTGTTTTTTTTTTTAATTTTTTCAATTACTGCAAAAAAAAACTATTTTTTTAGTTAAGACCATTTTTCTGAAATTTCCCGATATTCACTACACTATCACGAAAATAATCTCAAATGTGGTTTTAAAGATGAAAGAGTAAGAGAGGAATAGCTTGAAATTTTTACAGTAGATAGATATTGATGGTGTTAATTGATTCCTTGCAAAAAGAGAAATTTTTAAAAATTTTGTGTTAATACCCTCTTGTTGATCAAGTGCGATATATATATATATATATTTTTTTTTGGAAATAATATTCTTTGGGAAACGGTGTCTTATTAACTCCATTAAAAATGCATTGATTGAGCTCTATTGTCTTTAGATTATTAATTATTACCTTGACTAATATAAGCAATAAGAAAATATATTTATTTTCAAAATAATCCACACACAACACAACAATTTACGCACATGTCACAATCCTACCATTTATTACGAGTATAATTTCTATTGTTCCCTATTATTCCAAAATACATGCATAATTTTTTTCCATTTTCATTATACATATTTTATTATACATATATTTGATTGCTTACTTTATTATTATGTATATTTCATATTTTTATAATTATTATTTCCACAATTTGTTTTCCATTTTATTGTTTTTCTGTTTATTGTTGATGATGTTGTGAAGGGTGGCCGTCGCCACCGACCTAGTCATCATCATTTTCCTCATCATCGCCACTATTTTTATCGTCATCATCATCATCAACACCACAAACACTAAAACACTATTATGAAAAACATTTCTATGCAGATGTATTTACTTATTTACTTACTTTGGATAACAATGGTTGCGGGTGTTGATGTTGGAGTTGATGGAGTAAGTACTTTCTATGACTGTGACTGGTCTTAGTTGTCGTAGTACTAAACACCAAAGTGTGTTTTGCTCATTAAACAATTTTTCTACGCTTGAATTTCAACGCTTCATTTTTTTAATGTACTGGTGGAATTTCTCCTCATCCTTCTCCTTAATATTAGATTTCATAAAAAATTCAAATTTTAATTATAAAAAAACGAAAAATCATAAAAAATAACAACATAAAGAAAAAAAAATATGACAAATTACTTTAAGAAAAAAAAAAAAAAATATAAGAGACAAATTAGCAAAATACAATTTATACTTATATATTTTTATCTTTTTCCTGCAAAAAAAAAGCAGCATTAAAAAGAGCTTTTTTAATTATAACTAAATAGAGTAAAATGCATGATATAACTTTTGGGATTATTTATTTACATTCCTTGAAATCTAAGTCATGCTCTGAAAGCTGAACAAGATTAATAATATTTCTGCGTCTTTATCTTTTTCTTGTATTTGTAAGATTAAAAGATTATTTTGTTAGCAATAATAGAGTATAATAAAATTATTTTATTTTTTTTTTTTTTTCTTATAAAAAGTTAATGAGCAGAGATTTGTTGAGATGGACGTTTTTTTCAGTAGATGAAGCAATTTAAAGATAAAGCTGATTTATTGAATTAAATTAGGTAGTAGGGTGATTGACACAGATTTGCAGCTGGTTTTAAAACCAGTTTTTTTCGGTTTCAAAATAATAATAAAAATATATACTAAATACTCATATTTAAATGGAAATTTTTAGGAAAATTTTCGTCTTCATAAAGTTAATTTCTTGTTTTGTTTTATAAATATAGTTTAAGATTAAATTGAAATTAATTCTATAATTTTAAACCAATATTAAAGTAATAATTATTTTGAATAAAATACGCATATCAATGAATTTAGTTTTTTCTATTGTAACACCTGTAACATTCTTACAAATAATTTAAATATTTTAAGGTTTTTGCTAATACAATATTTCGTCAAAACAACTTAACACCAATTTTTATAACTTTACAGAGGGAACAAAAAACTTACTAAAATCAAAATTAATTGTGCTGCAAATAAAAGTTTGGAGTTTTTTAATCCTTAAATATCGCCCAACATGTTGGTGAAACATATTTTTATTTGTATTAAATATTTTTCATACATTTTGCATACATAGGTTACGTCATTTGGATTTGTATTTTTTGAAACCAAAAAAAAAAAAAAAAAAAAAAAAACGTAATATCAATACAAATTTTAGCAAAAATTATAATAAAGAAGATTTCGATGTTTTCTTGGTAGCAAATGTAGTAGTAGTGAAGTCTAAATATATAGTGCAAGCTCAATTTTCGCGACTAATTAAAAACCAGATCTGAAGCGAAAACTGAATTTTCGCGATAACAAAACCCAAAATTTTATTGAAAAATTTTATGTAATTTCTAAAATTAGAATTGTTTTTATTGATATATTTACATTTTAAACATTTTTAAAGAAATTGGCAATTTTGAGTTGCTTTTTTGGCAAATTACTTTTTAAAATAACAGCTGAATCAGCTAGTTCATATAGTGCTGTTATCGGCTTATCATTTTCCAAAGCATATGCATATACAGTATGCATATGTTTATCGATATTATACAATCGTCCACTTTAATTTTGTTTTCTTCATAACTACTATCGTATAAATCCTCCGATTTCATATCTAATAATACCATTGGCTCCTCATTACTTTCTACATGAAATTCTTCTTGAATCCAATTGTTTATGTCAGCATTCGTGAAAAGATGTTCCGTACTAATTTGAGCTAGAACCCAGTAAAAACTTTTTGGTTTTCGGTAATGACAACTACTTATTAAAGTAGTTTCTTGGTAATGAGGCATCATTATCTGTATTACATTAATAAGTACTCAATAGTATAATAGCACAGTAATACTGCAATCACGTGGATGAGTTGGCTGTTGGTTCAACCCCATTCTGAAGCTGTTAGTTTTTTTATAACAAAAATGTCTAAAAAGATACTAAATAGAGTTTTTGTCGCTTAGGATGCTATGTGCGAGATGGTGTACTGAGTAAGATGTTAGTCATTAAAAACGAATGGTTAGTTGCGTCCAAGTTCGAGTCTCACTGACGGCAAAATTTTTTTGTTTTTTTTTTTATTTTTGTTTTCGTTTAGGTACATATTTTTGAGTACCCCTAGAGTCAAAAAATAACTACATGAATTAGTGGACAACTCGAACAAAAATAACTAGTTATTCAGGCAAAAAATAAGTAGTTTATTTTTGTTTCCAATTATACCTGCCAGCTTACCAGGAAAGCAAAGTTTTTGCTGGGAAGTGTACCAATAATTGAAAGATATTCGTTTTCTTCCTGAATTATGTTTTGTAAAATATTTAAGGGCATGTTATATTCTTCACTCCATTCTCAATCACTTCTCGCCAAGCAAGTGCGTGAGCAGTTGTGTTTTATAATTTAATTTGACCAAGTTGATAATGTTTTGATCTAACGGTTGAATAAGCGCAGAATTCTCAACAACATAGCAATTTAGTTTGAGGGTATAGTTTCGGCTGAGGAGTTCTCTTGGCTAGCGTTACTCCGGCTGGGAACTGTACAGAAGTACAGTTTATAACGTATATGAAAATAAAACGTGGTATATATATATATATATATATATTTATATATTTATATATTTTTTTTTTTGACCGAGAAAAAAGAGGCACCACGTTATAATAAATATATATAAATATATATATATATATATATATATATATATATATATATATATATATATACATAAGATTACTTTTTTAATGTAACAAATTGTAATAGCTATTAAAAATCGTTTTTAATAAATATTTCTGTTAGGGTACAAATAAAATATACATTATATCACAAATAAATTTTAAATTTAAAATACATTTTAGAGATAAGACTTGTATAAAAAAATTTATTTTAAAGGGCATTTTTTATATAAAAGTTGTTTGTGAATATGGGTACTAATATTTTCAAAATGCTTATTTGGAAATTCATTGCTATATTAAAAATATACATATATATATTTGTCATCGACAATAATAATTTGAATAAAGAATGTTAGATATGAATCTGGATTGATCTTTAAATTTCTTGGGATCCCAGGAATTTCTGCCAAAAATAAATAAATAATTAAAGTTTTTAAAAATGTTAAAATAAACTAAGCGATAAACTAATACAGTTATTTTTTTAAATATTGTAATTTTGAAAATTAAATGAATATTTTTTATTACATAACAACTCAACCGAAAGTCGAATCGTTAGTCGACGATAACACACAGCATTTTTTTTTTTTGATGCAATTATGAGTTCGTTGGCGTGAGAGGTAAAGAGAATGTAAAAACTTAGTAATCGCTTCTACTCACCCTCTATTTCTCCCACGCATAGCGTCAAGAAAAATTGCTGTGTGTAAACCTCGACTAACTTTGGTTTTCATATTGCCCTGTTCGTAAAAGTTCCCTCGATAATATTATGGAAGTACGCTGTTGATAAGAAAGCCCCAAAGAATTTTACAGTTTTCTGAGCCCTATTCTTTCCATCTGTACGAATAATGATTTTTCTCATACAAAAATATAATTAAGTTCCTTCTATTTTTATGCTACACTACAAAGGAAACCTGAGCTCAAAAATTAATTTACATACTGTTGAGTTTTTGGACAATTGTACTCTTTAAATTACATGGTTCTATAAGAGAACTTTTTGTAATCTATCCATATACAGTAAATAGTTTGGATACTTTTAAGCCCGTGTTTTCACTGGTGCCTTGAAAATGTATGCTGATGGAAGACTACAGACATTTTAAGGAGTTAGAAAATACAAGCATTTTGTACACACAAGAATAAGGGATTGAAAATTTTTCAGAATTCCCGGGAATTCCCTTCCATAGATTTCCCTTGAAAAACTCTAGTGCTAAGAACTAAGAACAGTGGTTTCAAACATGAAGAATTTTTAAATATTTAAGTAGTTTTGTCAATTTAGTATTTTTTAGTTGGGAAATTATTTTTTCTGGTATTTTAATAAACTATTTAGAGTTAATGACATCAAACTGGGTTCAAAGCAGTGTAATCATCTAAATATATATTTCCTTGATTATGGTCAATTAACGTTTTTTATAAAATTTTAGATTTTTAAAAATGATAAAAATGCATATTTTTTGATAGCTTCTATTTCCCGGAATTCCCGACAAACAATCCCGGGAATCGGAATATAAACAATTCGAAAAATTCCCGGGAAATTCGTTCCTGGAATTCTCGGGATAAGGTCACAACTAGGGTTGACTATCATAAAAAGACATTTTAAATGAAAAGGAAAATTATAAAACATACAAAACTTTTTATATTATATAGATAAAATTCTTTCTAAGACTTTTTCTATGAATAGGCATGTTAATTTATTTATTGCTTTATTTAAAAAGTGGTCTATATAGAAATATATTGAAAATGGGTAAGAAATTTATAATCAGGCAAGTTTTTCTTATTAAATCACTTTGATGTACAAAAATATTTTTGAATTAACATTGACGTGACAGGTACTTATATGGAAGCTATTACCAATTATGGACCGAAACTTGTGAAATTTTACTGCAAGATTTATACATTAATAAAATTTATTTATACTAAATCTTTTTGGTATGATTCTCGCTTAGACAAAACTTTTGAATTTTATGTAAATATGGACTTTTATAAGCATTTGGCCTATTTCCGGAAATATTTTTATATGGGAGCTCAGTGAAATAATGTTTTGATTATATACGAAGTTATTTTAAAAACGGTTACTTACATATTAGCTTAAATATTTTTTGATGCACGGACACCCTCTTCCCTGAATTAAGTGTCATTTTTGGGGATTATACACCAATGTGCCATGTCATCATGTTAGCGTGTGAGCCACACTTAGTGTTCTTCGGAAACTGGCCTCGTATTTATCATAACTACGCAACTGTTGGTTGCGTTATTCCATTTTTATTAAGACCATCTCGCGAAAGTCATATAAAAAGTCCAATTTCTTCAAAATCAATGTGTCTTTTTTATTCGTAATCGGTATTGAATTACCAATCTAATGTAAATTGCATTTTTTTTTTTTTCAACTAGTTTGTTGAAAACGTATGCGGAAATTATTACGCTTTCTGGTTGCATTAGTTTAAATTGTGGTACACTTTTTCCAAATTCAAGATAAGATATTTCCATTTCTGACAGTCATCCTGGTTTACGTTTATCTCCAGAGAAGCGGCAAATACCTATTACAAAGATATGAAAGATTGACATATGTAGGAAAAAGTGGAGTATTGTAGCGTATGGGTTAAAGTTTTACTTTTTTCTAGTATTTTTAATTTTTTTTTCAAAAAAGTCTACTGTTAAATATTTGTCTTTATTGCACTAAATTTCTAATTTAAATTTCATCCATAAAATCTCTGATTTTATTACTTTTCGAGTGCAAGTAAATAAAATAAACTCTCAAAATTCTTTTAAGTGCTGATATTTTTGAGGAAGATATCCAAATTAAGATCATTTTTAAATTGGTTAATGTAAAATTTAATGCTTTATTTTGCACATATTTCAACGGCAAAAAAATTTTGTCCCAAAAAAAATAATGGTTTTTCTGATCTGTACTTGAAGTAAAAATTATGAAATTGGGGATATTTTGGCAAAAATATATTGGGGTAAAATAGGATATATAGTTTAAAAATTTTGGTAAAAACAATAGAACATAGGAAAATTGGAAATAATTCAATAAACTCCCAGAGTCTAAATTTAGTATCCTAGAGACTAAAAATTCCTAGAATCAACATGTACCATTACATTATCTTACTAAAGAAAGGAAATTTGAATTTACAAATTGTAGAAATAGTAGATGCTGTAAAAATACACACTAGATATGATGAAACTCATGCAAATGGTCTGTACTCTTAAAGTGTTCTAAATATATAGTAATTTATTCCAAATACGAGAATTAACTTCCTATTTTTATAAATTTTGTTTAGTTATTTTCTATCAGTTTTATTATTTATTGCTTATCTGTTTAAATTACTTATTTGAATCTGGATACCTTTAAATTTTTCATTTCTACTATTTTCCAATTTACCTTAACATTTCCCATTTTACACAAAAAAAGTTGATTAAAAAGAAAAAAAAAACGCCGAAAAATAATACCAAAATATAAGTTAATCTTATTATTTCTATGCAAAGCTTTAGAAAATAATTCATTCCATAAAACAGTTCCATTGTAGGATTCAAAATATAATTGGTTGGTATTTATTGAAGTTAAATTAAAATATGCTCCACTTTACCCCAATCTCCCCTAATTAATTGTAGTTACTAAATTTTCTAATTTTATCGTGAGTACTAGAGTATCCAATCGATTAACCGTCATTGGGTTATCCGAATAATTATTGTGGATTAACTGTACGAATAATTTAAAATTGTATATTTTCGAATAACGAATAAACCGAATAATTTGTGTCGAATAATCGATTAACCAAAATTTAGTTTTTTGGAGTTCGAAATTAGATTTTTTTTTATTTTTATGTGAAATTTGTGTCAATTACATATTTTTTAATGTCTATTATATCACAGCAAAAATACAAGAAATTGAGTTTTAGGAAAGCACTTTTCTCATTACTTTCAAAGTACCTAAGTAATACAAACAGCAAATGAATTATTCTGCAATAAAATGTTGAGATTTAGCTGTTATTTTTACAAATACTTGTTACTAAAAAGAAGCAGAATGAAAAATAATACCTATTATGCAAATTTTATTTATTTTTATATTTAATGAAAAAAAAGAATAATTGGAAATCCTAGTCAGTACTTAAGAGGAGGACAAAGGTCTCAGTGTGACCATAATTGAAGAGACCAAACACAACCTCGATTTTTTAAAAGTGATAAAACTTTACCAGATTGATGGAAAGGAACTGTTCATGGTAGGAGTAGCACAAAATTCTCAGTGTGAGATCTTACACTACCATGGTGGGAAGGTCATGATGTCTGTCCGAACCTTAAAATCAAATTCTAGATTGCTATTTTAAATATATTTGAATAAAGAACGATCTATTGAAACTGATTAAAAAGGGTCAATGAATGCACGTAGACCCTTTACTTTAGTGTTCACAATAACCTTAAATAAAGAACTGTATTTTGCTAGCCAGCAAATAATTTTCTTTTTAGGTCAATAAAATCCGCCCAAGAGTTTTTAAAATATTTGATCATTTACTTTTTTTTCAAAATTTCACAATTTCTTTTACTCTAACTACTTCTTTAAGTTTGGAAATATAAAATTGTCACTGAAGTCTTATGTATGTGGAGAATATAGCGAATGAGGTATCAATGCAAATATATTTGCAACGTTGTCTTGATAAAAAGCAATTTATTTTTAACCGAATGTAACATTCTTTTTGTATAAATCGGCCCAATAAGGTGACAGCACTTATTGTTAATATCTTATGAAAGTAATTATTTAAAATTATGCCGCGTGCATCAGTTCAGCTTGGAGTCAAATGTATTATAACGAGTCCATGTTTATATTAAGAGATTTTACTTAAGTTAACTGTAAGACCAAAATATCACAGATTTATTAATTCGCACAGAGAAATACAGACAAATAAATTTTATTTAATTAAAGATCAAACAAAAATATTTCCATATTTTGTGCTCATTGGTCCATAATTTGTCATAGCTCCCACATAAGTTCCACTTTCGAAAACCATACATAAATCACATTTTGGAAAATAACTTAAATGCCCATAAACTCTCTTTTGGAACTTTTGAAATTTTAATAAAATGAAAATTCTTAAATAATAAAAATATATTAATATTTAAAAAATATAAAATTTCATATTAAATATTTTGGAGTCTTTTAAAAGAAATTGATCTGCAAAATTCTATGGTTATAATCAAATAATTATTCTTAGATTCTATATAGCTTCACGAAAATCCACACGTAGATAATTATGTCAGTTCTTAGTTTGTTATAACCACTAAATAAAATTCTACATCGTAAATTATTGAAACGCTCATAAATATTTTTTAGTTATGATTTCACCATGGTGTTGTCATTGGAGGGAAATATTTAGTGCTGAAAAAGGACTGCGGAAGTAATTGATTAACCTATGGTTGACATTGGTAGAATGTTTTTTTAATGATTCTTATTCACAGCTTGTGAAGTTTTACTCCTTAAACTATGTTTATATAATTTTTTAACAAAAATATTGTTTTAGTTTTGTGAAAAGAAAATACAAATTTTTTTAAAATTATTTAAAAGTGTCAAATTTTTTCTTAGAAATAATTAACTATTTTCCATGCTAAAAATACATTTATTTCCAATTAACCTTTAACAAAATTATATTTTAACGTAGCTTATGTAGCCTATTGTAAAGTCGACATAGCTCCTCCATAAATATATATACATACATATATATGCAGTTTCTTACTACAGATAATAAAGATTATGTTTAGTATTATTTAAATAAGCAATAATTTTAAAATGGATTCATACATTGTTAAAACTATTTCCATACATGCATGTGATCTAATTAATAAATGATGATTAATATTATTTAAGTGTGAGATCATGCCAATTAAGAAAACAAATTATTTAATAACTTAAGGAATGTCTTTAATGAAGCAGTTATAACAGTTTTGTTTTTATAATAAAAAAATTTTGTGAGAACAAACACAATTGTTATACTCTCCATAATTAAGGGGCTCTGTTAGTTAACTTCAATATTATGTTAAAATTTTACAAATTCCATTTAACAGTTTGTTTATTTAAAATGCTAAACTGTTATACAACAACGAGTATTTTGTTTATTTTTTCGTATAACAGATACTTTGAGTATCTTTGAGAACATCGACATGCTGGGAATTAATGCGCTGACGCAATCTATGGAAAATGAAACAGAGAAACAAAAAGATACTGAAATACAACTTTAGAATTACAAACGCTCGCTCAGTCAATCATCCAGCCATTATTATTCACTTTTTTTCTTCATTTTCCTTTTAATTTTGTTATTCGTTCCTTTTTGCTATGGAATGAAAACATAAAATAACAATTGAAAATAAATTCTGCTTTTGAACGGTGATAAATATAATTGAGGTTTTTTATGTGCGTGTGTGCTGAGAGTTGAGCAAGTGACTGACTGTTGGTTTGAGTATGTGTACTTTAGTTGATGTTTTATTTGTTTGCCGGTGAATTGAAACAGTCAGTCGGCGACTGGTAGTATTTGTTTGTATATTTACTTTGCATCACGACCAATAGTGTTAACTGTTAGGTGTTGACGATGATTACTGGCGATTTTTCTTTAAATGGAACTTTAGCTAAAATATACTCGACTGTGCCAAATTATAACTTAAGCTAATTTTACACTACGCCAATATTTGACGTTTTTTTGCAAATATTTGATTTGCGTATTTAAACACGAAATATTTTTACGATTCAAACAAAATAACAGCTGATTTTGGACAAACAAAGCTAATTGCTCTTAACTAAAAATGTCGTTAGTATGAACACAAGTTCTAAAATATTTGCACTATTTTTGATCTTAAGATCAAGCAGCGTAAAACAACAGCTGATGCGGTTAACGGCCTGAATTAAAAAAAAAATTTGTTTTTATGTACATAAACTTTAAATTGATAAAAACGAAATGATCAATTAATAATTCATCTACGAAATTATAGTTTTTTAAATAAAACTTTCAATATATCAATATTTAACCATATCAATATCCACAAAGAAGAAACCGACAGTGTTTTTCTTTTGTATAAACGTAAAAAACTTATAAAATTTTTTAAACATGTATTTTTTAAAGTCATTTTTATTAATGTATGTATTAAATCTTTCAATTAATCAACTGATAATTGCTCGTATTTCCTTTATTATCCAAAGGCCTTATTAATAATCAAATTTTTAATTTGCTAGAGTTTATTAAAGACTAATAAATTTGAAATTTGATTATGAATAAGGCCAAAAATATTATACTTTATAAATTTTGCAAATATTTGTATTTAAAATAAACAGAAAAATAATAAATAACATTTTCCTATAAATTCATTTAATAATTGATGTCAAATAAATTTATAGTAGTTGTGTCTTTAATCAAATAATAATTTTGAGTAAATAATTTGCATTTAATCTGAACAGGCTTAAAATATTTTCCCCTTCTTGTATTATAAGATATTTGATATATATAAATATATATATATATATATATATATATATCAAATATCTTATAATACAAGAAAGTGAAACTTGTACAGAACATAGTATAATAACTGAATTTTAAGTAAGCTTAAAATCATATATACATATATGAGATACTTATATGAATCGTTTTACAAAAGAGGACCACTGTTTCCTCGAGACTTATTCGAAGACTTCCAAAACACATTCGCTTATACGATGTATTAATTTTTTAATGCCGTAAATAAATGTTCAAAAACAATATTAATTTAATCTAATACCACATCTCTTAATATTTTGCCATGGATTAAACGGATATGCTATATAAACTCTTATTTTCGCAACAATTTTAAAAGCTGTCTCCCTATTGTACCGCCATATTTATATATGTACAATGTATATACGTACTTCCGTATAGGTTTCACATAAAAAATAAAAGATTTTTGGCGGAAGTCTATTGTTAGGTTTTTTGTTTTTTTTTTTCTTTTTTTTGGAAAACGAGTTCCTTTTTCAGAAATGTCAAGTTACATCATAATTCGAATACTATTTACATGTCAAGTGATCCACAGACATCGATATTTGTATCCCATAATTATGAGCGAGACATTATATTTACAAAATAACCAGATTTTTAACAGTGCCTTAATGGACTTTAAATAATTTTACCCAAAATTAATGAAACACAATTTCTTAATTTAATAAAGATGATAATTTAATAAAGATGATGTCTTAAGCAGAAATAATCCATTAGTATTTGTTTAAGTGAAACGTTGGTAAGAGAAATTAAAAAAAAAAAATAATATAAATTTCTCGTAGACTTTTATGAGCTTGGAACCGAATTAAATTAATTAAACAAGATTTTATCTGGAGTCGCCTTTTTTCAAGAAAAAATGTCAAGTTTTGAGTTATTTCCTGCAACTTTTGATTTAAATCTTTCATTTGAAGAAACATGTAGCTGAAATGCACCGACTGCCTGCAAAAACATTTGATGAAGCTATTTTAAATGAAAAAAAAAAAAAAATTATCTCGAGTGGTTTCATAACCTTAAAAACAGTGGGTTTAATGTCAACGAAAAATAATTTAATGAACGTCCGATTTGTTAGTATCAACTAGTGGTATTGTATTGTAAGTAAATCAAACCAATTCTAGATCATTTTTTCGAATCTCTTGTGAACACAATTGATCAGATTGAGCCAAACATTCAAGAAAAAGTGAGCTCACAACCATCACAGAGAATAATCGTCAGAATGTTGAAACTCTTAATTTGGAACTTCCTCCTCAGTTGGACCCTAAAAATAAGCGGCTCTTAACTCGCATTGTGGGAAATGCTAGAATACTAGCTGGTCATAAATATATATATATTTTTTCAATTTTTATAAAATTTTTAATTTACTGTACAGCTATTGAGTGTAAATATTATAAAATTCAAAACGTTATTGTTATTCTAAAATACTTGCTAAATTTAGTATATTTGAAATAAATTATTTTTAACAAAAAGATTTTAAAGAGTATTATTTTTAAACTTTGCAAAAATAATTTATACCATTTTAGATGGAGAATTTTGCAGAGATTTTATTTTTAGTCATAAATTTTGAAAACCATAGAATCATGGTTAAAATTCCTATGCAGAATTCTTGTAAGATAAAACGAAAGATTGATATCTTAGTATCGGATTTTTAAAATTTTATTTTCAGAAATTTGCAGATGTTGCCAAGGGATAACTAAACATTGTCTCTTCACGTTCGTACGGACGGACGTATTTACACCACAAAATGGTTTACTATAAGCTTAATAGCTCCCTAAATTTTCATCATGATTACTCAATTGATTTCTGAGTTATTCATAAAAATGGTTCGGCATCTACGTATTTGTTGTACTAAATATTTTTTTAATTAAAATGGAATTATCAAAAATTATTTTATCACCACGTTTTTATTAATATCTCAAAATCCAATTAATCCATTACATTGAAAATTTATATGGAGCTGGAGATGAAAATATATTAAAAATACACCATTTACCACAAATTATTATAAAATTATCTTCTGGCCATATTATGTTCGTCGGACTGTCTTTCCGGAAAATTAACCTTTAATTCCAAGTAGAGTTATCAGAGTTTAAAACAATTAAAGCATTTACACTAATTTTTTAAGGCTTTAATGTTCCTACCCACATTCCACTAATTTAATTTTTTAATATAATTTAAATTTATGTAATTAAATAGCAACAAATTTAAAATTTAAGGAAAGTTTGCCATATCATTTGCGAATGTATTTAGCTTATACTAACTAATATTATGGAAAGAAATCACAAGATTATTTTTTTTTTTTTATTTATTATTACAGATTAAAGAGTTACAGACTTATGATCAGAAAAATTTCAAAATACTGTGGGTACTGGGTTATCTGTGTGCTACCAGAAAGTGTCGCTCTTTCCCAACAAATATCAAATTTTTTATTAAAAAACACTTCGGAAAACGGATATGAACATCTATGATTCACAAACTTTAGTTAGGGAAAAAGAAAAGTTCCATTAAGACACTTTATTTCTCCCTTTGCTCGAGAACTGCTAAAAATTTTTAGAAAAACAAAATATACAAAAAACATTTAATCTGTTAAGTTCCACGATTTAGTTCATTTGAAATGACGTAAAAAATTTATAGAAGTGAACACAAAATACGATTTTACCGATTGGGTGCAAACACACTAGTTGCAAGGATATATGTATTAAATAATTTAAAGTAGTGCTGCTTGTACCACATCTGCAACTAATGATTTTGGAACTTGTTCCAACCTATTTCATGGAATACCTATTCTTCCTTAATTATTAAGGAATAAAAGACGTAACAATTAAGACATTGATAAGGAAAAATACAGAGAGCAAATACTTAGGAATCACATGATGGGTAAATGTAATTTGAATAAAAAACTTCCAATTCCTTTTCCTTCCTTCGGAAGCTCATTTTCATTGCTTCAAATGTAAGCGTTTTATTTCCACTTTATTAACATTACTTTTTTCCATACACTTGTATTATTTACAATTTCTCATGCACTCACTCTCATTCACTCACTTGATATGATGGTGTATTTTGTTTTTGGAGCAGAGAACACAAAGAAAACTAAACGAAAAATAAACAAAACATTTTTTCCTTTTCAAAATTCTACGGGAACAAAATGGATTTTTTTCACGCTACTGTATAGAAGACTGAAAATAATTTTAAATGAGAAATAAACAAAAAATGGCCATAAAAGAGCGTTGTACAATTTTTCTCCTCGATGTAGTCAACTGGAATTAATTTATTCTTATGTTTTACTGAAAAAAAAAAATAAATTTTCGAACTTTAGGTGGCTTGTGTGGGGTGAGTGTGTACGTATGTGTGCCCAAGTGAGCGGTACAATATGGAATTGCAATATACGGATGGATTTTCTAGTTTAATGCCGTTTTATAACCATCTCATTCTCGTAGCGCAATTACCGCATTTAGTCTTGTTTATGCCGGCTAACATGCAACATACTCGTAAGCGTGTAACGTTATTTCAACGTCGTTTTTAAAGCGTTTTTTCTTTTGTTACTCCAACCAACATTAAAAAAAAAAACAAGAAGAAAATTTTTCTTATATTTTCATATAAGAAAGAAATTAAACTGAAAAAACCAGTTATTATATTAAACCTAGTTGAGAGTTGTGTTAGTTTTGAAAAAATATAAACAACAACGTGTAATAATTTTGAGTTTAAGCGGTTTTTATTTTGTGAGACCATCAACAATAACGTCATAGTCATCTTGAAAATTGATTTTAAGGTGCTACAAGTTATTACGTAGTAAAATTCAGTCAACAATCATTTGTTGTTGTAGTCGCCGTCATTGTTTTCTAACGTCTTCGTCACCGTTAACGTCGTCGTAGTCGCAGTCGTTGTAATCATATAGTCAGTCACCAACAACAATAACATCGTTATTATTAGTAATTCAAATTGCTATAGTTGCTATCAACTTCGTTGTAATCGTCATTCATAATACTGGAGATATTTAATTTATCTAATCGTTTTTTTCTGGCTTAATATCTGGTTCTGTGTATTTTTGTGCTGAAAAACATTTAAACGTTTAAATATATTTCGGCTAATAACAAAAATAGTTAAATAATCAAAGAAACGAATGACTGAATAAATAAATATAAATAAAACAAAAATTCGCATGTTTTTTTAATTAAGATAAAAAAATTTTGCAAAAGAGAGCATTTTTTGTGTTTTTTGGAAATTAAAAAATGATTTAAGAATCCAAAAAAAAGTAAAAGAAAAAACTTATATTCAATGATTTTAAATATTAACAAATAGATACCGATACAATTGTGGGAGCATGTATCCAGAGAATAAATAAAATTTAATACAACCATCATAAACAAATACAACAAACATTAGCAACAATTTTCTCTTTAAATATCTTTAAGATATAAAAATTAAATTTTTATTCTTGTTTTTTTTTCAACTTAAAACAAATCAATCCAATTGAATCCAAATGAAATCAAACTACCAACCATCTGTTTTTTGTGTTCTATTTAATTTCATTTTGCTCACCAAGTGTATTTGCGTTTTCTCCATTTAATTGGATTTTAACGAAAATATTCTTCAAGCGAGAAAAAAAAGAGCTAAAGCAAAAAAAAAAAAAAAAAAAAAATATATATATAAAGAAATTAATTAAAAATTTTATATAAGTTTATTTCCAAACCAAAAAGAAATACAACTAACTAAGTGTAAAAGAAAAACCAACAAGAAAGAAAAATTGTGCAAAATCATAAAAAATATGCAAAAATATAAGAAAAATACTTAATTTGAATAATATAAAATGAGTGTATTTTGAAAAAAATATTTAAAAGAAAAACGCATTTAACTAATAAAATCTTAAATTAAAAAAAAAAAAAAAAAAAAAATATATCAGCAGAAATATAAAAATAAAATTGAGTGAAATTATTTCTATAAAAAGATAAAATTAAAAAAATATATATATTGTTACACTAAACTAAATCTAAATAATTTGTTTAGTCGGCATAATATTATATAAGAAAAAATAAATAATTAAATAAATAGTGATAAAAGAAATTATTCAATATTTTAAGCAAACAGAAAATATAGCTGCAAAACTTAAAGGAATATTTAGTTAAATATATCAAGATCTTAACAAAAATTTTAAGAAAAAGGTAAAGAAAACCAAATTTTTTTATTACTTAATTTTAAATTTAAAATACATAATACAATTTAAAATTAATCAAATATTTATAAAATTAATTTTGAGCCTAAAGATTAGTTTTGAATATAAACTTTTAATAAATACAAAAATATATCTTTAGTTTTGTAAAGCGTTTGGTAAAGGTTTCCTTTTGAGCTAACTTATGCAATCCGAACTGTAATTATTGAAAATAATAAATATTTGGAATTATTAGTTCGTTAAAATAATTTTTCTTAAATAAACGTTATAAATATTTTCTTTTTTCAATAATATTTTAAAATATATGGTAACTTTATTATAATTTGTACAAAATAATCTTTACAAATTTAATTCCATCAATTTTCTTATTTTTACTAAAATTTTAATATTTATCTAATTGGTATTAACGTCTTATGCAAATTACCTAAATTCTTATGTGGATACTATATTTTAAAATAATTTCGTAGAATGTTTTTATATTGTTAAAAAAAATTACTTTTTTTAAAGATATTACAAGAGTCTTAAAAATTATGAATATTTAAAATTTGATAAAAATTTGCTGCAATATTATAATTTTCAAAAATCTTTAGATTTTATGCCAGACAATTTCTTTGACTGATATGTGCTGCAAAATTTTTTCTCTTTTGAATAATAATATTTAACTCTTTAATTATTTTTAAAGTTTTTTTTTTTTTTCAAAATCACATTCACGTCTGTCAGATTAGACGAAATTGTAAAATGACGATTTGACGATTTTGCTCCTAAAATTGATGATTTTTTGCAATTTTTGAAATATAACAATTTTTGAATTATATATTTTATAAAACAATTAAAAACAAAATTAATTCAATAAATTGATTGTAATTTTTTAAATAATCCACTTTATGAATATTAGCTCTCCACAAGTACGAGTCAGATTTACAGATTTTAGTCAAAAATTTTCAGACAAACAGCAAAATATAAAATAAAAAAAAAAAAAATTAAGTACAGGAACACTTTCTGATTAAAAACTCTAATTCACACTAATACTGGAAAATTCAATTCTACTTGTTTATTAGTAGTTTGTGAGGCGATGTTACCTAAACTGTTGGAAAGATTTTAGTGAAACTTTCAATACAGAGAAAAAGGTTTTAGCTTAATTATTTAATTGCTCAAAATCTAATGAAATTTCATGTTTTAATCATTAATCATATAAAGTATTAATTCCTTTAAAAATTACAATCAATTAAACAATTCAAGCTTAAATTATTATATTTAACCATTTAATTTTTTGATTCAAATCGATTACAAATTTGCTTTAGAAATTATTTCTTAATTTATTTTGCAAAATATTAAAAATCAAAACTATAAAAATAAAATATAAATATTTTTTAATTTATTTGCGAATTAAATTTTTGAGAAATATTATTGCAATCTTAAACTTTATTTATCTGATTTTATAAATAATACTATTATTTATATTTTCGATCAATGGTATTTAATAAAAATTTGAAATTTTATATGTCCGATTTTTTTTTATGATTTTTCAAAACTAAACTAATGATTTTTTTATTTTTTATCGTTAGGTTTACGATTTTTAATGAATTTTATCTGGCATCCATAATGTTGCTATTTTTTTATATAATATGTGTCTTATTCAGGGGCAATTTTTATCAGAATTTTAAGAATAATAAATTTCTCAAATATTTTTTGTCTTTAGTTCTTTTGCTATATTTCAGTTTTTATATTTTAGTTATAATACGAGTAATTTTTATTTTTATTTTTTTCAAAAGTTTGCTGTAAAATTAAAAAATATATATATATATATATATATTTTAAACATTTGAGTCATTTAAACATTTTCGTAGCATTATCAGTTAACATTAGCATTGTGTAAGAAAAAATATTGCTATTGAGGAGCAATTTTTATTATTTCAACATTTTTCCAAAATTTCAAAAGTAATGAATTTCTTAAATTTTATCAAAAATTTCTGGGATATTTTTGAAAAGCTTAAAATTGCGTGATAGTTTATTCCCTTAATTATTATAGGTGGCAAAAAGATTTTGCTTTTTAAAAATTCTGTAATAATAATCAAGAATTTATATTAAGATTGTAATTAAAATAATTAGCAAAATAAATTAAATTATTAAGCTGTTAAAAATATTTTAATAATTTCAAGTAGTTTTTAGTATTGATTATTATTACGAAAGTTTATATTATTGACCTTTTGATTTAGTATTAAAATTTTTTAAAAGATTATTTATTGATTATTATATTTTTCTATAAAACTATTATAAAATTTTTTATTTTTTTTTTTTATATTTATACAAAAAAAAAAAAAAAAATCGATAAAACTAAGAATTTATTATGATCAAATAACCTGATAACCAACCTATCGTGAACACCTTATTGTCTTAAAATTAAAATTAAATAATATCTATTAAGCTTTTAAAATAATATAATATTCTGATAAATAAATAAAATATTTACTTTAAAGTTGCAAATTTGCTTCAATATTAAAAAAAATAATAATAAATAATAGTTATTGAGCTTTTTTAAGAAATTAAAAATTTTCTAAAGATACTTTCACACTAGTCAAATATTTGAAGAAAATGACGTAACCACTATATTTAATGGGAAAACATTTTTTATTTATCACTAATCATAGCTGACATTTTATCGAATTTTGTTTGACTATGATTTTTCTTACAAAACATTTGCATGATCAAACAACGGCAAACAATATTTTTGTAAAACTAGTGCTCATGCAATTTTGATCAAATATTTGCCAAAGGGCAATATGCTCTAAATTTTCTTCTAGCTAAACTACTATTGATAACAAAAAAAACTTGATTATTTTTAGGAAATTACAAAATTTCTATCAATTTAAAAATGAAAATTATTAGGTAATTGAATTTGGAAAAAATTTCACTAATGACAAATTTTGTAAATATTCTATTGGACTCAAAATAAGAAAAAAAAAAAAAATTCTCTTAAGTATAAAATATGCAAAATTATGCTCTAGAATAAGAATTTTCTATGAAAATATGAATGAATACGCTGCTGAACCAAAAATATGCACAAAATATGCTGTTAAGACCAAAGTATGCAAAAAAAGCCTGTAACAAATCGATGCCACAAATTCTCAAAATTGCCTGAAATTGATAAATAACTAACAGTTTAGTTAACTTGAAGCCCAGGAAAAAAATGATTTTTCTATATTTTTGGTTGCCCTCTTTATTATCTAAAATAAACATTTGTTTTAAAAATTTAGTTTTTTAAAATTTTTGTAAAAGAAACCAAAAGCAAAATTTAAAACTTTACTATTTTTAGTTAAAACTGCATTTTCTTGGCATTAATAAATACATACAATGAGAGGATTTAAAATTTTTTTATCATTTATAATTAATTTGTGCCTATTATTTTGCAAGTGATGAAAAATAAAATAAAGTTAGTATTTTTAATTTGGAATCAAATTTTTTTCTTTTTTTAATTAATAAAAATTTAGACCGAATATTTGTGAAATTCGTTCGCCTAAGAAAATTTGATTTTACAGAAAGATTTTGAAATAAATAAAAACTAAAGGCTTAAGAATTTATATAAAAAATTGTACTATAATTATATTTCAAAAAAATACAAAACTCATAAAATACATACAAAAGGATTTATTTTATATCATCTTTTATTAATAGATCATAAAGATTTTTTTAAAACTAAAAAAATATTTTTGCATTTTATTTAAATTTTACAAAATTTGCTGTTACAGAGAAAATCAGGGTGTATTGCGAATTTTTAAAATAAGTTTTAAAACTTCGCAATACACCCTTAAAATTTCGAGTTCTTCGCAAAAGGCTGTTTTTGAGTAGGCTCTTGTGTAAATGTCTTTCTAGTTCTGTTATTCTTTCGTTTATTTGGAAAGTAGAAGAAAAAGAATTTTCAACCGTAAACATTTAGTTATTAAAAACAAGTTTTCAAAAACTTCTAAAAAAAATTTGTCCAAAATTTTTCGAATTTAACTGCAATTTATTAAAATGTTTTCTATTATAGCCTATACAACGATGCAATAATTTTTAAGGTCATTTTTGTTGTGATCATAACCAATTTTAATATTTTTAAATTGGACAAAAGCTGTAGTAGTTACTTACTAAAACTTTTCATACATTTTGAATTTTATCCTCAAAAAGTAAAAACCAAGTAAAAAATATTTTGTCTTAAAATATATGAAAAATTTTTTAATCAAGTTTAGAAAATGCTTAATAGCCTTTTGAATTTTTAAGCAATTTGATATAGGTATATATCTCGTTTTATACTAAACAAAATATCATTTCAAACTTTGTAAACAAAACTGTGTAGTTTTTTAGAAAAAAAACCGAAAAATTTACATCAAAGTCAAAATTTCGAAAAAGAAAAGGCAAATAATTGAATGGTTAAAAAAAAAACTACGTCCTTCTACTCTCAAAATCAATTTAAAAATCTTAAATTGATTTTAAATTTATGAAGCTATGAGAGGTGTTTCGAAATTTTTTAAAATTATGTTTGTGTTGTCCTCAAAAAATGTCTACAACCCACTTTAGATAGCTTTCCGAGTGAAAATAAAAAGTGCCATTTTGTAGCAGCTTGTTATTATATAACGACAATTCCATGAAAGAACGACCCAAAAAGGGCATTTTTTTACCTGATGCCTTTGAATTTCTATAAAAATTTGTATACACAAACTTCTTTAAGCCATTTTTCATTTTCAGTTTCACGAAATTGCGAAAACTCGAGATTTTATTTCCCTGTTTTAAAATCTCAAAAATAAAAAAAATTTCAAAAGTATGCAACTTTAAATAGCAATATCTCTGGGAAGGTTATGTGAATTTTAATGATTTAAACGGCATTTAAATTTAGCTTATGTCGGCTTTAATACGGACATTTCAAAAGCATTAACGATTTTTAAAAATGCATTTTAATGCAATTGCATTTTTAAAATGCATTTTTCATTAAATAAGCTGTTTAAAATTTTTGAGTTTTTAACATATTTGAAAAATATGGAAATAATATTTAACGTATAATAAAACTTAAAAGAAAACATGTTCCACATTTGTCATATAAAAAATAGAATTCTTTCTTATTTTTTGAAAAGAATATTTAAATTTGAATAAAATTTAACAAAATAGAGAAAGTTTGCAAGTTTAAATATACATATCTCTTTAAGTTATTGACGGATTTGTAGAATTTTAAAAGTGTATAAAAGGCTATTGTCTTCATTTTGGATAATTCAGTCATCATTTCAAAAAATATCCTTTTCGTTAAAAAATATTTGCAAAATAAAAATGCAATTTATAAGTGTTTTTTTTGGACAAGTGCGAATTCATTAAATTTCAATTTTTCTTTAAGTGCATTTAAAATTGTTTTATAAATTTAATGAATTTTTAAAAAGTAACCTAATACACTTTTAAAACAAATATAATATATATAATCCTATTCACATTTTAAAAATAATGCCAGGAAAAAGAATTTTTAAATTAAAAAGCGAAATTATAGTAGATGTGTGTGTGTGTGTCCAAAAAAATTTGGAGTTTTATTTTAATGCAAAGATTTCCCACTTTCTAAATATCATAAAAAAAATCAAAAATAAAACAAATAACAAAAATATCATAAAAAAATCAAAAATCTGAAATGGCATATTCAACGGAAATTGCATTTCAAAAATGCAGTTGCATTACAACACATTTTTCAATAATCTTTTTCGTTTGTGAAATATTCGTATTGAAGCTAATGTAATCACAATTCAGACGCCGTTTATATCATTGAATTCCACAAAATGTTTCTAGAAATGTTAATTAAAGTTATATATTTTTGAGATTTTTTAGGTTTTTTTGGGAAGTGAAAAAACGTAATAAAATCGCGAATTTTTTAAATTTCGCGAAACTGAAATCTGTGAATTATTTGCTTGAAAAATTTTACGAGAATCGAAAGACACTCCGTAAATTTTTGGGCGTTCTTTCATGGAATTGTCGATATATGTTATTAAAATTTTATTATTTTTTTGAGAGTTGATGTTATTTTATATGAAATTAAATTAAAAAATTAAACATTTAATAGATTAAGGCCCGGTTTTATACTCTTTCGTTAGTCTATATTTAAGTGCAAATTTAGTTAAGAAACGTTTAAGTTAAAACTCACACTTAAGTAATGTTTCGTTTTACAGTTTAAAACTTAAGTATATAAAAAAATAAAATAAAATAAATAAAAAATAAATAAATAAATAAATAAACAAAGAGCTTTAAGCTTTTATGTATCTACAATAGGTTGGTCCTAACGTTCCAAAAATTTTTCTCGAACTAAAAATCATAGATGTATTTTATTTATACTAAAATGTTTTATATTAGTTGTGTTAATTTTTTGTATTGAATATCTTTATTTATATTTATTTATATAACTATTTGCTTACGGTAATGCCAAGAATCTTTATATATGATAAACTTACTTTTTTGGACAAATCATTTTTTGATACTAACCTAATGTAACACAAAAAATAAATAAAAAACTGATAATTTTAAACAATTTAAAATAACTTGAAAAATTTAAAGAAATCTTAGGCTTATGGGATGTAAAATTATAAAGTTGTTGGTGCAAAAAATATATAACCACAAAAAAAAAAAAAAATTATAAATTATAAATAAAGCTTATTTCGAAATCTTTTTAAAAATTTAAAATAATTTTATTACATTTTGTAATTTTATTTATTTTTAATAAATATTTTTGAAGACGTTAAACAATTTTCATACTTAAAGGGATATAAAAGGAATACTTATGTTTTCAATCATAAAACAATTTTAAGAAACAAAGTACGATTTTGCTACGAAGTGAATATTATAATAAAAGGCATAAATAATTTTCTATTACAGAAATATTTAGTGATTTTTCTTTAATTCTTTAAACAAATTAAACCTGAAAATATTACAATTTTGAGGGGATTTTTAAAAAATGAATTAAATTCCTTAAGATATAAAATTTAATCAAATAATTGTACACTTAGAGCTTTTTATCATTTCTAATTAAAAGAATAACAAATAAAAATAAAATTCATTAAATTTGATTTAATATTTTAAAAAATATATATTAAAAAAGTTTACATTGTTTTATTAAGAAGTGCAACAAATGTGTATTTAAGAAAAAAAAAATCAAAATTCTTTTACACATGATTTTTCAAAATTATTAAAAAAAAACTAAACCCAAAAATGTTAAAATTTTCACTAAATATTTCAAGATTATTTACATATTAATAACTTTAATTAATTTCTTTATTTTTCAAATATCTACAGTATAATATAATTTAAAATTAAAAATTAAAAATTGATTTTAAAATGCTCGCATTTTTTTAAATAACGAAGATGTGGTCACGATACTTCAGATCATTGTGATTAAGCTATTTGTAATGCTTAAAAACTTAAGAAACCTTAATTTTGTTAATTTGTTCTATACACAAAATGGCTTTAAAGTTGACACCTACGGAAGTTAATACCCAGGGTGCCCCGGTACCTCCATATAGTTTCTATGCGTTTTGCACTGCAAATAACTATTCTTTGCTGTACTTATTATTATTTTTTTTTGTCTTAAGATTCATTTAAAGTTAAAATTATTATATTTTTTTTTTAGTTTAAACTTTTACTAGTGCCTGACATGGATAGGTTTCCATTTCAGGCAAAAGTCTCATTGTATAAAATCTGGCTCCGTTAGGATTTGAAGGAAAACTAGTTTTATAAGTAAGCTAATTTTGAACTTTGTAGGTTATTTAGGAGCTTCAGAAAGAGAAATAAAAGTTAATATATGACAACTTACAAATCTTTCTCATTATCACTATTTTGCCTCTATCTTTATGATTATGGAGCACATTTCAGTAATTTTACATTCTTCAATATTGGCTATGTTTTTGATGAATTCTTTTTAGTTTTTTTGTATGTCATTAAAAAATGTCCAATATTTCTAATCTAAAATAGAATGCAAAGGCACAAACTGTTAATATACTTTCTGCTATTCGTGCCAGGATATGTAAACTTTCGATATTGTAGCTCCAAACTTGAAAGAACGCTGTGCCATAACTGACAACATTCTTATGAACTGTAAGGACGATTTTCGGAGAGGATTTTATATGGAACGTGTGCTCAATTGTGGATCAAGTCAATGACAATATTCTTTAAGATTGTAAGAATAATATTGTCTTTTTTTTGAAGAGTTTCTTATATGAAACCTGTGATTTATTGTTATAAATTTAAAATAATAATTTATACTTTTTATAATCCTACGTGCACAACAAACATAGTATCTATCTTATAATGATTTTTGGAAGTGGACCACAAAAGGGAGCTATGGTTTTATGATTAGTAAACCACATAAAAATATGACACTAATTATTCTATAAAATTATATATCCATAAAACATTTACATGTACTTAGTTTTGTAATTGTTAAAAAATTTATGAGCGTCGAAATCCTATTCTAGGAGAAATTTTTACCAGGGCTAGGTTATAATAGGTAACCGTTGTCAACTATTTTTAACAGAGTTCATTCCTGCATCATATAAAGTCAAATCTCATCCAATTAGCTTAAAATTTTTTTTAAGTGTACTTACCAGTTTGCATTTATTTTTTGTTACCAACTAAATTAAATGATCTTAATAAATAATTAACATAAAATTATAATTTTTCTTTATAAAATCAACGAAAAAAAAAAACACTAAGATACTCGGGTACCACGGGTGTTTACTAACATTATTTTTTTTGGGTTAAGAAATCTAAAGCATATTTATTTGATTTATTTAAAAACTGTGAATATATGAAAATAATTTTTAACAACAATTTAAAAACACTGAGATTTTTTAAACATTAAAATTTTCAAAGAAATTTGAATAATTCTCATTTATCTTACGAACTCATCACATTATGTATGATTAAAACTATAAAATTTTGATTTTGAAATCTTAAAATTTCCTTGTACATATTGATTTTTTTAATAACTTCCTTCCTTTTTTGCTCAAATTACATTTCCCTTTTCTCATTTGTTTCAAAAGACAATTTTTGTTTGCCTTAATTTTTGCCTTTATTTTTGGAATTATTCCTCTTTCAAAATTTATCACTGCTTACTGTCATTAGTCATTTATGTTCAAGCAAAAAAAAAAAAAAAAAAAAAAAAAAAAAAAATACTGACGCCGTTACCACCATCATCATCATGACACTTTTGTAATCATATTTCATTCCCTGGCTATTGTTCTAAATATAAAATTAAAAAAAAAAAAAAAAATAGTAATTCGATGCACTTGAATATTTCACAACACACATGTATGCAGTTACCGGCGCTTATAATTTCAGTTGTGTTTTTTTTTCTACGTCTCCAGAATATGGTTATATTCAGTAAGAGCGAACATTTTTTAATATTTTATACGAAAAACACTTGCTAAATATGAATGAATGAATCACATTTTTTTTCAGGTTGTTATCGTGCAGTATGAAACTCAGTACGAGTATAAATAATTCTGTTTTTAGTCAATGTGAATTCATAGAATTTACAATGACTTGTAGTGAATCTTATTGAATTAAATCAAATGGAATGAGAAAAAAAAAAACAAATAATAAGTAATAACACAAACAAAAAATAGCGAATAAAATCAATTAAGTGAAAACACATTTTTTTATTTGCAATAATCAGAATTTCCGTTGGATTATACACAAAGAAAGAATGATTATAATATATATATATATATATATCTGCTAAGGCTAAAACTGCTAACAATATTTCAGAAAGAAAATTTTAGTATAAATTTATATCTCCGAAGTAAACAAGTGCAGCTATATTGAAGACTTTCCAAAAATCGTTTAAGAATCTAGCATCAGCTACGTTGAGTTTCTCTTTGAGTTAAATAACTGAGAATCTATGTCTCTACAAGATAATCTCAATTTTGAAGATAACTTTAGTCTGCTAATTAGTTTGGACTTTGCACTAGAGCAATTTTTTGGAGACCACTTTGGGCAACGCTGAGGTTGTACAGAGGGGTGAAATTGAAAAAAATGGCGATTAATTGAAAACTGAAAATTAATATTTTGAATAAGTAATTGATTTTAGTTAAAAAATATGTAAAATTAAACATTCTTTCATTTTTATTCTGAGTGTAGTCACAGATTTTTTGCAAATTTTAATCACAGTGGTAAAAACTGAAAATCGTTTTATATTTTTATGTTTTGTTTTATACAAAGTAGTTTTTTTATAATGGAGTTGATAAGCCTGTGTATTTAGAAACATATTTAAGTATTTTTTTTTTAAAGTTAATGCTGTAGAAATGTTTTTGTATATATTTTTTCTAAATCGATCTAAAATCTTTTCCACAGAGAAAAAATGCATATATTTGAAAATTGTTTTCATAAATATTATGAATCGAACATGATTCTTTTTCAAAAACTTTTTTTCATAAAAAATAAAATTTTGTTCATTGATATTATTAAATTATTCATAATGAACATTTTAAGAACTTTGCAAAAATTTTGTTAAATTTTTGATTTAGTTTTATTAAATTTGATTGCAAATGGCAAATGAAAATACTTATACATGAAAATATTAACAACAAAACAGAGAAAAATTCCAAGGAAAATGTTTAGAAATTTGCATAATTTTACCCGCATTCTGCAGCACATCATTTTGATAAAAAACTCTTCTGTTCTGTTCCCAAAATGCAGCTAAAAATCGTTAAAAACTTAAATTTTTCCGAAGAAAATTTCAAACATTTCTTTTTACAAATTTGAAAATATAAGTGAAAATTTAAACAATTTTTTCAGTCTTCTTGACTTTTGATTCATTTGAAAAAATATAAAAAAAAAGTTTAATGCTTAAAAAATTATGTTTAAATAATGAATTGAAATCAGTGAAAGTAAATTTTAATATTTATGTACAGTTTTTAGATGAACTTGGGTGAGTATAAAAATTTTGTATTTTTTCTTAATGTGTGTAGTATGATAATTCAAAACTATATTTTGCGTACTTTTTTGCGATCTGGAAGGAAAAAAATATTTTCAAAAAAATTTCAAGGTAAATAACGTCACCTAAAATGCAAAAGACTGCAATCACTCAAAAAAATTTGTTGCATTTATGAAAAATTTGGTTTGAAGAGTGTTTTCTGCTTTGACTATTTTTGTTTTAAGTGAACGATTGAAAATTTTTACTTATTTGCTTGATTTTAAAGAAAAAAATAAACCAACAAATAAGTAATAATAATAATAATAATAATAATAAAAATAATAATAAAAATAATTGTGGTTAAGGCCTTTTGCATTTTCAAAATGTTTCCAATTAAAAACTGTGGTTACGGCCTTTTGCATTTTAGGTGACGATATGTTTACTTTCTTAACAAAAACAAAATAAAATTTAAGTAATAAAAATTTTAAATAAAAATCTTATTTACTTCATTATTTACATTATGGGAGAACTGCATATATAGAATTTTCGAAAAATACTTAAAACAAGATGAAAAAATAAAAATAGAGCAAGTTTTACCAACTTAAATCACTTTAACGCTCAAACGTAATTGAGAATTTGCGTTCACGTGACAGGGTCTTATATGGAAGCTATGATAACTTATAGACCAATCCTTCTGAAAATTGGCTGTAAGATTAATACTTAAATGGAATACTTAATACTTAGTAGGAATTATGAACGAAAAAGTAATTCCAGGAGGGGTTCCTGTATGGGAGGTAACGATAATTATAGACCGATCCTCATGAAATTTGGTAGTATGATTTTTGCTTCGACAAAACTCATCTGTGATGAATTTTATTTAAACAAAAATATATTTAAAATTTTTATGGGTATTTGACATATTTTCGGGAAAATTTTAATATGGGGGCTGAGTAAAATAATGATTAGAACTGGTATTTGAGCCTATTGTTTCAAAATAGGATCAAGGATCAAACTCCATAAAATTATCTTTAAAAAAATTTGTTTAAATTCAAAAAGTATTTTTTTCGTTGTATGTATGAATGTATGTGTGGATGTATTTATGTATGTATGTATGTATGTAAAAAAAGTACTATATACCTTTCTTGAATTAAGCGCCATTTTTGGCTATTCTATCCCACTGCACGTCGTAAACTAACATCCAATTCGATGGACCATAAACAAGTTGTAAACGGTAATTGGCCTTGTTTTTAACATTAAAAAGAAAATTTAGATAATGTAGAGTAGAGGTAGTTTAAATTATTTTTCCACAAGTTTCGGCAAGTTTATATCATTTTGTTCTTTAATTTATTGTCACTTTAACCCCTAGTGCTGCTTTAAAACGTAGCCAAAGCTTTCAACTTGATATTTCAAATTGAGAAAAACTCTGTTTTCAATTATAATTTGATCAATTTTCAATGAAAATCTATTTCAATATCAAAAAAAAAAAAAAAAAAAAAAAAAAAAACAAGGAAAGAAATGTGTACAAAATTTCTGTTTTTCATACAACTCAATTTTAATTACATTTATTTTGTTTACTTATTTTTTTTTTTTTTTTGTAGTATTTGTTTGCTTATTGTTGTTGTTCTTGTTGAGTTTAATCGTACCACGTGCAAGGAAGGCAGCCAGCAGCCGGGCTGCCTGCCTCTTTGACTGGCATATGATTGAAGTTCAATTTAATGTAATTTAAAATTTACAAATGATGATGATGGCTGGCTCAATGAATACGATGATGATGATGATGTTGATGTCGTTGTGTATAGAAAGGAGTATAATTATTGAAGTTGCATTTTGTGTGTGCAACACTCAAGTTCAGGGTTTTTATTTTCCAACTTCTCAATTTATTTACTCTATGTTTGCACAAATTTGTTCACGAATAACTCACTGGCGAATAGTAGTGCAGAAGGTATCCAGAAATGACATGTCCGTATGGTCTAAAACTATTTTATATGAAAAACACTTGTTAAGCATGAATAAATGAATCACAATTTTTTCAGGTTGTTATCATACAATTTGAAAGTCAGTACGAGTATAAATAATTCTGTTTTTAGTCAGTGCGAATTATATTGAGATATCAACATCAAACTCTCTCTTAATAAAATTCCCAAGTTCTACAATATATGTAATTCCCTTTTCTTTCTATTCAACTTATAACGTATTTCTAGAGTGTTTTGTCTTTAAATTTTTTAAGGATATTTCCTGACATTTCAAACAAAATTCTAATTTGCATCTTCGTTAACTACACAGAGTTGGAGGTTTGCATTGCAACTTCTACCTGTAAACATCTCATCGAAATATTAAACTATTTCCCCCATAATCTCCTTCATTTTATGCCAATATATTTTTTTATTTTAATTATTTTGCGTAAAACTCTTGAAGCAATTTTAGGTATATGGTGAATATTCCGCTATGGAATTTCTGCTATTTATACGTTCTCCCAATATTACATAATTGCAAAAAAAGGGTTAAATTTCCTATACACGTTATTAGTTTACTTTACTATTTCTTATGACTCTTAAAGTCTAAATTTCTTCTATTTCTAATACAGTGAGCATTAAATTAGTAGATGAATTCCAAAGAACCCACATCTCAATAGCCCAAAAATCATAAAAATCCTTCTGATTTGGTTCCGGAGTTTTCTCAGACTTTTATTTTGTAAAACTTATTGAAAACATGTTGCAGCCTTTAATTGCTTTTGATGTCAAAATATTTTTGGTCTTTAATCCGGTTCAAAGAACAATTAAAAAGGTTTGATGATACCAAAGAAGCAGAGTTTGAGGATCATAATTAAACATCAGCAGAAAGAAATACTCATTTCTTGTGTCATAACATACTTCATCAACATTCGTGTTGTATTTTCTTTAATTATTATTATTATTTAATCTTCTAATATGAAGGGAAATCATAACTCTTTCTACATTCAATGTAAAACAGGAACCAAACCAAAACTGAACGAAACTAATGAAAAGTATGACTTTAGCAAATTGGAGTGTTCAAAAGCCGGTTTGAATATTATATAGGAATATTATATAGGATATAGGATTATAATCCTGATTAAACTCTAATTAGTATAAAATTTGATTTAAGCAAAGTTAATATTTGATATGAAAATATAGATTTTGAACTAAAAATTTCAATATATTAGTATTGTCTGTTATTTAGCCATCATAATACATATTATTTTTTAAATAGCGTTGTTTTGTGAAGTCAGGGCTGTTTTATAAATGACTCAAAGAGGAAACAGGGTTGTTCTTACGTATAAACGTTAGTTACTTATGAAAAAATTTTTAAATATATATTTTCTTAAGTAAATTTTATTAATGTACATATTAAATTTTGCAATTAATCAATTTTTAAATATTTGTATTTAAAATAAATATATTTTCTCTTTATATTGAATAAAAATAAAATAAAAAAGTTACAAAAAATTTCCTTCACCTCCATATATTCCGATATTTTTTCTAAATTGATAAAAATATAATAAAAATGAGATTTTCCAATAAATTCATTTAATAGTTTATGTTAATAAATTTATAGTAGTTGCGTGTTTAATCAAATAACTTTGAGTAAATAATTTGCATCTAATCTGACCAGGTAAAATATCTTTTTCCCTTCGCGTATTTGATAGCTGTTTTATCAAATAAAAAACGTTAAAAAATTGCGCGTAATGTGAACAAAAAATCAACTCTGTATTGCGGGGTAACACGATTAAATATTACGTGTCAAATATCTGCGTAATCTGAATTTAGATTTGGAATTAAAGTTTTTATGAATTCGATGATTCCAGATGGGAATCCGTATGTGCGAAAAGATCCGAAGTAAATACCTAATAATTTTTTTTTTTGGTAGTTTTACCTGGTGGTGCTTATTGCGCATGATTCAGATGGGAATCCGTATGCGCGAAAAGATCCGAAGTAAATACCTAATGAATTTTTTTTGGGTAGTTTTACCTGGTGGTGCTTAAGCATGATCGACCATATAGAATCGATATGATTTCGTTTTAAAAAGATCGCAATTTAGGCATAAGAGTGCTAAATGAAAATGTGATTGTTAGTTTTGTTTTTCTAAGATATCTAATAAAGTATTTTG
The DNA here is from genome assembly GCA_932274085.1 of Protocalliphora azurea. Lineage (NCBI taxonomy): Eukaryota > Metazoa > Arthropoda > Insecta > Diptera > Calliphoridae > Protocalliphora > Protocalliphora azurea. The sequence goes on along the minus strand of OW026521.1, from coordinate 152,916,136 downwards.
TATTTGTCGTCCCAGAAAGGAATCTGTGTCTGATAGTATTTAGGGCTGGACATTCACATACAACATGTAAAACTCTTTCTTTATTTCCGTCATCTTTGCATCTACCATAACGCACATTCAAAGGGATATCAGTATATTGGCATATTTAGCGTTGCTTTAAATCCGCCATGTCCTGTTTATTTTGCATATTAATTTTTAAAGGTCCTTATGAAAAGAAAATTTTCTGAAAATGCTCGTGAAGTAAAATACGATGGAATCGCATTTTAAAATTAATAAAATTTATATTATTTGAATATCAACTTCTCGGATTCGCAGTCAATGTAGTAAATTTGTTTTAAATCTTTCGTGGAAATTTAATATTATAAAAGCCTCTTAAAACATTTACTAGATGGCATTTATTCACAAAATCTATACAACTCAAATGGAAATTTTGATCAATATTAAGTAAATAATAAATCTTCTATATTAATTTTAATTTATATCCAGCATACATTTATAATAGTAAAAAAAATTACATCGAAACTTCTTCTAAAATTTTTGCTTTAAATTTGATTTATTTTTGCTACAACATACACTAAACTGTTAATGATCTTCGTTACAACTACTTATAACTCTATCCAAACAATTGATCATCAATACTGTTTTTTTTTTATTATAGTGGCTGCAATCAAAATTGCATAACTTAAGTAGTAACTCTTAAAAATGCTGGTATATTGTCTGTGAGTGAAAAGTGAGTGTGTGAAAAGGCATTAAGTCTGACGGCTGTCTGTTAGACCGATTAATAGTAGATGGAATAATAGGGTTGAGCGGTTAAAAAATAAGAAGGAAACAATAGAATAAAATGGATTTTTTATTTTTAAACAGACACCACAATGTGTTGGAAATTAGAGACTTATTATGATAAAAGATAAAAGAGCAACAGAATCTGAAAAAAACAGTCATTAAAAGGTTTTTTTTTTTTTTTATAATTAACCTTTAAACCCTAAAATGCTTTTAGATTCAAAAATGTTTATAGTCGAAATAGAGGACTGATATAGAAAACATCGGATAATTTGCAATGGAAATAAATTGAAGAAAAATAAACAAGACTTAATAATGAAAGAAATCTGATGCTATTCATATTTTTTTTATTTACATTTCATTTTTTTTTTTTTTTTGGTGTAGAGTTTTCTCATTCAATCACTCCTTTCTAGTGACATCTATTAAAAATTCTTGTTTGTGTATGTGTGTGTATCTGTTATATTGATATTGAAATAGCAACAACACTAACAACTACCGAAAAAAAAAATCAAAATTAAAAGGTAAACAAACCATTTTCTTCAACGCTATTTGTATACAATCGAAGGTTTTTTCTTACTAACAACAACACAAAACAATAAGTCAAGAAATTAAAGAAGTATATGAAAAAGAGAAACAACATAAAAATGACGTTTTAAAAAGAAGTTGTTGACATTTTACCATAAACATACAAACTGTACCGTAATAAGTTGTTGTCAACTGTACCGTAGTATACTTTGTCATTTAGTTGTATCGTAATAAATATCGTACTCTAACAAATCATGTGCGTAATAATTTGATTCCAAAGATTCTTCTTATTCTTCTCTTATTTTTTTACTTTTTCCATTCCCTGTTTTTTTTATTAATAGGGTAACCAAAACTATGCTCTAAAAAAGTGTCTTGTGCGCATAAAAAAATGCTCTTAAAATCAGAAAATATGTCCTTAATATTAAAAAATATGCTCTTAAATATTATTTTTTAATTTTTTAAATTATCAATTATTAGTGCTCAAAATAACTTTTTATTATTTTCTTTTTGCATTTAAAAATATTCAAAGCTATTAAATTGCATAAGGAGATTAGAAGATTTAAAATTTGAAAATTATTAGGGAATGGGATTTTAAAAACTTATGTGACAGTAAAAAGAAATTTTCACTAATGGCAAATTATGTAAAAAATTCTATTGAGTGCAAAATAGGCAAAATTGTTGTGTTAAGTGTAAAATATGTAAAATAATGCTCTTTAGTGTAATATATGCAAAATTATGCTTTTAATTATAAAATATGCAAAAATATGTCATTCAAATTGTTAAAATATGCTCTAAAATAAGGATTTTACATGAAAATATTATGTTGCTAAGCCCAAAATATACAAAAGTATGCAAAAATATACTGTGACAAATCGATGCCAAAATTCTTAAAATTGTCTGAAACGAATAAATAACTAACTGTTTGGTTAATTTGAAGCCCAGGATAAAATATGATTTTGCATATTTTTGGTTGCCCTGATTATTAATAGAGATATTTTATTTGACTTTATTATTAACGCAAGATGTACACTCGAATTTTGTTGTTATTTTTAAATGATTTTTTTTAATTTTACCCTTTTTTTCTGGTTTAAAATTTTTCTCATATTTTAATTTTGTTTGGTGTTATATTTTCGTTTTTTTTTTTTTGTTTTGGTAAGATTTCTTCTGTTTTGATATCCAAATTTTGTTGAAGTTTTCGTTCTTGTTTTTTGTTGTTTTCATTATTATTCTTTTATTTTTATAATGTTTTCGTTGTTTTTGTTGTTGTTTTGATTAAGCCCCGTATGTATGGCAACCAAAAAAAATTTTTTCTTTACACAAACTTATAATATCATCATAACAAAACAACATCAACAATAACAAAGAAACCCTTTCAAAAGGGAACCAATACAACAACAGTATTTACGTTTTTTTTTTTTTTTTTTTTTTTTGTTATTTAGTTGGGAGAAATAAAATGAACAAGTAGTACTAAAAAAATATACAAATAAAATAAAACAATAATGGAATTTAAAATTTTTTTTTAAATAAAAACGTGTGCTAAACAACTTAGGTTATATTTATACCAACATGTGTTAATTTTTTGAGAGTTTTTATGTTTTTAACCTTAAATTTTGACACAATTGTGGTTTAAATTATTTTAGGAAATGTAACAAAAGTTTTCCTAAAAAACTTTTTCGTTAAAACAAGTTCAGACTAGACTAATATTTGACATAAAATATTTAGATGTATTTTTCTGCAATTTTTGCAACTAAATACAGAATTGATTTTTTGTTTACATTACGCGTATTTATTAAATGTAAATTTAATCTGACCATGAATTTATATTTTTTATTTTGTTTTTATCGATTTAGAATAATTTTCAGAGAGAATTTCGGCTTATTTTAAGCAAGTATTTACAAAATTTACAATAAAGTAAAATATTCAGATAATAAATGAAAAATTCCTAACTATTATTAATTTATCGGTTGAAAAAGTCAAATGTATATTAAAGAAACTTACTTTGAAAATAAATATATTCTTACATTATTTATAAGTAACTGATGTTTATACCCTGTTTCCTCTTCACGTCATTTACAAAACAGTCTTGTCTTCACAAAACAACATTTCATTGCACACTACTTTCAACCGTATATATATATATAAAAAAAAACAAACAAGCATATCATAGTTTCAATAAAAAATATGAATATATTGAAATTTTTATTAAAAAAAAAAACAGTATTTTAATAGATAAAATATAAACTGTTCATTCGTTTTTGGCGATTTAAAGTTTATATACATAAAAAAAAAATTTTTTAACACAAGCAGTCCGCCGCATCAGCTGTTATTTGCCCCAGTCTGATCTTTCATTTAGTTTGTAAGATCAAAAAAAAAATTCGCCCAAATTAATGCCAAATATTTTACATCTTATGTTCACACTTGCTACATTTTTGACTCATTTCAGTTTGACTAAAATCAGTTGTTTTCTTGTGTTTGGTTCGTATAAATATTTGACGTTCACATTAGGCAAATCAAATTTTTGAAAAAATCGTATAATATTAGCCTAATGTGAACTTAGCATTATTTTCTTTTGTAGTTCGTACAATATTCAACTACTGTTATATATCCATGTCAAAATATTATTTCAGAAGACACCTGGTAACAGATGTAAATAGATCCATAATAGGCCGACTTATGAACAATAAATTAAGCTGTATTTTAGCTTGGACTTTTCTTATATTTTTTAATAAATGAATTTTTACCTAAAAATTTAATTAAATAAAGACAGAGTTATCATAAAACGATTTTTCTAAAAAAGAACAATTTTTACCAATGAAGAAAATTTTCATCACCAGAAAAAACGGAATTTTCTTCACCAGAAACTAAATTTTGATCAAGAATCAAAAAAAAAAAAAAAAACAAATATTTCCCATAAACACAAAATTTCATCCGAAATAAAATTTACGAATAATAATAATTTTCACCAAACTTCCATTCTTTATTGTAAAACAATAATTAAACAATATAAGTATAAACAATAAATAAGATCCAGCCCAACCGAATATAGCATTATATCTTATTTGATTTTTCCAATGGTTAGTTATACCTTAAAGTTTCTTCCTCTCTTGAAGATCATATCGGTCAACCGAACCTATTTATTGTTTATGAAAAAGTGGGAAATTTTTCACACAATTTTAAATTTCTGGGCGAAGAAGTTTACCTATGAGACCTTCAAAATATTATGTCTTATTCACATAGTCCCGTGACTAAAAAAAATTGAGACGCATTACTCAAAATATGCATTACGTTGATGAAATGTATAAGCAGCTGTACTTTTTTCTTTGGAATCACATGTACTGTACTCCCAATTCAGTAATTAGCTGCAACATATTTCCTTTTATTCTACTTCGCTCTCTAATCTCAGTGCTAAACAAAAAAATAAATAAATTCCCATAACACTTTCGGTATAAATAACGTAATATACGGTGAGTTAATGTAGTTACTATTCTATATTATTCGTAAATTCTTAATATCTGGGAAGTACAAGATCACATGAAAATGAGCTTCATTTTTCATGCTAATCAAACCTAAGTCTTCTTTATTATTTATTTATTTAAATAATCAAAGCCCTAGAGGGCCAAGTGATTATATAATCGTATTACATAGAAGAATTCATCAATGCATATGTATATAAACATTTACGTGTATTATAAAAGGAATAAAATGTTAGAAATATAAATATATGTGTAATAATTCTTATATTAATAAATTTTCATACGTTAAATTCATATATAAAAAAGACTATCTTCCGAAAAACTGGTAAACCATGGAAATATTTTTCTTTCATTATAAGGCATAATGCTATTCCAATACCAAATTATATGTGCTTGAAGTGACCACTGTATTATCAGAGTATTAAACTGGACTTGCACCAAGGTATGCGAAGTGATAGAACGATTAGAAAAGAAAATAGCACTACATTTACTAGGACTCTATACAATGTAGTTAAGTAAACACCACCACTAATACTTTAAAGTCATTTACCCAACGATGCTGTAAACGTGCTAACACTTTCTGGTAAACAAGAACCAATAATCTGTACGTCAACCGCACAAATATGTGTCGTTTTAACGGTTATATTTTTCGAAATAAATTGTCAATATAATTTAAAAATAATATTGTTCCTAACACGGAACCTTGAGGTAATCCCCTAATTAAATTAGTCTCGTTAGACGAAAGCGAATTGCTTTCGACCATTTAAAAAAGATCGTACCCGATAACATGCAGACGTAGAAAATTTAAACAGATAGAGTCAAATACTCTCGAAAAATCTATAAACACTAAAAAAGGCAAACTGCCTCAGTAACACTTGACATTACAGTAGTCGTACTGCACCCCACTCTAAATCCAGATTGATATCTATTTATCATCTCACAACTTTTTAAATATCCGGACATCTGACCTCTTAAAATAACTTCTAAAATCTTTGAAAAAACAGGTAATATATTAGTATATTACCTGGTCGGTAGTCAGCCATACGTCTGGGATTTCGAATCTTAGGAATCGGAATTACCATAGCAACCATCCATGTCACAGGTATTTTAGATATGCTAAGACCGTATATCTTTAAGTTTTAAGAAAGTGAGCATAGTTACATGCCACTGATGGCCTGCTGCTGCAGTGCTTGTACTTTTTAAGTTTCAAATATTTCAACAAAATGCACTGCAGAAATGGGTCAATTTAATGGAGCGACATAAAGTGGACGTTAACAGATCATTTTTACTTATTTATTCACAGTAACGATATTCTTATTGGAATGAGGATGAAACCCTTCTTTTGTAATGTATTCTTCAAGTCTGTTCGAAGTGAGTGGCTAAATGCCTTTCTTCACGGCATGGGATGTATGGGAAACTACTATTCACTTTGCGGCAAAATTAATGGTGAATTATTCTGTATAATTTTTTTTCTCAAATATCCTAAGTTATTTGTGTATTGTTCTCGGTTCTAAAAAGTAATTGGTAAATTTTATCTACGTGGGCAGATAGATATTATCCGAAAATGATAAACGAAATTATTTTTTATAAATATAAAGATCTAATACCATGTATGGAGATCTAAAAGGAAATCAATTTCGTTATTCTAAAGCTTAAATGCAATTAGTTTGGACAATTTGAAATGTTCTTTATATCTCTTATGCTCTCTTCAAGTTTTAATTTCCGATTTTCAAAGTTTTCATTTTTACCTCAATTTTCTACAATTCCCGTTTGTAATTTTTATTTGAAAAAATTCTCTCAAATTAAACATATTCCTTTCACGTTAATGAAAATAAAAAAAACTGTACTCTCAAAAAAATTTCAGTTTATTTGGTTTAACAAGAAATAATAATCAAAAAATGCTCAATAATGCAACATGGAGAGGCAAATAAAAATAGACTGGCTGGTTGTCTGTTTGTTTGTCTGTGGGGTTTTTTTAACCGGCTGTTAGTAGATCTTACAAAGTAATGGTAACAACAAACACATTTTTTCAGTATTAGCTATAACAAAAAAAAAAAAAAAAAAAAAAAAAAAAAAACTATAAGCCAAGTTAATACACATATACAAACGGAAAATAAGGTTTTCTTTTACAGAACCCCCTGAATAAAAAAACAAGAAAGAAAACCAACAAAATTTAAAATAAAAAAAGAGAAAGGGAAAAAGAAATAATTGTTATAAAAAAACTAATACAGAATGTTATTTTAAACCAAACAAAAAAAAAAAAAAAAACATATCTACTTGAACCAATGTTTAGGTCAGTGAACTGATGAACTCAAATGGTGGTTAGGTTTTTTTTTTTTTTGAAATTCTTATTACTTTTTTATTTTTGGGAAAAAATACACTATCAAGGGAAATATAAAAATTTGATTACCAGCAAGTAATATTAATTTGAAAAATATTAATAAACAAAAAATAAAGGAAAAAATTAAACACTAAGAAGGTGCTTATGGCATACATAATTAACTTACCAATAAACACTTGTTGTTATTTTATTATTTTTTGGAATATTTATGGGAAATGGATTCAAATACTAATTAATATTTCTATATATTATAATTTATAATTATATTTTTTTCTCTTTGCAGGTTTTCTAACTACGATTTCTTCAATTTAAAAAAAAAAAAATATATTATATATCCATGAAATTTCTAATATAAAAAATTAGTGTTAATATTTTTACTTAATTTAAGAAAGTTTAAAAATATCAAAAAAAAAGCATCAAATATTTTATGTGTGAAAGTGTTAAATTTTTCATTTTGCGTAAATCTTAAAAGGAAAAATATAAAAAAGGGCCTTAAAGTGTGCAAATAAGAGAAAAGCCCTTTTTATTTGGCGAAAAAAAATTTTAATATAAAATTTATTTTCCTAAGTGCTGGATTAAATAAAATTTTTCACCACGGAGTCCTGGGATTTACATAGTATGGACGTCAATATGGATATATTACCAAGTGGGAATATTTTCAGCGAATTAGAACGCATCTGTACAACAGGATATTTTTCATCACAACCCTCGATCGAGGATCAATGGCAACAGGTGAGTGTTGAGATAGTTTGCATAAAAAGTAATAAAATTTTTTCAAATTAAAAATTAATTGAAGTATTGTGTAAATCTTGCGAAATTAATTTTGGACATTTAAAACATGTTCTTTTTAATTTTATTAGCTTTTTTCTAAAGCTAATGAATTATTAAAAAATTAAAAAAAAATGATATTTTCCATACTTCTTATCGTATTTGCATTATTGAGTTTTGTACATTTTACGAAAAGAGTGTACAATTTAAAATATATAAAACGTTAATGACTAATTTAATAAATTTAAAAATTATTTAAACGGTATTTATATTTGCTTTAAGTAAAATAATTTAAAAATAAAATTTTAGTTATTTTCCAAGTGCATTTTTTATACGATTTTTTCAACAAAAATTTTTCTAAAAAGATATTTCATTAAAATTTGACAATTTTATTAATTATTCATATATAACTTTACTCAGGTACATATTTTCTGAATTTTTTATAAATCAATCAAAAAAATTTGGTTAAAAAAAATGATTATGTTTTTAGTTCCAAGCACAAAAATATTTAAATAAATGAATTTTGGTAACTACAGTTTCTCGTCACAAAAAAACTTAAATTGAATTGTTTAGTCAATATATCAAGTTTTACGTTTTTTTAAAAACGTAGCAGGAGAAAGTTTTCAAAAATGCATTTGTGTTATATATGCATTCTTTAACTATTTCTTTTTTAATTATGATATAAAAGAGGACTAATTACTTTTCTAATGACATCGGACTTAAACTTCCAAAGATATATATTGTTACAATTACATAAAAAGTGAACTATTTTAATTTTTGCAAAAATTCGCAATTTTTTTGAAATTTCAAAAAATTAAAATAGATACGTTAGTATGGCTTTACAAAGCATGCAAGTGATAAATATGAACCAAATCTGAGGCCTAAGTTATTTTATATTTTATTTCATATATTTTATATATTTTTAATAAATTTTGCATTTTTTAATTATTTAATTGTCGAAAAAGAAAGGTTGAACTTATTGTATATCAATATCTTAAAACTCATAATAATTATTTTTTGTTAATTAAAGTTTATTTTAAAAGTCTGAGGAAACCAAAAAAAGAAACTTTTAAAATATCTGGCATTTGTTCGTTATGGGATTATAACGAAAATGCTGGATATATCATTGGAAATGACTTTATGTCTATTCTTGAAAAATAAATAAAGTTAAAATATAAATATATAAATACTTATAAATACCTATTAAAAAATTAAAACCCTATATTATTTGTTTTTAAATTTACAAAAGAAGTCAAGAAAAAATTCAACATTTCAATAGAATTTTTGGCATTAGTTTGATATGAAAGAAATCGTAAGGGCTAGACTTGTTGTTAGAGATAGAAATACATAAATGAAGTCAAAATATTAACACATATTTTTAATAAAATTTTAGGAGCTAAAGAGAAAGGCATAAAAGTAATAAATTGTTTGACATTTGTTGGTTATGAAATCAAATGAAAAAGCTAAACTTATTATATATCATTGGAAAGAAAATTATGTCTACTTCTCAAAAACATATTAATAAACTTAAAATATTAATATCTATTTTTATAAAATTATAAAAAAACGTCACTTTTCAAAATCAAAAACGGTAAGAAATTAAAAAGTTTTGTTTTAAACCTTTCTTGATTATCAAAGGAACTCAAAAGGTTATATATCATGATATATCATTAGAAAGACAATTATGCCTACTTTTCAAAAATAGACTAATATCATCAAAACATTAATACCTATTTTTAAAAAAAATTATTAAAATTCAATGTAAACGAAAAAAATAAATAAACAAAAGATTTGTTTGGCATTTGTTGGTTATGAAATAGAACTAGACTTATTATACATTATTATAAATGCAATTATGTTTACTTTTCAAAAATATATAAATAAAGACAATATATTAATACTTATTATAAAGAAAAGGTTTTGGGGAACCATAAAAGGTTTGGCATCATTTTCTTCTTATATGTATATAAACGTTTTTATGTTTATTAAAATTAAATCTTCTTTTAAATAATTTCTTAGCAAAGTGTATTTATTTCTAAAATTTCTCTATAAATCATTTTTTTTAAAGTTTTGCTCTATCTCTAGTTTCTGTTGGTAGAGGTCCCCAAAAATTTATAGAAAAAGAAAATTTGTTTTTTTTTTCTTTATTATTATAAATCACTTAAAATCTATCTATAAATTCATTTTATTTTATTCTCTGAAAAATTTTTGAATAATTTTTCCAAAAAATAGTAAGACTAAATATCGACAACGAAATTAAAAAAATCATCATCTAACATCTGCCTCCCCTAAACACCACCCGCCACACTTTCCTTTTTCAATAAGCAAAAAGTTTATTATTTGTTTATAAAATTTAATAAAATAAAGAATTTTGTATAATTTTCCAACTAACTATTTACGCACATTGTATAGACATAGTCGAAATGGAAACAAATGTTTATTTGAACAAATTCAGCGGCAAAATCAAGATTGACAGACAGACAGTCAGACAGACAGACAGTTTGAAAATACTTAAAATCAATACATAAAAAATTTGTTTGAGTTCAATAAAAATAAAATTTTAAAACAATTTGCAAATAAACAGAAAGCAACAACTACACAATAAAAACTAAAAACTAAAAACTAAATAAAAACTAAAATACTATAGCATCATTTAAAATCTAAATATTTTATGAACAACAGCCCAACAACTAAAACTGAAACTTTAATAATAGATGACTGGATATAAAAATGTGTAAAGTGTTTAGAATAAATCTTAAATAAATCTCGTTTTTTTTCTCACTCTCTTTTTGTTAAAAAAAGAGAATTTGTAAAACAATTTTATTTTAGAAACTTTTTTTTTCTATAATATTTATTATTGAAAAATTTAGTAAAGAAAAAATAACAATTTCATGATGAAAATAGTTTTATAAATTATTAAAACAAAATCTTAAATTCTTGTTGTGTTTATAAAAACATTTTGTTTGCTTTTATTCATATTATATAAATTCAAATTAATTAGGAAATTGAAAAAAAAAAAAATAAAAAATAATAATATTTTTATGCTTAAAAAATAAACAAATAATAAAAAATTTATTACAATATTCGATAGGAAAGACTAATAAATAATTTGTCAAAATTAAAGTTAACAATATTAGGAGAATTTTAAATAAATAATTAATTTGGAAAAAAATCATTAAATACAATAAACAATAGGAAATAAAATTTAGCTAAACATAAAGATAAAAAAGAACTAAATTCAAAATATTTCTCAATGAAATTATTTATTTTATATTACAACATATAATAAATTTTCTAATTAAAAAAATGTAAAATATTTGTTCTAAATTTTTATAATTATGCTACCTCTTTTCCATAAAAAACTATAGAAATTTGCTTATTTAAAGGAAAATTTAAAACGGTTTTTTTTTTTTTTTAATAAAGCGTTTATTGACAATAGCCAGAAAAAAAGAAGAGAAAAGAGCCACATAATTAATGAGCGTAAAATAACGGATGTTTTTTCCTTATTTCCGTTGACTTCCGTTTGTTTGTTTATTTGTCGTCGTTTTTTGTTATTACTATAATTAATGTTATTGCTGACATTTGTTTTTATTTTAATATATCCCCACTCATGCTCTCAATCTTTTTACTCACTATTTATATCTCTGTTTATTTTTTTAAAAGAGTATTATGCGTAACAAAATCCCTAAAAAAACTAAAAAGATCTTGATTATTATACCCTTCACCATAGCTGTTAATGGTATATATAAATTTGTCATTCCGTTTGCAATTTCCACAAATTTCATCGGTGATCAAAAAAATTGATAGGAGGATGTCCGTCTGTCTGTCCATCCGTCGGTTGAAATGGTGGTTACGGCGCCCACCGATAACTGTTATATAATATATATATATATATATATATATATATATATATATATATATATATATATATATATATATAACGATCGGTTCAAAAACAGAATGGGAACATTTTTTCTGAACTTTTCTGTTGAAGAAATGAACTCAGTAGGGTCATGGGTTACAGAGATATCGGCCAAAACGCTTTTTTGACTAACATCCAAGTATTAAATAAGCTACGGACCTGGTTCTTATATAGATCTATCACAAATATTTTCCTTCAATTCAATAAAATAAAAAATAAAAATGAACTAGGTAAGGCCAAAACGCCTTATCAGATTTCTTGAAGCTCCTATATAAGCTCGAATTTCGGGTTTTTTTCAATCAGTCAAATCGGTTCATACATTTTTCACCATACCCTTTATTAATCTAACATTGTCTTACATTTCTAAAATATTTGTTCTGCACCGGAGTTATTATATATTCCTTAAATATGTGCAAACTTTTGTAAAATAGCAAAATATTAAATTTACTTTATTTACCCTACTTGATGCTATAACAAATATTTACCCCTGGACCTATTCAGTTTATTTAAATTTTTTTTTAAAACCTGCACTGTAATTGTCTTTTATATGAGAAAATTTATAATTTCTTTGTATTGTCCACTCCTCTGGATCTATTACTTCTATTTTCATTTCATCAATGCGATATGATATGACAAAAATTCCCACGTAATTTGAGGGCTCTCAATGTAATAGTTTCTTACATATGTCATAAGGAAAAAAAATATCATATTTGAATTTAGGGATACACAGAATGATGCTGTGAAAATTTTAAACAAATCGGTTCATTCGTTTTAGAGTTTTGAAAAAAGTGGACGTAAAATATGGGCGTGGCATTCAATGAAGATCCAACAAAACCCATTACATTCTACAGCGCAAGTACTATCTGTGCGTTAAATTTCACGTAAGTAGCTTCATTACGAATGTGCAAAATTGACACAGAAAACAGATTTTTTTAAAGTCGGCGTAAAAGGTGGGTGTGATGCCCAATCGAGTTCTAACAAATCCTATGAACACCTCTTGCACTGGTACTCTGAGTGTGTGTCAAATTTCGGTTCAGCCGTTTATACGTGATTGATACACAAACAAATTAACAAACCCACACCCAATTTTTATAATGTATTTAAGGATTTAATTCTATTTAACTTTGTTTGAAAATGAAAATTATTTAAAGTTTTTTGTGCTTACATAGATGTAGTATAGTTAATTATACTTGTAATTACAATCAATATAATAACACATCTTAACACGGGTGAAGGGTATGTTAGATTCGGCACAGCCGAATACAGCATTCTAACTTGTTTTTAATGATTTTACACTATTTTAATTGTTACTCACTATTTTTACATATTCCCATACACATGTATTTATTACTTATTTACCCATTCTCTCCCTTAAAATTTTAATAATAACAGGTATGGAAAAGTTAGTAAAATTTAGTACATAACTAAAATTAGAATTAATTATGTTATTTTTAAATAGTTAAAAATAAAATAAAAGACATAAGATAAAATAACCATAAAAAATTCTCTCTAATAAAAATTTTCCATCTCTGTTTATAAAAAATATTTTCCCAAAATGTTTCTAAAGCATTTAAAATACATCTGTGTTAGTTTGTATGTACGTGCATAATGTCATATACAAGTGTTAATTTTTTTAAATTTTCATTGTAAATGAAAAATGTATACAAAACCAGTGCCAGCAGTAACAAACAACCAGTACATTCTATGGAGTATGGTATAGACTAATATGGATTTTAGTCTTTCAGCACATTTTTGGAGCTCATACACACCCTCATACTTAAATGTAAAAATTTTCCGTTTTAACGCCAGAAAATGAAATGAGCAAGAAAATCAAAATATGTATGTATTTTTTAATTTGTTAAAGATTTTCTTATATGGAATGAGAAATTTGTTCACTTACATATTTCTACAAAAAATGAAAAACAAATATATATATTTGTTAATGTGTAACGGAATTTGAAGAATTTTTCTTTTGACAAATTTTAAAAGTTAAATGAGTTTTGATTCAAAGAAAACATGAGGAATACAAATTAAATTTTTATTACTGTAAATTGTAATGAAGAAAAAATTGGTTTAAGTATTTTGAAAGAGGGTTTTTCTTTGTTTCTATACATATTATGGCTCCAATTTAAAACTAACTTTTAAAACTCAATATTCTTTGACTCCCATAATATTACATACAAAATTGATTTATTTAATGACATTTAATAAATTTAAATTGATGGCAAAGGGATTTGACAAAGTTTACCTCCAGATAAAGGCTATCAAAATATGAAATTTCATGAAAAATTTTATTTTTAATATAAGAAATAATAATAATAATATTAATAATAATAATAATAATAATAATAATAATAATGACTCTCTGTTCGAAAATGAGACATACTTTTTTAAAAAGATGGGAACATATTTGTTCAACGATACTGAATTTATTGGTGTTAACCATTTTTAAGAATTAGCAGTCACTTTTGATATATATCATTTTGATTGAGGAGTTAGGAAAATAAAGTTTTTTTTGACTTTTTTTTTTTTTGTTAAATTTAAACAAAATAGGTATTAAAAAAACGAGTTTTCGCACATTTTTATATCGAATACCTATGATCAAATTTAAGTTTTTTAAACGGCATTAGAAAAAGTATTTATATGTACACCTTTCTATTCATAGCAAAACTGTGTATGATATTAAGGATATAAACTCAATTTTTAAATTTTTATTTGTATTTTTTGAAGTTTACATCCGTTTTTGACCGACACTTTGAAATAATATTACATTATTTGATAAAATCGGATAAGAATTGTAGAATATATGATTTTTTTCGTAGTTGTAAAACTATTAAAAATTAAAAAAGTATATTGTCTAATAAACATTTTGGAAATAGCTCCCGATTTTGGGGGTATATTGAATATTTTAAATATGGTGTAATAATTTACTTACTACACTATGTAAAATTTCAAGTGTTTTTTCACTGTAGCACCATGTAATTAATAATTTTTCATAAAAAAAATATAATTTTTTCACCAAATATTTTATTTTTGGATAAAAAATAGATTTTTCTTTAATATCTAGATTTTTGAGTTAAAAATGTTTTTCACTAAAATGTTGAAATTTCGAGAAAAAAGTATTTTTACCTAAAATTTGTTCACCAAAAATTCGTTTTTTAATTTCACAATTTCACAAAAAAAATCATAACCCGCAATTTTATAAAAAATCCGAAATTTCATTAAACATTCCATTTGTCACCAAAATATTAAATTTTTGACCAAAAAGATGGGATTTTCTTTAAATCTCGATTTTTTATTAAATTTTTTCATTAAAATTTGTTGACTAAAATTATGACACTTCAAAAAAAAAAAAAAAAAAAAAACATAATTTTATCAAAAAATTTTATGTACCCCGAAAATTCTATTTAGTACCGAAATTTACCAAAAATCAGTAGTTTTTTTTTAAATCCGCAATTTCACCAAATATTCAATTTGTTATGAAAACAAAATTTCCCAAAATTTCAAATTTCATACCAAAATTTCAAAATTTTACAAGAAAAAAAGTTTAAAAAGCAGTGTCAAAAAGAAACAGACAATCTGGTTTTAATACTTTAGCCCGGGTTCCAAAACACGCAGAGACATATGATGTAGTTCTGCTCCTTTTTAGGGTTAGAACTCAAATGAATAGAATGTGAACAAAGTATATTCCAGAGGAGTTACAAATAGGATTAGAATTGAACACCAATAAGGCATTATCAAATTCTACGTAATATCGTTCGATCATCATTCAGAATCAAAACCGTAGTTTTAGTACAAAATATAATTTTCTTAGAGATGCTCAACTTTGACACTCTGCAGTTTTAAGAGGATGTCTACAAATTTAATACTTTACCCAAAATTTCCAACAAGAAGAAATTTATCACAATATTTTTTATTTATTTTTTTTTTTATCAGAAATTTTGATCTTAAACATTTTGGAATATATTAAAAGATATCTTCATTAGCTTTTTTACTCCTTTAGCAAAAATAAATTATAACATATGATAAAAATTTCAATATAAAAATCAATGATTTTTAAAAACTTCAACAATTAAAATATAACTGAGTAATTTGGTAAGTTGTTTGAAAGAAATAAAACTGTTGAATCAGTTTGAGTTTCTTAACTAAGGAAAATCTAAATTATCGCTCTAGCAAATGGTTTTGTTCTAGTTAACCCAGTTTTATATAAAACTATTACCTTATGAATTACTGGAAGTAGTTAAAGTAGCAACACATCTTAAGGACAAATGAATTAAGCATAAAATTTTCCAATGTTTAAAATATCAAATATTGAAATTTATAAGTGATTTGCAAGAAATAGCTGAGTTTTGAACAAATTTTATTTTAAAACTTTTCAGTTAATAATTTTTATAAAACTTATCTACACACATTTTAAACTCTATTACTTTATAGATTACCAGAAAGTTGTAAAGCAACCATACAAAATAAGGTTAAAAATAAAGAAAATGGTTGTCCAGTTATGGTAACAAAAAGTTATTGAAATCTATTTTGCTGTAGTGCTTACTTTATTAATTACCAGTGTGTTATTATATTGAAGTTAAAAGGTAGGGGAGTTGATAAAAATGGTTACTAAATGACTAATGCTTTTCTTAACTCGAAAAAATAAAAAAAATCAACAAATGATTAAAAAAAATTTTCCACAAGTTCACAATTAGAACTAAGTTGTACTTCTTTAGAAGCTAATAATAATTACTTCTAAAAAGGTGAAATTTTTGGCGGGTCATCAAAGATGTGTGAGGCCTGACATTGTCATGATGGAATACAATACTTTTTCTGTTGGCTAATTCTGGTCGCTCTTTCCTGATTGTTTTCTTCAGACGGTCGAGTTGTGAACAGAATTGATCGTTTCGGCAGGTTGTAGCAATCCCGCGAAACATTCAACATAAGCTTGTTTGTTGACAAAACAGGCTTTGAAGTCGTTTGTAGAAGGTCGCCAGCTTTTGATCATGATGTTTTCATTTAATATTCTCTTAGTGAACCCATTTTTCATCGTCCTTAATGATCCGCTTTAAAAATGGTTTGAATTATTTTGCGTTTTACCAGCGTTTCACTGATGCTAATTCGGTCAATCAAATTTTTTTTCTATAATTTATATGGTACCCAAACATCGAGCTTTTTTGAATAGCCAGCCTTTTTTAAATGATTTCTAACTGTCATGTGGTTGCGTGGTTGCAAATGCACTAAATTTGCTTGCGTGCCAGTCGTGCTCCATCATTTGCAAAATTTCATCCACTTTTTCAGTGACTTGCGACCAGAGCGATATGCGTTTTTGTCATTGAAATTCCGGAACAGTATCGGGCAAACCACTCCTGCTTGCGGCATTTCCTCATAGCATATTTTTGCAGCGTTTTTTTTTTCCTTTTTTGTAGTAAAAAAGCATGTCGCGGATACTTTTTATATGACCCAATATTTTTAGCCCAAAAAAGGTTAATTATTATATTATATAATTAATATTTCTAAGAAAATTACAATTTTACTAATTTAAAAGAATAACAAAACTAAAATAATATTTTTATATAACAACTACATAAACGTAGTTCTCAGAGAACATCTTCAGAAGCTGTGAACAAGAATCATAAAAAGACCATGTTATCAATGATATAAATGAGTTAAAATATTTATTCTCCGTCCATTTTTCACCACTAAGTACTTCCCTTCAATGATAACAATATGTTAAGATAAATACTTTTTTAGCTTTTTCTTTTTTGCTGTTTTATTGTTACCAGGTAATGTTGACACTAGTGACTATGGTAGCTATGTAATGTGTATAGAAAGCTAATGTAGTTTTCTTTTTTTAAAGAGTGTTTTCTTGCTTTAGCTTTTTATGTATTGGGGGTGTTCGTAAAATTTGTATATAAACATTATGTAATATTTTTCCTAACACTTTAGCTTTCATAAGTAGATTTCAACACTTCTTTCAATAAATCTTATGAATCTTATAATTAAACTAACAATTAAATATGATAATTAAGAATATTTTTTTCGCCCACACAATTAGTTTAATTTTCTTAAGGGGTTTGTGAATTCAGTATTTAAATAAAAATTATGATCAGTTTCTTTGTGATCGTTTTGTTATTCTATTCAATATTGATTAATTTATAATTTTATATAGCTTTTGTTTAAATATTTTGAATTAAAGAAAAAACTATAAATTTTAGCTTTAAAGGAAATTTGTTTATTTTTAATATGCAAACGTGGTTGTTACTACTCTGATCATAGTTTTCTTAGTTTTTGGCTAAACAATTTAAATTTTATTTTTCTCACTTAGTTGAAATTTAACGCTACATATTTAATATTTGTTTGGTTTTTCTTTGGTTATATATAAATACGTAAGTATGAGTGTATTTAAATTTATAAATCGTATGTAGTTCAAGTGTGTGAGAGTAATTTTTGCAATATTTTTTATTGTGGCTAATAATTAAAAAAAAAAAAAAAAACTAAACTTATGAGGTTGAAGGCTAAAATAAAAAAATAAAAATTACTCTTATTGGTTTATGTGTGTAAACTTTATATTTATACACTTGTACAACACTTGTGTTAGTTTGTAGATCGTTTTTCTTTATTTTTAAGTTTTTATACCCTACACCACCATACGTGGGGAGGGTATTATGTGTTTGTGCTGATGTTTGTAACACCTAAAAATATTGATCTAAGACCCATCTTAATGTATACCAATCGGCTTTGAATCACTTTTTGAGTCGATTTAATGATGTCCGACCATTCGCCTGTCCGTCCATGTAAACCTTGTAATCAAACCACGTGTCACAATTTTGAAAAAAAAAAATTATTGAAATTTGGCACATATACCTTTTATGGTACAAGAACGAAGCCTATTGAAATTCGTTTGGTCCGCTATTTCACCTAGCCTCCATACAAATGTCTTTTCGGTATAAGGGTCATAAATGTTGTAAATATAGTAATATTTTAATATTTTAATGAAACTTGGTCCATGCAATATATATATAAGCATAAATCTTTGTATCACATTTCAAGAAGGTCGGTAATTGACCATAGCTCCGATATAAATCCTTCTTCACAAAATCAATTTAAAGTGCATAAATCTCATAGAAATGTTAGTATCAAGTTAATATTTAACACGCATAACACGTATAAGTTTTATATTAGTGCCAAATTTTATAAAGATCGGCCCTTAATTGACCATAGCTCCCATATAAGGGACCACTTCCGGGAATCACGCTAAATTGCATAAATAACATAATATTTGCATACATATGCTTCATTGAAATATTCACTTTTCCTAATATATAAGTATCGGTCCAAAATTGATACAATAGTATAGGGTATAATATAGTCATGCTTGACCGACTATATCTATCTTACTTGTTTTTTCTGTTTTCAATAATTTTTTTTTTTTGTTATTATTTCAGCTGTTTTTATCAAGTATTAATAAGAAAAAAAAGTATGATGTTGTAGAATGAATAATTGAAATGTCAATGTTTTTAAATAAACTTAAACAAATATTCTAGAGGTTAGAGACAAATATCTAAAATTAGCAAAATTATAAGAAAAAGAGAATATTATTTAAAATAAGTTGTTAAAGAAGAGTGTATTGCTTTCAATTATCTTTTAATTTCTGGAAAGTGGAAATAGAATTTAAGAATCTTATTTTTCTTATTATTATTTTTTAATTAAATAACTTTATTTACAACTAATTGATCTCTATTTTCCTAATTTATTAAAGCATTTTTATAAAAAATTCTTTAAATATTTGCTTTTTTATCAATCGATTTTTTTTGTTGTTTTTATTGTTTTTGTTTAACAATTTCTTTAAAATATTTGAGGAATAAAGATAAAATTCTTTTTTAACTTTTGCCAAAAAGAAAAAAGTCATTTATTTCATTTAAATATCAGCTGCTTGTTGTTGTTATCTTGACTACTGTTGTTTTTATAATAGTTGTCATTGTTGTTGTTGTGTGATAAGACTTGGTCTTGGTCTTTTAACTCCAATGTTATCTCTCATTTTTTAAATGTATTGTTATTATTTATTAATAAAATAATAAAATGTTTATATTTTTTTTGCATTTTTAATTATAGACTTTTGTAGGAGCTACAACAAAAATAATTAAAACAATAAGATAAGAAAGACATTTTTGACGTGGTGGGGAAAGTTTTTTTTTCTTTTAATATTAAAGAGACTTTTTTTTAAGTTTTATTTTTTAATTGAAAGGATGCCATGCAATGATGCTATAAGATCTTCTTAGTAATTGCTAGAGAAATCTATACATTTGGTCTAATGTCAGAAGGATTTAAAAGTTCTCGAAAATCTTAGATTTTAGACCCAGGAAGTTTTTATTTATATTATTTGCAACCTAAATTTACAGACTCTTATCAAGCTTTCGAATAGCGAACTTAGTATCGTCGCTTTAGCAACTTTCTAATAATTCGTAAATAAATTCAAGTATTTGTTCGAAGATCTATAGGTTTTTAAAGTCCTAGAAATTCTTTGGTTTTAGATTTAGAAAATTTTAGTATAATTTAAAACCGAGTAATTTCTGTTTATTGAAATTTTATTAAATATAAGACTAACTTCATGAGTTACTATGAAGTGGCTTTAAACAATTATACCAGGTAAAGGTAAAGCAAATAACAAAAAATATGGTTATTTATTAAAGTTTAAATATCTTTTTAAAATTATTTAACTTCTGCTGGCTTTATTTCCTTTGGCTTTATAAGCGAATAATTTGTCTTTAGTTGTTTAAATATATGAATTCCTTCATGCATTACTAAAAAGTGGTGAAAAGAACGATACCATATAAGGTAAATAACAGAAAATATTGTTACTTAGTAATGCCTACAGACAGCTTTTGAAGTTTACATATTTTTTAAAAATTATTTAACTTCTGCTGGTTTTATTTCTCTCAGCTTTGAACATATATATGGATTATTGTAAAAATGACTTATCAAGAAGTTGTTAAATGAGCAATGAAGGGAAGAACAAATATGCTTTCTTAATAAGTTCAAAGACTCCTTTTGTTATTTTTCATTTTGTACTGGTTTCATTCCTTTCTCTCTCGCTGCTTATCATGTTTAGTAAAGAAAATTTGCCTAAAATTCCAAATACTCCCTTCTCAACCATAATTATTCTTTTTTTGACGATAATACGCTATAAATCACATTAAGTCAATTCAAAAGATATTAAATACAAATTGAAGTATACGTTTTCCATACAAATACAAAACAATGAATATGAGTCCGAAAAAAAATTAAAGAAAACAAATATAATGTTTCATTTTAAACGGGGAAACGATAAAATTGTAAACGAAAAACCAACTTTTAAGATAAAATACTTGTTAAAAGAGGGCATAATATACAAATTCTTTAAACAGCAATAACTCACAGTGGAGGAAATTTGAAAAAAAGACAAAATGGTAATAAATCTGCATTTTTTTAATGGAAAGTCTGACTTTGATTAAATGTCACATGATGATAGCAGAGGTGTAGAGGAGTATAAGTTTCGAATTTTATTAACATAACCCTAATAAGTGCGAATCTATAAGCTCCCAAATTGAGGCACTTCCCTATTGCACAGTTTCTAAAAAAAAATGGAAATTAATCTGCAGTTTCTTAACGGATCATCCGATTTTGATTAAACTTTATACGATGATAGCAGAGGCCTTGAAAGTTCTAAAATAGGCAGATACATAAAGTACCAAAGTAGAACATCTCCGGTGTACGTAAAATTTAAAAAGTTGCCAATTTTTATATCTGTGGAAATGTCTTCAGTTTAAATTCAAAACTTAAACTCAGCTATACCACTGCTATCATAATCCCTTAAGCAACTGCAGATATACTATCCTTTTCCCCACTGTGCGACAGTATCAAACTTAAGCGTTTGACAGAAAAACGAAAGTATAAAAATACAAACAACCCTCTGCTAACATTAACAAAAAAACTGTCTACAAAATGTTGATAATATACAAAGCTTAAACGAAAAAAATACATATTCCCTACACATACTTGCAAATAATTTATAAGAATGTGTCACTAATCAGCGTAACAGTACACAAAATGGCACGTACCATGCAAAAAAAAAAAAAAGAAAAAAAAGTAATAATACAAAATAAATAAATAAAGAAGAAAAACTCGCAAAAAAAAAAATGAATTACGAAAAACAGCGTCAATAGATGTTAATGTCCTTTAGTATCAAAGCAGAAAAAGAGAACCTCTCTAGTTTGGCTTTTAATGACTTTAAGACAGCTTTGCCAAAAAACGTAGAACAGTGAAAGGAAAAAAACTAGAAAATACGTGAAAACAGAAAATATGGTTTCATCACTTACTGTGGATTTTTTTTCCTAACGTTTGCTATATTTCATGATACTTTTAGATTTGTTTTATTACTTATTTGAAACTAGCAATACCAAACACACACATACTTACTTATTCACTTATACACAAGGATAATAATATTTAGCTATAGATTTCCTTTCTTTGTTCTTTTTTTTGCAGTCATCAACAACAACGTGATTTTCATTACAACAATTTTATTTCAGTTTTTGGTTTTTCTGCTTCTACTTTTTCTTATTTTTTCATTACCAACATTTGTATATTTTTATTTTACATTCTTTTTATTCACTTGTCTGTTTTTTTATTTTTGCCAAAAATATATGACATTTATCGTATGTTGTTGTTTTGTTGTGTGGTGTTCTATAGAACATTTTCTCTTACTAGATGACGACAAGAACATGAAACGAAAAATTTCAAAAATAAAAAAAAAGGAAGACAATGACTGCGGTAACTACCCTCCAATCATTAATCATGTTTCCTGCAATTAATCATCAACGACAAAAATATAAGAACCAAAATAAATATGTATACGATTGCAAACATGTACAGGAAGAAAATATAAAAATAAAAAAACTAACCACCAATGAAACAAAACAGAAAAGAGCAATATTCGCTAAAAATGTTCTTAATACAAAAAATTCAAAACCCACACGCAGAGAAAAAAATATGGTTACAGCATTATAACTACAACAATATTATGTTCTCATTGCTAATTTTCTTGGATTTCAATAACTTTGTGTTCCTCATAATAATATTTTTGTTTAAATTTTGTCATTTAATGTTTAGACTCAATAAAAATTTTAATATAGTTGATTGCAAAAATTATAGTTTTGGTTATATTCGGTGTGATTCAAGCAATATAAGATATTGATTAGTTACCATTAAAAGGTTTAGTTAAAAAAACATATCTTGTATTTGAACCAAATATGTTTGTACAAATTCATGTAATTAATGAACAAATAATATGTAATTTTTTTTATCAATATATAATAACATGGGATAACAATATGATAAAATGGAATAGTAATATGAAGAATGGCATAATAAAAAAAAAAAAAAAAAAATTATTATAAAATAGAATCATAATATGACAATGTGGTATAGTATAATAAGACAGAATAATAATATTATAACATCAAATCATAATCTGATAGAATCGGACACAGTATGACAAAATGGAATCATAATAATTATTACTTATAATCATTTCTTTTTTTTGCTGTAATCATATCTTCCAATCATAATATGTTGCTCTTAGATTATGGTCACTACAACTATGTTTTTTCTCTGCGTGTAGCAAATAATTTAGATACTTAAGGCATTATTTAAATAAAACAAACTTTCTACTCTTTAGATAACAACAAACGAATACTATAATAATTTTTTTGTTTTACTTTTCTATTCTAAATTTATACACTTACCAAATAACTTCCCAGAAGCTATATTTAACTTTTTTTCCTTCAGTCAAAGTTTTCGCTGGGTTGCCAAATAGCAGTAGTATGCGTGCCTTTGTTTTCCATTCG
The DNA here is from genome assembly GCA_932274085.1 of Protocalliphora azurea. Taxonomy (NCBI): domain Eukaryota; kingdom Metazoa; phylum Arthropoda; class Insecta; order Diptera; family Calliphoridae; genus Protocalliphora; species Protocalliphora azurea. Next base: position 152,892,457 of record OW026521.1, on the reverse strand, counting down.
ATTATTAAGCAGATATACAGGGTATTCACTTGTTGTAACTGATAGTGGCAAAATGATATTTAAAAGTTTCATTAACCTTCGAAATGTTGATAAAAAAAAAAACAATCTACGAAAATATTTAAAGAATTGCAAAAGAGGATAAATAACAAAAAACTGCATCAGCAGTAAAAAACTTTTCAAGGTTTATTGTTGGAAGTGTGACAAACAAATTATCACAATTTTTTCTTTTAATAATAAAAAAGAATTTTTGATAAAAAGAAAATTAATAATTATTCAGAAATTAGGAAATTTTAAGTTCATTTATCTATCATACAGCATACAACGTAGCACGTCAAAAAAAATTTATTTAAAAATATTTATAATTTAAAAACTTTTGAGAGCTAAAAATATATACGATTATAAATAATAATGGTTATAATTTTATTTTTTCATATTGTGACCGATTTTACGGTTCGTTTTTTCATGTTATGGTTCATTTTATTATATTATTATTCCGTCATCATATTGCTATCCAATCTTAACACATTATTATTCCATCTTATCATATATTAGAATAAAACATATTAATACAAAATTATTATTTTTATAAATTGTTTTTTGGGTCCATTAATTATAAAAAATTATTTACATATTATTTGTTCATTAATTAATTTTATTTGTACCCATCATACATATGTTGTGCAAGATAATATAATATATTTTTTATTAACTAAACCCTACAATAGTAGTTAATCACTATCATATATTGCTCAAATCTCACCAAATTTGAAAAAACCTTATCTACTTATATTAATTCATGTATAAACTAAATGATAATAATAAAGAAGGCAAGAAAATAAAAGTTAAAAACAAACCAGTTTGGAACTTTGCAACCATATTTGTAAAAAAAACATATTTATTTGTAACATTTTATTGTTATGAGAATAATAATACTATATATATGTTTTGAAAACAAAATATGGTTTAATAACATGGAAAAAGATTAGTAATATTTAATGGTTGTAGAAATGGCGATATTTTTTATATTAATACAATTTTGTTTCTGGTAAAAATATTCAGAAACATAAAACTTTTGCAGTTAACTATATTAAAACTTTGATTAAGTGTATTGTATATTGAATGATAAAACTGAGACAAAAATATTGTTATTATGAACACAGCATTATTAAAATTAATGAAAATTAACAGTGAGAACATAACATTGTTGTAATGACAATAACGTAACCATGTCTTTTTTTTTGTCTGCGTATCTATGTAAATATTCTTTATTAAATTTGTCTTCAAAATTCCAAATATTCATAAAATTCAACTTTGACCTCAATATTGAAAAGTTTAAAATTTCATAAAAAGTATTTTTTAATAAAATTTAAGCTACGCCAACAATTTCATTTTCTTAAATGAAAATTCTATAAGTAATTTAAGAGCTTTCATTAAAGTTTTATAATAATTTGAAATATTTCAAGATTTCACTTTTGACCTTTTCTTTAAAAGATTTAATATTGCTTGGTTTTGGTTAATTCTTTAGCATACATTTTTTAGAAATTAAATCATGCTATATATTTGGAACCTGGAATATTTGCTATTTAATGCATTTAAATGAACAAAACTTACTAATTTTCTTTAAACAAAAGGATTTCCTAATGAATACGATTCTAGATAAAAAATTTGATTATAATGTGAAATCATTTGTTTATATATGCTTATATGAAAAGAGTTTCTCAAGATACTCATGAGCTTCTTGAATCATTTAATTACCAAAGCTATACCTTATCTTTAGACGCAACCCCTTGAAGTGCTTATCCTTACTATCAAAATTTCAATTTTATTTCATTTTTACTAATATGCTTAACGAAAATCCTGGATATAAAACAAAAAGAAAAATAACTTTAATTTAAGACTTTAGCTTAAAACAATATACCCTTCATAAGACACCAAACTTACTAAAAAAAAAATCACAAAAACTAGACAAAACAATACAGAATATTAACTCAAACTCTATAGAATAAAATAAAAAAAAAAAATAAATAAAAAAATAAATAGCATACGGGGAAACAAAAACGTGATTAGTTTTTCAAAAAAAGAAATAACTGAACTGAATGATGCTTTTAATAATTTTTCACAAAACTTTGTAAATAATCCTTAAAGCTTTTACTTATTAAGAATGTACAAAAGAAAGTAGTTTCTGCAATACAATAATATTTAATAAAAAAAACATAGTTTATTTCCTTGTTTTTTTTTTTTTTAATATTAAAGTAAAATGTATATAAAAAGAATCATCATATGCTTTTTATTATTGCTGCTGTTGTTGTAAACTAATAAATTTAATCATTGAAGAATGTAAAACGGTAGCAGGAGTTTTATAAATATGAAGTGAAGAGAAATAAATGAGCTTGTGTATTATGTTAACTTTTAACATTTGGTGTTTTAAACTAAAAGAAGAGTAAGAGTAAATGTAAGAGAATGTGTTTTTTATTTGAAGGATAAAACATGTATGTTAGTATGTGAGTTTATTTTATTCATCTATGATATATAACCGTTACTAATTGGTTTTACCATTACATATGCATGGTTGGTTCACTGATAAATTTGTATTTATTATAGCAATTCATTAACAATGGTGGATCTCTAACATATACATTCACATACTTATACATATCCTGTCTTATTTTTATCTAGCACACTTGTGTTAGTATTTATTTTTTTTTAATATAAAAGTATGCATGTATAAATAAATATGTGTTAGGAAAAGGGAGTATGCTAGAGTATAAAAGTTTATAGTTGAAATTGTGAGCTAGAAATAGAGATACTGCTGCTGAGTCTGTATGAAATGAAAGATGTGTTGGTTGCTTGCAATTTCCTTTATCAGACTTAAGCTTTAACAAATGTTTTGTATAAACCAGAGATAGAGCAAGCAGGAACAACAAAAAGAACACAACAACAGCACAAAAAAAAGGTTTGTCTGCTGTTAGTTTTTCATAATCATCCTGCGGCATTTTTCCTAACTTCCATTGTATGAGAGTGTGTGTATATGTGTATGTCAGTATATTAATGTATTTGAATGAAGTAAATAAATGTTAGTCTTTTAAGCTATAATGAGTTAAAATTGAATCGTATAAATTAAAATAAAATATAAAAGAAAAAAATCCCATAGACGTGCAATGTACAAGCAGCATTATACACACAAAATCAAAACTTAAGCTAAGTTCAGATTATGTAAATATTTGACACGAAATATTTCATTCTGTTTCCCGCAATTTTTGTGGCTAAATATAGAGTTAATTTTTTGTTCACATTATGTACATTCATCTAACGTTTCTTGTTTGATGAAACAGCTATCAAATATCGTAAAATACGTAAAGGAGAAAAATATTTTAAACCTGTTCAGATTAGTTGTAAATTATTTATTCAAAATTATTTGATTAAACATACAACTACCATAAATTTATTTGACACCAATTACTTAATAAATTTATACTCAGCAAAAATAAATAGAAGTTATTTTTAGGGAAGTACTTTTTTATATTTCCAAAGTTTCAGTAAGTGTACGGTTTCTTGTGCTTAAGAAGTTATATAAACATCATCCAAAGATGTTATTAAAAAGCGATTTATATAATTTTTTTGATATAAAACGTTGAAAACTTACAAATACTTGTTACTTATCAAATGAAAAATATTGATATGCAAATTTTTTTTTTAAATAAAAAATATTTGGTTTATATAAAAATTAAAAGTAATTTTTTTTTAAATTGATAAAAAAGTACATAAAAAATCAATTTTAAATAACATCGTGAAATCACTTCCTACTCAGTGAATAGGTATCAAAAAAGAGTACGACAAGCCTATGTTAAATTCATTGGAAATGATGAAAATCTTAACTACTTTTTAATCACAAGTTCAGGATCTTATTAACTTCTTTGGATGTTCTTTTTTTTTCTGGGTAGGAAAATCTTTATTTTTATTTTGTTTTAATCAATTTAGAACAATTTTCTGAGAGAATTTGGGAATAAGTGAATGTCAAGGTAATGCTATTAGCGTTTTTATTTAATGTAAAGCTAAAATGCTATTTATTTTAAATACAAATATTTATAAAATTTACAAAGTAAAATATTTAGATAGACTTAGAAAATACGAAATATTATCAATCCATTAATTGCTACATTTAGTAAGAACGTTAATAAAAATGACTTTAAAAAACATGTATTTAAATTTTTTATAAGTAATTTACGTTTATACACGCAAGAACAACCCTGTTTCCTCCTCACATCAGTTACAAAACAACCCTGACATCACAAAACAATGCCGTTTTCCTTGTACCCCAATTTCAGCTGGATAAAAAAATAACAAGTATTATGATGGCTAAATAACAAAAAATACTAACATATTGAAATTTTTAGGTAAAAAAACTATATTTTAATAGATAAAATATAAATTGAACACATCTTTTTTGCAATTAAAAGCTTATGTACATAAAAACAACAATTTTTTCAACTCAAGCCGTTCACCCCATCAGCTGTTGTTTGCCATTGTTTGATCTTACGTTTATTTTGGAAGATCAAACAAAAATACGCTCAAAGTAGTGGTGGTAAATATTTTACAACTTGTGTTCACGTAATTTTCACACATTGTGAATTTTTAGTTACCGACGAATAGTTTTGTTTGTCCAAAATCAGCTGATATTTTCTTTGAATCGTAAAAATATTTCATATTCACATTATGCAAAGCAAATATTTACAAAAATTGTCAAATATTAGCGTAGTGTGAACTTAGCGTTAATACTATATAGTATATAGAAAAACTGTATTTAAAGTCTTTTGAGGTTGATGGTAACTGCTCATGAAATGGGGTTAGTTATAAATAGCAAGCAACACAAGAAATAGTAAAAAAAGTAAAAAACAAAAAATAAAACTTTAGAAATTAATTTTATTGTCCACCGCATTTTTAGAAGCGTAGAGTTAAAGAATGCGTTAAAAGCAATAACACAGAAAACTTAAATAACAGCAAAAAAAATAAAAAAATAAATAAATAAAAAACTATTTTAAATGTGAAATGCTTAAATAAATTAAAAACTTGCTGAAAATAAACAACCAATACTGTCAAGTGTGGTCAATAAACTAATTTAAAAAATTTTCTTAAGTAAAATTATTTACCATTACTGAGATATACAAAAAAGTTTTTGATTAAATGTGTGGACACAATAAATGATTTAAAAAGAGAAATCTAAAATTAAAAACTTTTATAAGAAAATTGTTATAAAATAGTTTGTTTAATCAAGATGATTGATAGATTTTGATCACATAATTAAATGAAAGTTTAAAAATATTTACAGGAAATATAACATTTTTTGAAAATTCATTCACCAAATAGTTCTTACATCAAAAAGTTTTTCACCACAAAATTTCTTTTTCCACAGAAAGTTTTCACCATAATTTTTTCCCAATGTTTTTTTTCTCACAAAATTATTTTTCATTAAAAATTTTTTCTTCAACAGTTTTTTACCTCATTTACTACAAAGTTATTTTTCATTGAAAAATGTTTGACCACAATTTATTTTGAATACAATTTTGTTTAAAAAAAAAAAAAAAAGTTTTTCTTGTCCCAAGATTTTATTCTTTAAAAATTATTTTTCACCACAAAATTATTTTTTGTTAATTTTTTCACAAATTTTTATTTATTTATTTATTTTTTTTTTTTGCTAAACATAAAAATGTTTCTGCTAAAAAATGTCAACACAATTATTTTTCATAAAAGTTTTCACCACAATTATTTTTTCATCGCATAATTTTTTTTCTCCATAAATTTTTTAACACCAAAATTTCCTTAATCTCAAACAAAAAAAAAATAAAACCAAGTTCCCACCATTTCTTTAAAAAAATAAATAAAAAAAATTATCACTCATCCACCACATAATTTTTTCACAAAATTAAACAAGTTAGAGCGGTATATTCTTTTAGATACCCTTCAGCACTTTACCAACAAATAAAAATAAATAGTAATAGTTGTTGTTGTGTGTAAGTATTTTATGATGCTCCACAAGCAAAGCTTGTTTAAAAAAAAAAATACTTACACACAACAACAACAACAACTTGTTAGTGTATGTATACACAAACAAAAAACAACAACACCAATAATAATTACAATACTGCTGTTGTCAACTAAACTACTTGCTTATACAAAACACAACAACACTAATAGCCATTGCAATGCTTAATATAAATGTTTTTGTGTGTATATTATTAACAGATATTTTCAGTTTTTAGCCCATAACACGGTTGTTTCTGAACAAATTTGTTTGATTCCGAAAAGTGAAATTTTGTAAAAATATTTGTGGACGATCTATATAAAAAGGAAATCCGTAGCTTAAGTAAGGGCTTCGAAAAGACAAAAATGCATTTTACTCGATATATCGGTTATTATTTATTGACCCGATTTAATTAATTTTTTCTACACAAAATTTCAGAAAAAAATTTCAAATCTTCTTTGCAAAAACGAAGTCTATAGCTTATATAGAGGCTTCAGATAATCGAAAAAATGTTTAAAAGACCGGTTTTTTTGACATGTCTCCGCCAATTATAAATCGATCTTGCTGAATTTAATAGCAAAATTTTCGAAAGGATGGCAATTATTGGTGTATTTTATAAACGTCGAGAAACGGACGGATGGACATCGTCCAGAAAATATAAACTTTTTTGCTCTTGAACGAAAATTGTGCAAATTACAAACGGAATGACAAATTTATATATACCCCTAACACCTGTGGTGAAGGGTATAAAAAAAATTCAGCTTTTTATAAAAATATTTCAAATTTACCATAGATTTTTTCACTAATGAAATTATTTTAAAGAAAATACTATTTAAAAAAGAAAAATCAACAGAAATTTTTTCACTAGAAACAGTGATGCCGACTCAGTCCTTTTCGGGCTAGATTTAGCTCATTTTGGTAGTGAAAATCTAGTACTTTTAATCATATTCTTTTAGTAAATCATTTTATTGGGTTGATATTAATTTTGCTTAATCTTTACTTTTTTGCTCGCTTCTTTCATTTTTGTACTAAACTCTCAAAATACTTTTTCAAACAATGCGAAGAGTCTAGTTTCAAGAGATCTTAACAATACGTAAAGAAAAAAAAAACTCTCCCCTCAACAATTAAAATTGTTTGAGTGGAACAGTTTTGAATGAACTGACCAATTTTGTGTCGAGGTTCGTAATAACAGAACTTTCATATTTACCCAGTTTGCTATGAATATTTTTAGGTGTTGATGCTGAAGGGTTCATTCATGTTAAAATTGTTGCTTTTGTTTTTACTTTATTTTAATTTTAGTCCTTTTTTTCGCTTTTACACAAAACTTTTATTGATTGTACTACAAAATCGTTGTTGTTTTTTTCTTTTTTTTAATTTATCCCTTTTTAGCATTTTTTTTTCAAGTATTTCTACAAGTTTATAATCGCAATAGTTGACATCACTGACTAGAAAAATCAACAAAATTCTTTTGAAAAGAAAAAAAAATCACCAATTATTTCCTTAATAACCCAGCAAAAACTTTGGTTGCCATGAGTTAATGAGTTAAGAATGTAATATAATGAATCTTCACTACTTACACATTCACACGGTGATTACATTTACCCTATAATATTACAATAGGGATTTCAGAAATTACTTAGATGTAATTACAATAACTAGTTATTTACAAGCTGTTCAATAATTCACTGATTTTAAAGCATTACTGAAGTCATTATTAGAAGAAACAACAGGACCTAGTTACATTTTATATTACAAATAACTAATGAAATGTTAGGATATAAAGAGAATTTTTCAATTTTAATTGAAAAAATAACTAAAATAAATGTAAAAAATAAACTATTTTAAATTAAAAATTTATTCATATGGAAATTTTGCCTTTTTAATATATTTATCCCTTCTTTAAATATATAAATTGGTAACTGAATTAAAAAATTAATAAAGAGTAGTATCTATATAAATCTAATTATAAATAAGTAATTACACACTGGGTTATAAATAAGGAGTTACTAAACAACTATGTAATTCAGATAATATTTTGTTGTCATTGAAAAGTAACTACATGCCATTACCAAGTTTTTACTGGGAAATGTTCATACTAATATTTTCTAAAATTTTCAGAACCTATTTTTCTTCATAAAAAAATTTGTATACCATCAATTAAAAAAAAAAATTACCAATAACTTTTTGTACAAAAAAATTTCATAACAATCCAGGAAAACTTTCAGCAGTTGTGCTAAAATCATTATTTCTTGCACTGGTGTATTCTGAACCACTTCACATTCTTTAATAACATCCTTAGAACTAGTAATGTCGCAAACTATTTTGGCACTCATTGAGTAGAATTTTCTTGTTTTAATAAATTGGTTTTAAATAATGTTTTAAGTAACTAAGGTTTTAGAACCAGTTCTGTATTACTTCTACATCACTTCTCGTAATAAATTACTGGTTCCCAAATAACTTTTTAGAAGTGTTAAAAAAAAACTTAAATAAATTGACTAAAAAAATTTAAATAAAACAAAATTTAAAAATTTTAGTTCATTTAAAAAGAGGTTCATTAGAATCAATAATAAAATCAAAAAAAAAAATGTTGATTTTAGTAACTGTTTCTTGAAACATTACGTAACGCTTCTATGGAACTAGTTCTAACTGTGAAAATTTCGAACAAAAATTATTGCTTAAAGAACTAGTTCTAGTTCCATAGAATGGGTACTAGCTAGGTAACACTAGAACGAGTACAGGCTATTTTTATGAATTCTGGAATTTGTTGTAGAACTAATACATTTTTTCCCGGGGAAATTTGTTTTTCTAAAAATACGATCATCATAAATTTCATTCACTAAAAATTTTCAATACACTTTTTGCATTAAAAAGTTTTACCGTAAATTTTTCCACAAGATGTTACTACACTTCCTGTTCTACAAACTTTTCATTGAAATATTATTTTCACCAAATTTCTAGTTTTAATCAAACTTCTTTTCACAAAAAAGTTTTTACAAAATTCTTTACCAAAAATTACACGGGGTACTACAGTGAAAAAACACTTGGAATGTAACATAATGTACTTTGTAGTTATTGTAAAGAAAAAAGTCACCAATTACCAAAATAATTCATTTAGTTAAAAATTGTTTAAATTTGCAGCTCTTACCAAAACGATTATAACAATTGCTAATAATTGTAAAAAATGAAAAACGGAAAACAGAAACGATTAAAAAATTTATTAAATTAATTAAGTCAATGATTGAATGAATAAGAAATTTAAATGAGAAAAAAACTTACTGGAATTTAATTTTTACTATTTCTTTTGTTTTATTTTGACTTGAATACGTTATTAAAGTTTGTTGCAAAACGAAATAACCGTGTTAATTGAAAAATATGAGGCAACAATTTTTTCTGTGTAGTAGATTATTATACCGTTTTTAGAGTTTTTGATAGACTCCCAAAAAACCCTTTTTTCGGACTTATCGTTTTTAAAATTTTTTATCTCGAATACCTGTTGACCAGTTTAAGTTTTTTTTTTTAAACTGCATTAGAAAGAAAAGAACTTACCTTTTTAAAAGGTATATAGACATTTGTATTCATAGCAAAACTGTGTAAGACATTAAACACACAAAATAAATTTTTGTTCGTATTTTTCGGATCTTAAAGCCATTTTTGACCCTCGCTTTTTAGAAAATATATATTTTTTAAAATTTTTTCCTAATACTATATTTTATTGGGGAAAAAATGAGCCATCGCTGGATAAAATCAAAGAATTTTATAACGTATAATTTTTTTTAAAAGTTGTAAAACTCATAAACTCCTTCTAGTTTATGTTTATTTTGTTGTTAAAGCGCTCTTCGGAAAATCACTAAAAATTTTTATAGACCATATCAATTTTAGTATGAAGCTAATATTTTGCATGCAAAACATTAACATTTCCAAATTTCTTTAAAATTGATTCACTTTAAGTCATTGGTTCTATATGAAATCCACTCCATAAATCAGTTTGACGATAACAGATAATGGTGTGTATTCAACTGTATTCAATTAATGTAAAATTGGAAATAATAATAAAAATTCACTCATAATTTCTGTTGTTTTTAATCATAATATTTTTTAAATATCAAAGAAATACATAATATTTTGCAAATGATTTATTTCCTAAAAATTAAAAATGTTTATTAAATCCCATTTTTTTATATTTTAGCATTATTTTATACTTAAATTCAATTGAATTTTTTATTCATGTTAAACAAATTATATTTAAGCTTTATTCTATCTCTATTTTTATTTTTGTAATCAGGAAGCAAATAAAGTTCAATTACTGACGATTTAAAAGAATATCACAAAAACCTTTCTATTCTATTAAAGCATTTGAAAATTTTATAAAATTAAATTATTGATAAATCTTTTATGTTTGTTTTTTTTTTCTCCAAATAAAATAAATCTTTTTTTGATTTTAAATCAAATTCTGTAATAGAGCTTTTGTAAAGTTTACGTATAACATTTAAGCTACTCGTATCAAAAATTTATATTTTGTTTATGATTATTTTATGTTTTTTTCTTTTGTTGCAAATCCATTAAATTTTATTGTAACAGCAATTACATCACTCTGTATCTTTCAGATATTACACAGATTACAAATATAGTTAGGAGGACAATGTAAAACTGCGTTTATTACAGTTCAACTACTTACAAACATCCACACACACACACAGAAATAAATGTGCGTTTAAATAGACAGACATAAAAATACAAATAAAAACCTAAAAACATGTCATGAGATGATTGTTGGGTATTTAAAAAGAAGATATTATTGTCCTGATCCTGAAAATGTGCAAAAATGACATATAAGAAATTTAACCACTTGTTATATGCTGCTTCTGCTCAAATATGAGTAGAGTACAGCAATGAAATATTTTATTTTATTAAATATTATTTAACAATGTCAAGCATTTATTTTATATTTATCTTTTTTATATGACATAATGAATTCATATATATGTATATGTATGTGTATATACTTACCCAATAAACATCGATTTAAACCTAAGAAAATTTTTGGAAAATTTCTGGAAAATAGCATATTTCTCAAATTGTATTCGAAGCTACAAAATATGTGTTGTAAAATAAACAAGAAAAATTAAAAAATTTCCTATAAAATTATAATGTTAGGTATTTATAAAATTTTCAAGTAATTATAAAGCAGGATTTAAAATTATTATGAAATTAGTAAACAAATTGCTGTATAATGCATAACTTGAAATGAAAACACTCAAAATATTTTCAACTAAATAGTTTTAAAGATATTAATAGTTTTAAAGATATTAATACTTAAATGTTTATATTTTCAATATATTTCCAGGAATTTTATATATATTGAAGATTAAATAAACAAATTTAAAGAATTTAAAACAAAATATATATCGTTCTGCAACTTTTCCATGCAATGAACGAAGGAGTATAATAAAAAATATATCCGCATGGTTATCGGTTAATCACGTAAAGCATGGTTCACAACTTTTTCGAAATTTGGAAAATTGTGGAATAAGAGAATTTTTGTTCAAACCGATAAATTCAGTAAATTTTTTCAGTACACATATTTAATTATATAACGTATAAATTGCTGCATCAACCCTTCCTAACTAATAAAAAATAATAAGAAACTAAAATTGGTGTTCAGTGAATGAAAAAGAATGAACAAAAAAAATTAGTTTTTTTTTCTCGAAATGTGACCCAAAAATTTTGAACAAATAGACAAATATTTAAGAATTTTTCCCAATGGAATTTTGGTCCTTCAGAAGACTTTTTAGTGCATATCTTTAGAAGATGGCTGGTATAATTATCCTTACAATTTTATAATATCGTCTTGAAATATAGCGCATACTAAATAACATTTAATGTAACATGAAATGCGTAATAACTATATAAATTTGGAGTTTTTAACCGTATTTTTTTTTAACAAATTTGCACAACACCCTTCCTTATTTCGTCTTTAAACCCACTTCCGAAACCATTGTCCTTTTTTCTTCCTCTTCTAAAAAAGCCATCAAAGCTGTTCCACATCATTAAACCAAAAAAAAAAAAAGAAAGAAAAAATGATCCTATTTTTTATTACTTTTTAGTAAAAATAAATTCATTGTTTCCGATAGTTTCATGAAATAATTTTTGAAGACAAATAATCTGAGAAAACATATTTTCCTATTTGCTTATTTGACTATTTTTAATGTCTGTTTGAACAAACAAAATTGGGAAAACAAATGTGCGTAATGTGCGTAATGTGACTAAAAAATAAACAAATTCGAAACAAACATTTGCCTAATCTGACCGTACCTTTAGATATGTTTGTTCAAAAAATAAAATATACATTAAATTAAAGAAAATATTTGTACGCAATTGTGCCGCAATAAAATGCACAAAAACAGCTATTTTGGTCCCTGAATATGATGAACAATATGGAAATTAAAAGTATGAAGCAATGTTTAATTTTCAGCTAATGTAAAAAAATACATCAATCTGCCATTTATGCAAACAAAAAATATATATAAATTTAATTTATAATTCAAGTATATTTTAAAATTAAAAAAATAAAATTGTTTCTTTTGAAAATATTTGAGAAACATTTATTTGTTAAAGAAACATCCAGTTCAGTTTTAAATTATGATAGCATTTGAAAACAAAATTTTTATATTATAACCTTTTAAATTTGAAAGTAAAGGAAATTCAAGCCTATTCTCATATCTTGTACTGGAAATATGAAATAGTTTTCAAATGAATAAATATTCAATTTCAAAGGTATTTGCTTGTTGGGTAGAAAACATTTTTAAGATACTTTAGTGTTTGTGTAGGTTTGTAGGCATGTGAGCCAATATTTTAAATAAAATTGTGCGAATGTCAAGCACCAGCAGCAGCACGAATAGTTAGGGGAGGAAATAAAGGAAATAATTCTATAAAAATTTTTTATAGTCTTTAATATACTTAGTTTATGTTAAGTCTATTAAATTATGTTAAGCCTCGTTTTTTGTTTTTAGCTCCAGAGGGGTTGATTGTTGTTCATTTTAGCATTTTTGCATGATTTTGCCATATTTTTTTTTATTGAGGGTTGGTTTTTGCTAATATTTTAGTTTTGAAAAATTTGTAGTTGTTATTACAACTAATATATAATTTACGATTTGAAAGATATTACATAAAGGAAATGTATATATATAATTATAAATGCTCTAATTATTCTATTAAGTTATCGAAATGAATTTTCATATGTTTAGCAAAAAAATATTTTTATACAAAAAATGTTAAAAGAGAATCATTAAAGTTCAAGGTTCCTAAATTGTTAAGAATTGCGATTCAAAACTTTTTTTAAACCACTTAAAATTCAAGAGGTTTTATATATATGTAAAAAAAAACTACAAAATATGTCAACGATTTGATTAATTAAAATAGCTACGTATGTGATAAAAGTGCAGAGTTTATTAATATCAGTCAAAAAAATTTTTTTTTATAAACTTATATTTTTTTTTTATTATTGCAATTTTTATTAATGTTTCTTTGATTTTTTTTGCATATTCTTTGACGACATGTTGCTTGATTGTTCTTTAAAAATTTGAGTACATATTTTTTTTCTAATAAAATCATATGATTTTGAGTTGTTCCTTTATAATGTTAAAATATATTCTAGTCTAGAATATTTTTCTTGGCTAAAACAAAGAAATTTCATAAACTTCAAACACATTTTTAAACACAACATAAAATTCATTGTAGTTTGTAGTTATTTAAACACAATTTTACATACTCACATAAGTTTATATGTATTGTTACTACCCAGCAAACATATCGAAAGTTATTAATATTTATAATATTTTGAAGCAACTTAACCTCGGCTACTGACATCAATGTTATCAATATTTTTAGTAATTTATTCTCTTATCTAGTTAAACATGAAGTTTGCTCGCGTAATATGTCCAACTAGCTATTGAAAAGGCTAGTTTAAATTTCCAACTTCTCTTAATATTCCTCTACACATTACTTCCTTTTAATATGTATGATAAACTAATCTTACATAAAGCTTTCTTTCAGCTATCTGAAAAGTAACACATTTCATCTTAAATCAAATGTTTTACTTGGGTTTTCAATCTATTTCCTTTAAAATAAATTTAAATACAACTATTTCATTTTATGTTCGGTGTAAAACTACATACTTGGCTTTTAGTTTTTAACATTTTCCTACAAACATTTCTAAAACATCAATTTCAACGTCATGTTTATCTTTTCATGTTCACAATTCTAAATCAACATTATTGTACGACTATCGACATCTTAGAACAACAACAACGGCTCACAAAACAATAAGAAAAACTTATTATTATGTTGTAATAACATGTTATATTTGTAGACAGGGTATACAAAAACAATAGAAAGCTAGAAAAAAAAACTAAAATATTTTTTATTATTTTATTTATAATAAAAAAATAAGAAAATTCTTCAAACTATTCTCCTACAAGGAGTTTTAAGGATAAAATACGATACACATACACACGTTATATATAACAAGTTCTACACACAAATATGAAAGATTATAGAAAAAAAAACACAATCTTAAGATGGTTGGATGAAAATTTTGTGCCAAAACAATTTATATAAAAATTCCTAAAATTATTTGTAGTTCAAAAACATTTCTAATATTTTCATTAAAATTCATTGTGAATGGCTTTTCTTCAAGTTGTTGTAATATAAATATTTTATTAGATATTTTTTTTTTTTTTGGTTTTAACGTTCTTTAATAAGAAAAACACCAATATGGCAGTTTATTGTTAAAAAAATTTTATTTAAATTTAAAGAGCTACATAAATCCTTAGACATTTGAAATAAAAAAATAATGAAATAAATAATAATGTAATTGCTTCTAAATGCATCAAAGTTTAATAAATATATTGAAGTAAACATAAAATAAAAATAAAATTTAAGAAAAATTTTATTTCTCACTTAACTTTTTAATTAATTCAATCATCTACTTGATTGATTTGATTAATTTTTTAATTGGAAAAATTTTTCTTTTTTTAATTTTTTATATATATATATATATATATATATATATATATATATATATATATAATGGGTGATTCAAGTAGAGATACTTTTTTCAATAGCCTTTTTTTTTAAAAGATCACGTATGAGTCGTGTCATGCTGTCATGTTATTTTTGTTTAGTATTATTAGGCATTTCATAATGAAAAGACTTTATTACGAAAATTCCCGTTTTGGGAGGAATGTGTTTCGTGCACTTCGCTCAACTTATGGTCAACATAATCGGCCTTCTGAGCATACTATTCGCAACACCATCACCCACTTTGAGACCCATCATTCATTATTGGATAACATTTGACCGAATAGACCACTTCCAGCACGCTGTGATGAAAATAAAGCGGCCGTAGCTGAGAGTGTACACGAAGACCGTGGAGAGTCGATTCGGCGCCGTTCGCAGCAACTCGGACTGACGTATGGAACGACTTGGCGCATTTTACGTCTAGATCTTAAATTGAAAGCGTACAAAATACAGCTTGTACAATAACTGAAGCCGCTCGACTTTCACAAGCGACATCGCTTCGCTCTGCGGGCTCTTGAATAGTTCCAAGAAGATCCGACGTATTCGAGACAAATTTTGTTCAGCGATGAGGCCCATTTCTGGCTCAATGGGTATGTAAACAAACAAAATTGCCGCATTTGGGACGAAGAGCAATCTAAAGAGATTCAAGAAGTGCCACTTCAGCCAGAAAAACAACGGTTTGGTGTGGTTTGTGGGCAGGTGGAATCATCGGTCCATATTTCTTAAAAAATGATGCCAGTGCGAACGTAACCGTCAATGGCGTCCGTTATCGTGCCATGATAACCAACTCTTTGATGCCTGAAATTGAAGCTCGTGATCTCGGCGACATTTGCGACACTTCCCACACATCGCATCATTCAATGGATTTATTGAGAGAACACTTCGGTGAGCATATAATTTCACGTTTTAGGCCGGTGGATTGGCCACCAATATTGTATGATATCACACCGTTAGACTTTTTCCATTACGTTTGTTATATGCTATGCTGTATTACAGAAATGCGCCATAATTTATATTTGAATCAACAGATTTTTCTTATATTTAAATCATAATTGAAGAAATTTTGTACAATTTCTTTCACTAATTAAACAAAGAAGCATCACACAATGTAATCAGTATTTTGAAAATTTTTCTTGATCAATTGTACATATATTTCTGTATTTATTATTTGTATTGAATTCGACACAAAAAAAAATCCCAAGATCGAAAAAGTAATAACCCAGCAGAAATAAATATAAGTCATTTTTAAGGAAGTACTTTTTCATTACTTCCAAAGTTTCAGTAAGAGTACGTTTCTTGCGCTTCAGAAATTATATAAACATTATCCAAAGATGTTATTAAAAGGCGATTCAGATAAAGTTTTCCGTTATAAAAAGCTGAAAATCTACAAATACTTCTTACTTAATAATAACTGTTTTAATCAAATGAAAAATATTGTTATGCATATTTTTTTAATAAAACAAATATTTTGTTTATATAAAAATTAAAAATTAATTCATAAAAATTAAAAGTATTTTAATTAAATTGATAAAAAAAAGTACATAAAAAATCTATTTAACATGATATCGTGGACAAGACATCCTACTCAGTGAATAGGTATCAAAAAAGAGAACATCTTCCAATGACAAGCCTATGTCAAATTCATTGGAAATGATCCGAATTTGCACCACTTCTGGATCACAAGTTAAGGATCTTATTAACTTCTTTGGATGTTCTTTTTTTTTTGCTGGGAAATTAAATATTAATTTTTATAACAATAAGAATAAGTCTGACATTATAGGAAAAGTTAATACTTGATGCCAATATTGTTCGAATAAAATATAATAACAGTGAGAAGTAGTTGATTCATATATTGATTATGGAGCACTAAAGAGTTAAGGAATATGTGCATATATAAGCGTTAAAACCTTTTTTCTAGAGGACATTTGTATGGGTGCTAGGTGAAATAATGGATCGATTTAAGCCAATTTCAATAGGCTTATGTACCAAATTTCATCAAATTCAAAATTGCGAATATGAAGTTTACATGACTGGATGGACAGACATCGTTAAATTGACTCAGAAAGCAATGCTTAGCTTGAAACAATCTTTTTGAGTGCTATAAACATTAGTTCAAACCCATTCGATAGTGATATAGGGTATATAAACGGATTTTGAGCAAAAACAATTTTTTTTCCTATGAAGGTAGTACATCACTGATTAATTTCTTAAATTTTTATATAAATTAAAAAAATCGTTAATCTAGAAAAGACTTTTTATAAAAAAGTTTTTTTTTTTTTCACTGAAGATAGTTCGTCATTCTGACTTCATTTTATTGATTTTTATATAAATTGCTAAAAAATCTTTAAGCTTTCCTTTTTCCATTACATCTAAATCTAGCATAATTTAAAGCAAAAATATAAATAAAAGAATCTAGAAAAGCAAAGGAATATTTTTTCTTCATTTCCTTCTTAAACTAAAAATAATGTTTGCAATTCTATAGTTGTATAATTTTCTATTTTTTTTCTATTGCTTCGTTATTATCCTTTATATTTGATTAATAAACATCATTAAAAAAAAAACTATAAATTTTTCGGCCTATTATTTCTTTTCCAGCTTTTAGCCTAATAATAGTATGTAGATATTTTTCTGAATAGTTTTCATAGAAATTATCTGCCAACAAAAATATTATTTTATAGATATTTTTTTCATTTATTTGTCGACTGGATGTATGTATGACATTTTGCGTTTTATGTTAAAAGACAGCCTCAAGGTTAAAATAAAATTTTTTGTTGGTTTGAATAAATGAATGAATGAATGGATGAATAAAGCCGACTGGATGTTTGGAACATTATACCAACGTCTGCAAATTTCTGATAAGGCCAACGGCGACAAAAAATGTGATGATTTTTTTCTTTTTGCTATTTCTAGTCTAAAAGATTAGAGATCCTGTAAATACTGGCTAGCAGTATGTAGACATGTGTGTATTAGTTACGTGAATACGTGTTAAGAGAGGAAAGGAGGACTAAGTCCTTTATTAAAATATTATACAATAGAGAAATAAAATTTCCTAAAAAATAAAAGTGTGAGTTATTTTGATTTTTTCTTTATTCTATTGGGATAATAAACACCATATTTTTATTTTATTTTATATTTCATCTTTAAATGGAAAAATTGTGTATATTGTTATGTATTAAAGAAAAATACAAAATAAAATAAATATTTTGAAATTTGTCATTTTTTATGTAAGTAACAGCAAAAATAAATAACTTCACGAAAAAAGGTTTATTAAACTTTAAAACAAATCTCCCTACCCCTTTAAATAAATTTTTAAATAATATTTCAAATGTGTATAATTTATTTATTAAATAAAGTTTCAAAATAAAATTTTAAGTTGTGAAAATTTATTTTTGTTTGAGTGACACATCAATCTAAATAACACTCCTTTCAATTAAATCTACAAAAATATTTCTCACACTCAAAAACATATAAAAAAATTTTTTAAAACGTATTTTCTGTTTATAAAAATAACATGTGTTAATCATCTTCACAAATAAAAATATTTGAAAATTATAATATGTTAAACACACATTACATTAGTGTGAGAATATTTTTAAACCCTTAAACAAATTAAAAATTTCAAAATATTAAATAAATAATTATATCAAAAATTAAAAGAGAAAATTTCCCACATTTTTGTCTTAAAAAACATTTTATTCTTCGGCCTTTCCCCCCTCCAAAAAATAAAAGAAAATAAAAATCTTACTCAGACTTAGCTGGAACTTTTCAAAATTTAACTAAATAATGTATATTATTTATGTCTTCCCTTATGATCCCAGTTTTTATTAGAAAATTGAAATTTGTGGTCATTAAATTATTGTAAAAGAAAAATACTGAGTTCCTTAAGTTAATGAGTGCTTTTTCTTTTCTTCTGTGGGTGAACAATTGATTGTGTCCTGAAGATTTTTTGTCTGAAATTATGTTTAACTTGACTTTTTGCTTTTGACATGTTTTTAATTTTTCTTAACCTCTCTTTCAGAAATGGAAAAATATTAAGTTTTTTTCCGCACAATTTTTTTTTAATAAATTTCAATACAAAAATTGTTTAGGCTCTTTTATACATTTAACATAATGTGTTATGTGAGCATGTTTTTGAAATTTTGTAAGGGAAAATATGGTTTAAAAACTACTTGAACGAAATTTTATTAATTAAAATCACAATAAGTTGGGAGAGAGAAAAATAAGTAAAAGTTGTGTGTGTGTGTGTGATACTTAGCTAAGTCCCTTAATATTTTTTTTATTTCATAATTTTATTGCGTTAAATTGTTTTTTTTTTTTTTTGATAAATCGTTCTTTTTGGAAGAAATACTAAGACAAGTTTTAAACTTCTAACTCCATTATGGATGGATTTATTTTGGAGATTTTAAATAACAAAATTTTCGAGACAAATTGCTATAAATTTATTTGTTATAAATATCTATAGGTTATCTTGAACCTACGGGAAAGTTAATTTCAATACACCGATGCTTGAATATAATAAAATTGAGTTCCCTATGTAGTTAAAACATACGACGACAAATTTATAAATTATAAACGGAATAAAAAACTTTTTATTTCTTTTAGTGAAAAGTATAAAAATATTCAAGAGCTAATTTTAAATAAATTATATTTATTTTAATTTAAATAAATAAGGTTGAGGTCGGGCTAAATAGGTCTAGTGTTCCAGTGGCTATATATCAGAAGTTAGTATATATTTTTAAAATCCTTTAGCAAACTTGGCACCTTTTTTGTTTATAAGTGTTACACAAAAGTCTAAAAAATTTAAAGTCTAAAATTTTTTTTATTATTATTATTATTTTCTTTTTGTACTTTTCTAATAATTTACTATTTCTTTTCTCTTTGCAGGTAAACTAATTTAATTACAAATTAAAATATATTTGGAACATATTGGGTATGAAGACTAATTTTTTTAAAATTTAATCAAGTCAAAAAAGAAATTTTATATATTATTTATTTTTATAGATAAATATTGATTTATTAAAAATTTTAAAGAATTTTGGTTGCAATATGTTAAAGCATATTTCTTGCTTAACTTTTTAATTGCATATTTTGAAATATTGCAACTTAAAATTTAGTTTGAAAACATATTTGGCTTTAGTTAAATAGTATTTTCATAAACTTATTTATTTTGCTTAAATTTTCCGTAATATATGAAATTTTTTAACAATATTCATTGCAATATGCTACAGGATATATTAAGCTTAAAAACATATTTTAACTATCACTAATTGAAGAAAATTTTTCGAATATTTTTATGTAATTCTTTTTTTATTTAAAATTATATTTTGTTTGCTACCACAAAATAAACCATACGTTTTCCTTTTTGCAGAATATTTTTATAATTTTAGCATTTTTACTTAGTTGATATAAACATATAAATTAGACGAAAATTAGTTTTTAAAGAAATTTGCATGGTTTTTTTACAGCACATTTTTGATTACTCTAAAAGCATATGTAAAAGCATATTTATGCTTAATTGTAGAACATTCAATTCAAAGATATTTTTTTAATGAATATGTAATTATATTCTGTGTAGATACACAAATTAGCTTGATTTTTAACCGTAAATGATATGTTTAGGAATCTTAGCATAGTGCATATTTTTGCTTATTGCGGCTTTATAGCATAATTTTACTTTCGAGAACATATTTCAAAACTTTTTTCCATACAATTTAAATTATAAATTTTTACTTTTTTCTGATTTAAAACGAAAGTAAGATTTTTTGGCATATTTGTCATTGAAAAGCATTTGAAAAGTATTTTTAATTAATTCTTGGTATTTATTTTAACCAAAAAAAAAAAAAAAAAAAACTCAAATAAACATGTTTAAAGAGAAAGAGTAAGTGTGATACCTGATCCATAATCTTTTGAACCGACTTGTCATTTGTTGTTAAAAATAAATGTACGGGTATAATTTGTAAAACCTGGTTTTACAATTTTTATTTAGTACTGCCATTTGTAAATGTCGTCTGACCATATTGAGACTAGAAAACTTAGTGGTATGATTTATAACCTTTCAATCAAAGCTCAGATGTTGATCCGTTGCTCCGATCGCTTCCTATGAATTTTATGCTCGAGAATTTGTTCTTGTAATTAAATAGTTATATACATTTCAAAAAATATGGCATCAACATTTTTGACATAATAGTTTAAAAATAGTAAAACAAAATAATTGTTAATATTTTAACATCTACACTTACACCATAATGCTGACACATTTAATTTCTTTTTTTTTTTTATTTTTATTTATTTTTAACATAAACCCAGAACATTTTAGAATTCATAATCTGAAATTCTATATCATTTTAATTTAAGACTCGTGTTAATTTTGTTGTGAAATAATTTTTGTTCACTTTTAATTTCTTAAACCCTCCTCCTCTTTAATAACTACAACAGCTGTTTATCTTCGAAAATATTAACAGTTGAGGTCTGCTGTGAAAAGATAGACAGAGAAGGTTAATTATCAAAACATTTTTTTTTTCATAGTATTTATTATATAAAATTTTAGACATGGCACGAGTATTTGGGCTACTGACACAACCAACCTAAAACATATGGAACGTTATGGAAAATCTTAAAAAATATTTTCCTTACAAACCGGAAAACACTTGAGTAAAATAAATAAATATTTTCTTACTTGAGACATAGCAAATAAGGCAACTACTTACTATATAACACATAGGGCCTCACATAAATTTCTTACTTTAATGTTTTTTTATTATTATTTTTTTTTTTTTTTTTTTTTGATTTAATGTATTAACTACAAGAAAAATCCACAAAGAAGCTGCAACAAGACTTTCAACAAGAAACAAATGCACACATGCTTTTAACATTCTATGAGAGGTTCAAAAGAGGGAGGGTTTGTAACTGATGTTACAGACATTTAAGAAAAACGCACTTGAAATCTGCCCTGTTTGTGTAATTTGAACAAAAAACCACGAAAAACCGAAATTTTGTATAATAAACCAAATAAACCAAATGTGCTGCAATTGTCTTGGTTGAGGTTGGATGATGACACTGACTGACGACAAACAACTACAATGAAGATGATGAAGATAAATACGACGAATGTCTTGGCGGTTAAGTGTTCTTGTTGAACAACAGCGACAATAACAACAACAACAACATGTGCGCTGTGACAGAATCAGCATCAGTTAAATAAATAAATAAAATATAAGTGACAATTATCATTTTTGTTTTGGGATTTTTATTTATTTAAAAAATGTAATTTTATACTAAGATTTACACATAATAACAACCTACACATTTTCCAGAATTTACAGGCTATTATAACAACATTTAGTTAAGATTCTTATTAGAGTTACATTAAAAAAGTATCATTAAAAAGGATCTACATATCTATCTATCTATCTATCTATCTATCTATCTGTCTATATATATAAATACTGAAGTGAAAAGACGTTACAAGATGAATTCACACAAAAACATTTTTACTTACATATCTCAAACGTTTATGGATGCCATAGGTTTATTAAGGTTTGTCATACTACACACAGAGAAAAGCCACAAGGAATATCGAAATTGCACCGTTCATGTTCAAATTATGCGCCGCTTGAAAAACTGCAGCGAATTATATATCGCGTTTGTTTCAAATTGACAACATATAACATTATGTATTCGAAAACGTGACACCGTAAGTTGTCAATGTAAGCACAACCGTTGCATTATAATTCCAAAACGTTTTTTTTTCTTTTTGGAAATAATTCTGTAACTTTCGATCCTTTAAAAATATCTCAATAAAACTTGACATGGCCAGAGCTGAACCATTTTCGAGTTGATTTATAGGAGAGCAGATCTCTATAGGGTCAGGGAGCTAGAGGGAAGACCACCAAAATTGACCACTTTGTGTACATCATTTTTTTTAATTCGCCAAAAATTCTTTTCTGATTTAAATGTAAAAAAAATATATATACATAAATAATGCTTGTAAATCTCTACAAAAAATATGCTTACATTGGAATGTTATCTCTTTTAGCTTAAAAGGTATTAGGTCGCAGCAAATTATTGTCTTCTTTTTGGCTTCGTTTCTTAAATTTCGTAAACTTGGCTGGCTTAACTTGGGCTTTAAAATTTTTGAAAATATCCACCAAATTCCTTACAAAATTCTAAATAATATTACTGCAAGAATCATAAATTGATCTGATAAAAAGTTATATTATTCTGAAGTTGAAACTTTCAAAAAATTTCAAATTTTTGTAGGCTCTTTTCCAAAAAGGTGGTAACATTCTTTCACTTCTAAAATATCTTTTTTGTTCCGTACTAAATAATTTCTTTTCTATTTTTCAAAAAAAATTTATTACAAAAGTGCAAGAAGTAAAACCGTAGACGTACGAGCAATAGTCTCCCCACAAGCCCTATCCAAATTTTGTTAATTTTCAAGAAGTTTTTTGAATTTATTTGAAAAATTCTCAAAACGCAGAACTAGGATCAACAAAACTAAACATCAGTTATATACTTTTATATATTGGTTAAAGACGCAAAAAGTTTTTCTGGACGGCTGGCTTTTTTTTAACGATACGGGGACGACTTTTATGAAAAAAGTAATTTTTTTGAAATACATTTTCTGCGGATTGGTATTTTCGGTATTTTGATAAAAATGGGAGTTTTTTTAATTCCCTTCTTTTAAGACAAGTTTATCTATATCTATGTTGTTTAAATTTTATTTCTATTTAAATATTAACATTTTTTCTCAGAAAAGATTTAGAGTTTAAATTTTAAGATTTTTGGTTCATGGTCTAAAGAAAGTTGACCGCATTTAATTTTTATGAATTTTTGGCAAATTTTGCAAAAAAAAACTTTAGGGGTCATCTAACCCCCTAATCAGCTAGGGATCTGCGATCCTCCAAATTAACTCGAAATTAATTCAGCTCTGGACATGTCAAATTTTATTCAGATATTTTTAACAGAACAAAAGTTACAGAATTATTTACCAAAAAAAAAAAAGTTTTGGAAACACTGTTTGTTGTCGATTTTGCAATGTAATTTTTCTCTCAGTGCAGCAACATGATTATATTATTAATTTCCCTCTTGCAATTCTGTTATTTTAAAGGCCTTTTTTGTATTTTTTATACAAAAAAAAAAAAAAAAAATTATCCCAATATTTTCTTTATTGTGTTTTCAAAGTCTATTTAGGCCAGACATTATTTTTAAATATATTGTCCAAATACTTCCGGGACAAAGTACTTGTGACCTGATTTAGATAAATTTTTTCAATTGTAAAATAACCTTTTTCAACATGCTCCCCTTAAGCTTCTATCCTCTAAATAAAAAGAAAAAGCTAAAAATCATTATGAGTTTTAGACGACAAAAATGGAAGAGAACAAAACACATGCTATATTATGTCTTATAGCCAAAACCAAAAGCAACTCTAAATCCTTAATATTTAAAATCAAGAGAAAAAATAAAGTTTTATTAAAAAACTGTCAACATGACTAGAAAAATAGAAGTAGAAAAAGTCCTGCCAAAGTCACTACATGTCCCCAAGGAGCTAAAATCAAAAATTCAAAGAATCTCTACGACATATTCTTGATGCTTTTTTTTTTTTTGTCTTATGCTTTTAACTTATTTTTTGGCTTTCTTTTTCAGAAGAAAAATAGATAGAATATTGACGAAAAAAATCTTTTTTTATACAAAAATTAATTTATAAAATCCTTAAGAAAGAAATATTAAGCAAAAAAAACTTGAATATGGTAAAAAAAAAACGTACACACATAAATTCATTTTTGTATATGAAGATGAAAACTTATCAGCCAGGCAAAGGAAATTATTTGAAGCTAGAAAAAAATATTTCTTCATAAACTTCCTTACTTCTATTGCTATGTAAGAAGGAGTCTTAAATAAATTTAATATTGGCAAATGACAAGATTTTTGAGGAAACAAAATTTCGAGGAAAAGAGGAAAGAAATTGTAATTGTGACTTCATTAGCAATTTGATTTTTAGTTCAATGATTTTCAATGAGAAATAAAATTTTAATTGCATAAAAAAAGTTTAATGAATGTCAAAGAAGATTTGAAAATGTTTAATTAAAGTTACCTAATACACTAGCAACATGTTAAATCTTTTCTTATGTTTTTATATACACCATCAGAAATATGGGGAGTGTATTGAATTCCTCATTCCGTTTGTAATAATCGAAATATTATATGAGTCCCCATATATTCTAAGACGATCTAGCTATGTCTGTCCGTTCCTCTGTCTGTTGAAAAGAAGATAGGTCCCGGGGCGGATTACCTAGGCACATGAAATTTGGCTCAAATATTTATCTTTAATAAGTTTTGTTTGGTATTAAAAATGGGCCATAAATCGTCCCATAAACTAAATAGTTATGGTAAAAAAAAATCGGAAAATACCGGTATCCGTCGTGATTGCGATTTATACTTTTCGTCAATATCTCTAATTTAGAATATAGTCCACCAAAAAAAAAAAAAAAAAAGATCAGTTGAGTTTTTTCAGTCATAAAAACGAAACAAAAGCATATAAGGCAACAAATTTTCGCACAAGTAATTTAAAAATAAAAGCAAAAAAAAAAAATACCAGTATATTTTGCGATCAGAGCTAGAGAAATGAAGCCCCTCATTAGAAAGCAAATATTATTTATCGCATTTCTAAAGAACTTTTAAAGCGTAAATTTTAAGATTTTTTGGAAATAATTTTTTAATCAAGCTCAACTATTGAGATGAACATGGGCTGGGTAGATTTCGAAGGAATCATAGCCCCCATACAAAGTAAATATTGATAATCGCATACCTAAAGAAAGAACTACTAGAGCAAAAGTCTTAAGATTTTGTGGAAATAATTTCGGTATCAATTCACAATGGAGATGAACATAGGACGGATAAATATAGGAGGGAGTCGTAGCCCACATATAAAGAAAATATTGATAGTTTCATATCTAAAGAACTGCTATAGTGTGAATCATAAAATTTTTAAAGAGTAATTTTCTTAACAATTAACTATGCACTAAGGGGAGTCGTAGCCCTCATATAAAATAAATATTGTTAATCGTAAACTATAACTGCAAAAGTCTAAAAATTTTGTAGGACCCGTTTTCTTAACAATTTTCACATTTGGGGTGAATATAGGACGAGTAGAAAAATTCGTAAACCCCGTTTAATATAAATATTGATAATCGTAGATATGCGAAGAACAGAGATATTACTATATTACTTTACAGATTTTAAGATTTCGTGTCAATAAATTTCTTATAAACATACCAAATTTAGTTGAAACTGGGATGGGGAGAGCTGTATCTGTCACACAAAGTAAATATTAATTATAGTCAATTAAATGAACTATAAATGAGAGGAAAATAGGGTGATCTATTTAGTAAATTTTTATTGAGAATTTTTTATTGATTCCTCATCGATAATCACACTTGTTATTTTCTAGTATTTACTATTAGCAATTAATTGTAAAAAAATTAAATCGACTTCTCTTTAATTTAATTCTGTTAACATTTTGATTTTTTTCTATAAAATTTCTCTTAAAAAAATTATAAAAAAAATATATGGGCCATTATCATTATGAAACTGATTTAATCTTTAATAAGTTTTGTAGTAATACTATTTTAAATAATGTACAGACCTGAACTCATAAGACTTCAAACTAATGGAGTGCAAAATTTTAGTAAAATAGGTTTCATTTTATAAACATAATTGTTGTTGAAAGTTCAAAAACTTAGAAAAAGGGCTACAAATTACTTAAATTTTTCCCATTCTTCTACACCTTTTGTTTGCGCGTTTATACGTTTTGATCTTATTCTAACTTATATAAACTAATCGGCCTTTGCGGATAAATTCTAAACGTTCTTGTTTGTTGTGCAGACTTTCAACAGTTACATACAGGATAGAAAAATTTTGATGACAAAATTTTTTAATTGTAAACATTTTTTGCTTTCTTTTTTGGTCGGGGTCTGTGCGCCCCTCAATGAAATACAAATTTTTAAATAAGGATTGATACTTGTTGTAATTATGCGTATTTTGCATTAAATCTCATTCACGTGCCCGAAAAAGTCACACAGTAGTTAGTCTCCAAGTTTAGAAAACAAGAGCGAAATTTTTTAAAAAAGTCAGTTTTTCGCGCGGCATATTCACAGTTTCTAATGAAATAGCAAGGAAATTGTAAGGACCTTTTAAAAAATATGCAAAAAATGTACTTTTTGTTTTTGTATTTTTATATAGCAAATTGCAATTTGTGCAAATCTGGGATATATAGATATAAGAACGACGATATCTATAATTGATCGGGAACTTAAATGTAAGTCAAATGTCGTTGTTAGTTGAAAACAAGATACTTTTGCCAAAACAGATTTTGCTAAAGCATATTGCATAGATAGCACGAAATTGAACATAATTGGCATAAATAGTTGAATTTTGTAATGCTTAACGGAAATGTAGAGATGCATCAAAAATTTTCGAAGGATAAACATTTTATGGACTAAAAATTATTCACTTGGATTAAAAAAGTATCACAATATTAAACATGCTTGCTTTGTAATAAACTCTAATAAAATATATTTTCGCATAATAAATGGAGAAAAAAACTTAAATTCCATTCGCATTTTTCACAAAATTTTTAAAAAGCACGATTTTTATTATAATGAAAATTTTTGAAATTTTAATAGGAAAATATCATAAATTGTATTTAAATAACCTTTTGATATTGCGCATAATTTTTACCAGAGTTATAAATACCCAGCAAAAACTTTTTGGTTTTCGGTAATAGCAACTACTTATTAAAGTAGTTTCTTGGTAATGAGTCGTCATTATTATTTGCCTACTCTGTATTACATTAATAAGAACTCAATAGTATAATAGTTCAAAATTTAGAAAGTTTGCTATATATACGTATATTTTTTACAGAAAGTATATATATATATATATATATATATATATATATATATATATATATATATATAGAGGATCCTACAAATTTTGTAACAAAAATAAAAAACTTTTTTCCAGTAGTTGATAGAATTAGATATGAAGTAGGCTAAAAACAATTAAACTTATCTAATAATAAAAATATTAAAAAAAATGTATTTATTTAATAATATAATATATTGTCAACCTCTTAAGAAATTCTTCTAAATTCTTTCCACAAATCGAACTTTAAATTTGAAATCCTCGAAAAAATGTCAAAAAAATAAAAAAATGTATTACAAATTCTACCATAAATACGTGTACAAGTAAAAAGTTTGTTTTTCAATTTATTTTTTTTATTAAAATTTAAATAAATAACAATTTGTTAAACACATATCACTTTTTGTTGTTGTATTTATTGCCTTTCCTAACGACTAGGAGGACTTTTTCAAGAACAAGTAATGTTTGTTGTACTATTTTGAAACAAAAGCAAAAAAAAAACCTAAATACTTGCAAATCGAGATTAGATAAGTCTTTTACTAATATAGACAAACAATGATGAATTTCTTTTTAAATTGAAAACTAAATAAAACAAGAAGTAGCAATAAACATTCTTCAAATATATATAAAAAAATAAAAATTGAAAATAAACTGAAAAACATCCAAAGAAGACAAAGAGAAAAAAAAGGGTTAAATGAAAAAAATATACAAGAATTTAAATAATTTAACTTGGATACACTTGTTTAACATTTAATGGTTTAATGTATATACACACACAATATCTTTTTCGGGTGAGAATTATTTCAATACTTTTATTGACAAGGATGGTTGCTACATTTTTCTTCTTATTCTACGTACTTTGTACAACAAATTATCAACCATAATGAAAAGTGATGTAATGCATAAATATATTTTTTTTGTTGTTGTTGTTTTGTATTTTGTTATTACTTTCCTTTTGACTGACTGACAGTCATTTACATTGATGGTTTTCTCAGACACGCACATAGAAATACACATTTTTAAAATTTATTTTCCTTTTGCTTTTGAAATTGTATCTCATCAAAAGGGTTGGTGTCAATATTGATAAATTGTTCAACATTTAGCAACAGGCAGCAACATTTTATATAATAGCAACCAAATTTTTTAACATTTGTGCAGATATTATTTTTGTTTTCTGGGTGATGGTGAGAAGAGTAGGATATAAAGAGGAGACAAAAATTTCATTTCGATCTTTTATATAGTTTTTTCTTAGAAATTTACTTGCGTTACAGTTCTTTGTGAAATGTTGGTACCATAAGTCAACTCACTCTTTAAGGAAATAAAACTGTGATTTGAGTAGAATTTGTTGGGAAGAGAAACTGTACAAAGATAGGAACGTAAGAAGTGATTTAAAGCAGATAGCTTTAATATGGACTGAACTAAAATTGAAGTATAATTAAAATAAAACTGAACTAGAATTGAACTAAAACCTAACTAGAACTTAAATAGTACTGAACTAGAACTGAACTAAAGCTGAACTAACACTGAACTAAAACTGAACTAGAACTGAAGTAGAACTGAACTGGAAATAAACGAGACCTGAACTATAACTGAGTTAGAACTGAATTAGAACAGAATTAGATCTGAATTAGAATTTAATTGGAACTGGACCAGAACTGAACTAGAATCGAACTAGAACTGAACTAGAACTGAACTAAAACTCATCTAGAACTGAACTAGAACTGAACTAAAACTCATCTAGAACTGAACTAGAACTGAAGTAGAACTGAACTAGAAATAAACGAGAACTGAACTATAACTGAATTAGATTTGAACTAGAGCTGAATTAGAACTGAACTAGAACCGAACTAAAACTAAACTAGAACCGAACTAGAATTAAACTAGTATTAGACTAGTACTGAACTAATATTGAGCTAGAACTGAACTAGAACTAAATTAGAACTGAAGTAGTACTGAATTAGAACTTAACTAGAATTGAACTAGATCTGTACTAGGACTGAACTAGAACTAGAACTAAAATATAAAAATGAACTGAACTAGCACTGCACTATTACTGAACTAATACTGAGCTAGAACTGACTTAGTCCTAACCCAGAACTGAACTAGAACCAAATTAGAACTGAATTAGTACTGAACTAGAACTGAACTAGAACTGAATTAGAGCTGAACTAGATTTCAACTAGAACTGAATTAGAACTGAAATAGAACTGAACTATAACTGAACTAGAATCCAACTAGAACTGAGCTAGAACTGAACTAGAACTAAACTAAAACTGAACTAGTACAGAACTGAAATAGAATTGAAATAGAACTAGAAATTGAACTGAACCAGAACTGAACAATAACTGAACTAGAACTGAGCTAGAATTAAACTATAGCTGAACTAGAACTGACCTATAACTTACCTAGAACTGAACTAGAACCGAATTAGGACTGACTAAGAGCTGAAGTAGAACTGAACTAGAACTTCTTAAATAATTAATTATTCTTCTACATTATACATATTTTTCAAATGACTCTTACAAAATTTCTATTTTTCTTAAGGCAGTGTATACTTTTATGCGCTATAACACGTTTTTTCATTTATTTTCATCTTATTCTTCTTAACTAAATTACTCTTTATAATATAATATTCTACTGTTTAGCTTTTTTGCCCACAACAAAAAAACCTTTTCATATATTTTCTATTATCACAATAGTATTTGTCTTTTGTTAAAACAAATTTGTTCTAGCAGATACTCGTTTTATAAACTTATTTTTACACATAATTTATTTGCATATAATTTTTCCAATTTGTGTCGCTCCATTATTCCTTATTTGCTTAGGCTATATTTATTGATTGCTGGCTTGATTTTTTATTAAATTCTTTTTGTTTTATTTTTTGTTTTTAGCGACAGTAAAAGGAAGCTTCTGCTTTGTGTCTTTATAAACCAAAAATAATTAAATTAAAGTGCTGTAAAGTTATTTTAGGCTAAAAGCTTGGAAGTTGTCTTTTAAAAGTAAATATTAAAAGCTAGTGAAAGTGTGGAGGCAATTTATTAGCTACACGAAACAAAAATTTAGAACCTAAGAGTTCTGTAAAGCTAAATTCGTACGAAGGAAATTTTGGTTATCGTTTTGTAAAAACATTCCTGGGTTTATGAAATCAAAAAAAGTTTTGCTTTCTCTGGTGTTTAGAAAGCTAAAGTTGCTGGTCTATAATTTTTCTCTCTGTATTACCATTATCATCCTGTCTCATTATCTTTTATGTCAATTTCAAATTAACCTCGAATCTTGATTTTTTTCTTATTTCATTAAGTCTTTTTTGTTGGCTGTTATTATTTTAAAAACTGAAAACAAAAATAATGTTTTTGATGTAGAGTAATTAAATGGAAAAAGCAATTTATTACAAATTATCTTTCAGTCCAAACAAAAATAACTTTAACTACCCAACCTCCAAGCAAAATTAGCAAAAATGAAAAATAACATTTGTGATTAAAAAGGATTTTTTACATTAATTAAGGCATATTAAAAAAGCAGACAGAAAGTAAAAGAAAAATGTAAACAATTTAAATTTTTTAAGAAAAAAAAAATCGACAAAAATTTTCAAGAGTTTTTTTGCACATCCTTCGAGTCTTAAATAAAATAGAAAATTAGAACTTTCCTAAATGCTTTCATTAGCATTAAATCATTGTAGTGACCTATTGAATAAAGACTTTTATAGAATTGCTCTGAAAAATGAACTAAATACTAAAAAATACATTAAACATACCAATTCCAAAATAAAAAGGTTAAAGAGAAAACTAGTAAAAGAAGGCTTTAAGCAAATCATTAATCATTTTCTTCATAGAAAAAGAAAAGAACATAAAAAATAAACTGTAGGCTAGGGAATACATCATCGACAAATCAAAAAGTCTTCAATACATTTATTTGTTATTCAACATCAACAACAACAACAACATATTGACAACATTATGTAATATACTCACTATACATAGTAACCGTAGCAGAAAGTAAGAGAGAGAAAAAATAATAAATTACTTTTTCCAATTACCATTTGCCTCAAAGTTTTAGAGAAGAAATTTCCCTTTATTATCCCAAAAATTTCTACATTCATTCATTCATTTATAAATTCTTTTTTTTTTCTCCTGAAAGCAAAGTTTTAGAAGAAAATTCCATTAACTTTTTATTCTTTCCTTTTGGAACATTGTGCTATTATGTGACTGAATATTAAAAAGTCATATATTAATATATGCCATATTTTTTATACACAGATATATATATATATATATATATATATATATATATATATATTTATTTTTTTTCACAATATAAAAAGCCTAATAATTCTGCTAAGTTTTACATTCAGCAAAATTACTTATGTCTAGACATATAAGTTTTTTGTAACTCATTGCTATTCAACTAATTATTCAAAAAGAGAAAAAAAGGTAACTGCTAGAATTCAATTTGAAATAAAGGTGTTTTCTTGAAGACGAAAATTATATCATAAACTTCTTTGTTAAGACTTCGACTGATGGTCCCAATAACCATTTACGTGCAAAGCAACATGTTGCTGAGATGTAATAAATGTAATTAATATTATTAAAAACATGTTGCTAAGGTAATAAGAAATTAATATTCACCCCTAGTAACAGCCGGTAGAAGACAATCCAAAAAAAACTTTTTTCTAAATTTTCTTTGATAACGAAATACTAAGAATTTTCTAGCAATAAATTGCAGGCAGTGTTGCCAGGAGGTGAGAAGAAGCTGAAGTGCTGTAAGCGAAAATTTTAGATAAATATAAAAAGCCTTAATTTTTTGCGCCGATAAATATAGTGAAATGCTTAAATGGATGATTCTTTAAAAATAAAATTAGTAATATCAAATATGAAATTAATTTCTTCCTGGTTGAAGTTTTAACATTTTAGTCTTTTTAAGGCAATTTTAAAAATCAAAACAGGCTAGAGAAAAGCTAGAATCTAAAACGAAATTTTTGAGTATAAAAACAAAATAAAAAGGCAAGATTTAG
The DNA here is from genome assembly GCA_932274085.1 of Protocalliphora azurea. Lineage (NCBI taxonomy): Eukaryota > Metazoa > Arthropoda > Insecta > Diptera > Calliphoridae > Protocalliphora > Protocalliphora azurea. The sequence goes on along the minus strand of OW026521.1, from coordinate 152,859,431 downwards.
CCTTAAAAAGGATATGCTGGCAACACTGGTTACAGAAGACAAAAAATATCTTCAAAAACTTTACTATAATTCTTCATTAGCTTGTAAAACATATTGCCTGAAACAAACAAATTTGACAAAAATATTGACATACCTTTATTCCAAATGTTGCGAACATATGAATTTAACTATTAGAACCATTTCATGATTTCTAAAAGAAATACAAATAAAAAAAAATCTAGTCTAATTAGTTGCAATTTTGTTCTAGTTAAAAACTTGTTCAATTTTAGTTTTGTTCAGTTCTAGTTCAGTTCTTTTCCAATTCTAAGTCAGTTCTAGTTCAGTTCTTCCTTAATTTAAATTTAATTTTTGTAAATAAATTTCATTGGTAACAATATTTTAATTTTAACCACCTAAGCCTTTGCCTTGACAGCATGATGATAAAATTAAATAATAAGTGAATAAAAGAAAAATATGTACATTGTGAATTTATGAAAAATTTTTAATGAGTTTTTTTCCTTTTGTACTCATTGCTTGTATTGATGATATTTATAGGGATCTTTTTGAGTATAGTTGGTAGAGAAACGTTTATTGTATTCCTCAATATCCATTGCAGAAGCGTTCTACTCTAAATCTCCCTTGCACTTGGCGTTGAGTGTTGTATGTGTAGTCCATTTCGTACAAAAAAATTACGGTTGTTGTAGAAGTTTGTTGCAAGTATTGTGTAGAAAATGATCTTTATGTTTAATAATTTTAGTTAATTGGTAAGGTTATTGGTCCTGAGATTGATTTGATTTCTTGTTCTTATGTTATTTGTGTTGATTTGTGTGCTGTTAGGTGTATCTTCAGACGCTGTGTTGTTTATTTCGTGTGTACTGTGGATTTTGCTGCTGAAGCTGTTCCAGCTTCAGTTTTAATTCATTTCTAGTTCAGTTCTAGTCGAGTTCTAGTTCAGTTCCAGCTCAGTTCTAGTTCAGTCCTAGTTCAGTTCTAGTCGAGTTCTAGTTCAATTCTAGTTCAGTTCTTATTCAGTTCTAGTTCAATTCTATTTCAATTCTAGTTCAGTTTTTATTCAGTTCTAGTTCAGTTTTAGTTCACTTCTAGTTCAGTTCTAGTTCAGTTCTTATTCAGTTATAGTTCAATTCGATTTCAGTTCAGTTCTAGTTCACTTCTTCTTCAATCCTATGTCATTTATACCTCAGTACTTCTTCTAGTTCTAGTTCAGTTCTAGTTCAGTTTTAGTTCAATTCAATTCCTAGCCCCCATTGTGCTCTTTTTTAAAGCATTTTAAACTTCTTTCCTAAAAAATTGTTTTCTTTTATATCACATACATCACATCGATGAATCTGCTCACATTTCAAAGTGTTTTCTTTCCTTCTGGCCAAGTTTTCTGTTTGTTTTTATAACATTTTTATCTCTATAATTTCTTCCTCATCTTGAACTACTTCTTCAAAAGCTATTTTTTTTTTTTTTGCAAAAAATAATAGTATGAGTTTTAAAAGCCAGTCTGTGTCTAGGCTGACATTTACAGTAAAAACAAACGAAAACAAAAACAGTAAAAAGGGCATACATATAGCTGTCCGTATGTCTGTCCCTCTTTCTATCTATATTGCTGAGGCTCGTTTAACTCATATTAAATATTGTTTGCATTTCTTTTTACACACACTTACTGGTTTCAATATGAATTTTTTTGCAGCATCTATTTACTAATTCAGAAAAGTTTTTTTTTTTTTTTTGTATTTTCTTTCCTGGTGATCAATGTGAGGGCTAAATGTATGAATGGCTGATAAATACAAGCAACGATTATGTAAATGAAAAAATTTCCATTAAATTCATTGAATTTCTTTTACAAGAAAAACACAATTTTAGTTTTGTAAGCTCCATATTGTTTTGCTTTACTCATAATGTTATTACGAGTACTAAAAGCTTTTCTGTTAAGCTGATTTCATAGTATCTTTATCATGAATGCAATCTATAGATGCATGGAAGAAAAATTTTACTGTTTTTGTCCGTTGTCTAGATGGTAAGAAAAGTCAAGCATTTGATCATCAAAATGAAATTTGGCATAATTTGTCTGATTGACTTATTAGATTTATAGAAAAAATGAATTCATGCTGCTTTATTTAGTTAAGAGTTTTGTTTATTTTTCTTTTTTTTCTATTTTTTTTTTGTCTCCAACCACTTGCATTTACATTTTGCTCTAATTTAGGTTCATTAACTCTATGTGTGAGTGTGGCAGTTTTTGGTTATCAAATAAATTTTTCTAGTTGTTGTTGCTGCTGCTATTGAATAATTTGTGTTAACAACAAAAAATAATTCATCGGAATTTATTTTAAAGTAAATATTTATACAACTTATTTAGTACATGTGAGTGTTAAATATTTAATAACAACCAAACGAAAACTTAAAATGTTCTTTTGGAATTTAAGGCAGGGGAGGTGTTATTAAAAAAAAAAAAAAAAATAATAATAATAATAATAGTAATAACAATAATAATAATAATAATAATAATAATAATAATGATAATAACAATAAAAATAACAAGTACAATGATTACGAGTATATTGGAAAGCAAATTGAGAAATTAAATATATATATATATATATATATATATATATATATATATTAAAGCTTGGCGAACTTTAAAGCTTCTGGTGAAACATGATTCTTCTCCTAAAAAAGAATTTTATTAAACGTATTTATTGCCCAAAAAAGTTTATTCCAAAATGCCCTTGTTAAATTATAGTTTCTATTGCCAAATTAACGTTTACTACAGTATGTAAACTTTCAAAATCACTGTTCAATTATTATATATCTGCAATGTACTTAAACTTAAGTGTTTCTATTGTTATTGCAATGTACAATGTACGAACTATGTTCAAACGTGCAATGTATTGCATATTGCAACATTAATGTTAAATAAAAAATATCAAAAACAGATAAACAAAAACAACACAAAATAATGTTCAAAACAAGATGTTGGCCTTAAACGAGTAAGTGGATAAACCAGCAAACACAAACACAAGTATGTGTAATATATACATACACATTACAATCTTTAAGCGTTTTTGAACGACAACAACATCTTTGGTTAATGGTGTTAATTGAAATTGTCTTTTAGCCATGTTTTTTTTTCTTATTGTGGATATATTTTTGCCTTATTCTTCCACAAGCTCTTATTTTAAACAAGATTTTGTTTTTTTTATTTTGGTTAAAAGTTTAAGTGGACACTGTTTTGCAAAAAACTATCTAAGAAAAATTTTATAAAAACATCTGTTCAATTGCTCTTTTACCAACTTGACTTAAATTTTTTGTTATTATATCTTATATATATATACATTTATTATACATCTGTCCTTTCGTCTGTCTGCCTTTCTCCCTATACATCGATAAATTGTGGCCTGAAGGTTTTTAGCTTTTTTGTGCATTCACTCTATCTTTCTTTTGTGTTTATTTATTTTATAATATTCATCATCAATTTGTATTGAAATTTAACCAAGTGTTGAACTATACATCTTTGGATGCCTTTAAGCGTTAATAACTAACGATGTGTTGTCTCTAGGTAGAAATTCATATATTCAGTAATAACAATTGGCTTAGATGTGCTGCATGCTGCATCAACATTATTAACAATAGCACAGTTTGTTGCTTAAACAAATTCATGTTTTAGTTATTAGAGACTATGTGTTTTCTTTTTTCATTTTGTATTGGAAATATTGGGCAAAATATACAAAATTCATTTAACAAATGTAGCCTGAAATGGTTTTATTTATTTTTATTAAAGACATAATTTTCTCATGTAAAATGTTTATTAAGAAACTACAAAAAATAGGGTGTGTAATTTAAAAGATAAATCTATTTTTATTTTGTATTTGGAAATGTATTTGTTCCTTTTTGTTCATTGCAGGTAATATTTTTAAATCAAAATCTTTACAAAACATATTTTGGGTAAGATTTGCTTTTTAAGAACTCATATTAATTTTAAACTTTACGCAAAACTAAAGCATTTCTTTAGAAACTGAAATCTCTGATCTACTTTTACTCTAGTTCAGTTCTAGTTCATTACTAGTTCAGTCCTAGTTCAGTTCTAGATCAATTCTAGTTTAGTTCTAGTTCAGTACTAGTTGAAATCTAGTCCAGTTCCAATTAAGTTCTAGTATATTTCTAGTACAGTTCTGCTTCAGTTTTAGTTCAGTTCTACTTCAGTTCTAGTTTAATTATAGTCCAGTTATAGTTACAAGCAATTATTCCGCAAACCAAAAAATCAAGAGCTCAGCCTAGGATGCATCAGTTTCAGGAAGGAGATTATTGCATTATAATTATTATTGCTAAATAAAAGTTAAAGATTATGAATACTTTTAAAGTGCAAGTTTTCTCTTCTGATGATCAAATTTCATTCAGTGGAGTGGGTTCTCTTTCAGTAACTGGGCTCGAAGGGGAGCTTATGATTTTAGCTCACCATGCTCCTTACTTAATTCGGAAAGTGTCATTTTGAAGTAGGAAATACTAAGACACTAAAATTAGATAGTGATCACGAGGAGGCATCTTACTATTTAAAAAAATGACAAACTCAGCGCCTATTACAGAATTGCCAAAAAATCTCATAAGATTGTAAAGCGTGTTTATGACGTTCTTGATTGGTAAATTGTATAAGCTCTAATTCAATTCTGGTTCAGTTCTATTTCAGTTCTTGTTCAGCTCTAGTTCAATTCTAATTCAGTTCTAGTTCAGCTCTAGTTCAATTCTAATTCAGTTCTAGTTCAGCTCTAGTTCAATTTTAATTCAGTTTTAATTCAGTATTAGTTCAGTTCTAGTTCGATTTAAGATAAGCTTCAGTAAAATTTTTATACAAATTGAAACACCTTGTTTCTGTTTGGCATTTCTCACACTGTTTCCCAATCTGTATTTGCATTTTTTCCGATATTTGCTTAAGGCTTCCTTCTTTTTATGAATTTCATTTTTTTTTATAGAAAAATAAATTTGTTTGCTATATTGCTGCTACATTGATTGGATCAACATACGTGTTGCATTGGCAAATATGAATTGATTTTGGTGGCTTGATTACATTGTTGTTAAATAACCAGAAATGGTATTACTTTTAAACAAAAAATAACATGATGGCACCTTAGCAAAAAGTAAATGTCTCCAATGTAAGGCCTAATTTAATATCATATAAATTGAGAAATATCTCTTAACAATAAAAAGCTTTTTTTAACAAAATCAGATTCTCAATTCATAAAATTAAAAATTCTTTCTTTATAATTACTATTATCCGCTCTGTTTTTTGCTCTACTTTTTAACCATTTCCAGTTTTTGTTGACGTTCTTTGTAGCCCATTTGTTTTCACTGATAATCAGTCTTATTAAAAGATCACCAGCAAACACCCGAGAGTACAAGCATGTCAGCCAGTCAATCCCTTTTGTAAATCTATAATATAAATCTAGATTAAGTTTTCTGGTTGTCTATAAATTATATTTTGCTGTAAAAATAAGGAGTAACACCATAAAACTTAATGCGGCTTCCTATACAAATTCACATAACAATTCACTTACACACATTTCCATACACACATTTAAAGCTACCTTTAACACATCAGAGTTGTTCTGGTTTCTTACATTTTATATAATTTCCTAAATATATGTAAATATGACTTGATAAGTTTAAACAGCATAAATATTTTGTACAGTTTCTTAAGGTTTTATATAGACATCCGTTTCTTCCTGAACTTGTGCAAAATCATGTTTTATTTTTTTTAACTTTATAAAGTTAAAAAAATAAAATATGTGTAATTTGAGCCTACGTTATGGGTTAAATAGTGAGTACTTCCTAAATGATCTGGTTTTGAAGTTAAAGCATTATTTATTTATTTAGTTGATTTTACCGACTTTATATTAAAAAAAAAGACAAGAATTTGAACTAATAGCAGCAGACAACTAACAACCACTACAACGATAACGATGACAGCATATTATGAAAAAGATAAATTTTTTACTACACTTCTTGGCAAAGAATTAAGTAGTGTAGAAAAAAAACGAGCAAAATAATGATGAAAGGAAGATAGAGAAAAGAGTCTACTTCAATTAAAGATGTACAACACTGTGCTTACAACTACCACTTAATAAAACCAGGATGATGTCTTTTTGTGGCAAAGAAGGATAAGGTTAAATGTTGTGTTCTTCTCAGGCATTACTGGATTTACACTTGATATTTTTTTAATTTAGTTTTAGTTTAGCTCTAGTTCAGTTCTAGTTCAGTTCCAATTCACTTATATTTCAATTGTAAATTAGTTCTAGTTAGGTTCTAGTTCAGTTCTTATTCAGTTCTGGTTTAGTTCTAGATCAATTCCACTTCAGTTATATTTTAGTTCTAGTTCAATTCTAGTTCATTTCTAATTCAGTTCTATATCAGTTCTACTTCAGTTATATTTTAGTTTTAGTTCAGTTCTAGTTCAGTTTTAGTTCAGTTCTAGTTCACTTGTAGTACAGTTTTAGTTCACCTGTAGTTCAGTTTTGGTTCATTTCTTCTTCAGTTTTATTATATTTCTAGTTCGGTTCTAATTAATAAAAAAAATTCTAGTTCAGTTTTAATTCAGTTCTGGTTCAGTTCTAATTCAATTTAAGTTCTGTTCTATTTCATTGCTAGTTCAGTTCTAGTTCAGTTCTAATTCAGTTCTAGTTCAGTTTTATTATATTTCTAGTTCGGTTCTAGTTCTGTTATATTTTAATTTTAGTTCAGTTTTACTTCGGTTCTAGTTAAGTTCTAGTTTAGTTCTAGTTAAGTTCTAGTTTAGTTCTATTTCAGTTCTAGTTTAGTTCTAATTCAGTTCTAGTTCAGTTCTAATTAATAAAAAAAGTTCTAGTTCAGCTTTAATTCAGTCCTAGTTCAGCTCTAGTTTATTTTAAGTTCTGCTCTAGTACACTTCTAGTTCAGTTCTGGTTCAGTTCTAATTCAGTTCTAGTTCAGTTCTATTGTATTTCTAGTTTGGTTCTAGTTCAGTTACATTTTAGTTTTAGTTCAGTTTTACTTCGGTCCCAGTTCATTTCTAGTTAAGTTCCGTACTAGTTCTGTTCTAGTTCAGTTTGAATTCAGTTTTAGTTTAGTTCTAGTCTCTAGATCAACTTTTAATTTTAGTTAATTTTCAGCCTCTTTTGAAAATGTTTGCCTGTTAAAGATGAAGTGGAAGTTTTATGCCCATTTTTTATTTTGGATTTTTTTTTTCATCTTATTCTTGCGCTGTATACTCCACTTCACATTTTCATGTCAAAGGCTTGCCATGCCCAGAACATTTGCTGTGTAGGAATATGCCTCTAAAACTGTTGTGTTGTGTTTATGATGACGATGACTATGACTATAGGAATGATGATAATGAAGTAAGACTACAACAGCATCATCATAGTAATGGCAACTATGCCATAACGTAATGTTGCATACAACAAACAAAAATTTGTGTTATAGAAGATAAAAGATGCAAGAATAAAATAAAATGTTTCATATATTTTTTTGTTCCCTTGATTTTTGTCATGCTGTTTTTGCTTCTAGTGTCATGCGCTGATTATGATGAAGCAGCCTAATTAAACACTCGTTGTCTACTGGCTGGTCTCATTCTGATTCTCTACACAATCCATGACGGTTCTTAAGCATTTTAAATCCTTAGCAAATTCATGATTTTATCTAAAACAAATAAATTAAAATTTTATGATCAATTTTTATATGTTGCCAATAAAAAATTATCTCTTGACTTATTTTATTACAATGGCCTTTTTAAAGGCAGATTGTCGAAATTGAAAATAAGAAAAAAATAAACCAACATCAACATTTGATTAATTTAAAAACTACCCACCTTGATCCTGGCAACATAATAAAAACAAACCCACTCAATTTGAAACTACATACTTGTCAATTGTGTTTTTGAAATGAGCATGAAATAAAAAACTATGGCTGTTTTTCTTTTTTTAAATACATAGTATAAAAATCTATCAATATGTTTTATCATCATTTACTCCAAGTGCCATTAAAATATGTGAGGAAAGTTGTGCATAAAAAACCGAAACTAAAAAAAATTTCCACCATAAAATGGTGGGTTGCTGCTAATACCTTTTTTCCGATTTTTATTTTTTTGTTCATACTTGGTCGTTTTTTGATTTATTTACATGACAAGCGGGTTAATTACAACATGTTGTGGTTTATACGGCTTGTTATTTTTATAGTACATACTACTACCGCACACACAGAAACCCAAAGAACCATAATAAAAAGTCATCGTCATCATCAGCAGCACAACAAAAGCAACAACATCAGGATAAAAATAAATTAAAAAAAAAAAAACAAACGAGGAAAAATCATCAGAAATTGAAAATAATATAAAACAAAAAATAAAAAAAAACTACTTTCGATGTATTTATAACCAACAACAAAATATTTTTCCCCTGATCCTTTCGCAGTCAATGGAAATGTGCACAAAAAGGAAACCAATACACAAAAAATGCCAACTAGGGCAAAATGTAAAAAATCGAAAAGAACTACAGTCTAAGCTAGAGTCATGTATAGGGATTTTAATATTTTGTAACAGGGGAATATAAAAATATTAAATCGAACAGCTAAAAATCATGTTCAGGTTGTGCTCAATTCAATAGACAAACAAAACGACAGGCAGATAAAAAAGAGTAGAAGAGAGATGGAAAGAAGGTTTAATCGGTAAATAAAATGAAAGGAATAAAACCAATAACACCAAAAAAGCACAAAATAAAACAATATTACAAATTGTTGCAAATTAATCAAGAGGAAGACAATAACAATAACAGAAACTTACTATATGTAAACAGTACAACAACAGCGCCACATCAACTAAATCCTGGCATTCAACACATAAATTTACTATCAGCCATCAGCACGCAATCTATTATTATTTGTTAATTTTTTTTATTCCCTTTACACCAGTTTTTTTTTGTTTTTCCTTTTTTTTTTGGTTCCTTTTCATTTCATATATATGTATATATATCTCCTACGTGAAAAAAAATCAACTTCTGTGGTTTTAATCAAATCAATACTATTGTTTTGGTTGGTTTTTTCTTAACATACAATACTAAAATAGATTCTGACAGTATTTGTAATTAGTTTTTAATGAAATAATATATAGGGATGCAAAAAAAAAAAAACAGGAGAGGGAAATGGCCAAATAAGTTCTAAGAGGGAATACATTTCTAAAGGTTTGATTTAAAGCTTATGCTATACAAAAAACTGAAAAGAAGGGAATGTACTATTTTTATATTAAAAATTAAAAAATACTTTTTAATAAAGAATGTGGGTATTTTGGGATTTTTGCAAAAGATTTTAGGAACTTTTTTAATTCGTTATTATGGAATTTTATTGTTTAAACAATTTTTAAACACTTTTTTTTGTTAAAGAAAACTTGTTAATACTCATCTATGGATATTTTGGGAATTTTAAATATTTGTTTGGGAATGTGGAAATTTTTTAGAAAATTTATATTTTGGAAAAAATTATAAAAAGTACAAATATCGTTTTACAAAGGACCTTATTGATTATGAGTTTTAAAATAAAACCCAACAAATAATGATTATTTTTTTTATACTTTTCGCTCAACATAATCATTATTCTTATTAAAAATCAAAATTTTTATTAAAATTCAAAATTTTTATTTAAAATCAAAATTTTTATTAAAAATCAAAAAAATTTTTATTAAAAATCAAAATTTTTACTTACTCTTTCCAAAAACCAAATTACAAAAGTTTTGATCTTTTAGTGAAAAATCGTATTTTTAGTGAAAAATCTGATATTTATAAGAAAATTACGATTTAAAAAAAATATATATTTTTAGTAAAATTTTGATTTGAAGTACAAAACTAAGGGTTTTGCTTAAAAAAATCTGAATTTTTGTGTTAAATCGAATTTATAATCAAAAATGAATCTTTTTGTTAATTATTAATTAAGAACAGAGAATAAGTTTTATTTTTTGAGCAATAAAATAAAAATCAGAAAATAATGATCACAAGTTGAGCGAAAAAATCTAAATCAAAAATAATCACTATGTTTGAGTAAAAAGATCAAAAACATAATTGTTATGTTGAACGAAAAAATAAAAATCAAAAATAGTCATTAAAATTGATTTTTTTAAAAATAAAAAAATAAAAATCATTCCGAATTTCATTAGAGCCTGTTCTCAGAATTATATTTCTGTATTTAACACTTTTATCCGATCGTTCCTTGTATCTGATTTTTTATTTAAAATTTCGAGAATAATGACTATTTTCTGTCTTTGCATTTTAAACATATTTTACGTATTTTTAGCTTTTTAAAATAGAGTTCTGGAAATTTTAGCTTCAAAAAAATATTGTGCAAGCACAAACTTATATTAGTTTTCTTTTTAAGCAATGGAATTTATAAATTCTAACCCTACACCACTATAGGTGGGGAGGGTATAATGCGTTTACGCTGATGTTTGCAAAACCCAAAAATATTGGTTCAAGAAACTTTCTGAATCGATTTAATGATGTCCGTCCATGTAAACCTTGTAAGCAAACTACAGGTCGCAATTTTGAAAATATTGTAATGAAATTTGGTGTACAGATTTTTTTAAGGTTCAAAGACGTAGCCTATTGAAATTGTTTATGATCGGTCTATTATTTCACCTAGCCCCCGGAACAGAGGGTTAAAGATCATAAAACCCTTAAATATAGTAATATTTAATGAAATTTAGCACATGTTTTATATAAACATAAACCTTTGTGCTAAATTGCATGAAGAGCGGCCCATAATTGACCACAGCTCCCATATAAACTCCCTCTCAGAAAATCACTCTAACAATCAGTTGAATATATCACACAAATGAATATTATATAATTAGAAACCGCACTGCCAAATTTTATGATCGGCCCATAATTCACCACAGCTTCTACTCGTATATAAGAACCACTTCCAGGAATCACTCTAAAGTGCATTAATAACATAATATGTATAATGCATTCGTATGTTCGATAGAAATATACAATATGCTTAATACAAGTATTGGACCACAATTAGTGTTTTAAGGCTAATTCTATAGCCTTTTTTAATTTGCTTTTAGCCTCAAACTTTTCGTTTTAGCTTCTAGCCTTTTTTGATTCTTAAAATTGCCTTAAAAAGTCTAAAATAATAGTATTTCAACAACGAAGAAAATAATTTCTTATTTCCTATTACTAATTTAATTTTTACAGAATAATTCATTTAAGCATTTTTGTGTATTTATTCACACAAAAAAAAATCTTTTTTATTTGTATTTAGCAAAAATTTTTGCCTGCGGCGCTTCATTATTCAAATCAAAAGCAACTCATACATTATTAACTAATTTGATGTTATTACTAAATCGATTATTATAATTATTTTTTTAATTTGCCTCATTAAATATTTATAAACATAATTTTAACAAATTCTTATAAAAGCGAAAAATTAGCTAAAAAATTAAAAAAATGCTTAATAAAAAAGGAATTATAGTTTATAAGTATAATCCAAATTTGTATGGGAATTTTTTGAATAATTTTTCATTTGGGTAATTTTACTGGTAGCTGTTCTGCATTTTATTTATAAATTTATTACAATGTCTTTAAAAAATATAAATAACTAGTGAGAACGAGAAAAAAAAATAAGTTTTTTAATTAAAGAAAAAATTTGACATTTTTCTGGTCATATTTTATGCGACATATAGCCTTTTTTTTACCTTTTTTAAAGTTGAATTTAGCCTCTTTCTTTCTCGGCTCCTGGCAACACTGTCCAAAATTGACCCCTCACTGTTCTCTAAATCGTCTTTCGAATAATCAAACAAATAAATTTTTGATGAAAAAAGTCGAAATCGACTTGAAGAAATCATTATTAGAATCATGATTTTGAGAAAAAGATTTTGGTTATTTTGGAATTATTTATTTATTTTTAATTATTTATTTATTTATTTTATATTTTAAAAAATTTATTTTTCTAAACAATTTTGAAAATTTTGGGATTAAAAAAAATAATATTAAAATATCCATTATTGCCAGAATAAAATTTAATTTTTTTCTGGAAATTGTTTCAAATGAAAGAAATAACAATAAAAATTTTTATTACAAAATATTATGAAAAAAAAAAAAAAAAATATAGTAAATATTAATTAATTCTGCTCCATATAAAACTTATATATTTTTATAAACTAAAATGACAATGGCAAACAGTATCGAGCATAAAAAATGCAACGCTAAGCTATATGATTTTTGATCGCATTGATTAGGGCTATAATGTTATTAAATTAGCCAATTTTTTTGTGACTTTATTTTTTTTTTGGTCTTAAACAACAATTGGATGTTATTCTGTTCCAAATTGTTATACATAGGAATAGTTATTATAAATGTTGTTTAAGCAGTTGTAAATTAATGCGAACAAAAAAATGCAGCACAAAAAAAAATTAACAGAATATTGGAAATTTTGATAAAAAATAATGATTGAAAAATGCCGAAAACTATAATTTGATTGCATTACCATCAATTACTACCAATTTACATAAATTTAAGGTCATTTTAACTACAAAGGATATTCACGATATCAAAGACGCTCTTTCTCCTTTCTTTTTCAAAATTTAGGAATATTTTACAATAACATTATGATGATGGTACTGAAATAATATTGATGTGTAGTACTAATATTAGGATTCTTAAAAATTATCTTTGATACATAATATACAATACGATACGATCATGGGGAAAAAATTGATAAAATTCATGGAACAGTAGATATTTGATATTACTCGAATGAACATATGTGACCATTTAAATTTACTACGACCATCAATCGCCGATTTAATTATATTAATATGGTAACGAGAAACCCTTTTAACATACCACAACTCTACTTTTGGAGGCAGGTCATTTATTATATTAACGAGTACTGCTTAACGGAAATGAGATTCTATTATAACAACTTGAATAATATGTCTCTAAAGGCATATATTTATTATTTAGACTGTCTACATAGACGTATTTCCTTAAATATTAACTTCCAATAGTAAAAGAGTGCAACACGCATGATGAAATTTTAATTATTTGACATAAGAAGAGTATAATTCCTAATTGTCTTTTCCTGTGTTAGAATTTGTTCCAAAACCAAATTTAAGGAATATTTCAACATTATTGTGTTATAGGGCATTAAATAATGTCGTGTCATTGCGAAAAAATTAAATTTAGCTGTTAATTCCATCACAATAACGATCGAAACCGTCGCGTTATTTAGGTTCAAAGCTCTTATACAATTATAAATTATCAAGTTAAGCCAAGCTATGAAGAATATTTGATTTGTTTTTCATAGTAAGCATTTCAGAGTAATAAAAAAATTAATAATAATAAAATAAAATAAAATAAAATAAAGAAATATAAATCTCTATAGAAAACTTTCCAAAATAGTTAAGAAAAATAGGAAAATCTACCAGAAAGTGGTATTATTTGCTAATATTTATATTATTTGTAGATTTCATGTGTTTTGGTCTATATGAAAGAATAGCAAATCATGGTATAAATAAAGATTTTTATCAAAATCAAAAAAAAAATCATTTTGATTTCTTCAGAGTTGCACTTTCTTTGTACGCTCAAATTTACAACTGCTTTTACTAAACGTTTAATAATTTTCCTTCGTATAAAAATATTCGAAAAAGATTGTATACAACAAGAGTTTATGACCACAAATATTAAAATCACAACAGTATAGTTACATCAGGTTACTCTACAAGCAAAATATGTACAAACAAAAATCAATCACATAGCGTTGCATTTATTATGCTCGATACTGTATGTACTCTTTTTGGCTTCTAGTAAGAAAATGACATTTATAATATTACATAAATTAAAGAGACAAATTTCTAATACTTTTGGAATAACAATGTTATATTTTATTTAATTTCTTTTATGAATTTTTAAAATATTAAAAATATATTTATTTAAAAATTTTTATAGCAAAGCTTGTGATAAAAATTAAAACATCATAACTTCATATTCAAATAACACTTTTCGTTAGTTAAACCCCTTAGTATCTCCCTTCATTCATGTTAATTTCAACAATTGATTCATAAATTTCTCATTTAGATTATAATAATAATTTATTAGCAACAAGAACAAAAGCAGCAAAAACTATAATTAAACAAATCAACCAAACTTCTTTAATATTTCACTCATCATTCTACAAATAAATATTTTTGTAGCTTCAACAAATTGTATTTTCATTAAATTTTTTTTTTTTTTTTGCTTTTTTTGGGGAAAAACATGTCAGAAGCCATCAACTACATATGCCGCTAGATTTAATGTTTTTTTTTTCGTTCCATTTTGCTTCTTTTTTGATTATGGTGTTGGCTGTCAGTTATTGTGGTCGATTTAGAGGTTTCGAACTTTTTTTTCTATTTTCATTTTATGTTGTTTTAGTTTCAATATTTAGACGGTGAATTTTTGTTGTTGGTGTTGTTGTAGTGATTCGGTTTATCGGTATAAAGTTCTAACAAGGTAAAGAAAGAAGGTGTTTGTTTCTATATATGTATGTATGCATTTATGTATGTATGTATGTATGTACGTATATATGTATATATGTATGTATGTATTTTCAGATTGTTGCTTCATGTTTTATGTGGTAATTGTTAGTTTGTTTTTGTTTTTTCTCGAGGCTTTGTAGTAATTTTATTTGAAGGAGGTGTGTTAATTTTCTTGCTTAATATTTGGCTGAATTTAAAATTATGCTGTTCTAGGTTTATTGCTAAGTTTTGGTTAGGTTAGGGGTTTTTTTTGTTATATAATCCAGGGTTTGAAAAAGATATTAAATAAATATTTGTTTTATAATTTTTAGCAAAAATTTTAAGTTTAATTTCTTAGAATGTTGAATGTTTTTTTTTCAAATGAATTAAGGATTATTAATTGATTTTTTTTTTTATTTAATTAAAAACTTCATCAAATTTAATTAAAAATTTCCTGACAACGGATTTTTTTTTAACGCAATGGTGTTAGATTGAAACTAAATTTGTGCCAAAATGAACATGAAAGTGATAAAATTTGATACCGCATTGGTATGGACTTGAAAACGAATCGGTATCGAATTCACATTGCCTGTTTTTTAAACCCAACCTTATTTGTAATAAATTAAAAGACAAAAAAAAATTGTTTTGTATTTGTTGTCATATTTTTTATATATATTATTGTAAAAGGTATGTAAATATAATAAAAACACATGTAATTATAATTTTATCGCTTTTTTTCCAATCAAAAAGTTTTGTTCTGAACTGCGTTCACGGGCCTAACAGCGGCAAAGCTTCCCTTAAGTCATCCATACTTAAATAGGGCAAACTCTTAAATGTCACTTTTACGGCTAAAGAATACAAGAAATAATTACATTTTATGTTAATGTTAGATATAATTTTTAAACTCAGCTTTCAAATAAACAAAAATAAATGGTATATTTATTTCTCTCCACGTATTATCAAGAAATTATTTTCGCTTCATCAACATCATTATTTTTATCAATTTTTTCGTAAATGATTAATTATTCCACATTAACTTTATGCATTTACAATCGCAATTTAATAACAACAGAAAAACCAGGCCAAACAAAACTTCAAGTGTAGTAGACTGGCAATATAAATTCTGGCGGCGGCTTTTTTGAGTTACAGAGAGTGTACCATTCGAAAATTGAAATGAAAATTTATATCTGAACCAATTTAAAAGAATAATATCTGAGTAAAATCGTACAGCTGAGAACTAAAAAAAGCGTTGCCATAGTTACCTCTTTTAGTTTACGAAATATTAGACTTTGAATTTTAAAAATTTTCTTTCGCTATTCGGGTCCAAATTTTCACAGATTTTTTAACATATATTTTTATTTAGTTAATAGCAAATTACAAAATTGTGTAAAAAATTAAATGGTGAACAAATCTTTACGAAATCGTAAGCATTTGAATTTAAAAAACCCCGCAAATAATAAGAAACGTCAAAAAAAAAATCAACTATAATCAGGAAGCTAAATTTTATATAAAAAATAATTGATAATAAAAACTGTGCATTTGTAGGCGGCACAAATATCTTTAAACTTGTTCACAAGCGGTATACGATTTGTGAAAATTTATAACTTGTGTTTTGTGACGCAAAGCATTATTTCATACGCATATGTTAACAAGTTAAAAACGAAAGTTTTCGAAAAATAAATACCGTGTAAGATGGCAATGCAAACACAACCATTAATTAAATATTTTCTTAAATTTAATTAAAATATTTCTTAAATTTAACAAAAATATTCCTAATTTAATTAAACATTTTCTTCAATTTTGTTATACATTCAATTTGTTTTAACATCTTTTTAAATTTTACGATGTTCTTGACTTTCTTTGCAAGAATTTCCTTTATGAAATTTCCTTTCAGCCTTAATTGCTGTAGGCAGCTTTGTCTGAATTTTAAGTGCATTATTTCCTGTCTTTTATAAAAAGCTTCAAGAATATAATTTCCAAATAACTGTAAAATCATGTTCAAAATTTTAACCGAATTTTTGCTGTAAATCTAAATAATTTTCCAGAAATTCTTTCTTAAGCTCGTGCTGAATTGCTAATATTTTTCTATCGTTTGCAACTTGTGTTGAATACTAATTATTTTCAATGTTTGCAAACAATCATTTCGGTATTAAAATCTTTGGAGAGAAAGAAATGTGAAAACAATTATTTTACGAGCAATCTGAGAATACCTACAATATTTCCATGTATAAATGTGTCATTTACACATATGTATTAGGGTGGCCCCGTTTGTATGGAGGGAGCAAATTAAAATCTCCTTCATTCTAAGATATCTTTTCTCAAAATTTTCGTCCTAACATTATCCTTTTATGAGTTGTAATAAAATTAAAAAAGGGCATGTTTTATGGTTTTTCTGATTTTTTTTCATATTTTTGTCAAAGGATCAATATGAAAAATTGGTGCAAAAAACCAGGTGCAAATGAATTCAAAATTTTGCAATTTTAATTTATTACAATTTTTCGCAACATAATTTACTTCATATACAAGTGTTTCTATATGCGAAGGAATTAAATGAATTTAACATCGAAGCACGCGTATTTTTATAAGCTTTTCAATGATATATAACACTTTAAACTTCTGTTAACAAACAATGAAAAAAGTTAAGTTAAGTGAAATACGCACAAAATTTATGTTTACAAGAGTTAAGTAAAACACAGAGAGCGATTTTTTCTTATGACTCACAATAAGAAATTATTCTCTGTGTATAACAAATTGTAAACAAATACAATTCTTAGCATAATTTTGTTGGTATATCATTAATTTATTTCGTTGTTTGGTTAAGAGAAGCATGAAGTGTTATATATCATTAAAAAGCTTATAAAACTACGCATATTTTGATGCAAAATTCGAATAAAATTCGAATAAGTTCGAAAAACCTGTTTCGGATAGCTGCTATTATTTTGGTCCTTTTTTATTATTTATGAGTAAAAATTCAAATATTAATTTTTTTTTTTTTTTTGTGAAAAATTGCAATATTTTTTACTCATTTGGACATGGTTATAAATTTTAGTTGTGTCATTAAATGCATATCCCAAAAACTTTTCTTGGGATACCAAATTTTCATATTGTTCCTTTGGCAGAGATATGAAAAAAAATCAGAAAAACCCGAAAAGGACCTTCATTTCATTCTGAGCCAGCTCGTGAAAGGATAATGTCAGTACGAAAATTTTGAAAAACGAAGTGAATTTACATTTATACTTTTACATCTACATCAATACTTTATATTTTAGGTTCACCCTAATGTATATACATATACAACTAAACTAAATGTGTTGTGTGTATTTGAAAATATAATGGTAAAATCAATGAATAAATGAACGATTGAATGAATAAATGAACGAATGAAAGAATGAATTGTATGACAGACAAACAAATAAAACCAAATGTAGATGAGAATCCATACACTAAAATGAAAACAGGAACAAACAAAAGGAATCTATTTAATCGTAATATGTGTATGTGGTCACAAATTAAGCTTTCTGTTTCTTTCTTCGTACTCCTAAACTCACCAACATTTTATAACTAAAGTTGGCCCAAAAAACTTTCTCTCCATGTTGACGATGGTTCATTTTCTGTTAATGATTAGAACAACGTAGGAAAAAGCCATAGGAGGGAGTAACAAAAGATGAAGTTTGTGTATACCCTACCTCGACGCTTGCAAGAATTTGACGACAATTTTCATTTGGCGTTACGAATGTCATGAAAGCAATCAACATAATAACTATAAAAACAAAAACATTTATGTATTGGAAAAAACAAATAATGAAAAAATACCATATAAATATCTATACAAACTCATTTATAATGACACTCACACATGAAAAAAATTAACGAGGGTGGTAGAACATGTGTAGCATAAAACGGAAACAATAGACCAAAATTAAGTGAAACAATACCACAACCATTCAAGCATTTAAGGAAAGCCCAACAACATCAATAGCAGATACTATTTAAGTATGAAAACGAATAAGTTTGTTGGAAATAACAAGTCTTAAGCTTTATAGCCCTCCAAGCATTTCCTTCCGGGCCTCTCTCCCTTTCCTCCATCCAGAAAACAATATAAAAAGTAAACTAAAATTAATTAATCATATAAACTTAAATGAATAAATGGCGGTTATTTTTTCATACCACTTATTCCACTCTGACGAGCTATTTTATAGAGAGGAGCGTTTACTTGTGTTACTAAGAAATTTCTTGGCTATTTATCAAAAAAAAAAAAATCAAAAAATAAATAAATAAAAATATAAAAATAAAAAAAAATAAAAATAAATTCTTAATAGAACTCACGTCTAGTCGTGTGCTTAATGTTAAACTCTCTATATGTGAGTGATGGACGACTGCCACTGACCATGATGATGATGTGTTGAGACGACAGACGTTTTTACTGTATTATATTTTTACTTTAATAGTTATTCTTCATTTAACTCATCTAAAAATGGAACTTCCGTATTACGCACCAAATGAAGCTGTCACTTTAAATGTCAATTTGTTGTATGTTGTATTTTCTATATATTTTTTCTTTGAAGACAACTTTGAATTTATAACGCATTTTACGTGTTTAGAGAATAAAAAAGAAAATACATAGGAAAACATCGTTAATGAAATAAGGAATGTAGGAAATTTTTTAAAGGAGTTTGTAGGTACTTTGATATTTAATGCAAAAATTTTAAATTAAAAAAGAAACTGAAATTTAGTTCTTAATGTTTTTAACTTAACCGATTCAGTTTTATTTAAATTAGGGGATTTATTTCTTCTAAATTTTCTAAAGCAATTCTAAATAAACTATTTTATTTTTAATGAATTTTCTAATTCTAATGAATTTTCCAATATACTGTAATATTCTAAACGTAAATTTTTATTCGATTATAAATAAACCGAATGATTTTTAATAGATTCTTAACAAAGGTATTGATATTTAATTTATTCCTTTCTAGAGTACACGATTTTAAGTAATTTTTTCGGTTCTTAAAAATATCACTATTTATTCCATAAAAAAGTATTTTATTTTTTATTAGATTCTGAATTTAATTCTTATTAACAAAAATTATTCCATTCAAAAACTAGTTTATATTTTATTATATTTTGAATTAATCGATTTATTTTTTCTTCGTCTTTCAAAAATCGTATATATAAAAATAATAATTTTTTTTATTCGAGTAAAACCCCACTTCAGGTTTTATTTGATTCAAAATTAATTTTGTTTAAATTTCATTCGATTTAAAAAAGGTCTTGATAAGGGATTTGAAGAACATATTTTTTTCTGACTCCTTAAAAAAATCTCGTCATTTATTCTACAAAAAAACCCATTTCATTTTTTATTCGATTCTGAATTAACCGTTTTTTTAATTAGATTTTTGATTTATAATAAAAAAATTATTCGAATAAAAACCGGTTCTTGTTTTATACGATTTTATATTAATCGATTTATTTTTTTGTATTTTCAAAAGACGTTGATTTTTCATAATAATTTAGATTTCATTCGATTTAAAAAAGGACTGTTTTCTTAATAAAAAATTATATTTTTATTTAATTGAAAACGCCGTTAAGTCTTGATTTGAGTAAAAGTTATTTTATTCGATTAAAAAAAATAAAGAAATAAAGAATAACTCTATCTTTTATTCGATTAAAATCCTGTGCATGTTCTATTCGTTTAAGATTAACTGTTTTAGTTTTTATTTAATTCAAAAACAAATAATATTTTTATTTCTTTTATTCGATTAAAAAAACGATTAGAATGAATTAGTTATTCGATATTTTTTATGCAATTAAGAAAAAATATTTTTCATAAACAATATATAATTTTTATTTGTTTATTCGATTTAAAAATTAATTCAAATTTGTTTTCTATTCGATTCATAAGTTTTTATTCGATTGCCAAAAATCACATTTCATTTTCTTCGATTTAAAAAAAAAACAGTTCATTCATTATTCGCTTTTTTTTTCTTAAAAAGCTTGAAAAGGGTGAATTCAAAAAAATCTTGTTTTATTCGATTTGATGGTTTTATTAGAATTTATTAAACCCGGGTTACTTTGATTCGATTTTAAATAATCTGTTTTATTTTTCTTCATTTTATTTTATTTATTATAATTATTTATTTATTTATTGTTATTATTATTTTTTTTGTTAAAAATATAAAAGTTTATCTCGACTAAAAAAGAAAATCGATTTATTTAAAAACAAAAAGAAAAAATTGGAAAAATAATTGTATTTTAAATTAACCGGTATTTATTCGACAAAAAAGTCTTTAATTTTATTTGATTTGATTCCAAATGTATCCACTTTTATTTATTTTTATATTATTTCTAGAGTTCGACGGAATATACGGTTTCGGATAAAGCCAAAAAATCGGTTTCGGTCAAGATTCGTTTTTCGAAACTTTTTTCTGTATGTTTCTTTTCAGTTTTTTTTTTTTTTGTATGTTTCTTTTCAATTATATTATTTTATACGAATTAATTAATAACTAATTGATTAATATTCAACAAATATTATTATATTTGTGTATGTAAAAAAAAATAAAAGGTAATGTTATAATTTAAGTTAGTCGGGATTTACACATAGCAATTTTCTTCTTCTTTTCTTTCTACCGCAATTCTGACTTAGTAGGCGTAAATAGAATGTAAAAGTTTATTATTCTCTTCTCCTCTCTCTCTCTTCAGCGAACTCAGAATAGCAACAAGAAAATTTTCTGTGTGAATCCCGACTTATAAACGTTGAAGCTGAATATTCGATTTTTTGGTCGAATATTAGGTTCGGTTCCGACCTTAAAGAATTGGTATCGCTCGGACTCTAATTATTTCTATAGATTATTTTTTATTCGATTAATCAGTTTAAATTTATTTTTTTATTAAATTCCTAAATAACGGTATTCCATACAATTCTCATTTTTATTCGTTCGAAAAAAATATTTATTTTTATTCGTTTATATCTGAAATGATTAATTTATTGTTCGATTTTAAATAAATTTGTTTATTTTTATTCTACCAAGTCCGCCTACTGAAGAGCTTATTTATTTTTTTATTCAAACGTTTTATTGTTAGGCGATTCAAAAAAAAATGCTTATTTTATTTTGATCTTAATATGTTTTCTCGATGCTCTTGATAATATTTCATTTCATGCAAACCGTTTAATTTTTTATTCAATTTCAAATTATAAACCGATTATTTATTGTTATTTTTCTATTATATTTTCGAAAAGTTTATTTTTATTAAATTTTAAATTAATCGATTAATTTTTTATTCGGTTATTAAAAAAAAACTCTATTTATAATCGATTCTAAATTGCTATTTTTCCATTGTAAAAATTTTTTCAAGCAAATCAGATTTTTAAATCAGTTTTACATAAACCTATATCTATTTTATTCGGTTCTAAACTGATCGTTTTGATTTTTATTTGATTTTTGATTCGATTCTCAAGGAGCAGATTTAATATTTATTCGATACAAAATAAACTGGTTTCTATTCTCTAAAATTTTTTTTGTCGCCTAACGCTTTCATTGTGTTTGGGACGATAAAAAACATTTGCTTTTAAATCTTGTTTTTATGAATCAGATTTATATTTTTATAATTTTGTATATTAATACTTTGTAAAGTACATAACGTACATAAGGTAGCAACTTAATTGTCTTTACTTTAAGAATCTCTTTATTCCACTTGAAATTATTATTAGAAGCAGTTATGATGTCTAAAGCCCTGTTTTTTTTTTGCTAATGCCAATTTATTAGGTTTTCTATCTTTAAGTATTTTTTATTTTTTGCAACAATTGCGTATTTGACTTATTTCTTTCCATACTCGCTGCATTTAGCAATTTAATATTAATTCTGTCACCAAGGCGTTGGAGAGTTCAGTTATACATTTGAAACGTTCTTTACGTCTCTTGCTCTAGATTTCCACGATGTAGGGTGGTTGGGGTGAATGAAGCATTTGCGTTTTATGCACAACAATTTGCTGCTACTTTTTTGCCGTCTAAATTGCTTTACTTCATGTTTATACGGGCTTTTATGTAAAAATATGAAGAAGAAAAATATAAACGAATAAAAATCATATATTATATATATATATATGTATATAAAATCCAACAAATAGTCAATATGTTATATATAAGCTAGGCATAATAGAGGAGAAAAAAAAATGAAATTTAAATGATTTAGAAGGAATTATGACATACCCTACTGTAGGATTTAAAACAAAAATTTTTGCCAAATCTTTTAAAAATAAATAATTTCAAACTGATTATTATAATTTTATTAACACAATAATTATAGACTTTAGCACTAAATCTATATTCATAGAGGAAGAAAATGCATATATTTGATTTTTTTTTTAATAAATATTATGAATCGAACATGACTTTTTTCCAAAACTTTTTGCATAAAAAATAAAATTTTATTCATAGATTTTATTAAATTGTTCATAATGAAAATTTTGAGAATTTTGCAAAAAGTTTGTTAAATCTTTGATCTAGTTTTATTAAATATGTTTGTAAATGGTATATGAAAATAGTTATGCTTAAAAATGATAACAACAAATGCCTTAAAATAGCAAAATTTCAAGGAAAATCTGTAAAAGATTAACGTTTAGAAATTTACATAATTTCGCTCGCATTCTGCAGCACATCATTTTGATAAAAAGCGCTTTTGTTCTGTTTCCAAAATGTAGCTAAAAATTTCAAAAATATTTTACAAATTGAAAATACAAATGAAAATTTAAAAAAAAATTTCAATCTTCTTGACTTTTTATTCATTTTAAAAAATATAAAAAAAAAGTTTTAATGTTTAAGAAATGCTGCTTAAATATTATGAACTGAAATCAATGAAAGTAAATTTTTATATTTATGTACAAACTTTTTTTCTGTATTCTTAGTTTAGATTTTTACTGTAACATTTCTAAATTTTACCTACATAATCAATTTTCACTATATTTTCTCCCATCATATCTTAAGTTCATAGAAAATAAAGAAAAAAAAAAAAAAAATATATGTTTACCATATTTTCTCTATTTTTTGCACTTTTAGTCATATTGAATTACAAAACGTAAATTTTTCAGGTTTTAAGCAGAGGATAAAATTGTTTATGAGCTTTTGAATGCTTATGAAAATAAAACCAGGCGAAGGGGAAGAACATAATGCTTGGCAAATGTTTTAAACGAGCACAAAGCCCTTTACTTTGGTAATTCATTTATTCAAATTTATATTTTATGAATTATTATACACGTTTTTTACAATCAATCAAAAATTCTACAGCAATTTTTTACTTAATAAATTTTTATTAACAAATAATGGAAATTTATTAAAGCAAAAGAAAAGAGAGAAGAAAATTTATGTTTTAAAAATAAATTCTATATAAAATGTAAATATTCGACTAAATAAAACGATCATTTTCCAATGTCAAAATTGAGTGTATTTTTCTGATTCTAAATAAACCAGTAAGTTTTTTTTTTTTATTCTATTCTTATTTCTAAGTAATATGGGGTTTTTACAATTCTAAATAAATCACTTTATTTTTAACCAGTTCTAAATAATTTTAATTTTGAATATATTCAATATTTGACTGCTAAGAGTATTAATCAATTCTTAATAATCCGTTAAATTATTTTTAAACATTTCTAAAATCTGGATTAATTTTGTTTCGATTCTAGATAAACCATCTATTTTTCCTGCTTTTAAATGAACTGGTTTATTTTTTATCAGATTTTTCACTAGTAAGTTAAGTTTTATTTGATGCTAATTAAAATGTTTCATTTTGAATTCGACTTATAGTATTTCAGGTTTATTTTTATTCGATTCTAAGTAAATAGAATAGCTTCGCTTAAATTTTCATTGAACCGGATAATTGTTTATTGAATTCTTTAATTTTTTAGTCAATTTAGTCAAACCTTTAATACTAGTGAACTGATTTATTTGTGTGCATTTTAGCAAGAAGTTTTTCTTTTTTTAACTAGATTTTTTTCTATTCAATGCGAATCTGTTTATTTTTTATTCGATTATAAATTAACTGGTTTAATTTTTATTCGATTCTGAAAAAGCCAGTTTTAATAAAAAATACTTTATTGAATTAAAGTAAACTTTTTCTTTTTTATTTGATTCTTTGAAGTTTCATGTTTATTTGATTCCAAATGATTTGGATTTTTTTTTTGTTTTTTGATTAGATTTTCAACAAACGTTTAATTGTTTATTTGATTTTGATTAAATTCTATTAAATTCTAAATGAAATCGCTTATTTTTTTATAATTCTTTAAAATGAGTTATTATTTTATTCGATTTTACGTAATCGGTTTTAGTAAAATTTTTTTGTTTTTACATAGAAGAGTTTAACGTTTTATTTAACACAAGATTGTTAACATTTTATTCAATTATAAATATTTGATTGTAAAAAATATTATTCGATTCTAAAAAATCGCTTAGTTTCTTATTTGATTTTCAAGATAGATTGATTTTTACTATATGCTAAATGTTTGTTTTTGTTATTCGATTCTAAATTCTAACTGCACCTTATCATTTTTATTCGATTATTCTCAAGTTGTTTCGTTTTATTTGAAATAGTTTATTCAGCTTCACATAAATCATATAAACCGTTTAAATTTTGTTCGATTCTTTTTAAAAGAATAAGTTTTATTGGGTTTTGCTCCAATTTATTTGGTTTTATTCGATTCTAAAAAACTATTCAATTAATCATTCATTTTTCTTTCATTATTTTCAATTTATTCTGATTTAAATTGAAACAGTTTAATTTCTATTCGAGTCGCACTATCCTTTTTAAATTTTATTGGATTCTTCTTAAATTTAAATTAAATTTCATTGGGTTCTTCAGTAATTTGTTTTATTTAATATCATCTAAATTTAAACAAACCTATTTATATTCGATTTTAAATGAACTGATTTATAGTTTATTCGATTTAAAATAGTCCCGTTTATTTTTCATTCAATTCTTAATCTTGATTCGCTGTAACATGAACTTATTCCATTTTAGCTGATTAACATTTTTATTCGAATATAAACGAATCGGTTTATTTTTTATTCGAACACAAACCAACACTTTTATTTTTTATTTGTTTCTTTTTTATTTGATTTTAAATAAAAGATTTTTTTTTATGCGATTCTAAACAAACCGGTTTATATTTTATTCGATTATACATAATCAATTTGTTGTTTATTCGGTTTTTAAAAGTCAAATTATTATTTTCCTTTTTAAATTAATCGATTCTATATTTACTCGTTTCTTAATAATGTTAAAGAAACCTGTTCATTTTATTTCCTTTTAACAAGATATTATTCGACTTTGAGTAAACCGGTTTATTTTTTCCCCGAAAAGTGAAAAAGTATTAAATTCCAAAATTTATTTTTTATTGTTATTGATATTTTTTTTTTTTCTTTCTTGAACCCTTTGCTTTATTTGTTGTTATTTTTGTGCTGATTTCTTTCTTTAAGAGATAAGTGTCATGTTTAGTTTTTGCTTTTGCAAATTCATAAAACATGTCGGCAGATGTCAAAGATTTTAGTTCTTTGTATAATTTATCCGTTATTAGGGATTTTCTTCCTCTACAGACACACCCGTTATCATTTACCGCTTAAACAGAAAACAAGGGTTCTTTGTTAAGAGCTGCTGTGACTTTTTATTTTTAAGGGGGTGTTAAAAGTCAAAGATCGTTTTGTATAGTGTCTTTTTAAAATAACCCACTATAAAGATGGTGTTTTTGATGGCTTTTCAAGTGGTGTGCGTTTTTAGGATTTTCTTATTTTAGGAGGGGAGATATGAAATTCATACGAATTCATAAAAAGAGAATAAATAAATAAAAAAATGCAAATTCAAATTTAATTATTTTGAATTTTTTTTTCCAATTCATGTTGTGATGGAGTTTAAAAGGATCTCTTCAAACGTGGGACAACATGATTGATTTTGACTTTAAATAGCGAAATTCTCAAAAAGCATTTTCTATATATTAATATATGATATATGTCCATAAGATATCAGAGGTCTAAAATGTAGTCAATAAAGATAAAAAAAATCTACTATTTGGTAAAGATCATACTCCTCCTCTCTTAAATATCATTAATAAAGAACACATCTCTATACTCACAATTCTTGTTTATTTCCTTAAATTCCAACTTTTGATAAAGAATAATAAAATTAATTTTAAAAAATGTTTTAATACTTGTATTTTACGCCCCCAGTAAACGAAAGCAATAGCAATCATTCAAACAAAGTGTTTTCTTCTTTTTCGCGAAAATCATTTTGAATTGAGCATAAATTTGTAACTGGAGATGAAAAGACCAGGCAAATGATGCTGCTGATGTAGATGACGATGAAAATAATTAAGCCTGTTATATTCCTAAACATACAAGAACACTTACTAATATTTAACTTAAAATCTCTTTCCAGCTACACTCGTACATTAAATCACAACCCACGCATCATCATGATCAACCACGTTTTACGGGAAATTTTTGACTACAATTTTTTTTTTTTTTGAGTTTTAAAACAAACGCCTACGATAAATGCGAAAAAGAAGAAAGAAAAGAAACCCAGTATCTTTTAGTCCTCTTAGCAACAGAAAAAAAATTTTACCATCAATTTTATTTTAATGTGTTTTTAGCACCTTTTTTTACTTTTTTCGAAAAAAAAGGTTAGGCTTTATAGTACATGCTAGAATTAGGGTTTCGTTAGAGTAAATGATTTTTATTAAATCAAGGTCTAGACCTAGCTTCTTAAGGGCAACAAGTTATACTTTTAGCTAGCACGTAATGATTTTTATTTTTTTTTTTATTTTTTGATTTTGTCTTATGTCTTGGCTCCCCTTTTTCATTAATATAAACAAAAACAAGTCTTGTTTATTTTAATAATTTATCATATTTAAATTATTAAATGGAAAAGGTTTTGATTTTAAATGCTCTTCGGTTGGTCTTTTGTTCAATCAACATATTTTATAAAACTTTATTGTTACGCTTTTCTTTTATATATTTCTGTTATTGCTGATTATGTTCTACCTCAAACTTGGCTCCAAACTCTTACGCAGCTTGATTTTAAATAGCTAGACAGACTTTCAATGGCTGCAATCATACAGAAAAAAAAACTTGCAAAAAAAGTGGACATTTGTTATTTACAAAATAAAAGTCATGATCATCATCACACGATCGTCTTTAGCATAATTCAGCTTTAACACACTTACAAAGCCAAACATTTATGCTTCATTAATTTCTGGTTGTCTCTCCTACTTTAATATAGTTTTTTTGGTATTTCTTTAATGTTGTTCTTGTTGTCATTTGCATTTATTGGAACTACTATTGCGACCAACACACTTTACATCTTTTTGGTTATTTTTAACATTTTTTATATATTCTCTTTTTTTATTTTTCATAAAAAAAAAATATATATTTATGAGAATAAAACTAGTTTTCGAATTTTCTAAAAAAAAAAAAACAATAAATAATCGAAATAAGAAAAAACCTTGACGCCTCTTTTAAAAAAGAAAACTAAAACTATTCCATGGCAAGTTCAGAAATAAACAAGTTAGAGTGCTATATTTGGCTATGCCGAATCTTATATACCCTTCACGTGTGTTGAGATGTTATATGGAAAATTAATATTTTAAAGTTGATGAAATAAAAATATCCACTGACATTATAAAAAAAATAAAATAAATAAATAAAGAAAAATCCTCTATATATATATATATATATATATATATATATATATATATATATATTAAAAAATTACAAACGGAATGACAAACTTATATACCCTTTACAATTGTGGTGAAGGGTATAAAAACAAACGACATGATTAAATCGGTTAGTAACTTTGTGATGGAAAAGTTTTAATTTCAATTTCATTTGTGTTGATTAAGAGTGTGGCAGAGACACTGATGTCGCGGGGGAATGTATGCCAAACAACCTACACATAACACTTTATTTAAATAATTAAGACAAAGAGTAAAACAGGATAATTTTTGTTATAAAAAGGTGGGCTGTTTAAAAAAAAAACCCACACAAAATATAGAGAATTTAAATAAACTTTAGCCGAGGCGTATAGAGGACTCCAGCAGAAAGTACAGTTTCGATGTAATATTTTTGGGTTTTTTTTTTTGGAATAATTATGTTAATTTAAAATTAGTATAGCTTAAGTTCTTTATTCATTTAACAACAATGTTCCACAGTTATATACCCCGGAGGCCGAAGGGACATTTACATATACATGCAGTGACATGTAGAGAGTAAATAGTAAGATTAGTTTAGTGCAAGCTTTTTAAATAACCCAATGTGACAATAAAACGATTACAAGTTTTTGGAATATTCAGAATATTATAGCACTAGATCTAAACGTTATATGAAATTTTTGAATTAATTTTAAATTACTGTATTTGTATTGTCAGATGGACATATGGACAGACATAATTACATTGTTGTTTTTTGTGAAATATCATTTTATTGCTATGGATTGCATTTTCTTTAAAATAATGGTTTTATTAAAGCATATTTTCATTAAAAATCGAGAACTGAAGGACTGATTTTTTACTAAAAACAACAATCTTGGTCTGCAAAATCTAATTTTAATTTTTGAACGAAACGAATAATTCAAAAGATTTTTATTAAAAATCCATTTTCACTAAGAAATCAATTTTCCCTATAATTTTGTTTTTACACCAAGATTGCATTTTTTTTTTTTTTTTGAAAATTTATTTTTCACAAAATTTTCACTAAAAATTAAAATTTTTACTAAACATTAAATCTTGTATTTATAAAAAATTTTCATTGATATAAACCATTAATCACTATCTTTATTTTTTACACTAGAAGATAAACTTTTCATAAAAAAAATAACGAATCTGAAAACTAATTTTTCTCAAATGAAAAATTTTTCACTAAAAAAATCAATTTTCACAAAAAAAAAAAAAACTATTCGCTAATAAATAATTTTTAGCTAAAAAATTTCAAAATTTATAAAAAATGGGTTCATTTTTTTTTATAAATTTTTAAATATTTTTAACATTTTTAACATATTTTAAACACTTAAAATGGGAAAAATACTTGCTTAAAGAAAATTCTATTTTTAGCCGATTTTAATCGATTTTTTTTTTCGATTAACAGAAACTAAGTTCAAAATATTTATGTTCTTTTATGTTTTACATACAAATAAGGCTCATTTTCTACATATTCTTCTGGATTTGTGTGATTTTCTCTTTCTGACAATAAATGATCGTAAAAAGCGTCCAGTTGTCCAAATCAAACACAGAGGCAGTGTTGCCAGTTTAATCTTTTTATATTGCTTTTAGTCTCTACATTTTCGTTTTAGATTCTAACTTTTTTTAGGCTCTTTTAATTTTTAAAATAGCATTAAAAAGATTAAAATGTTAGTATATACAAAACGAAGATAACAATTTCTTATTTACTATTACTAACTATTTTTACAGAAGCATCCACTTAAGTATTTTTGCGTATTTATTCGCACAGAAATAAGTTTTTAAATAATAAAAAAAAACAATTTAGCTTATTTTTGGCTTTATTTTTTTTGAGTATTTAGCTTTTTTTGAACTTTTTTAAGTTCAATTTAGCCTCCTTTTTCTCACCTCCTGGCAACACTGCACAGTGGGGTGAAATTTTAAAAAAATAATAATAAATTGAAAACTGAAAGTTAATATTTTGAGAAAGTAATTTTAATTTTAGGTAAAGGCATCATTATCTTTTAAAAGAAATTATTTATTTTTTTAACTTTCCGTGTGTGCGCCGTCAAAGTCACAGCTTTTTTGCAAGTTTTAATCACAGTGGTAAAAATTGAAAATCGAACTTTTTCAAAAGTAGTTTTTTTTCTTATGATGGAGCTCCTAATCATAAGTATTTAAAAACATATCTGTGTACTTTTTGTTTAAGTTAATTTTGAAGAAATATTTTCGATATATATTTTTTTATATCGACCTAATAACAAGCACCTTTTACTTTTATATATAAATTCTAAAATTTTTTGCTCGAACTTTGGTAAAAATAAAAATTTTGTATTTTTAAGTAATATGTATACTATGAAATTCCAAAAAAAACACTTTTTGCGGTATTTTCCGATTTGGAAGAAAAAAATTCTTTTTCAAATAAATCCAATGAAAAAAAGCTTTTTTCTGAAAAAAAAAACAAAATAAAATTAAAGAATTATATAGATACAACTAAAATTTATTTATCTTATTCATTTTCTTTATTTGTAAAGAGTTCTATATAGAATTATACTAAAATATTGAAAACGAGGAAGAAAGATGCAGTCGCCCAAATTTTGCCTTATTAAATCACTTTAATGCCTAAAAATAATTTCGAATTGGTATTGACATGACAGGTCCTTGTAGGTATTCTGCAACATACTTTATAATTCATACAAAACTAAGTTTCTTGATTTTTTATTTTAATTATTTTTTTTTTCAAATTGTAATCAAATATTTGTAGTTCCGATATGTCGATTGAAATAGAAAACATTAAAAACTAAATCGTTTTACTTAATAAAATAACCTCTAAAATTGTTTTTAACTGAAAGAGACAATTACTTACTTCATAAAAAAATAAATAATTCTGAAGATTGTGATAATTTTACTTATATACAAAGATCAACTTGTAACTACAATCAAAAAAAAAAAAAAAAAAAAAAAAAAACTATGTTGCAGGACACCTACAGTTCTTTATATGGAAGCTATGGTCAATTATGCACCGATGCTTGCGAAATTTGACCGTAAAAGAATACTTAAATAAATTTTACTTTTATTTCATTTTATCTTTATGAGAATATTTATAAAGGAATTATGCCCGGGAAAGTGATTTTTGGGAGGTGATCTTATATGAGAGGTATAGTCAATTTTGGATCGATCCTCACGCATGATTTTTGCTTAAACAAAACTTACCTGTTCAGATATTTATGAATATACAGATATATTTAAGATATTTATAAGCGTTTGACCTATTTCCGGGAATATTTTTATATGGGGACTCAGTGAAATAATGGTTCGGTTATAACCAATTTTAACATGTTATATTATTGGCTTAAGAAAAGCTCACGTGCCTAATTTCATTATTTTATCTTCAAAATGTTGGTTATTGATGCACGAACAGCCGGACTGATAGTGGTTTAGGAGAAAAAAAAAAATATTCAGAAATTTTTGTTTGATGTACTAATGATCTAGTTGTTACAACAAAATTATAAATAATGCGCTTTATCCCTTCCCTGAATTAAGCGCCATTTTAGGTTTTTCTACCCCTCTGTGCGACATCTAAGTCGTTAAATAAAATGTGCCACAGATCTTATCAGATCGATATATCTGAATAATGATTTTAAAACTTCCATATTGGAGTTATATTTTTCTTACTTATTCAATGAGTTATTATCTTTTCCTACAGTAAACAGATCTTAAACAATGATCGGCTCTACACTTTTGTGTGGAAACATAGTCGGCTCTTAGTGCTCTTAAAAGTGTTATTGACATATATTTCCCAAGAATCTTATATATAAGCACTGTACTTTCATATGAAAAGCCTACAGTATCTACAACAAAAGTTCATTTTATTTTATATTCAATATGTTCAGAATTCACACTATGAATACTCAATTTTAACTTAAAATAAAAAAATAATAAAAAAAAAATCATATTCGAATTATGTAATTTTCCACTTTATTTTGTATTGAGTAATTTTGCATTTTTCGTTTTTTTTTTTTTTTTTGCCATTACATCCATTAACAATTATAAAAGAGATTTTTATACAATTCTTTACAAAACGTTTTTCAGCTTAGACTGATGGTTTTTTTGTATGTCGAATATATATGACCATAAAATGTATTGACATTATAACGATTTGTCCAACTTACATATTTTTGTATGGAATTATTTGGTCATCAGTTAAGAGACACATGAGTTACAGTTGAATATAAAATACATATATAACAAATGTTTTATGCGATTTTTTTGTTGATGTTTTTGCAAAGGAAACTGATTTTTCATGGCTTCAAAAAAAGCTACCAAAAATAAAACAACAGCACATAACATACATATGAGAAAAAAAAAAAGAAATACATTGATACTTTATTACAACAATTTTATAATAAAAAAATAAAATTAAACAAAATATTTAGCAACGTTATTCTCTGATGTATTTGTCTGCTTAAGTTCCTCATATGGTATTGGCGGCATTTTGTTGGTAAAAAAAACTTTTTGCGACAACAGCAGTAAACCTTAAGCGGAAAATATATACGAAATTTTAACAACGAGTAGTCAGTAGTAGTCACAGTGACATGCTGTTTGAAGATGGTCTTTCTGGTTGCAAATTTTTTGAGGACAAATGTTAATTTTTTTGTATGTGCATGTGGAAATTATAAAAAAAAATTGTTTATAGTTTAAATGAAAATTTTGTAAAAATTTATGTTTAAGAAATTCAAATATTTATAATATTTTTTAATTTATATTTCTTATTTTTGTCTTTACAGGTAAATATCGTCTTTCTAACCTAAAATTTCGTTTTATACTTCTTAGATAGCAAGTAAGTTTTAACATTTTTTTGTATAACTATAATTTTAAATTCCTAAGGCTCCTCTACTTTTGGCCTTTTCCCTTCATTCATTACTTTGTATAACAACTTACTAATAAGTAGTAAAGTAATCGGTTTATTACGAGCTTATTTAGCTAAAAAATTAAAACAACGATTAATATAAAACTTGAACTCATTGTTGCAGATTTTGAACTAACAGAACATTGTTATCATCAGGGCAACCAAAAATATGTAAAATCATATTTTTTTCTTGGGCTTTAAGCGAACCAAACTCTTTATCCGTTTCAGACAATTTCAAGGATTTTAGCATCGACTTGTTACGGCATATTTTTGCATATTTTGGTCGTAACAACATATTTTTGGCTTAGCTGCATATTTTGTCATCAAAAAACCTTTATTTTAGAGTATTTTTTTTTTTTTTGCAATTTAAATGGTATGTATTTTCATGTTTTTTACCTAAGAGCATAATTTGGCATATATTACACTAAAGCACATAATTTTGCATATTTTATACTTAAGAAAAAAATGTTGCGTATTTGGCACATACTCTTTTTTAGCAATTGCTAATAAAATTCAAGTTATTTTTAAAATATATAATATATGACTTAAAATTTAGCCAGAAAAAATAATATTTTAAGAGCACATTTTGAAATTTTAAGCGCATATTTTCTAATTTTAAGAGCATTTTTTATGCGCATAAAATCCTTTTTTTAGAGAAATTTTTTGGTTGTCCTGGTTATCATTTACTGAGTACTCTTGTAGTACTTTTCTCTCCCTCTTCGTAGTCTTGTATCAATGCTATAATAACTTCTTCGTAATAAGTAATGTAAGCAATTACTTGTGGCTGATTTGCAGAAAAACTAAAACAAATTCTAAACTTAAATTTTAATTTCCTGTTAAAGATTTTGAACTAATAGTTTTTTCTATTAATTAACTCTTAACTTTAAACTCTTATTTTTCGAAACATTTATTTCTAAAATCTGTACAGTTTAAAAACTCCGACCAAACAATTTGTTGCCGTGGCAAAATATTCCTACAATTGTATTTAAACCGAGACATCCGTTGTTGACAAATATGGTTTACAAAAACACAACACAAAATACAAATTACGCACACACACTTACTTTCACAACTACATATGAATATGTTGAAAAATCAAAACAGACGAAATGTGCATTCTAATACAACCATATTTGGCGTTATGGTATTAAGTTATTTTACGTAGTAAGTAAAACCATAGTAATGATTTTGTGTTTTTATTTTACTGATTGATTTTACTTATATATAACTTTGATCAGTGGATTCGTGTGACAGTAGAGACAATCCATGATACATACAGTTTTATATAAAAAATTTTTTGAATTTGGTAGCAAATACATGCGAAAGTACATGTTTGTTTTAGCGGTAGAATTGAAATAATTATTTAATGGTTATGGCCAACAAATAAATTAATTTCTTGTTTTTTGTTTCT
This sequence comes from Protocalliphora azurea, assembly GCA_932274085.1. Classification (NCBI taxonomy): domain Eukaryota; kingdom Metazoa; phylum Arthropoda; class Insecta; order Diptera; family Calliphoridae; genus Protocalliphora; species Protocalliphora azurea. The sequence goes on along the minus strand of OW026521.1, from coordinate 152,824,931 downwards.
TTTATGATGCTTTTAATTCTTTGAAGAAAATAAATAAAAAAAGAAATGATTTGAATGTTTAATGGTATTTATTTAAGAACTTTAATTGGCAAGTCAGTGCATTAGTAACTTCCTAAACAAGGCAAAATTTTCAAAGAAAATAATTAATTTTAAATTATTAACATATCAACATATACGGAGTTATTTGTCATTATAAAATTCCTTTAAAAATAAAATAAATTAACTGAATTTAAATAAATTTCATCAAAAACGAACTCATTATTTGTTGTCTAGTATTTTAAAAATATTACTTTACTATACATAAAATAAAATTTTGTTTTAATATTTATCTTTAACAAACTTTTCATGTTTAAAATATATTTTCTAAAATATTTTTATATGGGGACTCAGTGAAATAATGGTTCGGTTATAACCAATTTTAACATGTTATATTATTGGCTTAAGAAAAGCTCACGTGCCTAATTTCATTATTTTATCTTCAAAATGTTGGTTATTGATGCACGAACAGCCGGACTGATAGTGGTTTAGGAGAAAAAAAAAAATATTCAGAAATTTTTGTTTGATGTACTAATGATCTAGTTGTTACAACAAAATTATAAATAATGCGCTTTATCCCTTCCCTGAATTAAGCGCCATTTTAGGTTTTTCTACCCCTCTGTGCGACATCTAAGTCGTTAAATAAAATGTGCCACAGATCTTATCAGATCGATATATCTGAATAATGATTTTAAAACTTCCATATTGGAGTTATATTTTTCTTACTTATTCAATGAGTTATTATCTTTTCCTACAGTAAACAGATCTTAAACAATGATCGGCTCTACACTTTTGTGTGGAAACATAGTCGGCTCTTAGTGCTCTTAAAAGTGTTATTGACATATATTTCCCAAGAATCTTATATATAAGCACTGTACTTTCATATGAAAAGCCTACAGTATCTACAACAAAAGTTCATTTTATTTTATATTCAATATGTTCAGAATTCACACTATGAATACTCAATTTTAACTTAAAATAAAAAAATAATAAAAAAAAAATCATATTCGAATTATGTAATTTTCCACTTTATTTTGTATTGAGTAATTTTGCATTTTTCGTTTTTTTTTTTTTTTTGCCATTACATCCATTAACAATTATAAAAGAGATTTTTATACAATTCTTTACAAAACGTTTTTCAGCTTAGACTGATGGTTTTTTTGTATGTCGAATATATATGACCATAAAATGTATTGACATTATAACGATTTGTCCAACTTACATATTTTTGTATGGAATTATTTGGTCATCAGTTAAGAGACACATGAGTTACAGTTGAATATAAAATACATATATAACAAATGTTTTATGCGATTTTTTTGTTGATGTTTTTGCAAAGGAAACTGATTTTTCATGGCTTCAAAAAAAGCTACCAAAAATAAAACAACAGCACATAACATACATATGAGAAAAAAAAAAAGAAATACATTGATACTTTATTACAACAATTTTATAATAAAAAAATAAAATTAAACAAAATATTTAGCAACGTTATTCTCTGATGTATTTGTCTGCTTAAGTTCCTCATATGGTATTGGCGGCATTTTGTTGGTAAAAAAAACTTTTTGCGACAACAGCAGTAAACCTTAAGCGGAAAATATATACGAAATTTTAACAACGAGTAGTCAGTAGTAGTCACAGTGACATGCTGTTTGAAGATGGTCTTTCTGGTTGCAAATTTTTTGAGGACAAATGTTAATTTTTTTGTATGTGCATGTGGAAATTATAAAAAAAAATTGTTTATAGTTTAAATGAAAATTTTGTAAAAATTTATGTTTAAGAAATTCAAATATTTATAATATTTTTTAATTTATATTTCTTATTTTTGTCTTTACAGGTAAATATCGTCTTTCTAACCTAAAATTTCGTTTTATACTTCTTAGATAGCAAGTAAGTTTTAACATTTTTTTGTATAACTATAATTTTAAATTCCTAAGGCTCCTCTACTTTTGGCCTTTTCCCTTCATTCATTACTTTGTATAACAACTTACTAATAAGTAGTAAAGTAATCGGTTTATTACGAGCTTATTTAGCTAAAAAATTAAAACAACGATTAATATAAAACTTGAACTCATTGTTGCAGATTTTGAACTAACAGAACATTGTTATCATCAGGGCAACCAAAAATATGTAAAATCATATTTTTTTCTTGGGCTTTAAGCGAACCAAACTCTTTATCCGTTTCAGACAATTTCAAGGATTTTAGCATCGACTTGTTACGGCATATTTTTGCATATTTTGGTCGTAACAACATATTTTTGGCTTAGCTGCATATTTTGTCATCAAAAAACCTTTATTTTAGAGTATTTTTTTTTTTTTTGCAATTTAAATGGTATGTATTTTCATGTTTTTTACCTAAGAGCATAATTTGGCATATATTACACTAAAGCACATAATTTTGCATATTTTATACTTAAGAAAAAAATGTTGCGTATTTGGCACATACTCTTTTTTAGCAATTGCTAATAAAATTCAAGTTATTTTTAAAATATATAATATATGACTTAAAATTTAGCCAGAAAAAATAATATTTTAAGAGCACATTTTGAAATTTTAAGCGCATATTTTCTAATTTTAAGAGCATTTTTTATGCGCATAAAATCCTTTTTTTAGAGAAATTTTTTGGTTGTCCTGGTTATCATTTACTGAGTACTCTTGTAGTACTTTTCTCTCCCTCTTCGTAGTCTTGTATCAATGCTATAATAACTTCTTCGTAATAAGTAATGTAAGCAATTACTTGTGGCTGATTTGCAGAAAAACTAAAACAAATTCTAAACTTAAATTTTAATTTCCTGTTAAAGATTTTGAACTAATAGTTTTTTCTATTAATTAACTCTTAACTTTAAACTCTTATTTTTCGAAACATTTATTTCTAAAATCTGTACAGTTTAAAAACTCCGACCAAACAATTTGTTGCCGTGGCAAAATATTCCTACAATTGTATTTAAACCGAGACATCCGTTGTTGACAAATATGGTTTACAAAAACACAACACAAAATACAAATTACGCACACACACTTACTTTCACAACTACATATGAATATGTTGAAAAATCAAAACAGACGAAATGTGCATTCTAATACAACCATATTTGGCGTTATGGTATTAAGTTATTTTACGTAGTAAGTAAAACCATAGTAATGATTTTGTGTTTTTATTTTACTGATTGATTTTACTTATATATAACTTTGATCAGTGGATTCGTGTGACAGTAGAGACAATCCATGATACATACAGTTTTATATAAAAAATTTTTTGAATTTGGTAGCAAATACATGCGAAAGTACATGTTTGTTTTAGCGGTAGAATTGAAATAATTATTTAATGGTTATGGCCAACAAATAAATTAATTTCTTGTTTTTTGTTTCTTTTATGATGCTTTTAATTCTTTGAAGAAAATAAATAAAAAAAGAAATGATTTGAATGTTTAATGGTATTTATTTAAGAACTTTAATTGGCAAGTCAGTGCATTAGTAACTTCCTAAACAAGGCAAAATTTTCAAAGAAAATAATTAATTTTAAATTATTAACATATCAACATATACGGAGTTATTTGTCATTATAAAATTCCTTTAAAAATAAAATAAATTAACTGAATTTAAATAAATTTCATCAAAAACGAACTCATTATTTGTTGTCTAGTATTTTAAAAATATTACTTTACTATACATAAAATAAAATTTTGTTTTAATATTTATCTTTAACAAACTTTTCATGTTTAAAATATATTTTCTAAAGGTTTTTCTTTTTTCCGCCTGTTACTTTAATCCAACTCTAATTCATTTATTTGTGTCTGCCTCAAAACAACAGCATCACGTGCAGACCATAACATAAACTCCAGCAGCAAACTACAGGATAACTAACCAATTCCATATAAAAACATTCCTGCAAAACAGTCAGACTACCAGACCATTTCAAAAACCAACGAAAAGTAACCGTCTAGTAATTCCTTGCTTTTGTTAAAAATCCTGCATTTGTTTTTTATTTGTTTTTGAAAATACTGAAAGAAAGTCAGTGAAACAGGGAGAAAATAAAAAGCAAAATATTTCGTTTTCTTTTTCTATTTAAAATATATAAAAACTTACTTCCCACTTAATATAAAAAGCATAGCAATAGCTTTTTATAATGGCAACAAATTTTGTAATATTTATTATTATTCAAAGTATTTTTAACATGTTTTTGGTATACCCTACTTGCATTTATTTGAAATTTGTAGCATAATTTTAGGAGTATTAAAGGAATTTTTACTTAAAAATGTGGTAAACAACATGTTATTAAAAAGACTAAAAAAAAAATATGAAATATTTGCTAGAGTTTTGCAATATCTTTAAATTCTCCTAAACATGTTAAGTAACATTTGTTAAATAATAAATAAAACTTAGATAAGTTTTATTCATTAGAATTTCAGTGTTTAAACTAAAAGTCACAAACAAAATTATATGGAATTTTAATGAAATTATTTTTTTTTTTTTTAATGTTTAAAAACATATGTTTCCACTTTCAAAATATTTCGTGTTATTAAACATGTATTTAGCTACATATTAACCATATCATGTAACTACATATTAAACATATGCTAGCTAGAAAGTTGCTATCTTGTTTAAAAAATATTTCAAGAAATATGTTTGTTACTAAACATTTATTTAGAAACATATAAATCAACTTAAACATTTTCGTTTATTCTAAAAACCATTGATATTAAAACTTTAAATAAAATTGAACATATCATCAACATGTTGATAAACATAGATAAATGTTTAGCAACCTACTTACAGAAGTCTTAATATATACGTTCAAAAAAACGACGTGTTCTGGTAACATTTATGTATTTTGTTTAGTAATAAAAATATTTTCTGTATTTAAAAGGATTTGCAACACGCCAGCAACAAAGTTTTTGTTTGGCTTTTGCAATTTTAGTTAAATAAAAACAGTTGTAGGTTATATTCTCGTTTGTTGGCAATGTTTCTTAGTCAATTAAATAAAAGTTATACAAATATTTATAAACATCTAGAGTAATATGTTTAGTAAATAATATGCAATAGTCTAAATACATAGGATAAACTTTTATATATTCTAGCAAGATCTACAATTTACTTCCTTGATGTAAACAATTTATTTCAATTCTTGCTAGTCTCTGAAAAACTTTGCAACATGTTAACAAGATTATCAGACAAGTTATTGTTTGCCATAATTTCTTTTGTTGGCAATATTTCTGGCAATATTTTTGGAGAACAGCAAGATTAAATAATTTGTTTATAAAAAATGTATGAATTTTATAAATTTCGAAATAAAATATAACATCTAAGCAAACATTTTGGTGTTTATATAACATGGCGTTTTCGCAATATTTACGCTTTAAACAAGACCAACATTGCTTAGCTACATAGCAGCTAGTTTAAAATTAAAAACTAACAATTATTACAAATCTTTAAATTTTGCAATATTTTAACAGTATTTAGTTACGCAACATTTTTGACATATTGGCAACATTTTAACAGTAATATTCGTATTTTTACAGATATGATTTTTCTTCAATATTTTTATGAACAAATTGAAAAAAAAAGAGAATGGGTTTCACCATAAACATATTTTTACTAAAATGTAGATTTTTTATAAAAAAAAAACACTAACAAGTGGACTTATTCACAAAACAGAAAAAACTGATTTTTCCCTAAAATATAAAATATTTACTAAAATTCTATTTACAGTATAAGATTGAGCCTTCATTAAAACTTTGATTTTATGCTAAAAATAATTTTTTTTCACTAAAATTTCAACAAATTTTTCACTAAACTTTAATTAAAAAAAAAAAATCTAATTTGAGATAAGAAATTTAATTTTTTATTTATTTATTTAAATTTTTCACTAAAAATTAAATTTTTTCACCAAATATTAAATTTTTCACTTAAAATTAAATTTTTTTAATAAAAATTAAATTTTTCACTTAAAATTAAATTTTTTTAATAAAATTGAAATTTTTCACTAAAAATTCAATTTGTCACTAAAAATTAAATTTTTCACTAAAAATTAAATTTTTCACTAAAAATTAAATTTTTCACTAAAAATTTAATTTTTTACTAAAAATCAATTTTACTTAAAATGAAATTTTTCAATAAAAATTAAATTTTTCACTAAAAATTAAATTTTTCACTAAAAATCAATTTTACTTAAAATGAAATTTTTCACTAAAAATTAAATTATTCGCTAAAAATGAAATTTTTCACTAAAAATTAAATTTTTCGCTAAAAATGAAATTTTTCGCTAAAAATGAAATTTTTCACTAAAAATTAAATTTTTCACTAAAAAATAAATTTTTCACTAAAAAATAAATTTTTCACTGAAAATGAAATTTTTCACTAAAAATTAAAATTTTCAAATTTAATTTTTCACTAAAAAATTAAATTTTCCACTAAAAATGAAATTTTTTATTAAAAATCAATTTTCACTTAAAATGAAATTTTCCACTAAAAACTATGATTTCATTTTTAATCTAAATTTTTCACAAAAAAAAAAAATCGGCTTTTCTTCTTATCTACTTAGTTAGAGCATACTAAGTTAAAGGGTATTTACAGCCCATTCTATTTAAAGGTGGTAGGGTATTTGTTTTGCAAACCAAACAACAACACCAATAACAAATGCATTTCTTTGTTGGATAGACAATATGATGGTGTTTTCATAATGTTTTTGTATTTATTCTTTTTTTTTTCTTCACAAATATGTTGTTAAAAGATTTTTTTGTAAATATATAGCAGTCTTTATGGTTTTTTTTTTCTTTCATTCGTTATTACTATAGTTGTTAGTGGGGGATTTAAAACAGGTCTTTGGCATTAAAATATACAAAAAAAAAAAAAAAGAAAAAAAAAACATCTAGTAATAAAGAAAGGGAAATGACATAATTTCTTTTATACTCGTATTTGAAGCAAAAAATAAACCATAAGAAATATAAAAGCTAAAAGAATTATGCAAATTTTTTTGTTCTATAGTTTAATTAATTTTTGTGTTTTATTTTTTAATAGTTTATTTTTAAAAAAGTGTTATGGAATCAAACGAAAAATTTACCATTCATTTTCGTACAAAAAAATAAAAAAACAATAAAAAAATAAAATTAAAAAAAAAAAAAATTATAAAAAATACCAGGAAAGTTATCATTATCACAATATTATTATTTACTAATCACTGATAAGAAATTAAATGCAATTGAATTATAAAAATATATTTTAAAAATAAATAAAAATTAAATAAAGAGGCCACCTAGAAAAAGTTAGTAATAGAAATCTTTAAAAATGTGCTTTATTTTAAAATATTTACTTTAATTTCAAGTGTTTGCTTAATCTACAATTTTGCTTAAAAAGGGTTTCTACCGGCTTTTTAATATAGCTTAAGCTATATTTATCAGTTTTAGTAGAACATTTTTGGTATTATTTTCCTTAATTATTTAACTAAATGTTTTAGTCACATTTGTGTACTTGAAATGAGCTGCTGACGCAATTTATGTACAGGGAACTTGTTTTTTTTTTTTTTTTGTTAAGATAACTTTCAGTTTTTACGTTATCTTATCTATTGGTTTTATGTTTGTTTATTTTTTATGATCGAAATGTTAACAGAAAATAAAAACAAATCTACAAAATAGTTTTGTACTTAAAAGAGAGAAAAAAAATAATTAAAATAATAAATAGAAAAATGAATAAGTTTTCTTTTGCAAATTTAAAGACTCTGGAAAATATATTTAATGTTAGGTAACATAAAGTTATATTTACGGAGATTTTTTAAAGGAATTTTTAGGTTTTAATTCAATTATTTCCTCCATTATCTTTGCAACATTTTCTTAAATTTTTAATGTTACCAAAATTAATAAAGCATTGTTGCTTTATTAATTAAAAATTCTGATACATTACAGAAGCATTAAAAAAAAATCTAATTCTAACAAGCAACATTTATATTGCAATATTGCTATTGTAAAAAAAGCACAACCTAAGCAATATTAAGCTATAAATATTGTGTAAAAGTTTACGATTTGCAAGATATTAAAAGTTTAGCAACTCTTCAAACTTATATATATTTTTTCCATCACTTTTGCAACATTTATTAAATAAAATTTATTTACAACAAAATTTCTGAAATGTTTAGAATTTTCAATGACATGAAAATTTTTATGTTTAACAGTTTAGCTATTTTGTGAAATATTATGTTTGGCAACATTTTCATTCTTATCATATAAACATTTCTTTGCATTATTTCGGCAATTTTTTTAAATGACAACAACTTTCCAACACTACTGAAAAAAGAATTTAGAATTTAGTAAAATTCTTAAGGAAATGTATGATTTCTACAAACAAGTTTATAATTTTATTGCCTCCTTTAAACTGTCAAAGTACTTAGCAACATTTTTTTTTTTTTTTTAAATCTACAACTTATTTTATTTTATGTATACATTGTTGGTTCTGGAATAGCAGCAACTTTGTTTAGCAACATTAAAAAGGTGTTGCGTAGAAAAACTTTTCTTTACCAATATAATATTTTTTTTACATTTTTTTTATAAAATTCTTTTTAAAAATAAACTGGCAACATTGTTAGCAACATATTTAAAAGTTTAGCAAGTTTATGTTAGCTTTCCTCTGGAAATATTTGGGCAATAATAACAGTTTTTCATTTATTTTTCTTTGCAAAATCTGCGAAAAATATTTTTAAAAGAGAACATCTTTAAAAAAATGGATAATTTAGTTTAGAATAATTTAAATTTCTCACAAAAGCTTTAGCATGGCTTTTAAAGTATTTTACTTTTGTTTAGCAAAGCCCAGTATTAACTTCAACATGATTAGTTGTATAATAATGTCTGAGATAGTATTATATAAATAATGCATGATGTAGCATTTCTGCAAACATTTCTGAAGGTTTGCTATATAGCATAGCAGCAACCTTGTTTAGCATCATGTTTATTAAAATTCAGAAATATTTTAGTAAAACAAGTATTTTTTGTAATTAAAAATTGTAAAATTAACAATTGATTTTATTTCTTCATATTTTTCTAGTTTTCTTTTAATAAATTATGTTAATTTCTAAAAACGTCAAAGAATTAATACTTAATATTTATATTACGTTTACTATTAAACAATAAATCAAAATTCTGTTGTTAAAATTTTCTTAAGAAAATAAATTTCAAACAAAATTTTAAATTCAAGAAATCACAAAAAACTAAAAAGGTCTTTAGTTCACAAAAAAAAAAAAAAAAAAAAACAATCTTTCAATTTATAAAGCAATATTTATCAAAACATTAACCAGAAAAGAAATATAAATTCAAGTTCAATGCCATCTTTTAACTAAATGCTCGGGCTCTTATATTAAAAAACAAAAAAAAAAAAAAAAAAAAAAACAACCCGCAGAAAATAAAATTATGTTCCCTATAGAAATTTAATTGAATGACTTGATGCTGTCAATGTCAAATTATTATTTTTTTTTGTTTTTGATTATTTATTATTATTATTTTTTTTTTTTTTGGGCAAAGAAAGCACAAAAAATAAAAACACAAAAATTAGCAATGTATGCAATTCAAAAGACCAAAAATTGAAAAGAAGCAAGTGGAAGTGTTATATTCGGCAGGGCCGAATCTTTTATACCCTTCAGAAAATTAGTATTTCATAAATATATAGACATATTGGAATTATCTCTCATCAAAATGTTTGCTTCAATCTGTAAACATAATTAATATTTGTAAACTAGTGTTTCAAAAATTTAATTTTTGTTTAAAGATAAATTATAAAATATTTTTTCGAAGTCTTGGCCAAGGAGCTAACTCAGGGCCTAAAGTCTTGCAGTCACAAATCCAAGCGGTGTATCACGTCGATATGCTGAATCTTTATTGCTTATATAAAAAGCTTAAAACGCAACTTAAATTTAATAATACTATTTTTATAAAAAACAAAACAAAATGTGCCCAGAAATTCTTCTTTAATAATGAAAATTTTTATGTGTTTTTTAGGAAAAAGAGAAACTTACAAGAGGTCCCGGGGATATGAAGTCAGGCTTAACGGTTTGTGGTATAGCTGTCCAATAGAAAAATATTTATATATTATTATATGTGAAATAAAAAATATTATTAAATTTGGGTAATGAAAATTGGAAATATATGTAGGCTGTTCTAGAAAATCGTTTATAACTCCAACATTCTTAAAAGGATTTTGCTGAATTTCATTACCAAGATTTTCGAGACTATGTGCCACATATGTGTTAAAAGAGAAATGTACTTATTGCACTATGGGCTTCAAGATATCCATAACAACATACAGAAGCACAGACATACAGAAGCAAACGGACAAATAGACAGACATATATTCTCAACAGTTGTTTTAAGGCCCCGTATATATACCAAAGTTTGTCATTTTATACGACAAACTTATATACACCCTTCATTTTAAGTGAAGGGTATAACAACAAAATTGAAACACTGTCAAGTGTGTAAGCATGCACAAGACCTACGGACGTTTGAGGCCTTTAGAAAATATTTTTGTGCTCTTCTTATGAGATTGTTTGCTCCCAATAAACTTGCTTATTTATGTTGGCTCTTTCGACTGAAAGGAGAAAGGCTAAACAATAAAACAGCCATCATTTGGTTAAAGTATCCACAAAAATACATTTGAAAGTGGTGTGTGCAACCATTCAACTAGAAATGGAAATGGAAACAGAAATAAACAAAAAATAAAAAGAAAAAATACACAAACAATAAAAACAACATGATCATGATCAAGATCGGCGCGTGTGGTGTAAAGTGGTTTTACACAGCAAAGGCGGCGCACGTTCTTGCCTCAAAACACATATAAAAAATAGAAAAAAAAAATCTTGGCAATTTTACAAAAAATTATTTTGTTAAAATAATTTCTCTAGCTACTTAAAAGAAAAGTAATGGCTAAGTTTAAGAATGAAATTTGTGTTTCTCACTGAACTTGTGAATTCATTAAGAAAGAGAAAAAATACAATGACAAGTGTGAAATTGGCATTAAACAAAACTATTTTTGCTTAAGACTAATAATAATAATACAAAAAAACTAAAAACTACTTTTATCTACGTAAACTCTTAAACTATGTTAAATATTTTATATGTACTTCTTAATAAATTCATTTACATTCCTTTGTAATGAAATTTAATTTATTTTTCTTTTCTTATTATTAGTTCATTATTACAATATCAATTGCAATTGTTAAAACATCTGACCCATCTTAAGCAGCAGCAACAGCAGTCTATCAATTTGAATGATGAATTGCTTTAAATTAATATTTCCTTTAGTTTTTCTGTATATACATTTATCTACCCAACCACAACTTGGGTGGCCACTGAAGATCAACTTCCGTTATCTTAATCCAAACTACAATAAAAATGAACAATAAAAAAAGACCAGCTTGTTGAGACGGTAATTTTAACGTTAATAAAATTAAAAAAAAAATAAATTAAAAAAGTAAAAGAAAATAATAAATACGAAATGAAATTTAAATACATCCCACTAGCAAGCATCTATCTTAAAGTTAAAGAAAAAAGAAAAAAATGATCCAACAATATCAAATTATTCATCATGAACAACACAGCTTTAGTAACAGCGGCTGCAACATCATACCACCCACCATTAAATCCTCTTAAGACAGCAGTAGCTTTACTACAACAACAGAAAACATAAAAAATATTCTTTACAATATTAAAGAAAAAATAAAGGAATTAATTCATTTGCTAAATTTATTAGGCATATAAATAATAGTTTAAATGCCTAAATTTATAAATGTTTAATAAAGTAAATTTAAATTTAAATTGACAGGAATTTTGTAACAAAAATTTAATATTTTTATTAATAACAAATATTTCTTATTACTTCATTTTATAAATATTAATTTTTTTATAATTCCCTTTTATCAAGAAAATAATATGAAACTTATGATGTACCTAGACATATGAGTAATATTAATTACGTGTTATTTTACATTTTTTGTTAACAACTTTTACAGGTATTCTTAGAATTAAATCCAATAAGTGGAAATTAAAAGTCACAATTTAAAGCCACAAATTCTGTTATATAAAAATTTGTCATTTGCAATATTCTACTTGTTACAAGTTTTAGCAAATAAAAAAAAAAATTCTGTAAACTATAGAAAGTACTGGAGCTGTATAAAATTGTTCTAAATGTAAAATCATATTTGTAATTTTTAAAATTCTCCTCTAATGAAAGAAAAATAACAAAAAAAAGATATTATTTTTCTTTAAAATTGTGAGTTTGTTGTTTAAAATTTCAAAAGAATTATAGTAAAAATATATTAGAAATAAATAGGTAATAAAATATTTTAGGTCAAGCCCGATCATATGATACTCTATACTTTTGCCTTATGTATACGTGCACCGATACTTATAAAAAGTGTAATGTACATTTCTATAAAACATACGTAAATGTTAGTTCATACTAACATTTATATGGTATTTATGGAAGCCAATAGTCAATTATGGGCTGATCCTGACAAAATTTAGAATTGTTGTTTGTACTTATATAAAACTTATTTGTACAGCAATGGTCAATTATAGACCGATCTTTATGAAATTTAGCATATGGATTTATACATATATAAAACTCTCTCTTATTATGTCCAAATTTCATTAAAGCATTAGCGTATAGGCCTGCCAATACCAGAACAATATTATAATAATAAAAATATACACAAACAAATCGGAAAATCTTTCGAAAAAAATAACAACATTTTGACGCTTTTCTTCTCCATAATCGAAAGTAAAAGACTTGCAACCGTCAGAATTTGACGGGAAGATAATGCCTAAAGTATTAAATTAGCAAACGTAAAAAAATAATAATAATAATCGCCGTAAATGCGCTCCCTGATCGAAATACAAAATAAATTTAAAATAGGATTGGGAGAACAAACAATGAATATAGAAGATTTTAACTTCTTATAATCAAAACCGACTTTAAAAAATATTATATAAAATAAAAACTAAAAAATCCGAGTATCTCCGCTCCCTGAAAGAAATTTAAAAAGTTGGCTTCTTGGATAAATAGGGTGAAAGCGCTGCAAAATATGAATATATATTCATTCAGTATATATATATATATATATATATATATATATATATACTGAATGATAAAATGATTCTAAACGATTTATTTTAAGGTATTGGACCAAACATTTTTTCTCCGCATTACAAACATCCTCACAGAGAGATAATATCCTATGGTGGTGTAGGGTATAAATACAATACATATTGACGTATGATTAATATTAGTTCTGATTTACTTAAAATTTTTGCATATTACTTTTTTGCATATTATGCGATTGTAATGTAGTAAGTTTTATTTAAAAAATATATATTTAAATGTTCTACATGAAATATAAAAGAATTTGCAACAGCTGTAACATCATGTTTAATTAAAAATAAAAATTACCAAAATTGCTATATTTCCACAAAGGGCTTTAATTTCTGATAAATTTTTGCGTTTTTTAATTGCGTAGCTATTTTATATGTCTAACAAATATTTAGTTTCTCATTTCACTTGCACTCTGAGCAATTGTTTTATATGGTCGACATGATTATGAATTTTTGTTTATGTTATAAATTTGAATTATGCGTTTGCATGAATTTGGTTAAATTTTCATTAAAAAAAAAAAACTAATTGTGCTATTACAACAAAATTTAGCGCATAGTTACTGATAATAATAGCAAATGTAAGCAAGTTAAGGGTGGTAATTTTTTCATATATAGTAAAAGTTATAAGCATTAAAGTGTGCACGGATTTTTTCGTGCGCAGTCCTTAATACAACCTATCAGACTTGTAAAATCTTTCATAAAAGATCAAAAGCTTACACAACTTTAAACCTTTAAATATTTATTTTATTTCTACTTGAATTGAGTTTGCAGAATGTTCAAAGCTTTGACAGTTTTAAGAGCTTTTACTTCACAAGCAAATTCTATTAAGTACTAGTTTAAATTCAGCATCAGTTTGAAAAAATTTAACTCAGACTTATTTATTTCTCTTTTGGTTTAATAAATTTCTTTTCCAGTTATTTTGTTATTAATAAAGTTTTTAATTTTTTAAAAATCTGTTAGGTTATGATGATCATCAAGTTCTAAATCAATAAAAAATTAGTATCACATTAAAGTCTAAAGCTTAAGCAAATCTAAAAGACTTCAATTCTATTAAAGTTCCTTAAGCTTTAATCAAACTTTTACTTTAACTCTTTGGGGCATCCATATTATTACATTCAAATTTAAAAGCTTAACAAATCTACAGGACTTTGATTCTATTAAAGTTACTTCAGCTTTTAATTAATTCAAAAATCATTTACTCAATATAATTCTTAAGTTTTCTCTTCCTTGTGTTCCATAAATTTTAAATTTTTAAAAGTTTTTAAATTTTCAAAAGCTTTTAAGCTTAAGTGTAAAAGTTAACTTTAGATTGGTGCTAGAAGCTTTAATTTATATTAAGAATATATTTACATTAGTCTTACAAAAAGTTTTTATACGGCTTTAATTCTTAAATTATCTTTAATTTGAAAATATTTTAAGGATTTGAAAGCTTGTGCTTAAAAAAAGGTCTCTTAATTAATTTTCTTATCTATGTAGTTTCTTGAAGCTGCTTCTTTACAATTAATTTGAACCAAGGTTAACTTTAGATTGGTGGTAGAAAATATAGTTTATAACAAAATTATATTTAAATAAATTTTAGAAAAAGCTCTTACAACGTTTTTCGTTACTTGAATTTTTTTTAGTTTTGAAAGATAAACTCTTTATGAAAATTCCACGAAAGTTGAGAACACTTAAATTTTCTTCAAACGGTAAGCTTTAAAGCTTTGTTAATTTGTTATGCTTTCTGAACTCTTTAAAGCTCTAAAAATTCTATAGAAATTATCAAGAATTATCTTCTAAAAGAGATTTAAGCAACCGATGCTCTTTCCACATGGCTTACAAGTTTTAAGTTAAGCTTTTCATCTTCAAGCTCACTCTAAAGTATTAAGTACCTTTAAACTTCTGTTACGCTTGGCTTTCTCTTTGTGCAAGTGTATGTGTTGTTCAATGTGATTTGTATTTGCCTTTTTCTGTTCGCTGTTATAAACTCCCGTACATGAAACCATTATTTTCATTTCCGCTTGAATAGACAAATATTTTAAGTGTATGTATGTGTGTGTGCGTATGTGATTGTATCACATAGTCTATGTCTGACTATGTGTTTGTATTTTTTAACTACTTTAAGTTTTCTGCCTACGGCTACATATATAGCAAAAACATTATTTATTGTCTACTTTTTTTATTGTTGTTGGTTGCAAAAAAAAAAAAAACAAAGTAGAATTAAAAAAAAAAAATTGACTGGCAGAGATGTCACACATTTCTTAATGCTCCTGGCTTCTCACTCTCTATAATTGTGCAACATTCAGCTTTTTTTGTTTTGTTTAACTTATTTTGTATTTCATTTTCTTTTTTATTTTCATAAATGTGTGTATTGTATTGGATTAAAATCATACACTTATTGTTTGTTGCCTGTAGTAGCATCATACATTCATATAGTAACATATAGAAAGAAATGTCGTTATTTTTACTTTTATTTGATTTTTTTTTTTCTAACTACTACTACATTGGTATTGTTAGCTAGCTTTTGCTCTGGTGATGATGATGCTGGCGATGATATTGAAAAGAATTTTAATAATAATCATTATAATTGAGCGCGACAGTGAAAAATTCAATTAGTGGCGGTATGTGTTTAAATTCAATTTGTGTGTGAATGATTTCATTGATTGTTGCTATAGAAACGATGACAACGGCAACAACAGCAACAACAAGGACAAAATCATCATCACCATTTCATGTTATGAATTGTTGATGGTTTTTTTTTTTTTTTTTTTTGCCTGCTGCTGGCTTTGTTGTCAATAATAATGGTGCTAGTGTTGATGTTGCCGTTTGTTATGTTTTGCTGCCTGTGACAAAGTCTGCTACATCTAAAAATTTTTATTGTCTAGTCAAATATTGACATCATATAAAAATATTATTTACGCTTGTTAGAATAATAATAATGTTATTGTTTTATACTGTTGTAGGTTGTTTCTATTATATTAGATATTTTGTTTTCATAAAATTTGTTTTGTCTTTGATAAATAAAATAAAATAAAATATTTGTGTGAAGTGAATTATTGAAGTTGAAAATAAAGTGTTATTTCAAATTAAGTCTGGTGAAATTTTTTATATATTTTCCTTTGATACAAATTAGGACTATTAAAAAGCCTTTTTAGGTTTAAGCATTCCTCTAAAAGTGTCTAGATAATTTTTTTTGAGCTTTATAAAATGTTAGGAAAAATTTCGTACACTGTGACGTATGATTGATATTAATATAATATTTTTGTTTAATTTTATTCCAATAAAGTTAAGTTTTAAGCAAACATTCTAAGATATATGCAACGTAACAAAGAAAAAATATATATTATACACTGAATAAGAAAAAAAACCTACTAAACTACATTCTACTAGAACTAACACATAACAATATGTCTAAAGCTCATAACAATATGTCTAAATTTCAATTAATTTTTTCATATAAAAAAGTTTTATACAAATTATTTTCTCAACGAAAAATGTTGATATCCTTAGATTTTTAAATAACAGTTGTCACTAGCAGTTTTCATTTTTCATAGCTAAACTTTTGTCACTTTTTTTTTCTTTTTCTTAATAAGAAATGGCAATTCTTATAATACTATTTCAGCGTTAAGTATTTTTTATAAAAGTGCTTAAGAAATTAACATGATTTATATGTTGCACATTTGCATGTATCAAAACCGGGACACATTTCTTTTGAAAAATAAATGCCTATGATTACCCACCATCATCATCTTCTTCATCATTAAAAAAAAAATATATATATATTCTTTACTCCTACCACACCAGCAGTTCTTAAGTAAATCTTAACTCATCAACGTCATATTTTTTGTATTTTTTTTTTCATCTTCCAAAGAGATTTTAACTTTAGCTTAAAAGAAAAAACTATACAAAAACTCAAAAAAAAAAAAATATTTAAATATGAAAAAATAAAATTAATGCGATTTGTTATACAAGCAAAACTTTTTGTTTCAACTCCAGCATGTATGTAGAGAGCGCTCAGACGAGTGACTGAATATAAGTCTTTGTTAAAACTAAAAAAACAAAGATTTTTTTAACTCCTACACACATACCCTTACATGTTTTACTTAAACAATTGTAAATAATGTTGGCAACATGAAATGCGATTTAAATTAAGCTTTATTTTACACACAAAACTTCCATGTTTTATGCAACACATAAGAGCAGCATTAAACAACAAACATAATAAGCGTAATGGCAACCAGGGAAACAATATCCATACGTGAATGATTCCTGTTTTTAGGTGGTGCTTCATTTTTTTGTTAAAGCAATTTAAATTTTTTTCTTTTCAAGGAAAGAAAATTTAATTTAGATTAAGAAAAGTTAACTGAAGATTCTAAGTAAACAATCAACTTAAATGGGTTTCTTTTTCTTGTAGGAAGAGATTAAATTTTAAGTGAAATATAATATAATTTTAAACTGAGTTTAAAAGAAGTTTAAATTGGAGAGAGTTTTTAAAATCACTTTTGTAACTTGTATGGATGTAAATTTATATTTTAGTGCATTTTAAATAAAATTTGTAATAAGCTCAAGCTTTAATTTTTAGATTTTTACATAAGGAACTGATCAAATTTTAAATAAGGATTATGAAAATTTCAAGTTAAGTTCAATGAAAGCCACATGTACTAAAATAAATTATTCTTAAATATTTCGGAGTCAGCCGATATAAATAAAGTTTTCCATCAGCTTAAGCTTTTAAAAGCTTACTATCAGTTTGATTTTGAGTTTAGAAAAATTCTAGGCTTTAAATGAGTATGCAGAAAATCAATAGTTAAACTTGATTTACTCTAGGATTTAAAATAGGATAAAAATTTTATGTCTTTGCATCAAATATAAGCCTCTTATATAGAGTTTAAAAAAAGCTAAAATTTGTAAATACTGAAATATAAAAACTTTAATTTTTACTAAGGTTATAACAAGTACATTTAATTAAGCTCACTAAGCATATGTATTACTAGGAGCTAGGCTTTTTCCCCTCAAAAAAAAAAAAAAAAAAATACCTACCTATGCATCTTAATCTTCCCAAAAGCTTAAAATGAGTTTAACTATAATTTAAATAAACTTTGATTACTATGAAGGCTCAATCATGTTCAATTATCTTAATTCTCGTGCAGTTAATTTAGTTGTAATTTATTAAAAATAAGCTTTAAATTAAGTCAAAGCTCTAGTTTAATTGTTCTTGAACTACTAAATTAAGTTCAATGAATTTACTTGTTAAAGATTTATGTTTTAATTTTAAACAAACAAAAGCATACATAGTTTAATATAAAAGCTTTAGGAGTTTTATTGGAATTCTATTTAAAATATATATTTTCAGTCCTATGTTTTAAACTTTTTCTTAAAATATACAAAACATGCAAATTGATATATTCCAGTAAATTTTATAGAAGCAGCTTTTATATATTTAATAATTTTCATAAGGCTTTAGCTGATTGTATCTAAAGATTAATTGACTAAGTTTCTGAAAGATTCAGATTTTTATTGATAACATATGCCTAGTTTGAGTTGAAGTACTTATTCAAGGGTTTAATTGTATAAACTATTAAAAAGTTCTAAAATATTATGTTAAACAAAAATTTTGAACTTCAATTTAAATAGAAAATTAATTAAACTAACAAAGCTTTTTCTTCAATTACTAAGTTTCAGTTTAACTACAAAATTTACTTCAGCTTGAAAGTTGCAAGATTTCTAGAAGCATTTCAACAAGTTTAACATAATACATGATACTTTAAAGTACAGCTAAAATTCTACTGAGTTTTTCTCAGCTTTTTTAAGTAGTTTGGTTTAAACTCTAAAATGTAATAGGGACTTGCTTAAAATTAGTTTTTAAAAGAGCTTTGATAGCTAAAATTATTATTTTTTTTATAATATTATAAAAGCTTGAACTAATTTTAATAAAGAAAACATTAATATAAATTTCTTACTCTTCTTTAATAAAAAATTTATATTTTTGTTAAGCTTTTATAAAAGCTTATTTCAAAATCTCAAAATTTCTTTTAATTAAAAATGCTCTTTGGCCATTCTTCAGTTTAATTTCACTTCGAAAATTCATAAAAGCTTTAATTATTTTTAAAAGAATATTGAACGTATATTAATACTAGTTGACAGCAAGCAAAGCTTGAACTAAAACTTCTTTCTCCTGTTTACTGAAAACATAGTTTTCTTAAAGCTTGTTCAAAAATCTTTTTAAGAAAAACTGTTCTTTAGTCATTCTCAATTTTAGTTTAAATTCAAAAAAACTTCAGTAGTTAATGTGTACAATAAATTGAACTTTTTATTTCATGAAAAAAAAACATGAGATAATTTTAGTAATTTTTAACTTAACTACGAAACATTAATTTAAAAAATAATTTTTAATTTCTTTGCTGATAAGCTTTTATGAAAACTTCTTTTCATACCATGTTCTAAGGATTTTATTGAAAATTTTTTGAAATTATTTTATTTTTGAAAATTAATTCCTTTCCATAATTGTATTTCTAATAATTGTATTTTTAGTATAATGATGTGCCACTCAATATTGTAGTCATTTTAATAGTTTTTTTTTCTACCTTTCAATTTTCTTTTAAACTTGTAATTATTTTTTTAAAAAATTGTAATTTTTTTTCTGTTTCATTAAACCACATGTAAAAATTCATTTCCTGTCTTTTATCGTAAAATTATTTCCCAAAAACTTATAAACAGAACTCTCTACGTTAAAGAAAAAAAAATTAAGGTGCGTTTTAATTGAGTTACTTATAAAATATAAATGAACATATGAATTATTTTATAAACTAAACTTTCTATAAAAAAAAAGAAATACAGTAAACATTGATTGTCATGACAAGTAAGTTAATTTCCGTTTAATGCACATTTAAAACGCAAAACTTAACTCTTCAATACAAATGATTTTTTTTCTGTGATATTCCTTAGTTTATTATTTTTATTTTATTTAGTCATTTTATACAATATAAAATGTAATCAATTCTTATGAATCACAACAATAAACTAAAATAAATCATATTTCAGAATAGTGCTGGCAAATTCTACTACTTTTTAATACTCGATTCTACTTGGTTACAATACTTATCACTTGGTTACTCGATATTACTCGATTAACGGATTTTTTTCATTTGACATATAATTTAAAAATAAAATAGATATATTTATACGATTAGCATGAAATTTTATAAATTTATTTATATAAAATATAAAATAAGCTAAAAAAAAGTTAACTTTAAATGTAACGTTAACAGAAATCAATAAAAGTATTTTTATATATTTAAAACTTAATTTGTATCTTTATACAGAGTTGTACTTTCGCCGTTATATTTTTTTTAAACGATATCGTTAAAAAAACTAAATTCTGAAAGTATTAAGTAACTACTTTATAGTATTGAGTACCCAAATAAAGGCAAATACTCGGTACTCGATACTTAATACTCAATACTAGCACAGCACTACTTCATAATATTTATAAGAAAGCAAACGAATGACAGTTATACATACTTGCAATTATAGAAAATGCTCATATGATTTTATTTTTAACGTATGTGTGTGTGTGTGTGTGTGTGTCTTTTTTATGGCATAAATATACATATATAAAAAACCAATTATATATAGATTTATATTTATATATAAAATATAAAGTATAACAATTACAATTTATAGTAAAACCGAGTATGAAAGAAGACAAAAATTGTATGTTCTTACTCATTCTCGTAATTATAGATAAACAATATATATAAATAATTATTGTTATTATTGTACATGATCCCTTAAGTTTTGTTATGGAATTGTGCTTGAAATAGAAGCGAATAAAAAAAATCATGAAATTGAAGAAGATAATAAGTTTATTTGTAGGGTTAAGACGAATTACAGAAGATCAACTACATTTTATGAAGGTTAAGTTTTATATTTACAGCCACCACTACCTAGTGGGGAGAGAGGGTATATATAAGTTAGTTATTCTATGTAGGGTCTTCTAAAACGACTTTCGAGTAATCGATTAATTGACTTTTTGGTTTGAGAATTGTCTAGAAATCGACTATCTTGTTCAGTCAGATAGTTGAAAGTCGGAAAAATTCGAAAACAGTCGAAAAAATTCGAAAATAGTTGAAAAGACGGAAAAGGTCGAAACAAATATATTTTACTTTTTTTGGCAGTTTCTATTTCAACAACATCATTTAACTGTTGTAAATAGTATCGCAAAAATATAATTTTGTGTGCAATTGGCACTTTTGTTGCATAGAGTGTCTGTTAATATATTTTATGCTTTATACATATTTTATATATTTTAAGTTTTATAGACAAATAATGAAAAAATAATCAAAGGAGGCGAAAATTCTCGAAAATATCGTATAAAATCGAAAAGCCGGAAGAAGTCGAAAATAGTCGAAGAGACAAAAATTGTCGGAAAAAGTCTAAAATAGTCTGAAAAAGTTGAAAATGGTCAAAAATTATCGGAAAAAGTCGACTATTCCGAAAATGGAAAAAAGTCGAAAAATCGACTATTGGAAAAAAATTATTTAAAAATTTAAAAAATTCAAAAGGTTGACTTTTTGTACCAACTATAGAACCTTAATAACAGTTAAAAAAATTATTAGAATCTCCAAAGAAGATTCTGAATCAACTTAGCTATGTGCGTCCGTGTGTCTGTAGGCAACATTCCCACTTTCAAAATACTATAGCTAATTAAATGAAATTCACCCAGATGGTTGCTTATTCTTCTATTTAAAATCAGTGGAATTTGTTAAGCATAAAAAAGTTATAGAGAAAAATCTGGACCAAATTCTGAACAATTTTGACTTTGTTATGTAATTATTATTTTCATTTATTTAATTTAGAGTTAAATAAAATTCATCCAAGAAATTTAGTTGCATTTATTAGATAAAAAAATTTTGATTCCATTAAACGATAAAATTCTAAGACAAAATTCTCACTTTCAAACTAATATTGGAAATTAAATTAAGTTTATTTAGTTTGTTAATTCTTTATTTTGTTGAATCTCTGCAGTAGAATAAAAGTTATAGAACAAAATCTGCAACAGCCTCTTTAAAAAGTTTGGAATGGAAAAAATGTGAGTCAAAGTTAAAAAAAAAAAAAAATTATATGAAATTAAAATTGCAATTGTTATATTTCCTTTAATTTTGCGAAATTACTTTTGTTACCATTTGTAGCGCTCTGCTTTATAAAATGCTACAGGATTATCTTTGTTCTTTGTGCCACAATAAGCAGATACAGAAAATAGATATGTATATGAAAAATTGCAAGCAATTATAAATGTCATTAAAGAAAGACAAAAAACGAAGGGCAAAATAATAAACTTATAAGTATAATAAAAATAATAACTAACTACTTATACTTATATAGCCAAACCATAAGTTCCCTCAAAACTTTGTTTAAGTTTGATATTTTTCTTATTTTTTCTGTTTAATTTTTCATGGTTTGTTATTGTATTGGCACCCAATACTAAAGATAAAAAAGTAATATTGAAAAATTTCATAAAACAAAAAGAAACTCTTACATACATTCGCTTAAGATGAAGCCCCTCTAGTTCAATGAAAAATTATAAAAACTGTAATATAATGATAAGAAACAGAGAATAAAAAATTAAAAGATATAACAAAAAACAAGAGCTCATGAAAAAAAGCAATTAATAATTATGAATAAATTGTTGAAGATTGCAAAAAATAATGCAGAAACATTATTATATATATATATATATATATATATATATATATATATCAGTGTATATAAATGTTGATTGTAGTTAATTATTATGGACCAAAAACTCCGTACGTTTAAATTAACTAAGTATCTAGCAAAAAATAAAATAAAAATCAATAATAAAAATTATGTTGAACCTGAGTTTTTAGTATTTTATTTATCATGATTTTATTATTGTATAGTTCAGTGCCATATTGTGTTTGTGTCAATTAGTGGATTTCCTTTAGCACTCTTTTCCCTTTATCTTTCTCTCTATCTTTCCCAGTTGCACCGATGTGATGCAATGTCAGCATCACATCGGAATTACATTAAAACAAATATAGTGCAGATACTTTAAAAAGAAATGCATTTGTAGAGTTAGCAGTCGTTAGGTTTAAATGAACTAGTTCTTTTTACCACGAACTTTTAGCTCAATAACTTTTTAGTTCACCCAAAGCTTATTAATTTAACGATTGCTATAGAAACCAAATTCAAAACAGTTAAATGTATGAATGAACTAAAACCGGTTATTCGTTTAATTTTCTCCAAAATGAACTGATTCGTAAACTAAAACTAAACTAGTTCTCATAATGCTGATGTCTTTGGTTATGGTAGTAAATATAAAAATAAATTTATTTTAGTTTTTCATTACTTTTCCTTTTTTAAAAGCCCACTGTCTATCTATTCTACGTTACATTCAAATTAAAGTGGAATATTAAAAAAAAAATAAATAAATAAAAAAAAGTATAAATGAAGAATAGAAAAAAAGTAAACCTCTTACTTATAATTTGAACTGAAGATGTCTGTCTTGCTATTGAACTTTTTATAGTTTTTAATGACACTACAAATAAGAAATACAGCAAAAAAAAAAAAAAAAATCGAAGCAAAAAACCAAATAAAATAGAAAGAAAACTTTATCAACCATTCCATTTAACAAAAGCAATGCAACAGACAACATCTCCAGCAATTGTGGTGGCTGTCAGCAGCACAAATGCACTGGCAAATCGATTTTGAACTCCTCGGTCGTTCGGAATATATGCTGCGTAAAATAGCAAAATAATACAAAAAAAAAAAAGTAAAGCAAACAAGAAAAAACATATTTTGATGGCATTTTCGGCTCCCCTGACATTAGCGACAATGCAGCATGAACTTAAAGTTAAATAACAACTACAAAAAAAAGAAAGAAAGAAAAAAATTTTTATCATTGCAAAACGATTTGTCGCTATTTTTCATAATAGTCATAGTCAGTGAGAAGTTGTAGTTGAAAGTTGTGTATTGTGGCAAATGATGCCAAAATAATCATGATGTTAATGATTATTATGAAAATGAAAATAATGAAAATTTTTTCATCAGTCTCCTTAAATGTTGTCATAATAGTAGTAGCTGTATTTATCGTGGTAAAAGTAGAAGTAAACGATGTTGGTAGTAAAGTTATATATTTAAAAAAAAAACTCAACTGTACCCTTCAAATACGATAGAATTTTTTAGGAAAAATATGATACCAATGACACTTAAATGGTAGAGAATGAAGAATATATTATTCTCTATGTATATGATTAAACAAAATAAAAAATAAACTGATAGCTGCTGAGCTTAAATAAGCAAAAGCGAATTAGTTTTGCCTTATGATAATAACCGAGAATTTTCTCATAAATTAAAAATTATAGAGAATTTTTGAAATATAAATAATAATAAAAAAACTAAAAATTCATCACAATTGATATAATGAGAATTATCGAATGTTTCATTACATTTTTACTTAAAAGCGAAAAATGTACTAAGAATCTTATATTATCAAAAATTTTTCTAAAAATCGAAAATATCAAAAATTATTTAAGAACTGAAAGTAATCTTAAAATTTATTGTGAAATAAAAATTTACGACAAACTTATTATCGAAAATTTTTCTAACAACCGAAAATTACTCCAAATCGGCAATCATTAATAAATTCGCTTTAAAGCCTAAAAATAAAGAAACATTTCTTATAATCAAACATCAAAAAATTGATAATTATCGAATGTATAAATTTATAAATCAAAAACCTATAAGAATTTTCTAAATCTAAAATTATGGAAAAGTTAAAAGATTTTTGTAATTTTTTTTTTTTTTTTTTTTTTTGTTGAACAATTTTCTTTAAATCGAAAATTATAGAGACAAGCTATACTTTGTTATAAATTGTAAACTAGAATTTAACCTCTAATTATAAAAAGATTTATTATAAATCAAAAATGATCGATAAATTCCTATAAATAGCAGATTCTAAAAAAATTTACTATAAATAGCAAATTTTTTAAAATTTTGCAAAATTAGCGTTTCCAAAATGTTTGAAAAAAAACTCTCGTACGTTTAAACTATACTTTGTTATAAATTGTAAACTAGAATTTAACCTGTAATTATAAAAAGATTTATTATAAATCAAAAATGATCGATAAATTCCTATAAATAGTAAATTCTAAAAAATTTTACTATAAATAGCAAATTCTAAAAAAATTTACTATAAATAGCAAATTTTTTAAAATTTTGCAAAAGTAGCGTTTCCAAAATGTTTGAAAAATTACCTATAAATAGCAAACTTTTGTCAAGTTTCCTATATATGGTAAATTTGTACAAATTTTTTTATAAATAACAAATTTTTTAAAAATTTTCTATAAATAACAAAATTTTAAAAAATTTCTATAATAGTAAATTTTTATAAATAACAGATTTTTAAAAAAATTCCTTTAAATAAATAATTTAAAAAAAAAATTCTATAAATAGCATATTTTTGAAATATTTACCTTAAACCGCAAATATTTGAAACACTTCCAAAATGTTTTGCAAAATGTCCTATAAATAGCAAACTTCTGCCAAATTTCCTACTAAAAATATATTTTTTAAAAATCTGTTACAATAGGAAATTTTTATAAAATATAAATAGCAAATTTTTCAAATATTTCCTATAAATAGCAAATTTTTTAAATATTTAAAAATTTCTTGCTAGAAATATTTGAAACGTTAACATAAAATAAATAAAAATTTCTTATTAGAAATACTTGAAACATTTTCTATAAACCGCAAATGTTTGAAATATTTTTAAAATTATTGCAACATTTCCATAAATAGCAAATTTCTACAACAATTCCTATAAATAGAAAATTATTTTTAAAATTTGCTATAAATAAAAAAAAATTGCTATAAATAGCAAATTCTTGCAATATTTAGTATAAATAGCAAATTTTTGCTAATTTCCCAATAATAACAAATTCTTAAAAAATTTTTCATACATTTTTAAAGCAAATTAAAAAAAAAACTATAAATATCAAATTTTCCTATAGATAACATATTTTGAAAAAATTTGCTACAAATAGATAACTTTTAAAAATTTTCCCATAAATAGCAACTTTTTGAAAAATTTCCCTTAAATAGCAAATTTTTAAACAAATTTCCCTTAAATAACAAATTTTTAAATAAATTTCCTATAAGTAGCAAATATTTTTAAAATTTTCCTGAAAGTAGAACATTTTTGAAAATTTTACATAAATAACAAATTTTTTAAAATTTTACCTAAATAACAAATTTTTGAAAAATTTCCTATATATAGAACATTAAAGAAAAGAAAAAAAAAAATATATGTAAATAGCAAATTTTTTCAACATTTCAAATAAATAGAAATTTTTTGAAAAATTTCCTAAAAATAGCACATTTTTAAAAATATCCTAAAAATAGTTTTTTTTTTTAAAATGTCCTAAGAATATATTTTTAATTTCCTTTGAAAAGATTTATGTAATTTCTTATAAATTGCAACTTTTTTTTATTAATTTCCTGTAAATAGCAAGTTTTCGTAAAATTGTCCATAAATAACCAAAATTTCCCAAAAATTATATTTTGTTTTAAAATTTAGTTTTTTCTCTTTTTATATTTGTCTCAAATTTGTTCAACAACTTATCATGTACATCAAATTCCTAGTAGCAATTTTCCCTATAATGATTATATGTATAAAATACTCAAACTGTTAAATACAGATAATATCAAATGAAATCTAAATTTCTTTTTTAATACAACGACTAAATCATATAGTTAGAGTGCTTGGGAAAAACAAGGATGCAACTGAAAATATTAACAAAGAGTATGACTATAAAAACAACAACAACAACAACAAAAATGACGATTATAATGATTATGGAGCTAAAGTTGAGGCTGTAGCAAATGTTTAATGCAGTTAAGAGTTAAGAAGAGTGTCGTTTCTTTTTTTTATTTTTTCCATTTGATGTTGTTGCTAATGCAACTTCAATGCATTCATACTTGCTATAAGTATATGTTGTTATTGTTATTCCAGTTGTTGATGATGCAATGATGCAAAACCCGGCATTTGGCATTCTGTTGCTTTTCACACAGATGCTGGCTGTTACTAGCATATTTGAAATAAAAACCAAAACAAATATGAGTAAAAATAAAACAAAAAAAAATTAAAGTGAAAAAAAATATATATTATTTTTTTTTTTAACATACCAACGTCATCTTTTTAATAAGCAACCACATACTTCCAGCTTCTGTTCCTAAAAAGATATCTCTTCTAACTATTTACTTCTTGGCGTCCACATTTATACGTACCCGGTATAAGAATAAATAATCTTACTGAACTTGCCAGACAACTGCTGTTTGTTTATTTGTTTGTTTGTTTGTATTTTCCTACTACGTATCTGCATTTGTGTCCATGATAATAATGATGCATTTGTTGTTAACCGTATGTTTTGAATAAAGTTTAGAAAAAAATTTAAAACGAAAATTAAAAAGAGAAGAAAAAATAGAAAAATCAACTAAAATTGTTATGCTTCGTTTGCCTCATCTCCGCTTGTTAATTTCTTTTCTAATGTTGTGTGTTGTGGTAGATTTGTTTGGTTTAGCTTGATTTTGCCTCATAATGTTGCAAATGCTGTGATTATGATCTTGATAAGGCTGACTGGGTTCTGATGGTGACATGTTAAAGTTTGGTTTCAGTTATTTAAGATTTTCTGCATCTATTTTTTTTCTCTCTCTCTCTAGCTTTTGCAATGTATCTTCTTTATCGGTATTTGGTTATCTAGTATTATAGATTAGTAAAGCTTTTTCCTACAGAGATTAAGTTGAGGCAACATTTTTAAATGGCCAAGAAAGAATTAAACAACAGGAAATCAGTTGTGGCATCATTGGGCCAAAGTTAATTCTTGAACATGATTTTTTAGGAATCATGAAGAGTTTTGTAACTTTAGCAACATCTCAATTTGTTAGAAACGATTTAAAGAACACAATTATTTTTTGGACAATCTGTGCTGAATACTCATTCTTCCAAGTTTTATATAGAATTTCCTGGTTATATTTGTCAAGAATTAATACAAAACCGTTGGTCACTCACTTTTTAGTCAGCTAAGTACTTACTAATATTTTTTTTTTTTTTGAAAAGTTTCTATTTTGATTTTTGTTATTGTTGTTGCTGTATGTATTTACTATTTTTTGTTTGTTTTAATGTTGTTTTTATTTATGTCTTAAAGTTGGCAGCCTATTTGCAAATAGAAAGTACTGCAACTATTTGTATGCAGTTGCTTTTTTTTCTATCTTTCTCTTGCTTACTGTTTATTGCTATAAACATTTTTTTTACAACTTTGAAGAAAAAAAGCTCATTTGCTTTTATTTTTATTGTTGTGGCTGTTGTTGCTGATTGCAGTCACAGTCATCAATGTGTTTTTTTTTTTTTTTTGAAATGCAGACAAGTAAATTATATGCTGCCGCTGGTATAGATACTTGGACTTGCATCCATCTAACCAGCCAGCTAGAGCTATTCATCCATTCAGTTGTCTATTTAAACAATACACAATACCTTTTTAGATGTCAATGGCATAGATACTATAAAATATGCATTAGAAAAAAATAAAGAAAATAAAACTATGTACTTGGTATCTATATAAAACACATTTCTAGCGCTATTTTGTTTTGCAAATATTTGTCTGCCTTTGCTGCTGCTACTGCTGTTGCTATTAAGACAAAGCATTTGGCACATTGTTGAAAAAACTATCATTCTGGCCGTCACTTCGACCGACAGCCACTACTTTATTGTTTAATGATTGATATAAGAAAAGAAAGAGGCATGAAGCAAATGGTAAATAAGAAAATTTACTAAACTTGAGATTTTTTTGTGTAGAAAAAATAAGGGCCAAGTTTAAGGAAATAATTTAAAAGCACAAAAAAGTATAGTTTCAAAAAGAAATTGTAAATGAAAAAATAGGATTAAAAAAAAAAAAAACAATTTAAATTTGAATTAAATAAAAAAAAAAAAATTAAAAGGAATTCCTATGAATGGGAAATGTCTGGAAAATTTCTTGTAAATAGTAATAGTTTCGATAAATAGTTACATTTTGAACATTTTCCATAAATACCAAGTTTTTGAAAAATGTTTTATAAACACCAAATTTGTAGAATATTTTCCATAAATACCAAGTTTTAGCAAAATAACAAATAAATAGCAAATTTTAAAAAAATTAACTATAAATAGGAAATAAAAAGGTAATTTTTGGAAAATTTGCCATAAATAGTAAATGCGTAAAAAATTTTATTATAAGTAGCAAAATTTTTAAAATTTCCTATAAATAACCAATTTTTACAAATAGCAAATATTTGCCAAATATCACAGAAATAGCAAATTTTGAAAAATTTGCAATAACTAGTAAGTGAAAATGCTTAAAAAATTAATTCAAAATTATTTAAAAATTTTAAATTCTTCTAAATAGCAATTATTCAGAAAATTTACTACAAATAGCAAATTTTTAGAAATTTTGCCATAAATAGCAAATCTTTGGAAAATTTCGTCAAATTTTTCAACAGCAACAGCTCAAAAAAAAAAAAACTATAAAAAGTAAATTTTAGAAAGATTTACTATAAATAACACATTTTTGCAACAATTTACTGTACATTTTTTTATTTATGTCCCAAATATAGCAAATTTTTGAAATATGTATCAAAAATAGCACATTTTTGAGAAATTTCCTAAAAATAGAAAATTTTTGAATATGTCCCAAAAATAGAAAACATTTAAAAAATTTCCTGTAAATAGTAAATTTTTGAAACAATTTATATAAATAGCAAATTTTAGAAAATGTTTTTTTTTAAATATCTAGTTTTTATAAATTTTCACATGCATAGCACATTTTTAGAAAATTTCGCACAAAGTTTTGAAAATTTCCTTTTGAACAAATTTAGGGATCTTTTTGAAGGTTTTCTTATAAATGATGGCAGAGACGGAGGGATGTAATGATTTCAGGTGGTAAGTATAAATTGCTCAGGGATAAGATAAGTATACCATTTTAGGTTAGGGTAAGTACAAGTTTTAGTTTAAGGTAATTATAAATTTAGCGGCAAGTATTTTAGATGATGTGAACTTCGCGATGGATGGCTAACAAGTGACTTTTTCTTCAGGACAGCAATAATAGTTAATAAGTAATTTATTCAAATAAATTTCGTTTTTTTTTTTTAACGAAACCCGATTTTAAAAAAAAAATATTTTCCTTTACAGTGTGCACTAAAAGTGCAGCAAATTTATTACATTACATTTAAAAAAAAAAATAAATGTCTTATATTAATTGAAGTAATAATTAATATAAAAATTATAATTAATAATTGCAATTTAAGTGTTCAACTAGTTTGGATACCTTTATAAAGCAAATTTTTAAAAATTTTGCTTTAAATAGCAAATATTTAAACAAAAAGTTTTTTAGAAAATTTACTATAATTAAAAATTTTTAGTTTCTTATAAGCAGCAATTTTGTAGGAAATTTCTTATAAATAATCAAATTTTTTAGAAATTTCTATAATTAGCAAATTTTTTAAAAATCTCCGATAAGTAGAAAATTTTCAAAAAAATTTCCCAAAAGTAGCAAATTTTTAAAAAATTTCCTATAAGTGCCTAATTTTTATAGAGTTTTCCGTTATAGGAAATTTTTAAAGAGTTTTTGAAAAATAGCAAAATTTTGGAAAATTTCCTATAAATAGCTAATTTTTCAAAAATTTCTTACAAGTCTAATTTTTAGAAAGTTTCCTAATTTTTAGAAAGTTTAGCAAAATTTTGAAAAGAGTCTCAAACCAAGCAAAATTTTAAAAAATTTCCTATATAAATAACATTTTACTGAAAATTTCCTATAAATCGCATATTTATAGAAAATTACCTAGAAATAGTAAATTTTTGAATAATTTATCATAAATAGCAAAATTTTTGAAAAATTTATATAAATAAAATTTTTTTCTTTTTTAGAAAAGTTACTACAAATAGTAAATTTTATAAAATTTCTCATAAATAATAAAATTTAAAATAAAATTCACATAATTAGAAAATTTTCATAAATAGCAAAATTTTTAAAAAATCTCCCTTAAATAGCAAATATTTGAAAATTTTCTTGTAAATAGCAAATTTTCGAAAATGTTTCTGTAAATAGCAAATTTTAAATATATATCAACAAATAGCAAATTTTTTTCTATTTAATTTTTGTTTCTAGTTTTTTTTATATTAATTTCTTTTTTAATTAATTTCTTTTCCATTTTCTCTCTCTTTCCAGGTAAATACTGATTATTTTTCATGCAACATTTATATTAAAATTATAAAGTTTCAAGTAAGATTTTTTTTATTATTATCATTATATTTATGTAACTTTAATTATCAACTTATTTTCATTTTGTGTTCTTATTAAAGTTCTACTCCTCTTTTTTTTCCAACAACTACCAACCTTTCCATAAACTATTGTAATAACGCAAAAATACTCACAACCACAATTCTTTCGTTTGGTCAATGGCCAGTGAGTGACATCTGGATTAATCCCACACCAATCAATTTCAGTTTACATGATTTTGTTGTTGTGTGCGAGAGCATGACATAAACTGAAGCATCACAATCATCATCATCATCATTATTATCCATTGTAAATATCATTATGTTTAGAATACAACCACAAATTCGTATAAAATTATTTAGCCTCCCTTTGGTACACAGAAGAGTAGTGACAAATCCAAATCAAAAATCATTTATAAATCATATTTATAGCAAACAAACTTTTGAGATAATAATCATTTGAAATAACAATGAAAAAAAAAAAAAAATAATTATTTTTTATTTGAGAAATATCTAATAATCATTGAAGCCTACAATTGTTTTTTGGCTTTCATTTATATGAGTTTTATGAGAATTAATTGGAATTTATTTTTTTTTTTTTTTTGAGACAAATAAAAATTTAATTTAATTTAATTATGTTTGAATGTTTTTGTTGTTGCCACTATCAAATTAAAAAATATTTTTGTGAGTTTAGAATAAAAAAAAAATATATATATATAATAATATATCTTGATGACGCTGCTACTGATGAAAACAATGTTTATGAGTTGAGGCAAATACATTTATGTGTTTCTTTTTCTTTTTTTAATTAACCTCAAGATTAGCAATAAAAATAAATAATTTGTGGTTTTAATTAAAATACTTGTTCACTTTTAAAATAGAATCTAAGGCAAAAACCTTTAGCGTTTAAAACTAAATCTATTTAAAGTGAATCACTTAGTTACATGAATCAAAAATTTTAATTTAAATTGCTTTAAAGTAACCTTATTAGCTGCTCTTAGCATTACCTCTTATGCATGAAGTAATATATTGGTCTCTCTCAAAATTCTCAAGCAAAATGCAAGAGCTTTAAATTCGAATACCATACTTTATGCATTATCCAATAGTAATGCCAAAAATTTATTTCGATTTTTTTAAGCTTGTTTAAAGAATTTGGAAAGTCGAGGAAAACTATTAAATTTCTTTGTTACTTTTTTTTGTTATTAAATCCTCATTTCAAGAGTCTTCTGCCATTTAAAAAAATTAACAAGCACATAAAATCTGTTAAACTTTTAGGAAATGCTTCATAATTTTCTTATAGTCTCTCTATATAAAAACAAAATATTATTTCATACCATATTCGTTAGGTTTGCTTCATTATTTCAATTTATCCTTAAACATTTTTTTTTTTTTTTTGTTTATAAACTTTTAAATTTTTAATGTTTCCGTCCATGCAGCTCAACTGCACTTCATGAAACGAGAATAAAATAGAGTTAGTTTTCTTAAGTTTATCTATTAATACCGTAATTGTAATTAACTTTTCATAGAATTACACAAAATATATAATAGAAAGATGTGTTATCTACTAAATGTTTCATGTATTTTTGTTAGCGAAAAAAATAAAAGAAAAATAGCAAAAAATCATAAAGCTATCGTTAGGACATTCTCTTTAAGACCGTCAGTCAGCCAGCCAGCCACTTGTGTATATAGTATGTTAGTCGTAAACTTTAATAATGATAAAATGTTATATACTTTTTTTTCAGTTTTAATTTGCTTCAGTTTTTATGGGGTAAAGAATAAAATAAATAGTATGAAATACTTATTCTTTATGTAGTTTTTATTTTGCTTTCAGCAATTAAGCTTTATAAAAATTAAGAAATATTGCAAAAATTAGCTGGAAGAAAAATTAAATGGGAAATAGATTGTTTAGTGGCAAGTTTGGAAGAATTTCAAATGCTCTACATAAGAATTAGTAAAAGTTCTTGTTATAGCAATGAAAAATAAAATAAATTAGGTCCAAAATTAAGTCAAATATTAAGCAGATTAAACAAACAGTAAAGATTGAACAAACAGACAATATGCTATTTTAATTTATAACCAGGGCAAGTTTTTCAACCCTATCGCTTAAAAAGTAAGTAATTTTACAAAGCTTTTTTCCAAATCTTTGCATATAATGAATATAAAAGTTAGTTTTCTTAGCAAAGACGCAATTTTTTTTTTACTTTTTCAAGCGCATGTTTTAATTGTTTTCGCACATATTTAAATTTGCCCTATTTATAAACTTCTATTGTTTAAATTATATCTATATTTTTAATGAGGTTAGTGTCTCACTTTAGGTAATCGACAAACAGACAATTTTTTAATATTGCTACCACCAATTACTTTATTGCGTAAAATAGTTTAATTGAAATGTAAGATTTCTTGATTTTCAAAAAGTGTAAGTCATGCGACAAAAGGGTCTGATATCTTACATTTTGCAGACTAGAAACTAACGCTGTTTTCGTAATCGCAAACTAATTAGTGTGATATCATAATCCGACAAACGGACTAAAAAATCTGATAAATAGCTTTTGTAGGTTTTTTTCTATTCACAGTATTTGACATACCGATAAATATACTTTATATTCTTTTATTTTATTATTATTATTATTTTTTTTTTTTCAAAATAGTCTGACTAAAATTTTTCTAAACTCATCCGACAAAAAAGTATGATTTCTTTCTTAATATTTTACGAACTATTTCCAATAAAGAATATTATAAAAGTTTTACGATGTTTTCTGAAGGATCTGCTCTGAATAATTTGGAATAAGATTCCTCTTAACAGTACTTGATCTAGCAATAGTTTTATAGGCAAAGGTAATACTTGCTATTAGCAAGACATATACAATATTTTTATAATAGAAAGATTTAAGAGAATATTGGCAGATTTGTGGGCAACTGAGCATCCTCTCATCAAATACAGAGTCATCATACTTCAAACGTTTGAAAAATGATATGTTTTTCCTTTGATGTCAAAGGTTAATTCAAACCTTAATTCAAATCTGCATCAAATTTGAATAAAATTTTCCCCTTTTTCTTTGAAAATGCTATTATTCTTAAAACATTATCAAATCATTATCAAACGTTTACATTTTAGAAAAACTTGACTTTAATCAGTATCAAATTTTAAATCTGCTGGGCTCTTTGTTATATTCCCTATATTAGTCAGGCGATAAAAAAGTTAACCAAGAAAGTGAAATTATGTGATATATAAATCTTGGATAATAATAGTTGTTATGTTATTTGAAACAGTGTTTTTAAAGCATATTTTACATGAAAGATTTTCCAAAAATTTATTTTAAGATAAAAACGATGCAGATATGCTTAAAATTAAAATCAATTTTCTTTTGTAATATACTATTGTCATCCGACAAACCGACATTTTTTGAAATTGAAAATTTCACTCTCAATTAAAATATCTAAAAAACTTTTAATGCAACAAACTGCTAACTAAGATCTTTTCTTTATTTCATTGCATAAAAGTTTTAATATTTTATCATCAGACAAATTAATATTTCAGTATAAAATAATTTTCATTTAGTTTTGTAATATGTCATTGTCGTCCGACATTTTTTTAGTACAACTGTGAATTCATCATTAAATGGTCTTAATTATTTTTAATAAAATTAGGTCTTACCTAAATTCTTCCCTTTATTTAGTTGGATATAATATGCTCAACAGACAGCCGATAAGATTTTTATATTTTTTTCAATTCAAATGAATTTTTTGAAATGAATTACAATTAATTTCCAATTCATTTCAATTTAATTGATTTTGAATTCATTCAAAGGAATTAGAACTATGAATTGCAATTCATTTGAAAAATCCATTTGAATTGGAAATGAATTGCAATTCATTTTTACCAAATTCATTTGAATTGCCTCAAATTTCATTCAATTAATTTTTTTGTGTAAAGAATTAATTTAAAATTTGCTATTGCAGTACATGAATGATTCACGAATTAATTCAAATACAGCTCATTCATTTACAGCTCTGCTACATACATGATATTATAAACATATCATTTTACAGAAATAAATAACATTTATTCTTTACCATTTTATCTTTCATCCAAATTTCAAAAGTTTCAGTCCATAAATAACCATAGGTTCCATACAAAACCTCGTCACGTGAATGCAAAACACATAATTATTTTCCGAAAATTCTATATATGACTTAATTTCTTACATAATGTAAATAATTAAATAAATAACATTTTTATTTCAAATTTTTATTACTAAAATCTTATTTTGTTTTTGTTAAGAAAACAAGCATATTTACCTTGAAATTATTTTAATACTTTTTTTCTTCTTTCAAATCGCAAACAAAACTACGCAAAAATGGTTTTTGGGATTCTCATACTACACATATTATGTAAAAATATAACATTTTTACTTTACCCCAGTTCGTCAAAATTTCTATATAAAAGTAGCAAATACCTGCTTTTAGACCGACTTAAGAAAAAGAATATATATATTAAAATATGTCTACAACATTAACATTAACAACAATTACGTAAATTCGTTTCTCAATACCCATGCTCGACAACTTCATTGTAAAAAAAAACTTTTTTTTTTATAAAATAAAATGCAAAAATATAAACTTGAAAATTTTCGATTTCACGAGTAAATTTTTACAGCTGCACAGTGGTCGAAATCACTGATCCAGCGGCATTTAATTCAAATCTTTTAAGATTTAAATCGAAGAATATTTTAAGGTGCACAGATTACCAATACTTCACTAAGTAAATTGATATTTTTATTTTTATTTTGTTCTCAATATTCGCATAGCTGAAAGCGGTCAAAAATAGCAAATGTTGCAGCAAGTGCACTGAAAGAATATTGCCCCTATTTATTTAGTGTGTATTATTGGTAATTTTGAACGCAGAAATTATAGTTTTGTTTTTGTTTTTGTTTTTTTTTTTTTTTTTTTTTTTTGTAATGTGAGGTATGTATTAATTAAGCAATGAATGTTTTTGACCCATGTTTATCTAGTTTATCAAAACTTTATTGCAGAAAATAACATTTGTAACATTTTTTAAAGAGTTTTACTCT
This sequence comes from Protocalliphora azurea, assembly GCA_932274085.1. Lineage (NCBI taxonomy): Eukaryota > Metazoa > Arthropoda > Insecta > Diptera > Calliphoridae > Protocalliphora > Protocalliphora azurea. Next base: position 152,788,389 of record OW026521.1, on the reverse strand, counting down.
ATAGTTTCGTGGACTGGAACTTTTGGGATTCGATCGGATAAGGTCCAATTTTTATTTCGTTTATTATCCTGGATTACTGTTGTTGTGAAATGTCCAAAATGATCTACTCATTATTGCCCTTTTATTTGTTAATACACTTTTTATACACAGTGAATGTTTTAAAAACGTCTCCTTTGTGAAAAAAGTACAGGTCGCTATTTTAGAGGTATCTTAATAAAATTTGCCATGAATAATTATTTTGGTACAAGGAAATTGGCTATGATCGGATCATTATTTTACTTAGCACCCATACAAATGTCGTCTTGGGATAGGGATTCAACGCTCAAAAATTATTTTAATGAATAAGTTGTATATAAGTATAAATTTAATGAAGATTGATTCATAATTAATCATAGTTTTCATATAAACCATTCAGCCGAAAATCACTTAAACGTATAACATATAAACATTAACATTAGTACATTTGCCACAAACAAATTTTATACAAGTAGAAAGCAAAGTGAGAAATTGTATGTATATCGGTCCATAATTAACTATAGCTCCCATATATAAGACCAATTTCGGAAATCATTTTATGTAAATATATGATAGTATAAACATAATATTATGACTCATATGTATTTATTAAAATGGGCTTGAAAATAGGCGCAGCACACAAAAGTTCTGGCATATCTTATAATAAATCCAATTATATGTACCAAAATATAATATTTATATGGTACCATTGTCACAGATATGGCAATAAAATTGTGTCAAAACGGCGTAATGGGGGCGTGGCTGTCAGTAAAGAAACTGTTTTAATTATAAAGTCTATTTTGTGCTATATGTGAGTCGAATTTTATGTAATTCGTTTCACTAGTTGTGAAAAATAATCAATTCAATACAAAAGTGTACACTATTTTCCATTTACGAATTTAATGCCACTAGAATGGGTATTTCGACCACTGTGCATTGTAATCAAAACTCGCAAAAAATTCTGTGATTTTGACGGTGCACTACACGGAGAGTGGAAAAAACAGATAATAATAATTAATTTTATCTCTTTTTACTTAGAATCAATTAATCGCCATTTTTCCCAATTGCGATATATTAAATAACTACGAAAATAAATTTTTTTTTTTTTTAATTTCCCTAAGAATTTATTTTAATTTAAATACGATTTTAATCTAACTGAAATAAATTTTTGTCATTTTTATTTTTAAAATAAAATATCGACTCTCTTCTTACTGACTTTTCTTCGACCATGCAGTAAAAGTTAAAGTTTATTTTTATTTTTAAGGCAGTAATTAATAACGTATGGAAGAATATTTTTGAATTTAACAAACTTTTGTGAATCCCTACTATGGGAAAAATACTATGCAAAGCATAGAAAACAACTAGAAGTTTATGTGAGTGGCAGAGCAAACAAAATTTTGAAAAAAAATTTACTCTTGTTTTTAAAACACAAAAAGAAAACCTATGTGACTACATGTATTTTGTTGTTGCACGAATTAGGTTTCTGACAACTGAATTAGGTTTTTGTCTCTCATATACATAAACTTTTAGTTGTATTCTATGCTTTGCATAGTATTTTTCCCAGAGTAGGGTTTCTTAAAAATTTGTTAAATTTACAAATATTCCTCCATTCCTGATATTGTTTAATTATTATCTTAAAATTAAAAATAAACTTTAAGTTTTACTTCGTGGTCCGTTACGCATGTATGACAGTCTAAATGTTTGTAGTTTGCTCCACTAGTAAAATGATAGTTTGAAAAGTTTATTTCTTTTTCCCAGAACTTTTTTCTAATAGTACTTTAGCTTTGTTGATCTTCATCTGACATCTGTTGAGCGAAATCTGCTGGTATATATATAACTATAATATATAACTATATTATATATATATATATATATATATATATATATATATATATATATATATATATAATATAGTTGTTTCAGTTTTTATGGCAACATTGAAAAACTTCAGTAAATAGTGGTCATGTCATGTTTTTATTTAACATTTAGTATCTAGCATTTAAAAACAGCTAGAGTTTGTGTATGAAGCAATGAGTTTCGTTTGACAGCAGCAAGCAAGGATAGAAAAGAAAGAAAAATTTTGAGAGTTTTATTGTGGCACAAAAACCTTTCACCGCCTTAGGTCTTAAACTAAAAGATGATGTTATATTAGGTACTATGAAATTGTCTTTCTAAAATTAAAATTAGAAAAAGCTAGGTAATATTGTTTTATTGCTTTTTGTACGTTTGTTTTTCTTGATTCTTAATTATAAAATTGTCAATTAAGTCAAAGTCTAAAACGTAAATGAACAATTCAAAATGATGATAACTACAACTACTGGCATCTAGATATAACTTGTCCTCAGACACGTGTTTATATTTATACACATTTATGCACATTTATACACATGGACAAGTGGCTATGTGAATATATCAAATTGATCAAACTACAAACTTTTTTTTTCTTTTGTTTTTTTTGTTTTTTTTTTTTTTTTTTTTTTTTTTTTTTTTTAAAATTGTCAAACCCTGTCAATAACAATATTGAAGCTTTTTTGAATATATCTTTTTTATATACCCACACACTAATAAACTTATAAAATTGTGAGAAGCAATTTAAAACTATATTTTCTACTTTCTTCTCATAAATACAAATACATACTTATATAGATTTTTGTATATTTTGTACTGATATTGCAAAATAATGTTAGCAACAAGAAAATTTTTTATTCTTTCACTATTTTCCATAAAATGTTTATTCAACTCGTTTCGTATCTGGTATAGGGTTGCCAGATTCAAATTCCGATTTTACTTGACATTCCTGAAAAGTGAACTTGATTCCAAAAACAAAAACTTGAGAATTGACTTCCGCTAAAAATCTTTTATTTTTTATTTGGAAGTACGTATATACGAGGGCGTATCAATAACTCCGTGACTTTTCGAACTTCCCTCATAGTTATATGAAATGCAACATTATTCCCATCAATTACCACCTTTTAATAGACTTCTGTCAAATTTTGAGCAAGTGTAGTCATTTTGCGTAAAAAATAGGATTTTTCGAATCTCTTTCCACAGAGCCATTTCTTTAGGTTTGCAAAGAGGAAGTTGTCACTAGAGGCTAAATCCGGCGAAAATGGCGGTACCAATTCGTATAACTACGAGGGAAGTTCCAAAAGTCATGGAGTTATTGATCCACCCTCGTAAATATGTTGGTATTTTTGGGATCAGCGATGGAAAGTGCCTTATTTCATGTTGTACCAACCATAAAAATAAAATGTACTTTTTCAACCATTTTTGTCAATATATTTTAATTACAAACATTTATATAGGATTTTAATAGATTCTAAACATATTTTTATTAAATGATTTCAGTAAAAATATTACCTGCAATTTTAAAATTGCAGCAACAAATTTGTTGAGTTCAGCTCGATGCAGCAAAGAAATTAATTACAATTTTTTCTTTTGTTGTAATAATATTTTAATAGGAAGCTTTTGTTTACTAATGTGGAATAGACTGAATTTCTAAAATAGCTCTTGATACGTCTGGAAACAAAAACTTAATTAGCCAATTTTTCATCCGCTATACTTGTACCGGAAATAGTGAGTTTTTGAGTTTTTATTCCTCCACGCCGCACAGTGTCACATTCATCCAAATTGTACGAAAATATAAGCTTAGTTATTCAAAAAAAAAATTTTTTTTTGTATTTATTGGTAATCATATCATTTATTATGAAAAAACACTTTTGGAAACACTATTGGGAAATATCATAGTGCAAGTTATGTTTGCTACTTTAAAAAAAAAATCTTATTTTTATTTTAAATTTTTGTGAAGAATTACGAGTATATTAAGAAGTTTATTAATATGTATATATTTCACTAAATACAGAAGATATTGATATGAATTTTTGGTTATAATAATAAATGTATCCATATTGTTTAATTATAAACTTTTAGATAAAAATTTGTTATTGAAGATATTTTTTTTTATTTAAAATAAAACCTAATATTGAAAAAAATATATATTTTGGAAATGCTATTTTTATGGATTAGAACTAAAAAGCTTCATCGCCTTTCAATTTAAAGACATGATTAGTATATAAAAGAAGATCCATACAATTATATTTAAAAGTATCGGCTGCAACTTTTTGTGATCTTTTAAAGTATTAGAAAAAAATGTGTGGTACCTCATATTAGCATTTGTTAAGAATTCAAAACTTTAAGATAATTTCTAAAAATTTTTTAAGCATATAATAAACTAAGATATTGTTATACCTTGAAGCATTATTTTTTTTTTTTTTTTTAATAAAATTTATTAAAATTCAAACGAAAAAGTTGTTTTCCTTTATAGGAATTGTAGCGATTCTACACGCCCATTTTTAGTGGGAATGTTTACTGTCTTATCTACTAACGGAATTTAATATAATAGTGTTCTTTATTAAATATTTATAAACTCAAAATTAGTTTTCTTATTTGGGAAAATATTTTACTAAGGGGAACAATTGAATACTTTTTTTTCTAAAATTATATTTCCCGGAAATATTTTGTAACCAAAAATATGTAAATAAGATTATACCAAATTGTACCAAATGAACTGTGGTAGTCCTCGGGAATAGTGATCATTGCACAGTGGGTTGAAATGTTCCAAAATTGAGGCTTAATTCAAAATTAAAATGTAGAAATTCGTAATAGAATTTGATACTACGTAAAACTATACAAAATTCTACCCTAAATGATATCAAGACAACTGTTTTCCGGTTTATACTTTTACTGCAGTTAAAGGTTGAACTTAAAGTTTTAATTCTGTGTTTACGAAATAGAGAAATTTTATTTCTTGTAATTAATCTAATGAGAAACAAAATGTAATAATTAAGTTTCTAACTTCAAGTATTTGTAAAGGTATTATATAAAAAACATTTCAACAAAATTCTTTGCAAATACGAAGAAATTTCAATTTAAAAAGTTTCTAAAATTATAATAATTTAATGCAAAATGTTGAATTTTAGTTGCGAATTCAGCTGTATTCAGTTTAATGGTTCATATATTAGTTTACTATCGACAATAAGTTATTGATGCTACCAAAAAAGTCTGCGCTTTTCTGCATCCTTTTTTTTTTTTTTTTTTGAAAATATTCCATATTTTTAAACAAAATTTTATTTATTTATTTCTTTGGTTTTAGTTTTGGAACAAAATTACAAGCCTAGAAATGTTCAAAATTTTGCAAAATATTGTATATGCTAGAAGTTAAAAATATTACTAGTTTTTATAATTTTCATGACATATTTTTTCTTGCTAAAGGACTAAAAGTTTTAAGGATATAAATAATCAAATATATTCTAAAACGTTAGTTTGTAGAAATATTCTCTAAAATGACACATTTTTTCTTAATTTTTCTTACTGAAAAATTGTAAATAATATCCTTTAAAATATTTGTCCTTTCATATCATAGTGAATTTCTAAATAATTTTTCTAAAATATATGATAAAAACTAACAACATCATAATTATGTTCCTGTACAGTTTCAATTTTACTTTGTTTTTTGGATATTATATAAATCGAGAACTCACTGTATATACATTTTCTGTTTTGCATACTTGATTAAAATAAGTAATTTTGTGATAAAATTATGACTTCATTTAATTAAGCGCCAAAAAGGATACCGGCTAACCCACTGTGCGATATAAGAAAAATGGTAATCAGCTTGTTCTGAAAAATATTTGTTTAAATTTAAACAGTTCTTATTTTAAAATGATTCGGATATCTCATATGCATATCGCTCATTTACTTCAAGAACATTATAAATCAAAAGATAAGATTTTTGAGTTAATGATGTGGAAATACGCGCTTTATGTTCTGTAAAAATATCGTGTATACATATCTTCTGTTAAGGAAAATGGCATTTGAAAACTTTGAATGCGATTTCTACAAAACTAGTTCTTTTGAGTTATGACCTTCTGAAGTAAATGAGCGATATGTATATTATTTTAAGACTATTTAAAATTTCGTCATTATGATGTATAGTTTTTACTTCGGGCTTAACACTACAAAAAAAAAATATATATATAAATATTCTTCTTCATCATATATATATATATATATATATATATATATATATATACTTCATCAATGCTTCAGATTTCCCTCAACTTTTTATGTACTTATAAATTTGAAAAATTACATTTGAACTTGTAACTTGACAACTTCTAATAATTTGACAATCAAGTTTATTCAAGGCCCTCTGGCAACCCTCTTCTGGTATCTTTGTACCATATCGTTTTAAAAGAAAGAAAATACAAAAAAAAAAAACAATATTCATTCATAAAATAACCACATGCGGCCTTATGCAATAAGAATTAAAATATATACAAATGTACAACAAAACATACAAAAATATGTATAGTATATATGATGTTGTATGAATTGCAATCATAGATTTAGCACCATTTTTCTATCTCTCGGGCGGGTGGGGGCTAGCATAGTGGGTTTTTTTTTTAATTCAAACACAGCTAGCTGTATACTCTAATAATGTCATAGTTTTTGATATTTGGTTGTGTGAAAAAAAGTTACATTCATATATTTACAGAAAATGCAGCAAAGTATATAATAACTTTGAGTTTGAGAACTATTACATTTAACGGAAGAAGACGCCTATTTTAGCCAAAAGCATTTAAAATACAATCATAAATTTATTTTTGTGTATTCTTTTTTCTTTTGAATTTCGAGAATTATTTACGTATGTATTTTATGTCAAAATAAGCCGGAACTTTGTTTAGAAATAATATATTAAAAATCCAAATTCAGATACAAATGAAATGGTTAAAAAGATACACCCAGAGAAATAGTATTAGATAATTAAGGGTTTAAAACCTAATCTAGTTTAACCGGTTTAAGTAATAAATTTGTTATTTATTTGTTAACAATTTAAAGTACATAATGATATCTAGTAAACAATTTTTGGCATTATATACACACATATATAGAATTTTAGAGAAATTATTTAACATCTTGAAAGAATTTTAATATTAAATTACGTAGCTGCTTAAAAATATATACAAATTTGTACAAACCATTATCTGGCTGATTATTATAGTGGGCATATATTTTTAATTCTTTGTTTCTTAAATGTATTAAATCATTAAAGTAATACATCAAAAAATTTTAATGAGTTTTATACTTATTAATTTTGTACTTGATTTAAGACGAATTTATTTCTAGATAAATGATATCGAGAATCCTTAAAATTAGACAATAGTTTTTCCTCTATATTTTTTTAAGAAAACAACGAATTTTAGTTCAAAGCTTTTCTCAAATTTCAAAAATTTGAATACATTTTCTTTTAAACTGCTGATAATCCAGCAAAAACTTTGCTTTCCTGGTAAGCTAGCAGGTATAATTGGAAACAAAAATAAACTACTTATTTTTTGCCTGAATAACTGGTTATTTTTGTTCGAGTTGTCCACAAATTCATGTAGTTACTTTTTGACTCTAACGGTACTAAAAAATATGTATACAAACGAAAACAAAAATAAAAAAAACAAAAAAATTTTGCCGTCAGTGTGACTCGAACTTCTACACAAACTAACCAACCGTTTTAAATGAATAACTTCTTACTCAGTACACTTACTCGCACATAGCTTCCTAAGCGACTAAAACTCTTTTTAGTTTAAAATATCTTTTTAGACATTTTTTTATAAAAAACTAACAGCTTCAAAATGGGGTTGAACCAACAACCTTCTGGTTGTTAATCCTGCGCTCTAGTCAACTCATTCACGTGATTGCAGTATTACTGTGCTATTATACTATTGAGTACTTATTAATGTAATACAGAGTAAGCAAATAATAATGAAGCCTCATTACCAAGAAGCTATTTTAATAAGTAGTTGTCATTACCGAAAATCAAAAAGTTTTTGCTGGGAAAATACATTTTTAGTGTATTAATTTTTTAAATATCGTTACAGTTCCCAAACTTTTTTACATACTATCTTCATGCAATGAAAATTTTAGTACATAATTATATTTTTAGTACAAAACAAAGTTTTATTGAATTTTAGTATTTTCTATATTTTGTGCGTTATTCACTATTAAGTAAAGATATAAATTTAAAATAAAATAAAACTAAAATAACATATATTTTTAGTATATACAGCAAAATTAATTTTAATATTGCGAATTTTGTACAAATCGGTTTTAGTATATTTTAAATTCTTTTAATTTTAATACATTTGGAAAATTTAAAAAATTTATAGTACATACTTTTATAAAAAATTTTGTACCACGTTTTAGTACTTCTCCAATTTAATTTTTTTTTTTAATTTGTATTCATTTTAGTAAATAATTTAGTACCATGAAATTTAAGTTGATTTGAATACATTTAGTGTTTAGCTTATAAATGAAAAATTTTAATCCAACATATTTATTTTTTTTTTTTTTAATTTTATTACCACAAATTGGGCTAACCAGAAAATCTAATAAAACTAATCTAATCTAACTACAAAAAAAATTTTAACTACACAATTTTAGTAAAATTTTGTATTTTTATAATTTTTTTCGTTTTACTTAAAGAATATAACTATGAAATTTTAACTAATTTTTGGTAAAAAATTTAAACTTTGATTTTTAAGATATTTAAGCTATTTTTAGTACAAATTTTATTTTACAAATGTCTAAGGGTTTCTTATTTATTTTTTTCAGTAATTATTAATACAATTTAATTTAATTCTTGATTTTTAGTACAAATAAAATGAGAAAATAAAAATAGGAAGAGTACAATTTTTCTTTTTTCATAAATTATAAATTTAAGTAGACTTTCTTTCGATAAAATTTTAGTTCACTTTTAGTATATATTTTATAATTTGTAAATGTTTTCAGTATATAAACATTTTAATTCATTTGTTATTAATTTTAGTAAAATTAAAATTCGATTACATTTTATTACAATTTTTTTTTACATTTTATTAAAATATTTTCTACATTTAAAATTTTGAAAAAAAAAAATATATTTATATCTCAGCAGTTTTTTTCAGCACTCACAATTTTTACAGCTTTTAATACAAATTTAAATTTTAGGTTAATTTTTTAATACAATATTTTTTATATTTTTTGTTGATATTTTACACAACATTTTATTAATTTTCGTTCAAGTTTATTAAGTACCATATTTTACAACAACAATAATTTAAGTAATTTTAATTACTACTTTAAATAGAAAATTTATTAAAATTATTTTTTTTTTTCTGTTAATATTTTAGCTGCTTATTCCAATTTTCTACTCAATTTTTTTTAACTTCAGTTAGAATTTTGCTGATTTTTTGATTTTGAAAGTTTATAATTTAAGATTTAGTATAGTTTTACTGCAAGGCAAAATTTAACTAAAAGGATCTTTTCAATACAGGGTCTTTCCATTTATTGCAAATATATTTCAACAGTAATACTTTTTAATTAATATTTATTAATAAATATGTGTATAACATTTTTATTTATTCATTTATTTATTTATTTGGCAATAAAATTTTTTTTTCATTAAACCTAATTTTCTATCCACTTAAAACACATTTTTTTACAAAATTCAATTATGTTTAAAAAAACTTTCCCCTCATTTTGCTTAGATGCATGTCAAATCAAAATTGTTAGCAAATTTTCACTTTGTTTATTTTTTCATATGTTTGTTTTTCATATTTTCTTGCAAAAAAAAAAAAAAAAAAAAAAACTATTAAAAATTTTCTCTAAGTGTATTTTTATTTTAACATGATGCATCATCAGCTGTTTATGTATGAGTGAGTGAAGTGAATGAATGTTTGTATGTCTGTTTGGTGTGGTAATGTAGGCAGGCTTTTAGCACAAAAATACCAAGAGCAATTTTTTCATAACCACGTCTATCACACAGATAGTCATACAAAATGGTTAGACAATTTTTGCAACAAAATACGCGGGAGTTTATAATAGTACGAGTACTGTTATATGTGGTGTAGTGAGTGTTTTGTTTTAGTTATTGCTGCTTCTTCATTTTCTTCCTCTGCGTGAGTTTAGTGCTCTAGTTACCAAAAACACCATTGCATTGTTGTGGTGGTGTGTTAGTACTACTCTCTATATTTATAGAGTACAGGCATGTATGTGTTTATGCCTGCATGCTTGTTTTCACGTGTTTTTTTTTTTAATTCACTATTCTCTGTATTTGGGTGGCTGGTTGGAGAGGGAAGGCGAAGAGGAGTAATGTGAGTGCAATTCCTGTGTGATGATTATGACGATTGTGAATTATAGTTGGCGTTTTTATTTTCTTGTTTTGTTTTATTTTTATTTTGTTTCATTTTTTCATTTATTATTTTTTGTTGGCATTTTCAACATTTCATCCGTTATGATGAGTGTTTCATTTTTTATTGTGATAGTATGTATGTATGTATATATGTATGTATATATGTATGTATATATGTATGTATGTAAGTTATAATATAAATATTTTTGGTATGTTTGTATGTATAAATGTCTGTGCAACATTTGCATTTCTTTTGGTATGCATTTAGCAATAATGCTTAAAGCGGAACTCCCATATGTGCCGTATTTTTGAAGCATTTGTATATAGTTATGTGTGTATTTGTTTATTCCTAAAGCTATTAATGGTTGATGATGTTACTGTTGCTACTACTGTTTTTGATGTTGCCAGTTTTGAAAAATTAGACATACTGACATGTTCTTCTTCTATCTAGTACATTTTGTACTTATGAGTTACTATTAAATGTATTTCATATTAAATGTTTTGTTGCTATATGAATGCTAACATATCCATTTGAATAGTAATAACACACAGCAATAGCAAAAACATAAGAGTACTTTTATTCTCTACTTTCTCGTTTTTTAATTTTTCTGTTTTAATTTCCTACACATATGCGAACTTTATTATGCCACACAACAGGAACAAAAAAATTATTAGAACTATTGTCATCATTAATATTTTCTGCTGTTGTTGTTTTTCCATTTATTATTACTTTTTTCTTGTTGCTGTGTTTTGCTATATTGTTTGAAGGCTACAAATATTTACTACTACTCGTAGTAGCTTTACTTCGTATGCTATTTTTTAATATTTTCATGATTTTAATTTGCTTTGTGTTGCGTCTTTTTAAGCAGTTCTCCTCTTAATGCAGCATTCCTTTAACGGTTGCAATTTTATATTTTAATTGGAATTTCGTTATTAAAACAACATATAATACATAAAAATTGTATTTGAAGCTGGGATTTTATTATCACTTTCCCCAATTTAAAAGGCAAATAACAAAGTTTTCTACAGTTTGAATAGAAACTAAATATGAAAAAGTTTTCTTTGAAGTTTATTTATATCTTTAAAAAGCAGAAAGAAAACGAAAAGAAAAACTAAATATTTTAAAAATAATTATCAGCATAACTGGTAAAATTCTGGTTTTTTCTTGTTATACTCTACACCACCATAGGTGGTTGGGGTTTTATGCGTTTGTGCGTATATTTGTAACGCAAAAAAAAATCTTCGGACCCCCATCGCAAAGTATAACGTTTGACTGAGAATAATTTTCTCAGTCGATTTATCGATGTCCTTCCGCCCCTCATGCTGGCTGGATAACCATGTAAAACTTGTGCTTATAGTAGTGGTTGAAATTTTAAATATATTTTAATACAATTTAGTATGTGTGATTTTTTTCATACAAGGACCAAGCCTATTGAAATTGGTTATGATCGGTTCATCATTTCACTTAGCACCCATACAAATGTCCCCCCGGAATAGCGCTTTAATGCTCACAAATGTCTTAAATATAGAAATGTTATAATAAAATTCGACACAAATAAGTTTCATATAAATTTAAATTAGTATGCTAAATTCCATGGAGATAGGGTCCATAATTAACCATAACTTTTATATAAGGCCTTCTTCCTACAATCAATTTAACATATATAAGTTAAGATTACACTTGTCGCAAAAAAAGTTTAATACAAGTAGAAAAAAAGTGTTAAAATTTATGATCGGTCTATAATTGACTAAAACTCCCATATAAAGGCAACTCCTGGGAATCATATGAAAGTGCACGAATCCTATATAAAGTTAGTATCAATATAATGTTATACGTGCGAATGTTTTATAGAAATATAAATTACACTTTTGCAAAAATTGGTCCACAATTGGCCACAGGAGCCATATAAGACCCTCCCAGAAATCATTTTAATGCACATACAAAAATGGTGTAGGTTGTCATGTGTTTGGGCTTGATCGACAAAAACTTTCTTGTTAAAATTTTTAAAATTTTGTGAATTTTAACAAAATTGTCTCAGTTTTCAGGATTTTTAAAAGATATTAAAAAAGTGTTTACAAAAATTTTAAAGAAAAAATTTCTATTTTTATAGGTATAATAAATTTTAAATAAAAATTGAATTAAAATTTTTATTTTTTTTAATAAATTTCAAATAAAAATTGAATTAAAATTTTTATTTTTTTTTTAGTTTATTTTTTATTTTTTTTTTTTGCAAATAATTTGTTACTTTTTTAATTTTTTATTATTTTGTTTATTAGTTAAACAATTTGAGGGCTAATGAAAAAATATATACTAAGCTTTTGAAAACAAATTTTATATATTTTAAAAACTCAATAAACAAACTATCATAAAATATAAAATCCTCGTAAACTTTTTTGTAAAATTGATACAGACGGAAGGACAGACATTACTTTAACAACTATGTAGTTGTGGAATTTCTATTTACGTTAAATTATAAATCCCTATTCAAGTTGTTAATAAGCATTAGAATAAACATACATCATTCGTTTTGCTTACGAAAGCAATGATGTTAATTTCCATAAAACATGATTTTAGGATATTTCATTTTTTATTTATTTATTTTTTTTTTTTTTTTTTTTTTGTAAAATTTCTCAAAATTTCTTAGATTTTAAATATTTATGAAAAATATACATTAAATGATAAAGAAATGTTTGCTTTATTTGGAAAGCTTGTGTGATTATATGTTAGAAGCTATAATATTAGAAAATATCATTAACAATTACAAAATTTTCAAATATTCTTTTTTTTTTATTAACTTATGATGTTATCTAAATTATTTAATAAGAATATTTTGCCCTTTCAAGTTTCTTCACAAGTTAGGCTGCACAAAATGTATAAATAAAAATTTGTCTTTTTTTATTTTTTTAATTTATGAAGTTTTTTTTATTTTTTTATTAATATAAAAATATATTTCATTCACAATTTTTTATATTTTCTTTGTTTTATGTTATTATTTACAGGAATTTTAATTTAATATTTTTTTTGTTTTTTTTTTTTTTACCATATGATTATATTATGATGTTTTGGGAAGCTATTTTCTGTACGGCAACACATCTTCTACTAGCATCCAGTTCGGAAGACCAAAAATAAGTTGCGTTGTCCTCTGTTTGTATTATAAAAACAAGGAATACGTATTTTCATTTCTTCTGTATACATTATGTCTTTTCCACTTGGGTTTCGATTGCTTCATGTATAAATAAAAAAAAAATAAATAAGTAAATAAGTAACATAAATAATAATTTTTCTTTCTTAAAAAAGACTAAGTTGTTTCCTTAACCAAGATTGCAAAATTGCTTATATTGTTACAAACATTTTAAATATTTCATAATTGTATAATCTTATAGATTCTTGGGAAACGTTTTACTTCAGTTTCTTATTAAATAATTTATTTTATACTTAAATTTCATATAATTTTCATAAAAACAATATCAGATCTTCTCATTAAATTAAATTGCATTTATCTTAATTATCTGAAAAACAAAGTCTTTGTGGAATAAAAAAAATTCAGCACAATTTAAGACGAAAAAAAAAACTTAATAGACATTTGACATGAAATCAAAATCTTGAAGAAACAAAACAAAGAAACGACTAAATGTCTACTAAGAATATTTTAAAACTCATCATTAAATTTAAACGTTTCAATTTAAATAAGAATTTTTTGTTCACAGCAAACAAAAAAAAAAAAAAAAAAGAAATCATGCAAAAAAATTCTACAAGCCAAAAAAACTTATAAAAAATTATCTAAAATTATAACTTCCGTTTGTCTGAATACAACCCAAAAAAGAAAAAAATATACAAAAATTATGTAAATTTGTGAGAGAACATGTATAAATCTAACTAAGTATCCATGTTGATTTTAAAAAAAAGAACATTAAATTATGTTGTTATTGTTGTTACACAAAAGTAGTTAAATAATTTTAATGTTTGCTATAGTTTAGAACGTGTGTGTTGTTAGTTTGTGAAAAGCGAGAAAAAAAAATAAACCAAAAAACCTAACGAAAGAAAAATTATGTATAATTTAAAATTGAATTTTATTTTGTTTATGTATGTGAGATTTTATAAAATCTGGGCCGGAAAAACGTGTTTGTATGTTTGAATTAAGTGAATTAAATTAAAACTACAACAGCAATAATAAATACTAAAAACTAGTTGTTACTCTACATTTATTGTTGTATTGACGACGATTCATGCTGCAGTAGTTTGTAATGATGTTGATGATTTTATTGTTGATATTGTTGTTATTTATCCACATCATCTATATTAATGATAATGGAAGTAATAGTTGTTTGTTATTGTTTTTAATTTTTCTTTAGTATTACATAATACTTGTACAATAAGAAATACCATAATAATAGCAACAACAACATTATTACCTGCAACTACTTTTGATACTTGGTCGTTTATTGCTGAAAAGATAAAAATAAATAATAATAATATACAGCAGCCAGCAACATCAATGAATCTAAGTCACACTATAAACCTAAATACCAAACATTCATGAATTGATTTTGAAAATATTGTAAATACGAGAAAAAAAATCATAATAAAAAGCAAAATAAACAAAGAATGCTGTAGATGAATTTAAGAGAATTAAATCATAATTGTCTTGGTTTATAAATACTTAAAAAGCTAGCAACATAGTTTAGTAGACATAATAATGAGAATAAAAAATGTTTTTGATATTTGAAAGTAATTCTGACTTATAGAAGTATTGAGTACTTTAAAACAAGAAGAATAAAAAAATTAACAATTTTATTTATTTTAATAAAATTTCCTTTAAATCCAATTTAGCAACATGTTGCTAGCAGCATTTTAAATACTTATTGACAACATTACACTAAAGCATATTATTAAAAATGACTTCATTATATAGTTTGTTTTTTTTTCGTATGGTTTCTGCAAAATATCTTTTTATGCAACATGTTGCAGTTAAAAATTGGAATACGTATGACTTTATTAGAAAGCTAATGCCTAGAAATTTATAACATAATTATGTTAGTGTAATTTTTTTAATTTTGCTTCAGCAACATGTTGCTGTTAAAATTTGACATATTTCATTCAACTAATCATAAGTTAAAATAACAATGATTTTAAAATAAAAATTTTTGCCGTCAATATTTTTTATTAAATTTGTATAAAATTTTATTAAATTTTTATTAAATTTATTCTTGCCAACATGTTGCTAGCATTATTTTCATTAATTTCTTTACACATATGAATGTTGCATCATCATAATAAATTAAAATAAAAATATGTTGATATTTTAAAATTTTCTATAATTTCTCTCTATGTATGTATGTATGTATGTATGTATGTATGTATGTATATATTATTTTTTTCTAATTGTCGGCAATATTTTAAATTTATTTAAATTATATTTAAAATTATTATGCTGCAAAACGTATAATATCAGCAACATGGTGCTAGGTGCTTTTTAAATTTGTTATTAATGTTAAATTTCAAACATTTTTGTTTTCATAGAATTTTTTTTTTTTTTTTTGAAAAATTTGTAAAACATTGTGGCAACATTCAATCATTTTATTTTCGAATTTATATAAAATTTTACAAAAAATAGTAAATTATCATTTGAATAAAAATTAGCAACATGATGCTGCCAATTTTTTATTTTTTTTTAATATTTTTTTGTGATTATAAATTATTATAATTATAAATTATTTATAATGAAAGACTCAAAAAATATTTAATTTTCCATTTCTCACCTTTTGAATTTAAGTTTATGGTCGCTGCCAATAGTACAATAGTAATATGTTGTTATATTTTTTTTTTTTAATTTTAAACATGTAGCCAAAAATTTTTCATATTAAATATTATTTTAAGAATTAAGAAAACATGTAGTAGGGAATTATTATTAATTGTTTCAATTAAAAGTCTTTTTCTTAGGAATTTTGAATGTTGTAGTTTAGATTTTATATTCTTTCTTAAGCAACATTTTACAAAAATAATTTTCATTAACTAATACCATTTTAAATTCATAATATTTGGACCTATATGTTTTCAGCGTAATAATAGCAGCAATACATTTAAAACATTTCTTTTTTTATTAGGATTTTCTTATTAGAATTTTGATTTAAATGACACAATTCTCTTGATTTACTGCCTGTCTTTCTATAAATTCATACATTGTGTCTGTGTGTGACTGGCAACTTTACTTTCAAAATGATAAACAAACAAATCAAGTATCTACATATAACATAAATATATGTGGATTATATACATACAGATATGGTTTGCTTACGTTTCCATATAGACAATTAATTGATATTTAAAAACACCATTGCTCTACTCTCTACAAACATTGAACACACGAGTACAAGACCACCAAATTGATGACAGACCCCGACCACATTTGCAGTTGTTATAGCTGCTGTTGCTGATGATGGTGATGAGCTAAAAAAGAAAATACAAACAAAACTATAACATTGAGTCAATATGTGTTAATAGAAAATGTATGGAAAATTGTAGCAGTTGAAAACGATAAATAAACAATATTAATTTGCAGTTTATATATTTTTGCAAAAATAAACAACATCTCTCAACTCAATAGCAATGGCATTATTCAGATTTTTTTCATGGAATGCATTTTTTATAATTGCAACATTGCCACCCATTCTTTACGGTTTTGATTTAGGTTTTTTTATTTACTTAATTTTTTTTCAATTTGTATTAATAGCATTTAAACAAACATTATGTATAGCTACAAATGAGTATTGCTGGAATTTGTGAGATAAAATAAAAATATGTACAACAACAACTGAAATGATTATTGTAATTTTTTATGAATGAATTTATTCATGTTTTTGCCACACGTATGTATATAAATTATAGTAATGGAAAAATCAACAGCAAAACACAATTTAAGCGTCTAGCCTCAAAATTAATAAACTTAGCATTATTGAAATTCATGTTATCAAAAACTATCGCTTAACGCTTTAGTTGTAATTTTATTGAGGCATACACACTCTCACTTTGTTTTCGAAATCATAATAAACAATTTCATTTGTGAAAACTTTTAATATTAGTAATTGTTATATGTATGTGTATATGTAATAGTTACTTTTTGTTAATGCTTTTGTTGTTGTAACTCTGGCATGTTGTTGATATGAGTGTAATTCTAGCCAACTACTGTTGTTGCGGTTGTTGTTTTTTTTAATATATTTTTTTTTTTTATTATTATAAAATCAAGTAAGTAAAAAATATTTGTTGCCCCTTTTTTTGCTCCACAGTTCATTGATCGCTGTCGGTCGAGTATTTTTTTGTATTCCTACTAAAGTCTATTGCTGTTGATTGTTGCTGCTGCTTCTGGTGTTGTTGTTTTGTAATGGTCAAGCAACGGCGACAAAAGTTTTTTATTTTGTATTATATTTTGCCATATGAGTGTGTAATCTAAAGTTTTTTGCTTAATAGTCTATATTTTATGTATAAATTATTTGATACGTATCATTGTAAGTAACTACTATATATTTATTAGCATTTTTTTTTTTTTTTTTTTTTTTTTTTTGAAATTTATTATGTCGATAGTTTCAACCGTCGGGAGCAAAAAATGAAGAAAAAATGCAAAACTAAATCGCATGAATTTTTATTATCGACAGTTTAACATCGTGGTGAATTTATGAAGTTTATATTAAAAATTGCTATGTATATAGTTTCATAGGAATTTTCCCCCAAAAAAACAAATAAATTATGAAGCAACAGCGTGAATAGTTTAAAAAGAAAAAGAAAAAGAAAAAAATTAAACATATTCTACTTCTGAATTCTTAAAGTTATAAAGAATTGCAATTATTTAAACTGCAAAGTTCTAAATATATATATATATATATATATATATATATATATATATATATAAATGTTGCTGAAAAATATATTTTCTTTCGTTTTTTATTACTTTGTTGACAGATTTATATTAATTCTAAGAAAAATCTTCAATATTTTATGTATAAACTAATTAGTAACATGTTTACGGAAACGTATTCATATAAAAATGTTTTGGTTGAAAATGATTGAAAATCGCACTTGAATTTTTTGCGACATTATGCTGGAACCTTTTTATTTTTTATAATTAAATTCATAAAAAACTATAAAATATTACAAGTAAAACCATTTGAAACATATTACTGAAAAATTTTGCATGTAAAAAATTTAATTGAATAAAAATTTTATTAAAAATTATTGAAATTTATTAAAAAATTTAATAAAATTCTTTTGCAACATGTTACCCACAACATATGTTTTTATTATTATTTTTTTTCTATTTTCTAAATAAGCACTCACGTATTTCAAACTATTCTTACTTACTATTACTATTGTTTTAGCGACATAATATTTAGGCGTATATGAAGTCATCTATATATTAAACTCTAGCATCAAAACAGCATGTTGCAGCAACATTTTCAAAAATATAAATCATTACAATATTTTAGGAATTGAAAATGATTTTAATATTTTTCCTTTAAATTGAGATAATATTTAAAATATTGTTCCACAATGTTGCTTGGAAGCAGAATTTTATATTTCATTAAGAATCTGTAAAACGTCGTGTTTAAAATTTTTGCTGAAACACTTTTATATAAAAAATATTGAAAAATATTAATATTTGCCTTTAAATTTATACAATTCAAAGCTTACAAAATCTTTTGCAGCATGTTGGTGGCAACATATTTTTGTTATTTTATTTATTTACTTCAAGAAATTAATACATTTTTGTTTTAGATTAAAATTAAAATTTAAATATTTTTTATTTTAGAATTTTCAAATGAAGTATATGTATGTTGCCAGCAGCTTGTTGCATACAAATTTTAACAAAATCTGTAATAAGTATATTTTTTCTGAATGTCAAGAAATATTACCTAGAACATGTTACTAACATCATCTGTTTACAATACGCTGATACCATAATGCTTTAAGGGCCATGATATTTTACCTTTGTTAAATAAAATACTGCAGCAAAAATATCTCCATAAGCGTAATATAGTTCTAAATATCTTTGAACTTGGTATAATGAAAAGAGGACAGAAATGAGTTCCGAAAGAAAATTTGAAAAAAATCAATATCTAGCAACATATTGATTTTTTTTTTTGTAAATTAGTTTTACGGAAAAATAATTTTTTATAATTAAGAATTAGTCTAGTTAGAATACATTAATTTTCTTGCTATAAACAGTTTTTGTAGCAAATAATTTTTATTAAATTTTATGGCAACATGTTTCTAGCTAAACAAAAATTTTTTAAGGTTTCAAATATTAAAAAAAAAAAAATGTTTCTAAATAAATTTGTTTATAGGTTAATGTTTACACAAAGTATAATAGAATGTTTTTAACAAGTTGCTTAAAACAGTAAAAACTATTTTTAAATGTGAAATTTACTATTAGTTTTCTGTTTTATTGGTCTCGTGCAACGTGTTGCTAAAGGCAGATAATGCTTTTGTAATTAAAATGAATAATAACAATTCTTAAAGCCATATTTGCTTATTAAGTTAACTTACTTAACATGTAAAATTAGTTAAGCAACATGTTGTTGTTAACAAATTTAGTAATTTCATGTTTATATTTAAATTTATTAGTAATAACATGTGTTATAAAAAATTACTAAAATCACGTGCCTATTACAAATTCAACATAAAACATATGTTTTAAATTCTTGGTAATGTTATATCTTTTGTTCATTTATTTTTCTTACTTTCTAATTCCAATTATTGTTAAATTTTAACTGCTACATTTCTTGATCTTTCTGCTTTATTAGAAGAGAAATTAATAAATTAAATAATTAAATATAATAAAACGCTTGATATAATAAATAGAAAACAAATTAAAAATTAAAAAAAAAATACTGAAAGATTCTTCAATATCTCTGCATGGATAACAGTAGCAGATAGCAATATCTCTGAATGTAAAAATCAGCTGGTTAAAGGCTTTATTTAAAAATTCCAAAAAACAACTGTGTTTTATATTTATAAAAAAAAAAATTATAAACTGCCAAGAAAAAAATGAGTGAGCACGCGGTAATTCTATAGAGCTTTAACTAACGTGCTTTATGATTTTTTGTTGTTACTGCAGTTAAATGAAAAAAGTCATGGAAACCAAATAAAAGCAACAACATTTGCAGCGGCAGCTATAGAGTATAAAGAGAGATGCCAAACAAAACAAGTTAACTCCATAAATACAATCAGCCATAGAAGCAAAAGTAACATAAAGTTGCGTGTTTTTTTTTTTTTTTTTTTGTGTACATATATATTTTTTTTAAACTTATATACAATGCATACAAACAGACAACGTGATGGCCAAAATAGTGTTTACCAAAGTGTATGAGGAATACTTTAGTTGCAGTGAAATATAAAGATACGATACGAGAGTTGGTTTGTTGGTTACTGTCAGGTTGGTTGGATGGTTGAAAGAAAAAAAAAAAAAATAAACACAAGCAACAACAACAAAAAGAATCAAGCTCTGATCATCAAGGCTTGATGCATAAATAATTTATAAGCTTATGTAAGCAACTCATGCAAATGCACAAGTATTTGCACAAACTCATACTAACAGAGATAAAAAGATATGTTTTAGTCTACATTTTGTTTCTAAGTATGTGTTTGTGTGTGGATAAAGTCAGTTGGAAAGATATTTTTTTATTTTTCTATGTTTTCAATGTTTATATGTATACATATTTCTATTCCACAATATATTCATTTGAAACGTGCAAATTGTCTAGCCACTACTACTTTATATTTTTAAACTAAAAATAAAGAAGAAACTAGAAAAAACAAAAACAACATAAACTGAAATGGAATAAAACTATGCTGGAGCTAAGCCGGCTTGGTTAAGCTAGCTACAGTTATTCATATAGTTAAAGCAACAGAAAAAAATATATGTTTAAAATTTAAAACTAAGGTTTTTGTAAAACAAAATTCTAGAAACATGTTGCTGCAGCATTGTTTTGAGTAATTTAAATTGAAAAATGGTGTATGTGCCATAAAAAGGCAACTAAATGGTTACTTAGTATAGTGTATACTGGCAACATGCTGCAGAAAAATTTATTAAAATTTATTTATTTATTGCATAAATATTTCAACAAATTTCAATTTTAATTGTTTTTTCCGGAGTTTTTAATGAAAATAAAAATGTTACTGCTCATATATTGCAACAGAAAAAACAATTGATTTTAGGTTATATTTAAATATTTATTAAAATATTTATAAAAATTATGAATAATAATATACATATTGCTAGGTTAAGTGTACTGTAATTTGTGTTTTAAAACTTAAATGTATTTATATATTTTGCCGGCTAAATGTAGCTATGTTAAACTTGTTTTAATTTCTGTTTTAAAACGAAAATTTTTAAAATATATTTTTTTTACAAAACCTTTTATTACGCACTGTAACCAGTGGCCTGTTAGATTTACTTTGGTAATAGATTGTACTGATGTTTTTTTTTATTAAAGTTTTGTATTTTGTGCTGCTTATTTTGCTAGCTTGGTACAATATATTTATTTTTGCAGTTTTTAATTTAGGCCAACAAAGAGAATGTCCAGACAGAGGGACAAATTATACGTTCTGATAGAGGGGACAGAAGCAGCGACAAAAGAAAAAAAAAACGCACGGCAAACCACGTTGTTGCACAATATTAAATTCAAAACAAAAAACTTCTATCTCTAAATAAAACTTTTAGTTTTTTTCTTCTTCTCACATTTCTATTTGTTGTATACAAAAGTCGTGCCTCGGATTTTTTATTGTAGATCTTTTTCAGTGGTTTAGTTTATTTCTATTCTAAATGTGCAAGAATATATTGTAAAAAAAAATCTAATACTTTTTTGTTCTTTCTTTACTTCCAATTTAATGAATTGTGAATGAAACTAAATTGTAATAAATAATTTCTATGGCATGAAAAGTTATGAAGAAATAATTGATTAGAGCAACAAAAGAGAGATGCAATAGAAAAAAAAGGAGATTTTCTAAAGGTGAGATATAATGGTGAATGGTTTTTAATAGAATTTTTGGTGAGGAAAAATTTAATTGGAAAATAATCTGGGTTGTTGGTTAACATGTTTTTTGAAGAGGTTTTTGATTAAAAAGATGAATTGTTGCAGGTTAATTTTCTTTTAGAAATGGTTTGCTTGTTTAAACTTAAAATTATTTAATGGTTTAAAAAATACATAGTATCACAAAAAAAAAACTTTATCATGAATTTTTTTGGAAGTTAATAAAAATTACTTCCAAAAAAGTTAAAATAAAAGTGTTATTGGCAGGAAAAAATGTCAATAATTATATATATATATATAAGAAGAACATCTTACTAATGACAACACATTGTTAAAATTATGACTTTTTCAACAGTTTTACAATTATTTTTATGCTGGGATTGTTTTATATGAAGAAGTATCTTCTTCTAGAAACATGTCGCTGTAGATTTTTGTTGGGTCAAAGTACATTTTTAAATAACAAGGTGTATTTATTTTTCATATAAAATAAGGAATATAATTTTGAAATGTTGTTAAAGAAATTAAGAAATTATAACTCAATTAAAAAATTAAAGTATTCATCATTTCAGATGTTTTCCGTTATCAGAAGTTATTTAAAACATAAAAAAACATGTTACTAAAATTTTAAGAATTTTTTTTTGTTATATATAGTAATTTATAACAGTAGAAGATTTATATTCTTTCCTTGTTTTGTTTTATTTTTTTAATTCCCAGAAAAATGTATGTTTATTAATTCTTTACAAACGAAATGAAGGGGGAAATGTAACCCAGAAAAGCAGGATTTTTTTTGTTTTTTTGCTGTAATTATGTGCGTAGTATTAAAAAAATGATTAAATAACGCATAATTTGTGCTATTTTCTTTAAAAACCATTTTACTTTCATACTTTCCCACTCTTTCCTAGCTTCTCCGGCTTCCCCTGGTCTAGCTAAAACTTGTTTTCTGTCTGAGTACTCTACCATTTCTTTTGACAACGCAATATTATAGTGGTTTTACAATTTTGCATTCATGTGAGATGAGTGTTTTTATATACATAATATTTTTTTTGTTATGTTGTTATGTGTAAAGTTTTCTCTCTTAAATTAAAACGATTTTCTGCCAGTGATTAAAACGGAAATTCTGAAATTAAAATGACAGCAGTGTTGTGGTTCCCATACAGTCAGCCAAGCATTGCAATGATACTACCACTACATATACACACATACTCTACTCTTGCTAAGACTGACCATCATCACATAACAACAGCAACAGAAGAACCATCACACACAGATACCATTCAACTCCTCTATACTCCACGTTCTACTTTGCATTTTTGTAACAATCATAGCAAATATGAAACAAAGTTTTTTCATTCTTGTCGCTTTTTTTCATTGGGTTGTATGTATGTTTTTTGTTGCACAAAGTCACTTGATGTTTTACATGGGGTACATACACTTGTCCAAGCACTTAAATCAACATATGTATGATGTTGCACACTTATACTACAACACAATGTTAAACATTTATATATACACGTTTTACACATGAATTACATTCAAACATACATACGTATGTATGTACGTACAAACATATTGTACGTATTTTACATGCGTTTCAAATGTATTCAAGGGATTTTTGTAATACATACTCAACTACATTCATTCAAACACAAAAGAGATACTCTGATAGACATTCATCATATGAAAACGTACATTCATATATGAGAATGTTTATCTGTTTCTGTATTTTTTTTTAATTTGGTTGTGATTATTATCGTTGTTGCTGTTGTAATTTTTACAAATGTTTTGCCCTGTGTATGGTGCAACAAAAGTAACTGCAAAAACAACATTTACAACAATTGTAATTCTTTGTTGATGCGCCTACATAAGGTTATTTGTTGTATCCAATGGTACGAATATATCGTTAATGTCCGTCTTTTCGTCTGTCTGTCAATTTGGAGAGTTTTTTTCTCGGGTGTCTTTTGTAACTACAAAAATAAACTGTTTATTGTTTTTTTTTTTTACCAAAAAATGTTTAAAGAAAGAAAACTTATTCATTAAGAATGTTTATAATCACAAAGAAATTGCTATAATTTTGTTGGCAATATTTACAACAAAAATGTTTAGCAACATTTTAAAACAATTTATTATTTTAAAACTGTGTTATCAATATAGTATTTATAAACAAATCTAAACAAGTAACAAATATAGACGATTGTTTGCAATATTTTCAAAAATAGCTAACTTTTTTTCACGTTATTTATATAAAAAAACTATGTTGGATGAAATTATTGTTACAACTATTTTTTCATGATAATACAATTTAAGTTTCAATTGTTTGATTTTATTTAATTTAAATGCTACTAAACATTTTAATAATTTAACATTAAATGAAATTTTACTTTCCAGCAACATGTTGCTAAAGCAAAAACACTCTAGTTATATCTAATTTACTTTAAACATTAAACAAACGCTACGATATTAATGTTTCTTGACTTTAAATTCAAAATTATTTAAATAAACAAAAAAAAAAAAAAAAAAAAATACTTGAGTTTTAAGTTTAAATATTTTGTTTTATGACTCATGTGTATGTTTTTGATGTGTGTGACTGTAATTTTTTATACAATTATTTATTTTTTTGTTTATTTATTTATTTATTATTTTTTTTTTTCAATTTATACGTTAAATTTGCATTAGACATGACTTCACTATTTTGCTATTATTATATAAATAAATTCGAATCATAAATAATAGAAAAAAAAAATGAAAATTGTTGCCTTTTCTATAAGTAAACACAAAACAATTTACGATATTAAATATTAAAGTATAAAAATAAATAAATAAACAACCTTTAATTACAGGTGAACGTGTCAAAACAACAAATTACTAAGACGTTGACAACATCGACTAATAAAAAATATACAATAAGATTACAATGTCTCATCAATATTTTTCTCAAATGAAAATATTTGTATCGTTTTTGTGTTGTTAAAAAAATAATAATAAATAAACTAGAAAATAATAAAAATAACTACATGTTGTAATTAGGTTTAAGTTAATTAATGGAAATGAAAAAGGAGAAAAAAAAATAAATATTTTATGTTGTTTTTTTAAGAATAAAAACTTTAATGACGCGGCGCCCACATACATACATACATACACACTTACACACATACATACATACATATATACATACATAAATACCTACATAGATATTTTCATACACATACTTGCATACTTACATAAATACTTACATACATATGTATGTATGTATAATACATACATATGTAGACCAGTAAACAAAAGTTATATTTAGGTTGAATACGGTTTCAGGTAAAATAAAGCAATTCATAATTCTACATCTAGTATTTAAGGTATCATATCAAATAAAAATAATCATATCAAATTTTTTTAATTAAAATATTAATTGATTCAACGAAACTTTTGTAACCTCATATAAATCATTAATAACGGAAAAATTCATAGTTGTATTCATATTCATATTCATATTCATATTGATTAATCAAATGACTCGAAAATGCTGTTTTTTAATTATTCGAACAACCGATTAGTCAATTTTTATTACTCGAGTTATTCAAGTAAATTATACCTTAATATTTGTTCGTTTTTCAATGTTTATAGCAAGTTAAATAATAAAACATTAACCCTAAAATTCTAACGATATTTTTTTATACTTTTGTATTAACGATACATAGATTTTACATATACATAGCTATTTCTCCAAAACACTTTATTATTTATTATTATATCAGTTAAGTGCATTTTTATTTATTTATTAATCTTTAAATAGGGTTGAAGTTGAATACATCAAGATTTTATTAATCAAAAATCATGATAAATTATGATCAGGTGTTCACCAGAGACTTGAGATGTTTATCAAACATGACAATATGTTCTAACCTGTTTTTTTTTTTTTTTTTTTGGATAATATCAAAATTTTTAACACATTTTATTTCTTTTCTGTAGAAAATTCATAGTATAATGGCAATCTCAACAGCTCATAATTTTCTTTAATTTTATTGAAAAGTTAATCCACCAAATTAAGATCCGCGAAATATTTCAACTTTTACTCTGCCATTTCAAATGTATATTAAAATTTATACTGTTAACACTAACGATATATAAAATTAACGAAGTAACTCTCTTTTGTATTTGAATTTAGAACATGTAAATTGAAAAGCACTTGTCGAAAGAACTACTAGAATTTCATACCGATAGGTTTCCACACAAGAGAGTAATAATGATTTGAAAAAAAAAAAAAAAAAATATACGTAAAATTTACGTACATTAATATTCTAGGGTTAAAATTGTTTAAAATATAAAAAATATTCCTGCATCAATTGAGATCACTTAATTTAAAAGAAAACCTTAAATCGTTCTTCTGAAACATTCCTTCAAAAATAATATGCAATATAAATTTGAGTCTATATATTTTTTGTTCTCAAAGACCTAATAATACCACCTAAACTAACGTTAAGTTCGCATATCGTTGTCCGTATAACAATAAATTAAAATTTGACAAAGCATATTTATGAAATCAAAAAAGAAATTTCCAATTACTTTAGACAAAGGATTTCAGTAATTCTTAATATAAAGTATGATTCGTAGAACAAACAATATACTTACACTGCCTGCCACATGAATAAGGAAAAACATTCTGGAGGAAGCATATCCAAAATTTAATGATTTCTTTGGACCCATACCTTGGACGTACCAACACGATAACGCTCCGATTCATACCGCCAGAGCAGTAAAACAATGGATTAATCAACAAGGTGTTCAACTTTTGGATTGGCTCCCATATTTACCAGACCTGAATCCAATGGCTTGCAAGAAAAGTTTATGAAGGAAGAAAACAACTTGAGACGATAGAATCCTTAAAGGATGCAATAACGGAAGCTTGCAGTTCAATTTCGCTAAATTACTTAGAGTCATTATACAAGTCAATGCCAAATCGCATTTTTGAGGTTATTTCTAAAAATGGTGGCAGTAGTCAATACTAATTGAATACTAGAAGATAATAACTTTCAATTTTATAACCTATAATTTAAAAATAAATTACAGTTTACTTGGTTTTAAAATATTTCTTATTCAAGCGACACACGAAAATGTACCAAAGAGATACATGTCTTTAAATAAATACATAATTTTAATATAACAAAATATGTATATTTTTTATTTCTTCCGGAAACTAAACAACCAACACTTTGAAATTTGGTTGCGCAAAAAATTACTTTCTTCTGAACTTTAGTTTAGGAGATATACTTAATTAAAGTTAAAAAAATGTGATTCCTTATTCAAGTGGCAGGCAGTGTATATATTTTCAAAATAAAAATCAACATTTTGAAACTAATTTCTTACGGAAAATTTAATATAAAAATCTACCGCAAAGTGAAATTATAAATAACAAATAATTTAAATTTTAGATTCAAAAAACAATTTTAAATTTAAAATACAAAATTTATATGAAAAAATTGTTTTAAAAAATTGTTTTTGAATACAGGGGGAAATTTTCTAAAGTAACTTTTATATAATTAATTTATTTTTAATTTCAATTACTTTAATTTCAATTACGCATTGTATTTTAGATATATATTTGGATCTTTTTATAGAAACAAAAAAATAATTTAGAATTGTGGTGTTATTTGGCAGCATATATAGATTTCTTTTAGATTTCAAGAAAAATCTATAAAAAAAATATTGTTTTCAAGCAATTAAAAAAAAACTTAAATGAAAACATTCTAAAACTAGTTAAATAAGGAAATTTTTAAAATATTGTTTTATTCGGATTATTCGATTAATCGCCATAAATTATTCAAACAAATTTTTACTCGAAATTACCAATTTTAATTTAATCGAACAATTTTCTGATTTTAATTTTTCAATTAATCTAGCAAACATTATTCGAGTGAATACACTAATTCAGAGGCAAAATATTTTTTAGATAAAATTGTAATTCTTTAAAAGATCTTAATAACTTTATGCTTTGTAAACGTAATGCTAAATTTAACTTTTCTAATAAACTTATGATAGATTGTCTTTAATGTTACTAAAGCTGTGTTCACATTTGGCAAATATTTGATCAAAATTACGTGACCACAAATTTTATAAAAATATTGTTTGCCATTGTTTGATCTTGCAAATGTTTTGCAAAAGAATTTAGCGTTAAACAAAATTCGATAAAATATCAGCTATGATTAATGATAAGTAACAAATCGTTACCCATTAAAAAAGTGAAATTAGGAATTATTTTATATAGTGGTTACGTCATTTTGATCAAATATTTGTCCAATCTGAACGCACCTTAAGTTATTTGTGGTTAATAGTAGGAGTTTAATAAAAATAAACTTTTATTCTTTTTATAAACATAATGATTTTTCTTTTATTTTTTGTGATTAATTTTAAATGCCAAGTGTAAAGTCAATGATCGTGTTTCTTTGATTTCAAAACAACATGATTCGTAATTCAATTGGTATTGGGGCCCAGATCTTTTTATTATTATTGTTTAATTTAACGAATTGTCTTTGTTGTTATTGTTTTTTCTTTAATTCATATTATTAGTTATTGTTTTTGTTTGTTTGACTTTTGTTAAGAGACACTAAGTTTTTATAACACAATTTATTGAATTTGATTTGTTTGCAAATTTTGTTTCTATTATTGTTGATGTTTTGTTTATAAATAAAATTTCAATAAGACTTAAATAATAAATATAAAAAAATTCGCAAAGAAAAATATGTGGGTGTATCACGACTTCTTTCTAATTTATAAGCGATTAATTTTATTACAAAATAATTTCAATTTGACAGATTAAGGAGAAGAGGCCATAAAATGAAAATAGAGAATGTGAGAAAAAAAAATTGACGGAATTTTGTAAAAAGTCGTAAAAAGTTTGATAATAACATTTGATGGAAAGCAAAAAGTTTGGCAAACAATTTATTAGTTTGCACCACAGATTGTAACATATCTTGAGAACGAATTATCTGATTTAGTTTAATAAAATACCAAAACTCCAAATTATTTTAAAGTTATATTTATATTATTTTTTATCTGCTCTATAGTTTTGGAGATATTAAAAACATTTTTGTTAAAAAAAATCTAGAAAAACGAAAACGATCAAAAATTCGGCTTTGCTTAATTCACAAATAAGTATCTTATTTAAAATGTATATTTTTTAATGAGATACCTACACTTAATTGTAAGAAAGTCGACATTTATCCGTCAATATTAATGATAAATACCTTATTTTACATCCAATATATCCAGTTTTATGATAAAAGGGAAAGAGATCCAGTTTTGGTAATTTCAAATTTTTAAAAACAAAATTTTTAAATTTTATATAGATATATATCTTTAGAATTATTGATCAAATTAAATAAGGATGTAGGTATAGCTTGAAGTTAATTTGAAATAACATTTTTTTATATATATTTTATTAAACCAAAATTTGTTCTTGAGATAAGTTATACCATCTGATGCAATGTCACGCAGTGTCCAATTCTAAAAATGAAATAGTAACAAAATATTCTTAATAGAAAACTAGAGTTAATTAATAAAAAAAGAGTGATTATTATGTTTAGAACTGTATGACTACACACAGACGTTGTGTGACGTTTTACTATTATGAAAAAAAAATTTGTTAAATATGTTAAAAATTATTGAAAATAAGTTGAAACATTTATAAAATCTGAAAAAAAAATGGATATTAACGATAAGTCAAGATCATTAATACACCAATGGTAAGTTTTTGTAAAAGAATACATACAAATAAAGGAGTCATAATAACTACATATTTGTACGTCTTTTAAGCGACGATAGAATTGTGTATTCAGATTCCTTGGAAATGATAATTTCACAACCACAACAATTTCAAAGCACGGCAGAATCTGCAAAATTTTTGATTTAATCTTAAACAGTCTGAATGATGTATTTGAAAAAAGGAAAATGTTTCTAAGAAAATTACGGAATTCTTGTTGGAAACATCCAGTTAATGGTTGAACAGTTGTGGAATAAAAAATATAAATATGTTTTGGACAGTATTTATATATATACGAATATTAATTTTTAATGTGTGTTAAAGAAAAAATAATAAAATTAAAATAAAAATAATTTTGAAGTTTTCTTCGCTTGCCGTATGATTTAGTTTTTAGAAGCGAATTTGTGTACCTTTGTTGAAATTGCCACTACTGATATTTCATTCATTATAACTACGAAAAGTGTTTTCTTCTTTCAATAAATTGATATTCCCAAAATGAAATATTTAGAAATTGAAATAGAAAAAAGCGATAGTTGATGCAACCGACAAAATTCGATTGACAACAAATTCAGTTGTCATAACGAAACTGTTATTTATGTGCATGTGTATCGAAATTGAGTGAGAATAAAATAATCTTTTTTTTCTGTTTTAAGAAGTACTGTTTTATTAAGTACTGTTTTTTCTCTCTCCCATTTTTAGTTGTTATTTGTGTTAATAAGTTTATTTCCTTTTTTCTTATATAGGAATTTTTTTTAGTAATAGTGGTTAATATTTATATACAATTCCTTTTGTCATTCTTATTCCTGCACAATTATTGCAACAATGCCTGGCATAATTTTGCTCTTATGCATATTCACCCACACATACACACATTTCTATAAAAATGTAGCGTTATATCCTTGTTCTTTTGTTGTATTGCATATTATTTATATGCCATGTATTTTCTTACATTATTTTGTTGTTGTTGCCAGGATATGTGCTGGTATTAACTATAACTGTGACTCTCTTGTTTGGTGTATATGTGTGTTGGATATGTATGTACTCGTTTTAAGCCACAATTATTGTTATGCAACCACTTTCATTTCCTTCTGGTAACTCATTGAAAATTCATATAAACTGGGTAATATATATGTTGCTTGTTTACTTGTGCTTGGTTTAATTTATATGTGAAAGCTTACATGCACACTAACATATATATGTATATGTATATGCATAAATATTGCTTATTTTGTAGCATTGCTGTTGCAGTTGTTTGTTGCAAATCCGTTTGTTAAAACGGATGTTAAGAAATAAATAACGTACATACAACTCAGACGACATACATACATACATACATATATGATATACATAAATATGTAGATTTTTGTTGCAATTGTAATGTTGGTAGTGGTGTTGATGAAGATAACTTTAATGGTGATAATGATGATTATGTATGAGTATTTGTTGTTATTGTTATTATTGTTGTTGTTTTTGTGACATTGGATGCATCTACATGTTGACTGACTTTCTTTGGTTTCTGTTTTTTTATTCTTTACCAGTCGGTTGATTTACTGTTTCCTTTTTTGTTTATTGTGTATTCTTTTTGTTACTAATTTATTTAATATATCTTGTTGAGCCTTATTTGCTTCACTTTATTCTTTCTTATACAGCCGTTTGTTTTATTTGGTTATTTACATGAGGACGACGATGATGATGACTTTGATGATGATCTTACTTTTTTATTCTTAATGATCCAATTTATATATCCTAAAGCTTTGTTCTTGTTTTTAAGGCCATTAAAGTTGTAAAAACTTTATTTCATTCTCTGCAGCATATAGAATGTAAAAGTAAGATGTTGCCAAAAGGTATGATAAAATAATTTCCACAATTGTTGTCTTATATGGTGGATATTGTTGCCTGGACAGCCAAATGACAGATGTGAAATTTGTTTTCTTCGATTCTTATTTACATACATATTGAAATGTATACATTTTTTGTTCTTTATTTATCGAAATATTTGTATAAATGCGCGCCAGTATTGGCGACTCGTGCTAAAGTTATTTTTCGCGTGATGATATGCCACGCGTTGCACGATACAGAAATAATACACAGACAATTTCGAGCCCGTTAAATACCCACATATCTTTTTCTACCTTTATGCCAAGCTCACAATAATTTTTTGGAATCCTCTACTTTTGACTGCAAGTTTCTGTCATGCAACTTCTCTTACAACCACAACAGCTTGAGTTCTTTCAAACAGTCGGCAACATATATACATTTTTGTATTCATTTTTTTATTAAAGAAATTATGCTGACATAGTTCGCATACACATGAGTATTTCTTTTACTTTTGTTGCCTACATATTGCTTGTGGTTTAATGCTGTACAAAGTCTTTTAACTTCTTTACAATGGCAACAGCAGCAGTATCATCACCCTCACGTGACCATTGTGGCTTAAAAAAAACCTGTGCGTGTTTACAATGACATGGTTTTTCTAGTTTTTGGTATTTTGTTTAGTCTAGTTTTATTATGTTCTTGTTAAGTTTTCTTGATTTATTGCTAGCAAAAGAGGTGAAAAGTAGACATAAATATGATTTTAATTTTCTTAACTACTTTAAGTGTAGGTGTGAGAAGTTGCGCGTAAAACAATTAGAAAACAGCAAGAGTCTTTAAAAGTCTATAAGTCAGTCTAGGGTTTGTATGAAGAGTGTGTTTTTTTTTTTTTTTGCTATAAAATTAATACATCAACAATTAGTTAAAGCTTTAAATTTAAAACAAATAATACAGCTTTATTGTTCAACATTTTTTTTTTCTACTTATAAATATTTCTTATATAACAAAAAATCTAAATTATTGCTTAAAAATTTGCATAATCATAATATCTTAAAACCATATGGTAATAATATAATATATAATATTTGGTAATAATAATAAATATTTGCCTTTAGTAATAAACCACAAAAAGGATGTTCACTTAAATGTAATAAAATGTAAATTTATTTTTAAAATTGTTAGAAATTATATACTTTTTAGACGTCAAATTTAAAATTTATTTGTATTCCCGGCAAAAAAAGGAGCAAGAGCTTAAAGAGTAAAAATAAGTGCGTATTTTGCACTTTTTTGGAATTTAATAAAAATTACTTACAAAAAAGTGAAAGTAAATGTATTTTTAGCAGAGATGAAAAGGTGAACAAATGCTAAGAAAATAAAAATTTTACAAATTGAAAAGTATTTTGATTATCAATTAACAAATATATAAATAAATATAGCTCTAAGAGAATTATTCAAAAGCAATGAACAAAAGGCATAAAAGAAGAACCTCCTACCAATGACAAAAATAGGTTAAAAAAATAACTTCTGCAACACTTTTTCAGCACTAAGTACTTCCTCCCAATGTCAACTTAATGTTAAAATCATGATTTTTTCAGCACTTTTTCAGTTCTTTTTTGTTGCTATTATTTTCTCTCATAAATGTGAACTCTCTTAATAATACTCTTGTTAAAATTAATAAATTCTTCTAACCAAAATATTTTTCCTGGCATTATTAAATATTCCATGAAATTTATTAACTTTAGCATATATTTATTCATAAAATGTATGTGTAAAGTATATTGTAACTTAAATCAAAATCTAATACTTTTGATTAATTTTAAATTATAGCACAACTTAATATTAAATGAATATTTAGGTCATGTATGGCTTAAGTTTTGCTCAAATAATTACTCCCACAAAAAATAACAGTGAAGACTTTCAAGCAAAATTAATCTCAATGTCCTATAGTGAAATTTTACAATTTGAAATCATTAAGCCCTTACGGCTAGAGTTTACTGTTCCAGTAAAATATTTTAACTATAAATCTGCTACAAATATTCGAAGTGTAAGAATTTACTTTATTAATAGTATGTAGCAGTAATAGATTTATTCAAGCAGCAATAAATACTTGTAGTTACTGTAAAAATTTTCTTGTTAATATTCTATGAATTAATTTACTATTTAAATGGTTTAGGTGAAGAAACCAGTGTTAAGAGTTAAGTAAAAAAAAAATATAGGTTAAATGTGTATATGCCACAGCTTATGTAGTTAAATTTCATTATATACATGTAGAAATGTTATAAAACTTTAATAATTTCAAAAAAAGATTCTTAAACGCCAACAATAGTATACCAATAAATTTATTAAAATAGTATAATTATAAATTCTCAATAATTATGGTAGAAGTACACATTTACAATAGTCAATTATGCAAAAGCTTAAAGATTTTAAATTTATGTCTGCTTAAATACAACATATTACTAATACCTCTTGAGTGAGGGTGAATTAGAAGAGTTTTCAAAAAGAGTACTTAGTTATCACTATTAGTTCTTTGGAATTTGTTTGATAGTGAATTCTCTAGCACTAATTTATCATCATACTGAAAAAGGGAATTATAACTCATTACTACTAATTCATGTAGAAGAAAAAAAAATGTCTTAAAAATTAGTTTATTTCTTTAAAGTGTAAACAAATTACAAATTTTTAATAAAAAAAAAATTATATTATTATATATTTTTTTGTTTAATTTATTCACAAACTCTATTGTCTATTATTCTTCCAATTAAAACTTCTTACTTTACAATGACAATGGCCACGTCTTTTTTTCTTCTCTTTTATTTATTTTTTTTATTATTTAAAGCGTGAACAAACACTTAAAATATTTTCGTTAATTAACATCTGTACAGAATATGTAAATGACTGTATGTATAAAATAAAACGTTTGTTATATTGTTTTCGTAATAAAATATTTTTTGTTTAACAATTCATAAAAAACAACATGATCATCGCCTTCCGACGACAAAATTGATTAATTGTTTTTTATGAATATTAAAATTTTGTTGAAATTTTTACGCAAACAGAATTGTCGATGTAATAAATAAATTTAAATAGGTATTTCATAGAGAAGTGGAAATAATCAAAATTTTTATAATTTTTTAATGCAGTGAAGAAGTGGTTGGGAGGTGGATAAGACAGTAACTGGTCATAAAAAAAATTAGTCACAGAAAATGTTTAACTATAGAACTATAACATTGTCTATAGAGTAAACTATAATCTTGACTAAATAATAGACTGCAGTCTTGACTATGCACCAGACTATAGCTCGACCTATAGACTATAGTATAGCTCAGGCTATAGACTAGATTATAGTAATGACTATAGAGTAGATTATAGCCTTCACTATAGAGCAAATCCGAGCCTTGACTAAGAGTAGATTATAGTCTTGACTAAGAATACATTGTAGGTGAATCTATAGGCTAGAGTAGAGCTCAAACTATTGACTTGATTATAGTCATGACTATAGTCTTGACAGTAGAGTATATATATATGACTTTAGATTATACTATAACCTTGACTATATATTAGACTATAGTATTGATTATTTAATAGGCTATAGTTTTGATTATAGAGTATACTATAGTCTTGTCTATAAACTAGATTATAGTCTTGATTATAAGCTAGATTATAGACTTGATTACAAACTAGATATAGTCTTGACTATAAAACAGATTTTAGTCCTGACTATAAACTAGATTATAGTCTGGACTATAAACTAGATTATAATCTTGACTAAAAACTAGGCTATAGTCATGAGTATAGAATAGACTATATTCATTATTATAGTGTATTCTATAATTATGACTATAGTCTTAGCTATAGAGTAGAATATAGTCTTAAGTAAAGATTAGAATATAATATTGATAATAGATTAGACTATAGTATTTACTACAAAGTAGACTATGATCTTGACCATAATCTAGATATAGTCTTGACTTAAAGTTGTTACTGAAATAACTATAAACTAGATTACAGTTTTAACTATAAACAGGATTATAGTCTTTACTATAAACTAGACTATAGTCTTGACTATAAGCTATATTATAATTTTGACTATAAACTAGGCTGTAGTCATGACTATCGAGTTGGCTATAGCCTTGACTATAGATTATACTTTAATATTGACTATAGATTAGACTACAGTATTTACTATAGAATAGGTTATGGTCTTGACTATCGAGTAGTCTTGATTATAAACTAGATTGTAGTACTGACTATAAACTAGACTGAGGTGTTGACTATAAAGTAGACGACTATAGTCATAACTATAGAGTAGATTATAGTGTTGACTACAGAGTAGAATATAGTTACGAATCTAGAGTAGATTATAGTCTAGACTATAGAGTAGACTATAGTCTTGACTAAGAGTAGATTGTAGCTCAACCTATAGACTACATTATAGCTCAGACTATAGATGTGGTTTTAGTCATAGCTATAATTTTGAATAACGAGTAGACTATAGTGTTGATTATAGAGAAGAATATAGTCTTGACTATAAACTAGATTTTAGTCTTCACTATAAACTAGATTATATTCTTGATTATAAACTAGACTAGACAGCCACGACTATAGAGTAGCTTATAGTCTAGATTATAGTCTTGACTATGGAGTAGATTATAGTCTATAGTCATAACTACAGAGAAGATTATAGTGTTGACTATAAAGTATCGACTAAACTATATTATTCAATATCGACTGGATTATTCTCGCGACTAGTGACTAGACTGTAGAATTTTCTATAAATACTTTAAAATTTACTATAAATACTACTATATAGACTAAATTATAAGGTAGACTGTGAACAGGACTTTGACGGTATACTAGACTGTAGACTATACTGTAGACTATACTGTAGACTAAACTATAGACCAACTACAGACTAGACCGTGGACCGGTCTAAAAAGAAAAGACTTTATACATAACTAGACCATTTAGAATATTCTTAAAGAAATGTAAATTTGTATAACAAAATGCTATAGTGTTGTGCTACAATATCGTGATTATCATAAATTATTATTACTTTCTCTAGCGTTTATCCATAACTGCTACATTTGCGCTCAATTGGGTTGTTAATGAAAATGCCAAGCTCTTAATAAAAAATTTTTTGTCTACAAATTGTATTACTTTTGTGCAATTTATATTTTAAACTGTTTCTTTTTTTCGTTTTTTTTTTCTTTTTTGCTTCGTAGTTTTGCTTTATCAAGCCAATTACTTAAATACCTATAAATTTACAAATAAAACCAATAAAAATTTATGTGCAACAAAAACAACAATAACAACACCACTAATACCACAAACAATTTGTGTACAAATAAATATTCCATATTGCATTTTATAAAATTGTTGTTGTCAATTTACAACGGAATTTACAAAAGGCAACACAATGTAGTATATCTGTGTGAACATAAAAATAAATTGGTATGGGTGTATGTGTATGGATATGAATATTATTTTTTTAAGCTTTTTTTTTCGTATTTTGGTAAAATATCACTAAACATAAATGTTTAATAATTTAATATGTCGATTGACGAATCTACATGCGTTGCACTTTTTCTACAATTGTTTTATTTATTATTTTGAGTTTGCTGTTTAAATTTTTTGTTATTGCCATAATTCGTATATGTTGTTGCTATTGCAAGTACTCTACGTTTTTATGACAGTCATTCACCATATAGTCAGTAAATGTTGTGCATAAATATATGAAAGTTTGTTTGTGTGGATTTTTTATTGTTTTGGAAAAGCTCATCAATCAAGGTTTATGGTGTTTGTCAATTTTTGTTATTGTTGTTGTGTTGCACGTAAACTGAAGTTTTCTTTTCTATATTTTGTATGTAAATTGTGGTTGGTTATTCTGGTTTGTTGGCATAAAAAGGAAACAAAATCAGTCACAGCAACAAAAAATGAAAATTAAATGTTGTTGCAGTTATTGTTAACAAAGGCAAAAATAAGAGAATAATTTTTTTTTTGGATTTGGTTATAGTGTTTTTATGTAGATGTAACGGTATACAAATACCGTAAAACAATTTAACGCTTGTCAACACTTTTGGCTTTTTCTCATTGTTGTTTTGCATATAAAATGTTTTTTTTTTTATAAAAAAAAGTTAAAAACGTAAATGAAGAACTGCTGGCATGTCATTTTACTATATTGCTTGTTTTGCAAATATCAATGCAAATGGTCATTTAAATTAACGAATATTGTCGTTCGTATTGTAGGTCCGGTAACAAAAACATAAATCATGAGAGAGAAAACTAACTAACATCTGAATTTATATTATTTTTTCTCATCATTATGCATTTGGTTAAAAAAAAGGTATAGGAACACATCTGCTTACATAGTTATGTATATTAGGTTGCATGCATATGTGTTATTAATCTTTTTATTAGCTGTCATTTACGTTAAGGTGTCAATAAATTTGAAAGAAGTAAAGTTATTAAGAAAATATGAAAAGTTTTTTTTTTTTCTTTAAAGTGAAAATTACAGAAACAGCATTATTAAAATTTCAGCTAATATTGTAAAAAATTTTTATTATTTAATTCCTGTTTCATAATTTTTACATCTAAATTATATTAAAAATTTATTTACTTTTAAATTGTTTTTTCTAATATATTTATCTCTTATTTTATTTCCAGGTAATGTATGAAAAAAAAACTATTCTATTACTTCAAGAAAAGGGTAAGAATCATTAGTTCTAAAAGAAAAAAATTAAACCTCCAATTAAATTTTACAAACACTATAAGTAGGATATTCTTAAAAAAAAACTGAACACTTTAAATTTTTGTTCAATTCCAAAACTGTTCCTCTTTTAATTTTCCATCAATCTTTTTCAAATTAAATGAATTTTTTGCACCAATAATGCATCTGTAAACTTTTCAAATATTTATCACTATTAAACTCAGAGAAAGTAAAAATGGTGGCGCATCGTCACCAGAATATTATATGGTTGACGTAATAATGTTTAATTGATCTCAATAATACTGTGTTCATGATAAAAACGTTTCTCTTTATATTTAATAATTAAACGCTTACCTTCAATCAATATTTTAATATGGTTGACTACAAAAATATTATATTGGTAGAATATTTCTCCAAAAAAACAAAAAATTATAAACATGAAAAAAAATTTTTTTTATTACAACCATTAAGTTTCGTCACTAATTTTATTTATATTTTGTTTTGTACAACTGTTAAATGTTTTTTTTTTTAGAAATGTTATGTTTTCCTCAAATATAGAATGTTTGTTTTGGACCATTTTTTGTTTTCCACAACATATTTTTTTCCCCACAACTACTGGATACACATTCTTGTGCAGTCTAGCAGTAGGCATCACTTTTTTTGTGTGTTTATGCATTTATTAAAAATTCGTGAAAAAATAGTTAATATTTGTGAAAAAATTAAATGAAAATAAACAAATGCAAATAAAAATTGCAAATTCATAAAACCAGAAAGTGGAATTCTATATTATACACATTAAAAATTAAGATAACATATAATATATTACCCAGGATGTTTATTTTTCGGTTTCCATTAAATCTAATTTTATTGTATTTCAAAAGAAAATATAAAATTACCGAATTAAGTTCATATATAAATATTTTTATGTAAATAATTAGTACTTATAACCAAATAAAATTAATGTGTAAATTATAACAATATAAATTAATATCAATATCTAATAAATATTTTTTTCTATTATTTTATAAAATATAGATATACTCACTAAAAAAATAATTTCAAAATAATTTGTTTTAGTTTAAGAAATTTAGTGCATGAAATATTATGAAATACATTTTGCTCATATTGTAATAAAATGGGTTTATAATATAATACAATCAAATTATAATATGAAAAAATGAGATAATAATATAATAAAATGAAAACATAATATAATATAAGGGAATTATTATATGATAAAATTGTTATTAATAATATGATAAAATGTGATCAAAATATGAAAAAATGCATCATAAAGTGATAAAATGTGATTATAATAAGGTAAAGTCGAATAATGATACGACATAAACACACTTTTATAAAAAAAATCGGACATAATATGATAAAATAAATTCAAAATATAATAAAGTCAAATCATAAAATTATAAAACTGGACAAATATATAATAAGCTGAAATCATAATAATTATTATTTATAATCATCATAATTTTTAACTGTAATCATATATCCCAATAATATGTTGCTCTTAGATTATAGTCACCACAACCACACTTTTTCTCTGCGTGTATGTTAATACTTCGATTTTATAGTAGTAATTTTTTGAACCTGTAACCAACATTAAAGAAACATTTTTTGTTCTAAATGTTTAAAAGAAAAATAACAAAAATTTCTGCTCTAGTTAACATGTCGCCATCAAAGGTGTTTTTGTAAAGTCGCATGTAAATGTAAGTGTAGAAAAACCTATTTGTTGTTATTGTTTTTGCAAAAAAAAAAAAAAAATATTTTATTATTACTACTACTTGTTAGTAAAGCCGAATCACAGCGGTTTGTAATTTAAGATACCGACTTTATAGAAAACAACAACAAAGTTGCTGGGGTTAGTTAAAAAAATAAAAAAATAAATTTTTTCAACTTGATATATTTCAAATATTGTACTTTCTATACAAACTACTGAGGATTATTTCAAAGGTTTAATGTTTCTTTAGTGGCAAAAGCAAAAAGAATTAGAAATTTAGTGCAAAAACTGATTGGTGATATACAATGTAATAAAGGGAAAATACTATAAGAGAGAATAGATCATAGAATAGATTTTAAACAAGACATTATATTATACTATAGATTACATTATACAATATGGTATTGACTAGACTATAGATTATACTATGTTGTACTATAGACTACGCTATATTTTTTAATATGGAAAGACTATGGTTTCGACA
Organism: Protocalliphora azurea; assembly: GCA_932274085.1. Classification (NCBI taxonomy): domain Eukaryota; kingdom Metazoa; phylum Arthropoda; class Insecta; order Diptera; family Calliphoridae; genus Protocalliphora; species Protocalliphora azurea. The sequence goes on along the minus strand of OW026521.1, from coordinate 152,747,638 downwards.
ATAGAGTAGAGTATGATTTTGACTATAGATCAGACCATGAGTTAGACTATAGTTTAATCTATAGACTAAACTATTATTTCGATAATAAACTTGATTGTAGCCTTAACTATAAACTATAGTTTAGAACATAATTCGGACTATGGATAAAACTATAGTTTAGACCATAGCATAGACTATAGTATATATCAGAATTCAGGCAAGAAACTTGGTTATAGTTTCGATTACAGACTGTACCATAGCTCAGGTTATAGGCTATAGTTTAAACTATTTTTTACACTATATACTAAACTATGGTTTATACAATAATTTAGACTATAGTTTATAGCCTGTAGACTATAATATATTTTCAAATATAAACATGATTCTTGCGTCAACTATAAATTATAGTTTAGAACTTAGCTTAGACTGTAGTTTCAATTATAGATTATGGTATAATTAGATTATATTTTATACAATAGACCATAGTTTTGAGTAAAGACTAGAATGTAGTTTAGACTACAAAATAAATTATAATTCAGGCTATAGACTAGACTATATACTAGATTATAATTTCAACTATAGTTTAGATTATAGAGTAAACTATAGTTTTCATTATACACTAGATTATACAATAGTTCCGACTAGTTTACACAATAGTTAAATTATAGTTTCAGTTATATACTACTTCCATAGTTTAGAATATAGACTAGACTATAGTTCGAACTATAGACTAAATTATAGTTTATAATATAGACTACACCATATTTTCGACTTTATACTGGACTATGGCTTTAACAATAGACTAGAGTAAATACAAGACTATAGTTTAACCTATGGTTTCTACTATCAACTAGACAATAGTCTAGGCTTTAGTTTCAACTGTAGAATATAGTTTATATCTTAGATTGTTTTATGTTACAAAAATGTCTATAGACTAGAAAGTATAATGAAAAATAGGCTAAATAAAACAATGACTATAAGCAATACCATATACAAGACTACAGATTAGATTATAGGGTAGTTTATAGTGTGGACTTCTATACTATAGACTTGTTCATAAACTATGCGTTCGAATAAAATGTAACACATACTTTTGCTTATAACTTTGTCTGTTGATAACTTATTTTTCTTTCTGGAATCAATATATATTTAAAAAATATTCCAAATTTTATAATGATACGAATTTTCAAAATATTTTGTGGGCTTGCTTTACAATGGAGAGTCAAAAGGAAACACATAAACAAATTTTTGAAACTATTAATATTCATCCAAATTGGACTTAGTTTCCAGAGTGGTAAGAAAGTTAAACAGGAAAAAATAAAAGCCCACGAAGCGAACACAAAGCCAAAAAGTTCTTAAGAAGTATTCCAAACATTTCCGCGAGCAAAGTGACAAGACGTGTCAAATGTTCTAAACGCTATGGGCGCAATGTTAAAGCCAATATTGGACTTAAAACTTTTAAAGTGCAATAAGTACCAGATAGGAACGCAAAAAAGAATGCTGAAACTAAAAAGAGAGCAAAGCTCCTAAAAAAGTAGTTTAAAAAGCTTATTATCTTTATCTTTATCTTTTCTGACTTCTCACAGCTTCTTGGACAAAAGTTTTATGTAGCAGATATTAAAGAAAATAGGCAAATTTTAAACACAGATGGACAGCAGGTTCGAAAACAACCAAACAAAATTTAGGAAAAATCCCTCTGTCTTGTTAAAAATACCCTTTTACCCTATTTTCAGACAAATTTTTTACTTCTAATTTTCTCACCTCCTTCAGGTCACTCTTTTTAATAAAAAGTAAAATTTTTTAATTCGATAATTTAGAATAAGTGTGTGTGTGTGACAGTATTCTACTTTTTCTTAATTATTTCAATATTTTGTCCTCTTTTTGAGAAAAATTTGAACATATTTAAAATTCCTTTCATTTTCCTTCACCTTAGATTTCTCTTTAAAAGGAATGCTTACTCCATCTGACATCACTGAATTCAAAGAAAATAAAAAAAAACTTCATACTCGTATCTAAGCATTAAATTATTACTTATTATTACATGTAATAAATCTGTAGAAAAAGCCCTAAAACATATTGTTTCATTCATAATTGTAACTTATTCCTGTCAAATTTTATATCACTATTTGTGTGTTATGTTTTATTCGAACGCACACTTTATTGTCTATATAACAGTATTTTCAAATAGTATTTAATTAGTTTTTTTATACAAACATTTGTTTTTTAATTACATACCATTTTTATTAAATTCTTTACTCTGTTTATAACATAATGACAATTTCATTTCGTTTATTTATTAAAAAAAGAAAAAAAAACGCACACACACACACAAAATAATTATTAGCAAATTAGACAATAAATAAATTAGTTTTTTGTTTCATTATTTGCCTTAGGCTTAATTTCGTCAATTACTAAAAATATAACTAAATTAATTTTGTAGTTTTTTTCCTACACAAATTAAAGCTATCGTTTTAATCTAAAAAAAGTGTTAAACGTTTCCAATTATGGTTAAATAATAATTTTAAATCATATAAGCAAATTGTATTTGTTTTTGTTTTCTTTTTTTTTCGAAAACATGAAAAGTACTTTTATGTGTATTATTATACAAAAATACATTTTAAATTGTTTTTACAAAAAAGGTATCATGTTTTATAGTACTGAGTATCATGATTGACAGTTTTTATTTTCTTTTTTGTTGAATTTTAATGCTTAAAAACCTGATGTATTTATGTGTAGGGTAATTCCAAAAAAAATCGACCGAAAATTACAGTTTTTAAAATTTTATATCTTCGATTTTTAGAGCATTTTATAGCCTATAAATTTGTTCCAAATCGCTTACTGTTCATATTATATGGACTTCTAAATTAAGACACTTCGGATATTTTTGTCAAAACTGACAAAATTTAAGGTTAAATAACTTTTAGGTTCATCATCCGATTTGAAAAAAATTGGTATCGATGGAAACGACTGATATTCCCTTTTGTTTAGAATTATAAAAGTTACACATCTTCCTGGCGCAAGGACCTCTCAAATGCAATAGTATCCTTTATCCAGGGATATAATGAAAAATGGTCTTTAAACTTTCATTTTTTTGACATGATGTTTACAATTTCAAAATGGGATCTCAATGGAATCAGAAGTTTGACAGTTTGACTATAGCAGTTAGCAAAATTTTGCTAACAAATTGATATCTTTTTAAGTGTTCTGATACTTTTGTTTTAAATTTAGCTTCAAAACAAATATTAAAGAATAAAAATAAGCAGTGTTGGTCAAAATCGACCATATAATACTCTATATGCTTAAGTATAGGTAGATAAATGATTATCGGGAGAGGGCCTATGGTCAATTGTGCAACGATCGTTATAAAATTTATTACAATATGAAAATATATGAAAATTATTTATGTAAAATTTTATTTCTGTATTAACATTTATGTGAGATTTATGCACGTTTAAGTATATTTCGGGAATGTGAGTTATATGGGAGGCATGGTCAATTATGGACCGATCATTATGAAATTTAGTGGACTGATCAATACTTGCACAAAACTTAGTTGTGTTAAATTGTATCTCGATATATATCGATTTATATGATATTTATGCAAGTTTAATTAATGTTCGAAAATGGAGATTATATGGGAATCATGTTCAATTATGGACCTATTATTATTAAATTGTGTAGGATGATTTGTATTTAAACACAACTTAAATATATATAAAATTTTGTTTTGATGTTGACATTAATGTGGGATTTTAAGAAATTTTTAGGCAGCGGAACCTACATGAGCGATATGATCAATTAAGGACAGATTTTATAAAATTTGGTACAACAATATATACTTGTAAAAAACGTATATGTGCTGAAATTACATAAACATTACATATTTCAGATATTTATATGCGTTAAATCACTATTCCGAGGAAAAAAGCTATATGAATTATATTTGAAATAATGGATCGATCACAATGAATTCAGAAGATTTTGCATTTGTAAACCCATGTATCAAATTTGAGTCAATAATATTTAAAATCTTCACAAATAATTCGGCGGATTTTGTAAAGTGATTTACAGCGGCTTAAAGGTCTGTTAATGTATTCCTGAAACTTCTAAAGTAATACCAAATTATTTTTTCGAGATCAGGAATGTACTCTATGCGACTTATTTCAATAAATAATGATCTGTTATGTTAAAATTTTAATAATTTTATAAATATTCCTAAAAATCACTTAATATCTTATAGAAAATGTGTTAGTTAGTAAAGAAAATCAAAAGTTAAAGCAAACTTCTGATCCCATTGAGATTCCATTTTGAAATTTTTGCATTAAAAAGACAAATTTATTATAAAGATCGTGTAAAAAAATATACAAAATTAAAAAATCCTTTCTCAGGACATCTAAGGATAAAGGATATCTTTTCATTTTAGAGGTCCTTGCGTCAGGAAGATGTTTAGTTGTTATGGCTTTCTGATAAAAAAAAGCTCAGTCCTTTCCATTGATATCAAGTTTTTTGAAATCTGATAATGAACATAAAAGTTATTCAGCTTAAGTTTTGCTCATTTTTTGACAAAAAAAGCTCGAGTTGTCCAACTTTAGAGTTTCATAGAATATGAACCGTTAGCGATGTGGTGCAAGTTAACATGCCATATGAAGCTCATAGAGGAGTTTATTATATGTGCTGTATTGCATTAAAGTCCGTGATGGTCAAATTCCGAGCTAGGTTGAAATTTTTTGGAATTACCCTGTATTAAAATAAATTGAACAAAAGTTAAAACAAATACAAACACATTGAAGTAAGAAAAATCCCAACAACACGGAGAAAATTTAATTTTTTTTTTTTTTTTAAACATTTACATAAATGACAAATGATTGTGTTTGTGTATGAGTATTATTTTGATTAAATGACTGCAAATGTATATGTGTGAAAAATGTAAATAAAATGCGTATTTAAGTTATTGTTAGTATTTTTAAGCATATCTTTGGTGATGTGTGTATGTGAATAATGTAAATTTGTTAAATTTGTAACTGGATGTATGTATTCATTGCGTAAACTAACAAATTGCCTTTAATGTTTAACACAATGTAGATTTAATTTGTTTATTAAGTTGAAAATCATGATGAAGATGAAAAAAATACACACACACAAATGTCAAATAAATTAAATTAAATGAAAAATAAATGTATCAAATTATATACATGTGTACTTGTTTTATATTTGTTGGTATAAAAAATAAAAGTATAATATACAAATACAGAATATTTGCATAGTATTTATTCAATTAACTATTTTTTTTTTTTGCACATAAATAGCTTGTAATGAGTCTAAAAATATTATTGAGTTAACAAGCGATTAATGGGAAAATTTTTATAATTTGCACTAGCAAAAATTTAAATGACAAATTTAAAATCATTAATAAAAAGGGTTTAAGAAATAATTAGATAGATTTTCATATGCTTCTTTTGAATATTTGCTACTAATTTCGTTAACATTTTATTATTAAATTTATTTATTTCAAAAATATATTTATGTAATATATAATGCTTGGTTTACTTTTTTATGTTTAACATTGTTTTCTAGTTTTAATATCAGGCTTAAACCGGTATTACACATACCGTCTGCTATAAAATTTGCCATAAAATAGGATTTATAAAGGTCGTGAATCATCATTATTAACGAGGTAACACGGCTAAAATGTAATGGTGGTAGGGGGTAGACAAAATTAAATGCCTATAAACTTTGCCAAAATTATAAATATAAGGTAGCTTGAACGAATACACAAACACAAGCATAAAAAATATTAAAAATGAAATTGAATACTTGTAAAAATAATAAAAAGACCATAACACCCCTAGAGTTCAAAAAAATATCTAATATTACAATATTAAAACATGTTTTAATAAGAAACTCAAATAGAGTAACAAACACAAAATGTAAAATAAAGAAAGAAAAACATAAAGTATTATACTTTATGGAAGGATATAAAATGGATTTTAATTTTCTAATTACATGCATACATACACCCAAACAAATAGCAATTCAACTAATAAATATACATATACACAACAATATACATAGAAAAGTATGTAAAGCTTGGAAATATGTATCTCTATAGATACATAGAGAGATATACTAAAGGAGATATTACTGTTACATACAAATAATACAGGAAGGAAGCAAAAAAAAAAAAAAGTAATGAAATAACAAAACAACAAAATTAAAATTTATTGTGGTTGTTTTTATGAGCAGCTACAAAATGAAAACAGTAAAAACAAAAAAAAAATTACAAAATACCGCGTAACCATATATTAGAAAATAACAAAAGCTCTTCTTTTAATATACACATACATATGCATGTTCATAGTTATGTATGTGTATTTTATACTTACACTAAACATTTCATGCAAAATACATGTTTTTTATAATTTATACTAGTAACTGAAAACAACAACAGCAACAAAAACTCTACGAACATTGAAAACAATATAAGGCATAAATACATACATATATATACATACAGCCAGGCGCAATAGCAGAAATCTAAAAATCACTATTGCTAAAAATGTTTTTGTTGTTATCATAACACACACAAACAAACACCCTGAAAGACACTTCTATGGGAAGAATTCTTCCTCGTAGAAGTGTTTTCCAGACGATTCGATGGAAAAACTTATAGAAGTGTTGAAAAGGAGTCTTCTGGATGACTCCAGGACGATGCTCACAGGAGTGCTGTCTTAGTCTCTTATAGAAGATGTTTTTGCACTTAATACTATTTCTATATTTATAATTAAAATTAAAGTTTTTTTCAATATTTCATAATTAATTTTATCTCACACATATTTACTTTACAAAAAAAAAAAAAAAAAAACAATTAACATAGTAATAGTTTTTATATTTAAGGAACTTTTTACTTTTTGACTTTATTCAAATATTTATAAAATATTTAATTAATTACAATATTATGAGGATTTACTCTAAAATATTAACATCTAAGTAATTAAATAAGGAAACTACTAATATCACGGTATTAAGAATTATATTTAGAGAACTTCAAATACAATCACCACGAGAAACTTCTAGTGAATTCCAGTACCTTTAGACGAAAAAGAAAAAAAGAAAATTAATAATAGTTCTTATAATTAAATTATATTTAGATTACCTTTAGTGCAAATAATATGACAATACACTTATACATGAAAAGTTTTGGATTTTTTTTAAATATGCAAATACTTGTTTGTTTGATGGAGTTTTTCCTAAAATAAATTAAATTTTTGAGAAAAATCCGATATTGCTAAACAAAAGTTTAATAAGATTTACTTACTTTTTTAAAATATCCTTTGTTGATTATAAAACATTTTTCTTCTCATATTTAATATTACATTCAAACTATACCTAAGTTAAATTATTACTAAAATTCATGATTCTACCTGCTTCTCTACTGTGTTGTTTCCTTTTCATAAAAAAAACTGACAATCTGCCTAACACATACTACTAGGTATAATTTTGGAAGATAAAAGGACGATAGTAATGTATTTTGCTTTTGTAAATTTCGAACAATTTTTCGACAATTATCTAGACGTCTTGAAGACAAACAAATTTATCTTTCAAATGTTTAAAGGGTACACTTATAAACGATAGTATCGAATTTTAATGTAAAAAAACTTGACTTGGGCGATTGTTTACGTTCCAGAGCAAAGAAAAAGAACAAGCATGAAATAATTTTGCTCAGTAAATGTATAACTTCTAAAGCGGTCAATGTTATTGCTTATAGTGATGAATAAAAAAAAAAAATAGGTGAATACAAAAAGTTTTTAATTAGTGATTTTTGTTTTTAAATATTTAGTATTTAATTTAAAATTATAGTTATTAATTTAGTTTAAAGTTATAGTGAGTTATTACAGTGTGTTTAAATATAAGATAAGCATTTTTTTATAATTATAAAATATTTAATAGAAATATCCAACTGCACTAAAAACATGTTTATTATACAAAAGCGATTATATTTCGATACTTTATTGATATACTTGTTTACACTTCTAAATGATAGTATTTCGACACCCAAAGAATGCACTAAATAGTATCATTGCGGATCATTTCTTGGTCAGTGTTGCCAGGAGAATAGAAAAAAAGAGGCTAAATTGAACTTCAGAAAAGGCCAAAAAGGCTAAATGTCTGAAAAAATAATATTCTTTTAGTTTTAAAATTTATTTTTTTCACTTTCTCATTATTTTTTGACATTTTTTAAGATATTGTAATAAATTTATAAATAAAATATAGAACGACTGCCAGCAAAATGACCCAATGAAAAATCGTTCAAAAAAATCACATACAAATTTGGGTTTTATGTGAAAATTACTAAAATTTTTAAAGTGATTTGTCGTGATTTTAGAACTCTAATTCCTATTTGATTAAACATTTAAAAATTTTTAGGTGATTTTTCGCTGTTATGAGAATTTGTTTAACTTATATTCATAAATAGTTTTATAGTTAATGAAGTATATTAAAAAAAAAATAATTATAATAATCGATTTAGTAAGTTCATAAGATTAGTTAAGTCATTATTGATGCGGAGAATAAAGCGCCATAGGCGAAAATCTTTGTCAGATCTAAATATCTCGATTTTTGAACAAATAAATATACAAAAATGCTGAAATGGATGATTCTGTAAAAATAAAATTTGTAATAGATTTACTATTTTCTTCGCTGTTTAAATACTAACATTTTAGCCTCTTTAAGGCAATTTTAAAAATGAGAAAAAGCCTGAAAAGAAATAAAAACTAGAAGCTGAAGCGAAAATTCTGAGGCTAAAAACAAAATAAAAAGGTTAAATTTAGCCTTAAGAAGGCTAAACTGGCAACACTATTCTTCCCAAACGGTGACTATTCTTCGATAAGAAAATGATATCTTATTCGATAGTTATTAACTCCATGAGGTGTTACTTTAGTTCAAATTTCGATAAAAAATATTTTTGGCAGGGAATATACAAGTATGTATGTGTCTGGTGGTTCTTCTTCATTCTGGAAAAGAGTTTTAGTTAGAAGTAGTGGTAATGGTGGTGGCTCCTGGTGTTGGTCGTTTTAGTGTCAGTAGATATTTTGCAAAAGCTTTCATGCGTTTAACGCTTTTTAAATTAGTGTTTGTGTGTGTGTGTGCCAAAATATTTGTGTGTGTTTTTTTTTTTTATAAATGTATGGTATGGAAGGCTAAATACGTGTAAAAATTGTTTGGGAAAAAATTAAGTTTTTCAGCTTCATATATTGATATTTATATGCAAAAGAATACATAAGGGTTTAGTGCATTATTATACTGAAAAATATATTAAAAACAGAATGAGATCGTAATCAGTAATATGTATAAGGACTTAATGTAAGGTTAATATAAGTTTTAAAGTAAACACAGAGTAAAAATATTAAAATGCAAATATGTAAAATACATTTAATGTACGACAGATAGCGTTTTGCAAAGGTCCATGAATGTGATTACACCATTTCAACAATATTGTTTCGAGACTATTCAGATCGTCCGCTTTTGAAATCAACTTTTTAAAGACTACTGATAATTGACGGACATGTTTTATATTTAAATATATCAGAAAAGGCCCTAAGAATTTTTCTATTGAAAATCAGCTCAATGGTTTATAACTCACAAACATTTTGTTGCAAAAAAGTAAACATTTTACAAAATGTATCATTTTTCAAATTAAAATAGTAATTTTTTGCAAAATTCTATTTTTTTAACAATACATTTTTCACGCAATACTAAATATAAAATTTAAATAAAAATCGTCAACTCAACAAATTGGAACTACAATTTTTAAAATTGGAACAAGTGAAAATGCTATATTCGGCTTTTCCGATTCTATCTACAACTTTTTAAAATTTCACCTTTTATGGGAGGTGGGCGAATCACGCCTGGTTATGGTTTTCAAGTTTATTTTGGTCCTTTAACTAACTAACTTTTTTGTTTATGAACGGATTTTGCTCATTTTCAATACCAAATAAACCTTATATAACACAAATATTTGAGCCAAATTTCATCCCACTTGAATGTCGTCCCGAGCCCTATCCTGCTTTAAACAGACAGATGAACAGACAGACGGACGGACATCGTTATGTTGTCTTAGATTTTCACGAGGACTTTATGGGGTCTTAGGTGACTATCTTGACATGCTATATACGGAATGACAGACGCAAAATACTCCCCATAATTTGTTGATTGTGGGTATAAAAATGTTGTAAACCCATTTCAAAGTGCCACCGCACAGTGTCACATTTAGCCAAATTACAAAGACAAAAAGAATAAAATAAAAGCTTATTAATTTAAATATTTTTTTTACGTATTTACTGGTAAACATATCATATGTTATGAAAAAAAAACACTTAGAATATTGGCAAATGCCTATAGAGCGAATTATTTATTTTCAAAGTTGGTACTTTAAAAAAAGAATATTTTTATTTAAAATTTTTGTGAAAAAGTATGTTAACTTTATCTGCATAAATACTGTAGATATTGATATGACATCTTATTATTATTAATTATAAAGTAAAAATTCAATACTGAAGCTATTTTTTTTAACTTAAAAGATTAATATTAAAAATATAAAGTTTTTTGAAAATCCTATTTTTAATGGACTCGAAATAAAAAAATTCCATCGAGTTTCAATTTAAAGACTGGTATACAAAAGAACATTAATAAAATTATATTTGAAAAATATTAGAAAAAATATTCAGTAACTCATAATAGCAATTTGTTAAGAATTAATTCAAAACTTTAAGATAATGGCTAAAATTGTTTTTTATTCTAGTAGAACATTAAGATAGATGTGGTTCGACACGACCACGCCTACGTTAAAGTATTATTTTTTTAATTAAATTTATTAAAATATGTCCGAAATTCAAATGAAAAAATATTATTTTTTTGTATGTGGGAGTGGCAGTGATCAAACACGCCCATTTTTAGTGGGAATTTTTACGGCCTTGTCTAGCAAAAGAATATAACTTTTCAGCACAATATCTATAAAATTTGATTTTTGACGTTTTAAAATTGCTGAATATAACACTGTGCGTCGTAAGAGTTATAAGTTTTAAAATAAAATTCAAAATATTATATATTGAAAAATTATAAAAAACCTACTTTTTGTGCAAAATTCAATATGACAAGAAATTCGATTTTTTTACACGACAAAAACCAATAGCGGTTTTTCACTAAAAGTTCAATCTTTCACTAAAAATACATACGATTAAAAAAAAATACACTAAAAATGGATTTTTTTTTTTTTTTGCTAAAAATGCAATTTTTTAGTAAAAAAAAATTTGTCACTAAAAGCTGTATTTTTCACTACAAAATAAAGTTTTTACTGAAAATTTTCACTATAATTAAAAGTTAAATTTTCACAATTTTTTGTGAATAAGTCGGAATTTTTCTGAAAACTGATTTTTATAAAAAAAAAAAATATGAAAAGAATGGGGAATATGGGATAATGAAGAACATTTTCTTTCTACGCGTATTTTTATTTAATTTTTTATTTATTTTTTTTTTTTTTGCAAAAAACACTACTAGCAAAATAAATAAAAAATTTTATAAAATGTTAGGTCGATATTATACTACTCACTTAGCGGCAAAATAGTATTTAAGTTCTTAAAATTTTTATGATTGAAAACTTGAGCATGTATATATATTCCATCCCTTAAATTTTTCCCAAATATGAAAATTGTTTGATGTCTACGTATCTCCATCCAGTTGTTCTAGTAGTGCAACCCAAGTAACAGAAGAAGTTACATCTTCTACAGGTTGGTGGCATAAGAGGAATGGCTTAGTAGTTGATGCATTTATGCGCAATGTTTTGGTCTTTTTGAGGTTAATTTCTAGTACCACTCTTGTGGGCATTTCCTCTATCGCACGGGGTTTGTCTTGCATGTCAGAGTAATCGAATTCTTCTAAACATCTCCAGCAGTCCCAAGCTTACGCCGCTATTGGTACGTGTTGCATCTGCCAAAATGACGTCAAGAAAGATATTAAATAATAGAGGTGATAACACACAGCCTTGTCTAACGCTCTTACTGTCTGCAATTTTGTCACGAATTATATTTTCGTGCAGTACTCGGCAATTGGCCTCATAGTAGAGACTCTTTATGAGCTCTATTATTTTCTCCGGGATATCCTTGCACCGTAACACCACAGATACTGCTGTATGTGAGAGAGTATCGAAAGCTTTTTGGCATTACCATAAGCAAATAGTAATCTAAACTAAAGGATATTCAACAAAAAATTAACACAACTAATATAAAACATTTTAGTATAAATAAAATATATCTATGATTTTTAGTTAAAAAAAATGTTTGGAAATTTTGGATCAACCCTATTGTAAATTCATGTAAGCTTAAAGCTCTTTCTTTATTTTCTTGTCAACTTAAGTTTTAAACTGTAAAATGAAACTTTACTTAAGTGTGAGCTTTAACTTAAATGTTTCTTAACAAAATTTGCACTAAAGTATACACTAAGGGAACAGTATTTAATAATTTTAATCATTTTAATGAAAATGTACACTTCATATTACCAATCTTAAAATGTTCGAAAAATTTCGAAATTATTGTTGAATTTTCGAAAATGTTTGAAAATATTTAAATTTTTAATGACAATTAATTTTTTTTTTTTTTTTCAAAAAGAAAACACTTTATTTTTAACATAATATTAAAAATTCGAACATTAAAAAAATTATCAAAAATAATTAAAATTCGAATATTAAATATATTTTTGAGGTGGAAATAAGATATAGGCTGTATTTAAACAATTTTTTTATGTTCGAAAAAATTGGAAATAAATTTATAATTTTAAAAATGATCAAAAGCAATTAAAATTGGAATATTAAACTTATTTATATTAAACTTATTTATTTATTTATATATATATATACAATTCGAGCAAAAAAAGTTTGCCATATTTTTGCTATAATGATCAAAAATAATTAAAACTGGAATATTAAATGCATTTATGAGCTATAAATGAGTTAAAGGATCTATTTAAACAATTTTTGAATGTTCAAAAAAATTCGAAAATAATTTTGAAAGAAATAAACATTATACTTAAAAGAATGAAAATTTTCCGTTTTGAACTTAAAATTAACAATTCGAACATAAATATTTTGTCATATTTTTGTTATAATGAGCAAATATAAATTAAAATAGAATATAAAATTTATTTAGGAATTCTTAATAGAATATAAGCTATATTTAAACTTTTTTGAATGTTCTAACAAATTCGAAATTAATTTTTAATTTTCGAATATTTCACAATATATTAAAATTTTTAATAGAAATAAATTTTGCATTGAAGTATAAAATTAACAATTCGCACATAAAAAACCTCGCCATATTTTTGCTATAAGTGATCAAAAATGACTGAAAAATGGAGTTTTAAATATATTTAAGTATTATAAAAAAGTAATATTTAAAAAATCAAAAGAAAAAACGGAATCAACGAAAGTTTTTTACAGTGTACCATACATTATCGGACACAAAAACATTAAAGAGCATAATCACAATTGAAACAACAACAATAGTTCAAAAATGAAATAAAAAATGAAAGTATAAAATTGATGTAAGATATGGAGTTTTTTATAATTTGTTTAAAAATTTATTATTTAAAAGTTTTATATTGGGTTAATCAACATAAATATTTGAGTCACGCATTGTTCACACTATTTGTAGAATATTGAAAGCAACTAATCTATTTTCTCTATTTATATCACAGGTCTGTTTCTACAAACTTTTCTCAATATTATAAAACCTTTTTAGGGTGCTCGTTTGTCTTAGTTTACGCTGTTTGGTTTACTTTTATAGAGCTATGCATTTTAGTTTTTCATTACCATTACTAAATTCATTCGCATTTAGTAGTTCGAGATGAAATCCTCAAATAATTATTCCTAGTATCTGCAATTCATTATATGACAGGTCTTTCTTAATTCGTGTGGCCAGTTGTTGGAACCTCCCACCGATTGAATTGCGCATTTTTTCACATTTAAATAATGCTTTTCGAGTAAAGCTTTTGAATTTTCCTTTTAACAAGGAACAATGATTCAGGTTAGATCCCAGAGTTGAATTCTTATTATAATTTTAGAACCTATTGTTGTTGCTATTAATTTGGTTCTTTTAAAAACAACTGCCTTTTTAAAATAACTAATTTTATTTCCTTAATTTTTTTTGCATTAATGATGAGGAACCATATAAACAGCGAAATTTTAATACATTGTTATTGCCATTTTTATAATTTTTATTTCTTTTTTATACATTGTTTACTTATGCATTTTTTAAATGATTACTATGTAATATGTATCTATTAGCCTTGAAGGCTTTATATTACTAAAATAAATGAATAAATAAAAACAAAATAACTGAAATCGCGAATTTCTCATAATAATAAAAAAATAAATAAAATAAAAGAAAAATAATAGTTTATATAAAAGAATTCGTCATGTAGCCAAACGGAAAATTCAGCCGCAAAAAGCAAAGCAGCCCTGGAAGGAAGAGGTGAGGAAGCTAGTGCAATTAATAACCATGGAGAACTTGTTTAAGAACATAGAGCGAAATTATAATAGTTACACTAGCAACTTACTAAAGAAATACAGCAGGAAGTTGGAAAACAAGTTGAGAGAGTTACATGCCTACAAAAATGCATCCCAACACACTTAAGAAATAGTACACGAATAATTAGACAATTATTTAAAACAAGAACAGCTCAGACCAAAACAGAGAAGATAAAGACAAATTTAGACAAAAAATTAGTGAGACGCATTCAAATATATCTCACATTAAAGCTGGAATCAGGGAAATTAAAGGAGAGATGAAAAATATACTGGACGAAACAGAACTAGTAATTTTCGTAATGAATAGCGTAATAAGTTTCAAATTATTAAGACAATAATTAGAATAATACATTCACGAAAGTCGAAGACTGAATAATTCAGGGAATTTCAACCACATGAACATGATCATCGAACTGAAATATAAATGGATATTATCACTGGCTAACGAAATTGCTTCACCAGTAGATAAAAAGAACTTTGTCCCGATTGGACTTATTGCCGACACAGTACAGTGGGTTCAGAATATAAGAGATAAATTGAAAAAGGACAAAAATATAAAATAATTCATTCTAGTTAACAGCTCCATTACAGTTCCATTACAGGCTTCAAAATATTATTAGTTGGTACTTTATTGAAGTCAGATAAAATGTACTCCACTTTTCCCCATTTTCCTCTAATAATAATTACATATATTTATATATATTATTAATACAATACAATAATTTTTTTAATGAAAATCAAGTTCTAAAATTTAAATTTCTGTTCTTAACACTTTTATGCGTTGTTCTTTGCATATTTTTTTTTTTATTACAAATATGACAACTTTTTTCTCTCTTTGGAATGTACAACAATCAAGTTGAACCAATTTTTTATCAAACGTTGTCACAAATTTCCAATTCCAAAGTTTTTGTATGATAAACTAAATATCTTTTCTTATTACAAAAAGCATGTAGTTTCTTATACAAAATATAAATATCAACTCTTCAATTTTATGTTATTTATACTGTTTAAGTGTATATATCTATGTGTTAAAAAGTACACGTATTTGTGTAAATGTTAAAGAAACAAGGGGTGTTACACTTTATTATGCTCATAAAATTTTACTTGACTTACACGCAGAGAAATAATATAGTTTTAGTGACCATAATCTAAGAGCAACATATTATGATTGTAACATATGATCATATCGAAAAATAGAAATGATTATAAGTAATACTTATTATGTTTCCATGTTGCCCGATTTTATGATTTGTTTTTTCATATACCTCATCATTATTCTATCAGATTATGATTAGATGTTATTATTTTATTCTATCTTATTATATTATTATATCACATTATTATATTACAATTTCATTTTATAATATTATTATGCCATTCTTCATATTATTCTATTTTATCATATTATTATACCATGTTATCATATAGTTATCCAGTCTTATCAAATTATAATTAAAATAACACGTATTAATAAAAAATTGTTTTTATAAATTTTTTATTGAAAATAATAGAGAAAACTTTTCATTAACCAAAAAAAAAAGTGTACATATTATTTGTTCATTAATTCAAATGCAATATATGTATATATTTTTAAATTAAAACATTTAATATCTTATATTACTTGAATCACACCAAACTATATATATATTTATATGTATTCATATATAAACTAAATGAAATTTACAATAAAGTTAGAAAACAAACATTAAAAACAAAACATATTTAAAAACAAACAAGCTATGAATTTTTCCACTAAGTTTGTGTAAAGCATAAGAAAGGATATTTATTTGAAACATTTTATTGTCATGGGAATAATAATATCAATATGGTTTAAAAACAGAGTGTGGTGTAAGAACAGGGAAAAAGTCTGCAAATATTTGATGGTTGTAGAAGTAATGATATTTTTGATTTTAACAAAATTTTGTTTGTGGCAAAAATATTTGCAGACAACCATATTAAAAAAATGTTAATATAGTTGAATGTAAACATTAAAACACAAAATTGAAATAAAAAAACTGCTATCATGAACACAGGGTTATTAAAATTCAAGCAAATTAACAATGAGAAAATAATATTGTTATAGTGATAATGCTGTAACCATGTTTTTTCTATGCATGTACCAACATACCAACTTCCACCATCATAGGATTTTATTGACTGAGCGTTTTCAAACTTTGACTTTTTCCAAGACAAACCCCAATACTTCTGCTTTACGCAGCATAATACTGATGGCCTTTTCAAATTTAGTTAAATCAACTTTGTTTATTTAAAAAAAAAAAAAAAAAAAAACACAATAAAGAAACATTAAAAACGACCCTTTGTGCGCAAAGTTAAATGTAGTTAGTTTTTATGTTTTTTTTTTTTGTTTTTTGTACAAAGAGTCCTGTTTAAATTATAGCAACAAAATAGAGTAAATATAATGTTTTGCTAGCAACAGCCTAAGTGTCACAAGTGCTTTGTTACAGGAAAAAAATTTAGTTGAGTTGGTAAACTACTGTGGCACTGTGTTGCACGTTCCAAAATGTTGAATGAATGAAAATGACTAAACATGAGGCATTTACTCTTTATACATACATATGTATATGAATGTATGTAACAAAACAGATGACACATACTGTGGTAGCACTCCTTTTTTTCTGTTTAATTTTTTTTTTTTTTTTTTTTTTGTTCTTATTTAACTTTGCAACACAATATTACCAAAGCCTCACTCCCCAGTATGATGATGATTAACTTTGTTATAAATGTTGCACAGTGCGTACTCACACGCACACTTACATACCTAAGTATATATTTGTTTATACTCTTTTATTCGTGCAAAATTCAGTCGTAGTTTTATATGGTTATGAGTTTTTGTTGCTGAAAAAAAAATAATACTGAGTTACATTTTGTGTTTCTTTTTTAATTTTGTTATTTCCTTTCTATGCTTTAAAAGCCTGTATGTGACTGTGTTTGTTTGTGTTAATGTATGAGTCCTACGGGACTTTAGGCACGAGTCATTTGGTGAAAAACATGCAGCAGACTCAGACTTAGCTGATATTAAAATAAATAAAAATAAAATGAATATTGAGAAGAAGTTTATTTTACTTTTTTTCATTTGGTTGCGGTTGTTTAAAGTTAAATAAAATGAGTTTGTCTGCTACTTGATTATTGTGGCAATTGGCCAGACTTTACTTACCGTAAGTTTTAGGTTTATTGCTCTATTTTGTCTTCTACTTTTAACGATACAACATTGATGGGATTTTTATTTGTTTTACGTTTCATTTACGAAATGTCTCAATATATACATACGTAAAAGGATACTCTTATTGTTAGTGGCAATTAATTAATTGCAGTATATTTTGAATGACTAATAAAATAAAAAATATAAAGCAAAAAATCCTAACTAACAAGCATGATAAGATTTTAATTTTTCCAAGAAGCTTTTGAAGTTGTAAATAATTAATTTTAAAATTTTTAAAACTTTAAGCCCAACCACAAATAAGTAAATATTTTCTTTAAGCTTTATGCTTTGAGCTTGAATTAATTATCCAATCAACAGTACTAATTATTCAATTAATAATATAAAGCTTAAAGAGTAGCTTAAAATAAGTTACTCTTTTGTGGCTTTATGTTATTCCATGTTCCATATAGCTTTTATCCAAATAAAATTCCGAATAGTCGTGCCTTCAGCTTTTGTATTCCTAACGAAATCTTTTTCTTTAATTAAATGCAAATGTTTTTAAATCATTTTTATTTATGAACAATTAAAAATGTTATATTCGGCTTAGCCGAATCTATTATAACCATCATCTGCAACTTTTTGTGCCATCGTAATTTTAAATGTCACCTTATATGAGAGGTAGACGGTAAAATGGGACCCTTAAACTGTTATTACAAAATTTCATTGTCATACATGCTTTTTTGTAAAAGATATTTGTGAAAAAGTATGAACTGTATTTACGGCGGACACAATGATATTCTAGTATCTAGCTCATAACTTTTTTGTTTATTAACCAAAAAAAAAAAAAAAAAAAAGATAAAACCTTATATGAGAGAAATATTTGAGGTTCAGTTCCCAATCCGGGTTTCTACAGAGAGACTGACGGACATAGTTAGATCGACTCGGAATATTACGAGGACCCAAAATATATACACTTTGTGGGGTCTTAGAGGAATATTTCGACATGTTACACATGGAATAACAAAACCAATATATTCAAATATTTAACTTTTATTAATTTCAAAGAAGAAAAAGCTCTAAGGCACGTTTATTAAAACTTAACTTAAACTTGAAGCTTTCGATAAAAATAATTAAATCCTTCTAATAATTTGAAAGCTTTGGAAGAGGTAAATATAGCATGTAACGAACCGTCTAAGCATAGAATTTATTTATTTTTAGTTTAAAATATTTTAAAGTTTCAAGCCACACTAGAATATTTTTTATGTTTTAAGCTTTAAAGCTTTAAAAAAAAAAAAACAAAAATAAAAGAATTTTCATATTAGAAACGTAATCATATTAAAACTATTTTTTTTAGTGTTAAGCTTTTCATTAATATGATGATCTTAGTTAAAGAAACTCCTAAAGAACGCTTAGTAAAATTAGTTAAGATTTTAAGCTTTCGATAAAACTAATTATGCCCATTTAACCCTAAAAAGTTGTGACAAAACCATGTGACTTATAATAAATTATCTAGAGCTAAGAGAACCATTATGCTTTTTCTAAAAAAAGCTGTGTGGGGATGGCAGTTTTGAAACTTTTTAAAATACAGCATAAAACAATAAAAATGTATTAAAAAAATTGTAATAAAAATTTAAATAAAATTTTTTAATAAAAATTTAAGTAAAATTTAAAGTTTTTGAAAAATTAAAAATTTCAAAAAATTTAGCCCATTTTCATCAAAAAAATTTCTTCAGCTGAGATTTATAATATCTTTTCTTCTGTTTAGTTTATTCATAGATATTAGACTCTCCCAGGGCAAGTTGGTTTTATCTTAGAAAAATAAAAGTTTTTTCATTTCTTTCTTTTAACACTTGAACATTTTTTCATTTCTTAAAAGCTTTTACTTGTCTTCTAAACGATTCCTATAAGTCAATATATCTCAAAAGAAATTTACAACTCTTGAAACTATTCTATTTCTCAAAAATTACCTAAAATACCGACCAAAAACAACCCTTTTCAATTTAAGTTATAGATTTTATTTACCTTTAACATATTTGCTAATATGATATAGCTAAAACTCTCTTAGGATTACTACTTTGCAATTCATAACATAAATTTCCTTGTGGTCATAATTTTCGGGTCATATATTAAACACCGACCATAAGTGGTGTTCCTCTCATAAAAATATTTAATAAAATTAAATTGTTCTCCAGGCGTGTGTGTATGCATGGAGTGGTATGGCACAATTATGAATATTAAGATTTTGATCTTAAATAAAATATCATTCAATTCCATTCAATTACCTGAAAGAACAAGAGATAAGATATAAGTACATACAAATAAACAATTTTTACGATACATTTGTATAAAATTCATGTGATATTTTATGACTCCCCAAACTGCAAAAAATCTTCTATACAATATGTAGAAAGCAAAATGGAAGAAATGTAATAACAAATTTTTATGATCAATTTAGAAATTTTATGCGTAAACACGTTTGCGAAGATGTAATGTATTTTTTAATTTTTTTTTTTTTTATCCTGGAAAACACAAACACCCTCTTTTACTCCTCAAACATTTATACTTTAATTTAACCAGGTTTGTGTAGTTAGTCAGTTGTCATATGGTTGTGCATAAATTTTAAGGCTAAAGTTGTATTTCAATTTTTGTTTTTGTAGTGGTAGCATTTGTTGTAATAACAACAATGTTGCCTTAACGTCGAGTCTATACTAGACAAATTTTTATAAGGACAAACGTCAAAATTTAATCAGGATAAAAATTTGCTAGTGTTTTGACGTTGCTTGATAAAAGCCAACAATTTGACTTTTGTTGTTACTTTTTACATGTTCTTTTATGGTTTACTTTTTCCCCTATAATTGATAGAGATAAAAAATAATCCGTAATACAGACAAAAATTTGACATTTGTTTTAACAAAAATTTGTCTAATATAAACTCGACGTAATGCGGTGACATTTTATGATCAAAAAATATACCACAAATACACGCACTTATTTACATTTAGCCAAAGCAAAATATTTTCTTAAGTTTAAGAAAATTAAGTCAACACTTGAGTTTTTTTTTTTTTTTTTTTTTTTGTATAAAGTTGAGAGGATTCCTGTTGCCTTCCTTTTTTATGTGTCAACAAATTTTATAGTTTTCTGAACAAAAATACAATTGAATTTTAAAGAAAATTTTTAAGCGAAAGAAGCATACAAATGATACAAATTCGCCATGCCTCATAAAACGTGCCAAAACACTAAGTGAAATTGTTTCAACAATAAGGCCATGCCTTATACATACGTAAACATAAGAAGACAATACTAAAATACATACTCCTTTCCATTTGTTCCCCTATATACTTTAAAGCAAAAAAAAAAAAAAAAACACTTACTGTAGTATAATCAAGTAACGATTTCAATTTTCTAAATATATTTTTAAAAATACTCAGAACAAGAGCAAAAGTTGAAAAAAGGGTGAGGAGAAGTATATAAGTCAAGCAGGATGTTAGTTACATATCACGTATGTACGTGTATGCGGGGGTCTGAATCATGTCAATTTTCTAAAACCACAATACTGACACTTTTACCACATTTATGAGGTAGATACTATAAAATACTCACATTTACTCACACCTTCTATTACAAACACGCACCCAAACTCTTACACTTAGCACCTCTACAACCACATTCAGTTATTCGCTGATTTGCGCACGAGGGCGGGATGAAAAATTTTTTACAAATATTAGATTTCTAACAAATTTTTTGCAAAAAAAAAAAAAAAAGAAATAAATTTTTATTTTACTAGAAGTAATTATTTGAATAAAAAAATTAACGTAATTAAAAATATAAACATAATACAATACACAATCATTAAAGTAAAATTTCGCCTAAATAATTTATATATATATATATATATATATATATATATATATATAGCTAAAATAAAAAATTTATTTAATTTTTTTTATCAGCAGATGAAAAAGAACTTTAACCAAAAATTTTTTAAAAGTTTTTATATTGGAAGTAAATGTGAAACTTGCAAAACATAATTTTAGCCCACTGTAGCTTCGCCTTCTTTCATATTTCTAATATTACAATAATTTGGAACACTGGGTCACATATATATGTATATCTATATCTATAGCTATATCTATATCTATATCTATATCTATATCTATATCTATATCTATATCTATATCTATATCTATATCTATATCTATATCTATATCTATATCTATATCTATATCTATATCTATATCTATATCTATATCTATATCTATATCTATATCTATATCTATATCTATATCTATATCTATATCTATATCTATATCTATATCTATATCTATATCTATATCTATATCTATATCTATAGCTATATCTATATCTATATCTATATCTATATCTATATCTATATCTACCTCTATATCTATATCTATATCTATATCTATATCTATATCTATATCTATATCTATATCTATATCTATATCTATATCTATATCTACATCTATATCTATAACTATATCTATATCTATATTTATATATGTATATATATATATATATATATATATATATATATATACGAGTTTGTTGGTTTGTTTGTTTGGGCTTTATAGAAAATTAACCGCTGGACCGATTTTTTTTAAATTTTCAAAGTATCACCCTGTGATAAAAATAAAATAGGATACTTAGTTTTCGGTAGGATTAGAGGGGATGGTAGCCCCCATACAAAGCAAATCTTCTTTATTGCATACGTTAAGGACTACTGCAAAGGAATTCTTAAAATTTAGTAGGGATATATATATATATATATATATATATATACCGCCTGATCTATGTCCAAAGCTCTACAGAAGCTAACCTCAGTTAATATAAAAGCTATAATTAAAGCTTGTTTAGGTCTATAACATGACTCATCTAAATTCAATTTGTTACGAAAAATTAATACCTCCGACACAATTATAACAAGTAAAAATGTTATATTCGATATTATGCACACCATCTACAACTTTTTGTGTCACCCTAATTTAAAATAGCCGGATCACGTCCATTTTTGTTTTTTGAATTTACATCGATTCTTGAGCTGTTTGTGCAAAATTTCGATGGCGTACATTTTTTTGTTTAAGACATATAGGAGGAAAAGTATGAACTGGAGTTACGGCGGACCTAAGTTTTTCCAGTATTAGTTCCATAATTTTTTTATTTATAAACCGATCTTGTCCATTTGCAATACCAAACAAACCTTGTATAAGAGAATTATTTTCCCATATATATTTTATTTCTATTGAATCCTTCTTTTTTGAAATTTACAATAAGTATTCAAATCTTAAACTAATCTTAAGCCTTGTTCAGACCGGCGCGAAATAATGAAATTTCATGCCGAAATTACGAATGAAATTTAGACTGCTCATACTGACTAGATGACATTTTATGTAATTTCGTGAACAGCTGATATTTATTGTTTGCATTTTAAATTGTTATAGGGGTAAATAAAGTATTTTGAAATGGAAACAAATAAGAAAGAATTACTTACTAATTTTGAAATTATTAATGAAAAACTTGCTAATAAGAAATTGTTATTTCAACAATTAAAAATGGTTAGACATGCAAAGGTAAAAAATATTTATTCATTTTGCAAAATCACTTTAATAGTTGATTTTAAAATTTGTGTTTAAATTTAAGATCAGCTGTCAATTGTTGTTTTTTTTTTTTCTTCTCACGATTGTAACATGCAGTACATAGTTGAAAAAAGTATTTTTTCCAACCATGTACAGAGTTGCACGGAAATGGGCATCGTAATTTCAATATAATTTCGCTGAAATTATACAAAATTATGTAATTTCTCAAGTGTCAAAATGTATGGGTACTTACGTAATTTCAGCTTGATTTCGGCCGAAATCACGAAAGTACGAAATTTCGCGTCGGTCGGAATGCCCTATTAAACTAATACGTATATATGCATATAGGAATATTTCAACAGATAGACGGATATAGCTAAGGAGACCCAAAAAAATATTTATATTTTATGGGATCTTAGATGATTATTTCGATATGTTACAAACGAAATGATAAACTCAGTATACCTCCGTCATTTTGGTGGGTATAAAATGTTGCTAAGTGCATAAGCAACTACAATAAAGACTATTCTGTTAATACATGAAAGTTAAGAAAAAGATTTTTGTTTCTCCTGCGAACTCTTGACCTCAAGGCTAATTCTTATATAATTTTAGTCCAAAATTATTACAGCTTTCTTTCATAATTTAGTTACCCCAAATGACTTTTCTCCTTACCCTCGTTTCACTTTCTGTCATTGATGTTATTGTAAATTACACATACGTATCTATGTGTGTTCTTTGCAAATAGCATTTGGAAATATTTTGATGATTTTCGTTGTTGTTGTTGCTTCTACCACACTGCTGGTAATGACACATTTTTGCATTTCTCTCTGGCAAAAGTTTAAACATAAAGGGACCCACCAAAGCATTCAACGTAGCCCAACCAGCATGTTCTCTGTCATTAACTTAAATGTATAAAAATTTATACTCTTCGCCTTTAACTCCCCCCATTTACCTTCCTGCAGTTTGCTTAGCAAGCTACAAGTGTCGTTGTAAATGATTTCAGTTTGATGCTTTTCCATATATATTTTTTTGCGCTTATGGAAAACAGGAAGTACATTTGCCAAGAATACAAGAGGAAGAAGTAAGAAGGAGTTGATTTGATTGTAAAAAATATTAAAGTATGTTAAGAATTAAAGCGGCATAAGTGCGTAATATGTGTTTATATGTATAAAGAAAAAAAAAGAAAACAGTGTAATGGTTTTCAGGCATTGATGCTTGAAATTGTTGTAAAAAAAAGTACATTTTTGTCATCATCATTAAAAGCATCAATACAGAAGATAATATTAATACAGCAACATAAAAAAACGCACAAAATTGACAAAATAAAAATTAATTGGAAATTAAATGAACAAAAAAATTTTTTTAAATGGAAGATTTTTGGCTTAATGTTTGAGTGACATTTAAATCAAATCAGTTTCTTAAACATTTAAGTACATATGATAACAATTGCATAACATATCTACATATTTTTTAATTATATACTTACATATATATGTGAAGGTTACATGTTATATACTTAAAGAAGAAATTGTGTTTCTGTAGGGGGTTTTTGTTTTTGGAACCAATTTCCAGTTTCTACAAGCAAATCCGCAATCTATATTTTATAGCTGATTGCAGCTGGGGAAGACTTTATTTTTAATTGTTATTGCATTAGCTTCTTTTAGTGACTATATTCTCTCTTTACATATCAGCATTACCTGGAATCGATGTTATAAGCACTTACTCGTCATAAGTAAAGTAATAAGTTTTTTCAGTTAACACTATTCCTAATTAGTATTTTAAAATTTATTATTTTTTAAATGATTTTCATACTTTTTTGTTAGCTTGATTTTAAATAAAATTATGATTATTTTTTTTTTTAATATCATTTAACATTTTTCTCTGTTATTTAAATTCCTTACGAAATATACCAGACATGTATATTTTTATTTTAATTTAAAATTCTAATAAATTTTATACATTTATTTAAAATTTATTTAATTGTTTTTTTTTTTTGCCTTAATAACGACACAATTATGTTCAATAGGGTTATAACTTTTTTTGGACTTCAAAATACCATAGCATCATGTCATAGCCAATATTATCTTGATAGTAAAATTCGAAGTGTTTAGTCGATTTGGAGAAAATTTACATTATTTTAATTACATATTTTTACATTATTTTAATAATTTATTTGAAATGTTTAAATAGTAAAGCTTAGGTATTAAGTTTGAACCAAAATCACTTTATTTTATATTCCTCTTCCACATAAGAATATGGTAAGGTATTAAAAAAAAATACTTAGGACTTCTCGGTTATCGAATAAAATAAAAAAATCTGACTTCAAGCTAATTTGACATATTTTTGCACATACTTTGTGTTAACATCAATATGATAATTGGAACATATGATCACAACGGAAATTAGAAATGATTATGAGTAATAATTATTATGATTCCATTTTGTCATATTGTGTTCAATTTTATGGCTTGTTTTTCATGTTATGATTCTACTACATCATTATATTTAGATTATTATTAGATTATGATTTGATGTTATTATATTATTATTATTCTATCATATTATACTACATTATCATATTATGATTCCATTTTATTTTATTATTATCCCATTTTATCATATAGTTATCCAATCTTAGAATATTATTATTTCTTTTTGTTATATTGTTATTACATATTATCATATATTAAAAATAAAACTTATTAATAAAAAAAATATTTTTATAAATTTTTTATTTAAAATAATAGAAAAAAGTGTTCAAAAAATACATACTAAATATTTATATTCATTTATACCACCATATGCGATTCAAATGCATATAAATTTTTTTAACTAAACCATTTAACGGTTAATCAGTATCTTACATTGCTTGAATCACACCGAATATAATCAAACCTTGTCTATTTATATTTATTCATATATAAACTAAATGAGAATTACAATGAAGTTGAAAAACAAACATAAAAAACAAAATATATTTAACGATAAACAAGTTATGAATATTTCCACTAAGTTTGTAAAAAGGATAAGTATTATATTTATTTGAAACATTTTATTGTCATGGGAATAATATTAATATGGTTTAAAAATATAATAAAGTTTAAGAACAAAGAAACAAAACTGCAAATATTTAATGGTTGTAGAAGTAGTGAAATTTTTCATATTAATACAATTTTGTTCCTGGGAAAAATATTTAAAAACGTATAATTTTTAGCAGTCAACTATATTTAAATTTTTATTGAATGTAAACATTAAATGACAAAATTTAAACAGAAACATTGTTATCATGAACACAGAGTTATTAAAATTCAAGAAAATAAATAACGAGAACGTAACATTGTTGCAGTGATAATGCTGTAATCATGTTTTTTCTCTGCATGTAAAACATCGATAAATTTAGCAATTCAAGAAAAATATATTAAATTAGAAATAACAAAAACAATGTATTATTATGCTTATAAGTTGTACATTAATTTAGCGATTTTACAGAAAAATTTTATAAAATAATCTCATATCAAAGAAGACACGAGAAAGTGATAAATTTGAAAGAAAATCTAATGTTTTTATTTTAATGAACGCGAAATTTAAATGTCATATACCTTTATGCCTTTTATTGCTCTACAATACCTGTCTATAGATACCTGCAGAAAGTTATAGCCCTAATGTTGAAGTGCTTTTTTTTCTCTTTTTTTCTGTTCTCAAATACGCTTTTAAATAAACGGTTAATATACTTAAAAAATCATGAAATCATTATATTTATATATATATATATATATATATATATATATATATATACATATATATATATATATATACATATATATATATATATATATATATATATATATATTTTGCTTAAAATACTCAGCCTCCATTTAAGGAAATTTTGTAATAAGTATTTTTTTTATTTTACTGACACACATTTTTCTGTACTGTTCACTTCAGTTTTCTGACATATTAGATCATCATATCTTGAGAGATAATCCTTTATCTTTTGATTGAATTGCTGTTGTCTATCTATGACATTAATGAAATATTTAATGTTCTAGTTTTATTGTTTATAGTGTGTGTGTGTATTTTAAACACTTGTAGATTTTTGTATTTGTATATTTAATAAAGTTAATTTCATAAATTGTGAGGTTCAGTTAAATTGACTGTCTTAGCTGTCATTTGTCTATATTTATTAGATATAATATATATATATATTTTAAACGAATGGTTTTATCAATGCAAATGTATTTCATTTGTTTCTTGTTTTATTTATGTTTTTTGTTATTGTAAATAAACAAGAAAGTGCCGGAATTTTTCTTTACCACTCTCTACAAACTGTCAATCAATCATACTTTGACGGATAATGTCTTTAAAAGAAAAAAAACACATTTTTTTTTTTTTTTTTTTTTTTTTTTGAGAAATAACATTTTGATATTGATCTTGAGTTTTAAATATGATTCTTTTTTATAAAATTTATTTTCTTTGGAATTTTATTACATATTTTTCATTCTTGTGATTAAAAGAAAATTTGGAATAGGGACTGCGCAGAAAAAGATCCGTGCACACTTTAATGTATATAATTTCTTTTATACGTGAAAACATTAGTACCGTTCACTTGTTTACATTATTATAATTATGCAGTAAAAAACCAATAATTTGCACTAAAAACACGAAAATTTGTACTTAGAAAACAACAATTTTTAAAAAAATTTTTTTTTTCAAAAATTATGTTTTCTATTAAAACAAAGTGTTTTATTAACATTTTAATGTTATAGAACAAACCAAAACTGAAATTATCAACTGTGTCGAAATTTATTTTTTCATATAAAAAGATTATTGATCGTCCGTTTGCTTACCCATCTAATTCCAGATATTATTATGAGATCAAAAGTTATCAAAATTATTATATGCTTTCAAGTGCAAAAATAAGCTAAAGGCAAAATATGAAAAAACATGCACTTACAAATCGATGCCAAAATGCTTTATTTGTTCTGAAACGGATAAATATTTCATCGATGTCCATGAAAAAATATGCAATTGTATATTTGTGGTTTTCCGGCCATTATTTTCAATAACTATGTTTTTTTTTTTTTTTTTTTTTTTTTTTTGTAATATTACAATTAGTTATTTTTTCTAACGGAAATTGAACAAAATTCATTTAAACACATAATTCAAATTTCTAACCAAAATTTACTGTCGAACATACAAAACTATTTGCTAACAACGTAGATGAGTCGGGTAGTTTAGTTCATTAAAGTCAAAAAAATATAAAGAGTTCACGAGAAGAATCCTGACAACTGAAAAAGAAATTTATTTACAGAATGTAAGATTTTAGACAAAATATTACTAATTTTAAGATAAAATTTCTAAATCTTTGAATGGAGTGTGGCCCATTCTTTAAATTGATCTGTATCTTTTATCAAAAAAGTTAAAAAAAAGCTGGCCTGAAGAACCACGAAGTAGAAAAAGTTCCTTATAGGAACGCATAGTGTAATAAGAAAGTGACCTCATAAGCAAAGCTGATTTAAAATGTTTTTCGTGTGCATACCGCGCGAAATTGTCAAATTGTTTTTGTATTCGTATGTAATATTTTTTGTCGCGTTAATTTACTCTTCTTCTTCATTATCTCATTTTTTGGTAATAGCATTTTGACATTATGTGCAGCGGTTTTGCACTAACGGAATACAACCAGTAGATTTGCGGTCACTTTATAATTACATTATGAGACGGGCGCTGAAAAAAGTTTTGAAGCAGAAGAGGGAACGAAAATTATTGAGATATATTTTTTTTTTAATAGGGTGATAAAAGTACGTAATGGCGGACTTTTTACAATATCCTGATCAGAAATTCCATATCACAGATGTTGTGAGAAATGTAGCAGATAAATGCGTATAAAATAAATGGAGAATGTAGAATAAACTTTTGGTCTGGCAAGTCCAAAAGTACATGTGGGTCATAAAGCACTTCATTCATTAAAAATTACACTTTTAACAGAGAATTGTATGCAAATGAGTGCCGTTAGAAAAGATTCCTTCCCCCCATTGGAAAACACAATGAATTAAAATGTGAAATCTCTCTTCACATTATTACGACAAAAAAGTAGCTGAGTACTATGTACTAAAGAGGCCAACACATTAACCTGTCCAAAACTTAGTTCATTTGAAATGTGTTTAATCATAGTAAAGAATATTTAAAAATTAAAGCTGAATAAAAAAAATAAAATAGAGTTTAAAAGAAGTTTAGCCATTCCAAAAAAATTTAAGCGAAAACTCAATAAAATTTTTCTTTAGGGTATTCCAGAAAATATTAAATATTTTATTAAAAACGAATAAGAAATTATTTTTTTTTTTTTCAAATTTGAAACTGAATCATAAGAGTATTTAATAAAACAAAATTTCAAAAATATTATTTTTATAAGCTGAATTTATATGCACTTCTTTATATAAAAATTTAAGATTTTTGCAAATCTCGCACTATGTTAAGACTTATAGTTAAAGCTTATCTTAGATTATATTAACTTGTTTAGATTAAACGAGACTTACGACTAAAACTTATCTGAGCCTGACTAAAGCTAATGTATTCTTAAATCTTGTCTAGACCTTGGATTGGTGATAATTGTGGACTATACAAAGATTTAAAATTAAAACAAATCTGTTATTAAGTTGTGCGTTCAATTAAAATATAACATACCATTTACGTAATAACGCCTACTGTCGTTGATTTAATAATTTTTCTTAATCGCAATATCTTCAAAATAAATGTCAGATTTAAGAACAGATCAAATTTTTGAAATCCGCAATTAAAGAAAAATGTTAAAAAAAAAATACTTTTAATTTTGATTTGAAGTTATTAAAAAATCTCAATTGAATGATTTTGGATCAAGGAATTAGATTTCAGGGTAATCAAAAAGGTTAAGAGAGAATTACCGAATATGACGACGAAACTTAGTTTAGATAAATAAAAAACACAATGATAAATTCCAACCCTAAAAAGTGGAGAAACTCCTCACAGCTATGTAGAAATTGTTCGGCCATATAATTGCTCATTGTGTACTTTTCTTTAAATTCAATATAGCTAAGAAAGTTTTAAATAATAATGCTAAGAAAAAAAATCTGAGGACCAGTATAATGAGTTGCTCTATAATGAAAAAATAATAATTTTTCAGTGTACAAAACATACGTTATTGCTGATTTTTCTCACCTTCCAGGGTATAATTTTTAACAATAAAATAATCGAGAAAATGGTATTGAATAGTATCGTGCTGAAAAGTAATCAAAGTTTACAAAACGAATTGTCGTATGATATGTTTACACTAAATGCAACAATATACATGACATTTTTATTGCTTAATGTGGAAGAAACTCAAGTAACTTGTAAGGAACCTCCGATTACCCGGGCTTGCAACTGGGGTATACTCAGTCGTGTGCAAAGATCTTACATAAAATAACGACACTTTTCTACTTCTACTCTTGGTTTTTTACTATCTTTTCACTTTATATATTTTCCTTTTTTATTTTTTCTTTATTTATTGAGCCACTTGTAAATTGAAAGCTACCTTGTTGCGAAAGTGCTGTTTCGTGAAGCCTCCGTGTTGCCTTGCCAGTTCTACACCTCCTATTTACTATCCCCTACTTATTCTTAAATGTTGGATTTAATCCTGAATTTTCCGAATGAAAACTTCCAAGAAAATATTCTGTCACTTGGCCCTGAGCAGTGCTTATCTCCTACCACTTCAACCAGATTGTAAATCTTGCTGAAGCTTTTAATCTTACTGATTGTAAACGAGTATACCCTACATTGAATTAATATAATCAATTCAACTCTAACACTGGCCTGTTAGTTACTCACTACGTCTGTTTTGTTCACTGTCCAGCACCAAAAGAAAGAATAGAGAGAACCACTGTAACTTTATTGTGCTTATATACATTTATTAAAGCTAATATTGTTATAGTTTTCCTGCACTTTGTTCGAACCAATAGCGATTGTTGCATCGACCCTTCTTTTCTTTTGCTGCGTTTTCTCACAGTTAACTTTTAAATGGCTAGCAATGCCATTTAAGCTCAAACCCACCACCTGCCCCAGAATGCTTTTCCTACTGTGTACTCCCGTCGATCTTCGGTACACTTCATTCCATCATTTACCGCATCGACTTCCAGAATATCTGAAATGAAAAGAGTTACATAGGCGAATGTAATTCGCCCCCAATCTAGATGGATGTAATCCATCTCCCAACCATTAAAACGGTAATATATACTTTATTTTCTTATACTATGTTTTCTTAATAATTATGTGGGTCAAGATTCCAAGAATTTTGGTCCTCACAAACTATGTAAAATAGTATTAATATTTGTACTACCATAAAGCAGTGTATTTAGTATTTTTTGGACTAATTTAGAATTTTATCATTACAGTAGAAGCACTCAGAAATGATACACTATGGATAATATTATTTTTTGTCCTACAAAGTATTAGTTCTTTAATAGCCCACAATTATGGCAATTAGAAAGGAATTGGAACGAAAACAAAAGGAAGCTTAAGAAGGCCCCAGAAATAATCAATTCCAATTAAAGATTTTAAATTTTAATAGAGAGATGACGCCAAAAATTTGGTTTTGTTTAAAGCAGATCTAGTTACCAATTAATTTATATATAAATTATGAATTAATTATTTCTAACCTCATATAAAAAGCTGCAATGAAAGCTAATTTTAGGTTACTAAAAATCTAAAGTTAAAGCTTACCTAGGCCAACAAAAAGAGCTATAATTCAATATAAAAAAAAGTTAATATTCCTCTCAAATATCTTAGTTGGATCTATACCTCCTGTATATAACATAACAGGCAAAAAGAATTAAAAAGAGCTGAAAAAGTCATGATTTTAACATTGTGTTCTCATTGGAAGGAAGCACGTAGTGTTGCAAAAGAGCCGCAGAAGTTATTTTTTTAACCCATGGCTGTCACTGGAAGGATTTTCTTCTTCTATGTTTCTTGCTCATTGCTTTTGAAGTACTACTCTTAAAACTATGTTTATAAAATTTTTTAACAAAAATATGGTTTTAGCTTTGTTAATAAATAAAAAAAAAATACTTTTCAATTTGTGAAATTTTTATTTTCTTAAAAATTATTTATCGTTTTTTGCTAAGAATACATTTGTTTTCACTTTTTTGGAAGCAATTTTTACTAACTTCCAAAAAAGAGAAAAATATCTACTTAGTTATACATTTGAAGTGGTGAAAAAGCTATTTTTTGGAAGTATTTGCTCGTTTTTTTTCTAGGATCTTATTTACGTGGTCTATATGAAATTCTGAAATAATATTTATAGAACAAAATCTGGATAAACTTCTGAAAAATCTTAATTTTTTGTATACATAAATTTCAAACTATTGTGCAGAATTAAATTAAATTTCTTCAATATTGACTGCTTAGTGATAAACTTCACTTGAGAGTTTTCGAATGACAGTGTTTGTTAATTGTCTTGAGACAGCAAGAACGATGAGCTCTATTATTATGATAGTTTTGGATATTTAAAAAAAAAAAAAACAGTGATTTTTTCACTCTGTTTTAGCACATTGATTTATTACTGCCACTAAATATAGTCACTTAATAAGATTCAATGTTACAAATATTTGATGTATATAAATAAAACATTTTTAAACTCCCCTTAAATCCATATTAAATCATTTTGACAAAGTACAAATGATTAACACACATCTGGTTTTCCTCTGTTTTTTCAGATATATTTTTTCACTCCTTTAAAGTAATATACATTTTTGACAACATCACATTTATATATAGATTTGTAAAAAAAAACAAACATTTTATCATTATTTGTATGCTTTTCTTGGTTTATATTTTAGTATTTGTATTTTGACATAAGATGACAAGATTTTAAAACAAACATGACCTTTGATATTCTTCTTACTTACAAAGTAGACATAAGACAATCATCAAACTGCCAGAACAAAAAAAAAAAATTATAAAAAGACTCCTACAAAAACTTCACTTCTATTAAAGCAAAAAAAAAAAAAAAAAAAAAAAATATGAACAAGGCTTGAGTAAACATTAACAAACAGACAAATAAACAGTTTTCCCCAGTAAAGAATTATGTATAAAAAAAATACAAATTTACACATAAAACGTTTGACATTATGTCTTTATCTTCAAGTGTAATTATAGACACACTGTACATACTTAACTCGAAAAAAAATTGCAAAAACGAAATTAAACCCAGCAAAAAAAAAACGAACAAGTGCTTTCAAAAAACAACTTTTTCACCACTTCCAAAATTATGACTATGTGCATATTTTGCACATTTTTGAAAGTTAATAAAAATTACGGAAAAAGTGAAAATAAATGTATTTTTAGCAGGAAAAAAGATGAATAATTTCTAAGGAAATAAAAATTTCACAAATTAAAAAGTATTTTTATTATTCATTGTAGAAGCTAAATACTTTAAAAGCAATGAACATGTAGCATAGAAGAAGAAATGATAAACCATGGTTTAAAAAAAAGAACTTCTGCGGCATTTCTTCAGCACTAAGTACTTCCTTCCAATGACAACACAATGTAAAAATCATGATTTTTTCAGCACTTTTTCAGTTCCTTTTTTGCTGGGTATAATGTATACATATTTATATAACAAGTAAAGGAAAACATTATAAAAATAAGTATAATAATAATTCATTTTCGAAAGAAAAAGAGCATAATTTATAAGTGTTGCCAAGATTGACAAAATGTATGTTAAAAGCAACTCATTATTGCTTTACGCCTTTAACAAAGTTGAAGAAAAAGAAAAAAAATATTAAGTAAAGAGGACCATTTTTTATGCGTTAATACATGTGTATGTTTACAAAAAAAAAAAACAACATGCAACAGAAAAAACAACAACTTCACCCTCATAAAAATTCAAAAAAAAGCTGACACTCTTACACGTTTGCACTCTTATGTATGAGCGCCTGCCAGTCCCTTTCCTAACAACAGCCTGTCTTTATTGTTTTTTAAATTGCTTTAGGCCTATTTATAAATTATACTTACTCAAACATTTGCAGGGATATAAAAGGGTAAATGAAGAATTATGTAGAAAATTTTGTCATATTTTTTAGAAGAAACCCGCATATTCTTTGTACAGAAAAAAGAGGGTCATATTAGTTTGTTAAGTTGTAGAAAAAATTCTCCTGGTAACCTTAAAAGTAAGTAGAGTTAAATTTTATAACTTTTAGTTGTATTCTCCTGGTAACCTTAAATGTAAGTAGAGTTAAATTTTATAACTTTTAGTTCTATTTTATGTTGGGTTTGTAGACCTGAATAGTCGGTTTAATTTTAATTATGTTTTGTTAAATTTTATTAAACTTTTTCTGGTACTTGTTGTTAGCAATGAGTCATGCAAGCAGTTCTAGTTGACCAGAAATACTTTTAGCTTACTGTAGTTTTTTTTTTTTTTAAAAAAAAGCTCTAGTCTTCGAAAACATTTTGCAGGCATTGATCCTTTATAAATTTATTTATCTCTGAGAACTTAAAGTTTTATCCTCTTTTAATCTATTGAGGTGTAAATTGTCATTTTACTATCCCTTAGTAGACTAAAATGTATTCGGTTTAAAATTCAAATTGAATTCCTTTTTAACCACAAAATAATAGCACAAAAAAGCAGACGGCGCATTTCTAGAACTATATTAAACATTTTTTGCTACTTGTTACATGTAATGTCTCAAGTAAGCACTTATAATTACTTGGTAGTATCTTTTGCAAACTATTGTTTTTACTTTACTTTTTTCTTATATTCAAAATCCTTTTTACTGACATAGAGTCTTTATAAAATTCGCCTAAGTCTATGCTTTAATCCTTTTATAAAAGTGTGACGTTATAATTTTAGCATTCTCACACATACACACACGTTCTTATTGTTGTTGCTTGTCATATATTTTTATTAATTTACTTGTGTTGCTTTCAGATTTTTTTTTTTTTTATACTTATTTTAATATTTTTTTGTACATAAGGACTGCACATGAAAAAACGAGTGCATATAATTTAGCTCATAAAACTTAAACTAAGGGTTAATTATTTATTTATTTATTTTCTGTTCGTTTTCAATAAAATAGTTAATATTTTCCGAAAACCCCTAAATAAAAGTTTTATTGTAGTTTTGGCTATGGAATGGGTGCACTTCTTTTTAAACTCTAAAGTGTGCATTTATTTTTTCGTGCGCTGTCCTTATTTATGTATGTTTTTGCTTCATTTTGTGTCAACAGCTGCCTGTTTCTTACTCATACGTGTACATATGTATGTGTGTATATTGAAGAGTGTGTTGCAGTTAAAAAAGCACTCAATTAAAAAACATCAAGTGCGTCATGTTCAAAAGCATACTTAACTTCAAGTTGTGACTTAAGCAGATCAAGGGGAAAATTAACGACATAAAAAGGAAACTGTTCGTTTATTATTTTTGTTTGTCTTAATATGTACTTATCTATATATAGAAAATGTCTACAACATACATTCATATATATACATACATATGTATACATACAAATACATACGTATCCATACATACATACATACATACATACATATATACATATGTGTTTACTAATTTATTTTCTTGTTCTTATACTTAAATAATTACATTTTAAATTTAAAGAAAACTTGAATAGGGACTTGTGACTTAGTAACAGGGAATTTTTGGTAAAAATAATTAATTAATTAAAACGGGGATTACCAACAGAATTAAAATTTTTTTAATAAAACAGAAGACAAAAAGTTTAAAAATTAAATTTGGGGTATTTTTAAACTGGTTGAAAATGAGTTAAGCTGTGGCTGTGTTACTGGGCTATATTAAACTTAATCTTAAAAAAATACCCTCTTTTTAATTAATTAAGTCTGTTGCCCTTAATAATGTTTTCTTTTCAAAAATATGTTTATAAACAAAATATGCTTTATTTAAAAACACATTTTCCTTTTATTTTAAAATAACTTTTTCTTTTTCCCTTTAGTAAATTAAAAAATAATATATTTAGTTCATGAACAATTTATTAATAATAGCTCACTCCCTCTTGTTTCCTGCTTTTTTACCAAGGTTAACTTTTCAACTTGCTTTTAAAAAAACTGAAAAATTCATTTTATAATTTAACATTATTTTCATTTTCGTCTATATAAATGATTGATCTGTTGCTAAAGTGTGCTCTAAGAGCCATATAGCAAATATTGAACAATTTATTTATTAAATAAAAAAAAAGAAAAGTATTCAAGTATAACTCATCAGCATAACACATGAGTTCTTTTGGGGGCCAAACAAACACATACATATGTGGCGTATGAGTAATATTTATTTTACATTAATTTTTTGCTGTTTATTTTTGTTAATAAATATATAATTTCTTATACTGTTGGTAAAACATTTTTGTTTTGTTTTCTTTCTGATCTTATTTCCTTTATAACTTACGGCTAAATAAGCAATTTTATGTGCATTTTTTATATGTATAAATTTCTAGCTTTTTATGATATATTTAAGGGTTTTTTATTTATTATTATTTTTTTCTCTCCAGTCTAGTTTTTTTATTTGTAGGAAAAACATGAATATTGTTCCCGTTTAGCTTTTGGGTATCTAACTTAGCAGTTTTTGCTCCTTTTTTTATTACTCATCAATATAAAATCAATAAAAAAAAGTGTTTTGTTATCATATATATATATATATTCATTTAGCTTCTTTGATTTTGTTTTCTTTTTATTACATTATTACTTTATTTCGAAGTTATCTTCGATAAAATTGTTCAAATATTAAATAAAACTGCAGCAACAGCGTATATTGTTACGAAATATAATGTTTTGTACGTTTTTATGACTTTAAGCAAGACAATGATGACGAGGACGACAACGTCGTTGACTTTGCAATCAATGTTATAATGCGTTTAATAATAAAGTTGTAATATTTTGTTGTGTTGGACAACAAAATGTAGAAAAGTAGCAACATCTAGTGGCATAATAATTGAGTTGCTTTTAAGGTAGCAAAAAAGTTTATTTACTGTTGAAGAAGGACAGTGCTCGGTGTAGAAGAAAAAATGTTTTGAAGCTTTATGTTGTAGATAAAAAACTTAAAATTTATTACAACTTCAAAGATCTCCTCTAAAAATGTTATTGGTCTGTTCTCATTTTCTCATCAAGAATGAAGTAATTCCTTTTGAAATTAAAAAAAAAATTACCTCTCTGAAATTTTCTATGTAGTAAGATGCTGATAAGGCTTCCTACCAAAGAGATTTAAAAAATAAAGATGGAGTTTTTAGAAAAAAATATGCTCAAAATATTCTTATAATTTTTTTAATTTTTATATTATATCTTTAAATAAATAAAAGCTTTGATAAATCCACTGCAATTATTATTATTAATTTTTTTATATCTTTTATACAAAAAACATTATGCTCATTTAAAAAATATAGTAATCATTTTCAAATCCATAAATTATTACAGTTTTCAAAATAAAAATAAATAAAATTCATTTTACATGCTTGTATACCCTGCTCTACATATGCACCATATTTGATCCAAATCGGTATCATATCCAAAGGGTCAATATTTTTTAAATTTAGAATGGAATAAGTCTGCCACTGCCAATTTGGCGTATAATAATAGATGGGACATATAAACCAACACCATTACTTTATAATATAATCACACAAGGACCCCGATAAATATTCATATTATTTGCTGTCATATCTTCTATATTTCCATAAAGGTTTTCTTTGATATGAGACATTAATCAAAAAGTTGTGATAAGTAGAAAAATTTGATATTGCTTTTATTTTCTGTTCTTTTTTTTTTCAATGAAACGAATAATTCTTTATTATGTTTTTAAGTATGAAACTAATTGAGCTTTTATTAAAACATTATAACAGAAAAGAAACAATATTGTAGCATTAAGTCTAAAATATTTATAAAATAATTTAAGACAATTTAGTGAGTGATAATAGAATGGACATAAGGATGGACACAATTACTTTTTAATAAAAGTTCATAATGACAAAATTAAACCTTCAGTTGTCAGTTTCCTATAT
This sequence comes from Protocalliphora azurea, assembly GCA_932274085.1. Classification (NCBI taxonomy): domain Eukaryota; kingdom Metazoa; phylum Arthropoda; class Insecta; order Diptera; family Calliphoridae; genus Protocalliphora; species Protocalliphora azurea. The sequence goes on along the minus strand of OW026521.1, from coordinate 152,709,304 downwards.
ATGACAACTGAATTGGTTTATGAGATATTAAGCAAAAAGTTGTGATAAGCGCAAGGGTACCAGTAGTCGGCATTTCAACTTTTTTCTTACTTTCAAATTGTTTATTTTCTAGCATTGTCATGCTATTTGCAGAAATAGCAATTGTTCCGCTTCATTAAAGGTTTTTCTTTCAGATTTAACTAGCTTTTTACGAAAAAAAGTCGCTGCAAACTTTAGCTAATTAATAATAATAAAATACATCGAATTTGTCATATTTTTTCAAAACATTTTCGACTTGAAATTTATTTCAATTATAATACAAATTTTCTCACATTTGTTTATGTAAATGCCTTAAGCTCTGCTCTGAAATTAACATAATTAAAGAAATTAGAAAATTGGCAACAAAATACTTGAAAATTTTTAAAAAAGAAACATTTGTTTTTGCAAAAACGGTTCAACGGATAAAATTTTGAGCTTCAGGGACTCCTAGAAAAATATTAGGTAGAACATTTTTATATATTAATTTTGAAATGAAGTGGGCCTTTATAATGAAACATTAATCATTATATAGTTCCGACGAAATACTTCTAATAATATGGTGTAAATGTGTCTCAAAGAAAAATTTTGATCCGAAGTAAACATACATTATTATCTCTAAATTAACACCATATGCCGACTATAAGAAATTATGAAACTTTTGGTTCTTATAGTCGATAACTGTGGAAACAAGAAATGCAATTATTTACGCAAAAATAAGGTTTCAGTTGGTATCTATTTTGTTAAAAATTAACTTGGATTATTATAATAAATAACATCTTTAAAATTGGTATATACTTAATTTTTGGTATCAAAAACGTATTATTTAAGAATGGAGCAAATTGCTACCAAACTACTCATACAATTATATTTTAATCATTTGCACCTCAAAAATAAATATTTTTCTTTCATTACACTGTGCAATTCACTTTAAATATTTTTATTAAAAACTAATAATCTGTTTTGTTATTCTTGTTGTAACTTAAACAATTTTTCTGATTTATTTTTTTTAATAATATCTTTTTATTTTGTTAATATTATTGTTTTATTGTTTTACTTTCTGCATTACTATTTTGTCAATAAAAACTATAAAAAGAAAAGAAAAAATAATAAAATAGAAAAATAACAACTCCCTACATTATACTTATTCATTCCTGCAATTTTTTCTTGATTGCAAAAGAGAACTAAAATACAATTTATTTAAATAAAAAAGAAAGTAATAAAGTGCGGGGGAAAAAGAAATAATTGTTTGTTGCCTGCAGTTAAATAGGAAAGTAATGTAAACGTTTTCTTTTACATATACATATTTTTTCTAGATGTTGCAATTTTCTTTATAATTCTTTATAGTTTTTATTTTGTTTAACTAAAAGTTTTCATATTTCATATTGGTTACCTAGCTGTAATAGTTAACCACAGCATCTTGTTTTATTGTAGATATATACTTTTATACTTCTTAAGCTATGTTCACATTTGGCAAATATTTGATCAAAATTGCGTGACCACTAGTTTTATAAAAATATTGTTAGCCACTGTTTAATCTTGCAAATGTTTTGTAAGCGTAAAAAGCGTCAAAGAAAATTCGACAAAATTATTAATGATAAGTAAAAAATCGTTTCTCATTAAAAAATAGAATTTAGGAAATATTTTATATAGTGGTTTCGTCATTTTGGTCAACATATTTGACTAGTCTGAACGTACCTTTAGAAAATGATTATTAAAATAGAAAAAAGAAAATATAAACTTAAGATGCGTGTATGTTTAGGTTTATAAGAAAATAGTTTTTACATTGTTTAAGTAAGAAAAAATAAAAGAAAAATAATAACAAACAGAGAATAAATCATAATTTGCCTTAAAGGAAAAAAAATCAAGTATTGTTGTTTATTTTATAGAAAATATTTCAAATTTCTTAAATATGAATTTTATAGTATATTGTTTTTTATATAACTAATAATATTATTGTATTTTCTCTTATTTACAGGTAATATTTTTATTATTTCGCAAGTTTAATAAGTTACTGGGAAAAAATAATTTTTTATTAGGGTAAGTTTATTAAAACAAATTTCACATTTAATTTTTCTAAAAACGTTTCTTTGTCTTTGTCAATAACTTTAGCAAAATTCAAAACAAATTTTTCAATTTTTTTTTTTATAAAAAAATTTAAAGTATAATACAGACATTGCTATGCTGTGATGCTGCAGTTAAAAAAATAAAAAACTTCCAGAATATAACTTAGTGCAGTTTGTAGAGTAGATTATTATACCATTTTTATAATTTTGGTTATTCCCCAAAATCTCTAGGCTACATCCAAAAATATGATTTTTGGGACTTTGCGGCTTTATAATTTTTTATCTATATACCTGTTAACCAATTGAAGTTTTTTAAACGGCATTAGAGAAAAAAGACCTTACACTTTTTAAAAAGTATATACACACCCAACAAAATAAGAACTGAAAAAGAGCTAAGAGCTGCAGGAGTACTTTTTTAACCCATAGTTGTCATTGGTAGAATGTGCTTCTTTTATACTACTTATTCATTGCTGTTGAAGTACTTACCTTAAAACTATATTTATAAAATTTTTAATAAAAATTGGTTTTAGCTTTGTTAATGGATAATAAAAGCACTTTTCAATTTGTGTAATTTCTATTTTCTTAGAAATTTATTCACCTTTTTCCTGCTAAAAATTAATTTATTTTCAATTTTATTGAAAGTAATTTTTACTAACTTCCAAAAAAGTGCAAAATATACACTTAATTCAACGTTTGAAATGGTGAAAGACTTCTTTTTTGGTAGCACAAAACTGTGTAAGAGTTTAGAGATATAAATTAATTTTTTTTTTTTTTTTTTGTATTTTTTTGATTTTACAGCCATTTTTAAACCATACTTTATTACAAAACATATTTTTTCTTATTACTATATTTTATTAGGAATAAAATGAGTTATCGTTTGGTAAAATCGGCAGAGAATTGTAAAATTTAAAATATTTTTTCAAAGTTGTAAAACTCATAAAAATCATAAATATGGCAACAACAAAATACAAATAAAATAACAAATTTTAGTGGGTTTTACAACTTCCAAAAGAATCTTGCGTTCTACAAAGCTAATCCAAGTTTATTAAGTTATGACTCAATTTAATCTTACTCCCTTATTTTGTAAATCGCTTCACCTTACTTTGAAAAACTTTCCATAGAAATTTTTGAAAAACAAAAAATTTTTTTTTTTTTTTCAAAATGAGGGGAAGTGTTTTACAAAATTAAGTTCTTAACAAAATATAGTACTAGGAAAAAAATAAGAAAAAAATATTTTTTCTAATAAATGGCTGTAAAGTTCAAAAAATAAGAATAAGATAAGAAAAAAAATTAAATTGTGTCTTTAATAACAGTTTTGCTATAAATAAAAATGTGTATATGCTTTTTAAAAAAGGCTAAGGTCTTTTCTTGCTAAACTTAAAATATTTAAATTGTAAAAAATGTGCTTGAGATGAAATATTTTAAAGCCAAGAAGTCCGAAAATTTGGTGTTTTGAAATTAACTCCCGATTAAGGGGGTATAAAGAAAATTATAAGAATGGTGGAATAATATACTCATCCAGACCAACAAACTACTCTATGTTACATTCCAAGTGAATTAATTTTTTTTTTTTTTTATTTTGTAGCACCGTGATATATTATGAGTGAGTATTTGCGTTTTGCATACTATTATGCTGTATTTGTTAGGTTATAGGGAAACTTTAAAAATATTCTTACAAATTATTTTGATATTATTATTTATATTTATTTAAAGTGCTTATTTTAGAGTCTCGGACTGACAGATGGTCGGACATCATTAGTTCACCCCATGAATATAAAATAATCGAGAAAAGATATTTAGATTGTTTGCTTTATTATATATGTATTATACATATGTGTGTTATTCGATATTATTCTCTTTATATTATATTCATTTATTTTCATAGAAAATATTCACATCTATTTTTCACACATTAAATCGTCCCACATAAACAAATTATCAATTTCAATATAATGGAGATCATTTTATGTTAAGCCTTTCCAATAATTTCTCTATAAATTATTTTCTAAACGTATCAATAATTAATTGCATTCTACTTTATATATCAATATTTTTTTATTCGTTTCTCTTAGGAAAGTTTTTCGTTTACACCTCTTTTAAAAAAATAATTAAAACATTACGTTTAGTTAGCTAATGGACAAATGAATTAAAAACTTATTCCAATACAAATGTACTAAACCAACACTAACGGCAGAAGCGTTTACCAATACTAAAATTAGAAGGAGAAATAAAATACTAGTATAACCCATTACCTATTTCCTTAATTGGATTTTTTATTTACATGTTTTTCCTCAAAACACAATAAATGTAGTAAATTTCCCTCCTTTCTTAGCTCCGCCTTTACATTCACTCAAACAAGGACATTTGCCTTAATGGCGTAAATAATTCCAAACCTAAAATTAAATGCAAACAATTTGAATATTACAATGAAATACATACTTTTACAGCCACAACTGCATTTAATGTAAAAAAAAGAAAAAATAAAGGCATACATTTTGGCGTCTATGTGGCGAGCCTATATGACGTCGCAAGTTTCCTTTGTTCCTAGCAAATAGGAAAAACTGAAATCGAAATTGAAAACATGAAACAGCCAGGCGAATACACTTGTCCGTGTTATTGAAATAAATACGAGAAAATTTATGCACATTTTTCTTTTTTTTAAATGTATGTATAAATTTAAAGTATTCTTTTAGGCGTCACCTGTAAATGTAAGCAAAAACTGGCAAAATTCATTACGAAACGAAGCAAGAACAAAGCAAAATTTGTAGCTGTAATACTAAGTATTGTGTATTTGTTGTTTACAACTATTTAAGTGTAATTGTTTTAAAATTTTTGCTTTAGGAAGTGGTTGTGTGTTAAAGCTTTAAAGGGGATTTTGATATGATAATAATCACCAGTTGGTTGCAAGATGACGGCTTAAATCTTTAACTAACATTGGCTTTTTTTTTGTTAGGTTTTTTTTCTTGAAAAGGGAACTTTTTTTCGTTGATTTTTTTTTCTATTACTTTTTTTTATATTTTTGAATTTCGTGCCCAATGGTTTTATTTTCTGTTACATTTTAGGGGGTTTTTAAGTTTTTCTTTGTTATTGCTTGGCAACAATGCTGCTAATTTCCCACATGAAAAGTGATTAACAAGAATATTGCCATATTCTCATATAAATGCTTAGCAACAATGTTGCTAACAATATAATAATAAAACAGAAATGTTGCTAAGTATAAATCAGTTTAGAAATTTTTATTTCATATTGTTTGCCTCAAATAGGCTAAAAACCATATTAAAAATACTATTTACTTAAGACTCTGTTAACCCTTAATAAATATTTAATCTCTATATTACGTTAGCCCACAACTTAAATAATGTTTAACTAAAGCTTTAAACACTTTTAATTAATTTGCCATAATCAATTTGCTCAAAAAACCCCTAAAAATTATACAATTCATTCAAAAATTAACAATATTGAAAATTTCTGGTATCTGTTTTAGCCATTTAAATCCAATGAAAAAAGAAAACAAACTTTTTAATTAAGTTGACTTTTAATAACAGACGCCAGCATACACAGCTCACACACAAATACAAACTCACAAACACTATTAAATAGACATATACACACAGCAATGGTTTGTATTGCTTTAAAAACGACCATTAATTTTTTAAAAGCCCCCCTCCTAAATTATGCTACAATTTTATGGTTGAAAATTTTACCTGTGCACAAAAAAGCCCAACACAACTCCTTGATAATTATATAGCACGACAACAGGCAACAAAAATAAACCTAAAAGAATACAAAATTTAAATGGACTAAAACTCAGGAATGAAAGGATAGAGAAAGAGAGACAAATTATATTTATTATGTGTGAGTGTCTGGGTGATTTGCATACTATTAGGCGGTTTTATTTTGTTAGCGGTTGAATTGTTTGGCTATAATGAGACTTTAAATAGATTTTAACAAATTATTTTGATAAATACTAACAAGTAATGAACATTTTAGCGACAATTAAATAGAAATTTCATTTAAATGTTAGTGTAAGGATTGTGCAACACTAAAAAGATATTAAATTTTACAATTTAATTTTGAAACATAAATAATGCTATAAATTTTGCTAGCAATAAAAAAGGAAAAAAAACTAATTTAGTTTTAAATAAATTTAGCTAGAATTTATATATTAAAATGTTTTAGTTTCAAATAAATTTTGCGCCAAAAATATTGCTATAAAATGGTTATGTAAAAAATTTTAATGTTTTGTCATAAATTTTGTTTAAACAAATGTTGGATTTTTTCTTTTTAATCTTCGATTGAGGTTAGCAGGAAGTTAGCGTAAAATAAATACTTGAAAAATCTAATCATGTTTTTTTCTGAAAAGAAACCTCTTCTGCTGCATTAAATTTCCTATGTTTCCCCTCGGATTTTCCTTTTTTATACAAATATTTATTTATATAATATTTTTTTTTTTTTTTTTCTTTTGTTAACAACTGGCTAAATTCCAAAAGGGTTCTTAGTTCTGCAGACAGTTCGTTGACAAATATAAAATTGCCTTTTTTGGTTGCATTTATTCAAAGCGAGATGTAGTTAAACAAAATTACTAAAAGCACAGTTAAAAAAGACAAATATATAAATAAATAAACACATTTTCAGTTCAAACGCCTTTGACTCTATTTTATTTCATTTTTATTTTTTTAGTTTTATATTTATTTATTTATTTATTATTTTTTTTTTTTATTTTATTTTTTTGTAGAAGATGGCTTTTTTATTTTTTTAGTTCTATTTCTGGCCAGCCAAAATGTATGCCACATTTTGTTTTTGATGTGCCTGCCAAAAATGTATGTTATGCATTTTGTTTTTATTTGTTTTTTTTTTTTTTGCTGTAGTGTTTAATATTTATTTAAAAATACACAGGCAACATATAAATAAATAAATGTGGATGTAAATTACATTTTTAAGTTGTAAATTACAAATTGCAATTTTGGAAAAAACCATAGATAAAATGAATATAAAGTGGTTATACATGAATGCAAAAAAATCCTTGAATATTTAAATTGTTAAAAAAAAAGATTTTTATAAAAAGAATCACTCACAGATTAATTTCAGATTAAATTAAAATCAATATCAAGGGAATAGTAATATGTTGTTTCCAGAAATAATTACATCCTTACGCTGACTAAATTACCTATGTAATGTTCAGTAATTTTTCAGGAAAACTAAAAACTGCTTAATTTCGCTGTCTTTTCGTTACTCCACAAAATTTTTACAAAATTTTTCCGTTTTTTTAATAGGCTTAGTAACGCAATTAATGTGTATGATGGAAATGAACAAAATTTTTGGTGCGTTTTGAAGAAAATCAACGAAAACGTTACATAGGTAATTTTGTAGAACAATTGTTATTAAGACATGTTTGCGCGTTTTTTTAGGTATTGTTCATATTATCTTGGTTAAATTTCAACCTCCTAAAATGATTGGAACATGCTACTAAATAGTAAATTTTTAATGATCCCAGAAGAAATTTTTAAAAAAGTCTACACAATATTAGTGCTACGTACATATATCAAAGAAGAAAAGTCAATTAACTGGTAATTCACGATTTTCCAAAAAAAAAAAAAAAGATTTTAAAGAAGAAAAAAATTCGTTAATTCAATAAAGTACATCAATCACTCAATAAACTGTAACTAATCACCAAAATATTTTGATCAATTATTTCGCTTTTGTGAGTTTGACTAATTTTAAAATACGTCAAAAAATATGATTTTCGATCAACACTTTTAATTTTTTATCAAAAAATTACAACATATAAAAAGTAACTCTCGGATGTCATTGATAATATGGTCTGTCGACTTTTCGCTGGGTCTGATTTAATTGAAAAAAAAAAAAACTAAAAATGATGGCCTAGTTCGGCTAACACTGCACATTTAATCGTTTGGAGAATATATTGGCGGCTGAAATATTTTTCTTTGAAAGGACACTATCCACATCCGTTTCCAAAAATAATTATTCCATTTCCATTATTTTTGTTAGGATTTGAAACAATTATTCTAATATTAAATAGTGTTCTTTTTCAGTTTTTGTAGAAAATTATAAATAAACAAATTAATACATATTTCGTGTTTAAATCCTCATAATTTTAAACCATTATACAGAGTTCGTTCTTAAGCATAAACAAACACATATTCATATTAAATATTAAATAATAATCTGAAATTGAAAATAGATGGCAGACAGACATCACTAAAGCCTTAGATTACATAAATCTGTGTCAGTTAATTTCAGTATAACTAGTCGTAAACATAAAACATTAAATATCTTATATTTAAATTTCAATATTGCTATTTTCTTTAATAATATTAACTAATACGAAAAATTATTTACATAAGTAATTTGGTTGGAGCATTTAGTATATGGTATTACATAGGTAATTTTATAAACCCTAAACCAACTGAGATATCCACAAATGCTTTGGTGACAAGTAGGGGATCTAAATGTACTACTAAAAAGATCAAAAATTAAGGCAGCGCAAGGACAAATTTCTTACATAAAAGGATAAAAATTTAAAATGAAATTAAAATTACAAAAAGAAAAAACAAATATTACATCTAAAAAATGTATTATTCTATATCGTACTATGAGTGATTCCATGTTAAAACCGACAGCAATCGGTTTTGTTTTCAATGAAATTTAGACTTAGTAATTTTCCGGTCCAAAAATATGACATTTTGAAAATTAAAAAAAAAACTATTTAATTTCCGAACTTTTCCATACCGCAATAAAATTTCAAGTTGGACACTCATTTAGTTTAGAAGGTATGTAACAAAATATAATCTAAACCCAAATTTTGTATCTAATATTTCATATATTTAAAATACGAGCTAAAAAGAAAAGAAAAAAACATACCTTGAAAATATTTTATTTTGTAAATATTTTAAACTTTATATACAAAACTTGGCCTTTTAATATATTTTGCTTCACAACTTCTAAATTTAATGAATAGAAAGTTGTAGTTATGTTAAAATTATAGAATTTTCTAAGGGTGTGAAGATAAATTCGTCAGTTAGATACGTCCCACATGTATGTTAAATATATTCCAAACACTGTAAAGAAAGTTGAGTTTATTTAATATGACTTTTTTTACGGAAAAAAGCGTTTATAAAAATACATTTTAATGTTTTATTAAATAAAACATAACTGTTTAAAATTTTAAACAAAAAATATTAAAAAATATGTCTCCAGAATAAAATTGTGGTGTAACAAAAACACCCATATTTAGGCCACCTTGCGGGCCAGTTCGGACAGACCTGAATGGGGTTGTGATATATGACGCGAAAGCTCTAGAGGAGTAGAACTCAAAACTGCACAGGGTATATCCAGTTGTTTCTCAGGAGACATGCTACGAGGTGCTGAAGTTTGGCAAAATTCAATAAGTCTAAGAAACAGGGGGCCATATTTTGATTTTGGCCATACCTGAATGGGGTTATGGTATATCAAATTAAAGGTCTGGTGGAGTAGAACGCAAAACTGTTTAGACAATATTCATTTATTTCCTAGGAAAGATTCTACGAGGGTCGGAACTTTGCGCAAATTCTTAAAAATTCAAACCTGAATGGGGGGCTTTTTGGACAGACCTGAATGGGGTTGTGATACATCGGTTGAAAGCTCTAAGGGAGTAGATTTCAAAACAATATAGGGTATACCCAGTTGTTTCTCAGGGAACATGCTACGAGGGGTGGAATATAATTATTCATATTTCATACACATATATTCCATATTGTGTAGGGGGGGGGGCATTTACGACAGGCCTGAATGGGGTTGTGAGACATCGGATGAAAGCTCTAAGGGAGTAGATTTCAAAACTATATAGGGTATACCCAGTTGTTTCTCAGGGAATATGCTATGAGGGGTGGAATATAATTATTCATATTTCATACACATATATTCCATATTGTGTAGGGGGGGGGGGCATTTACGACAGACCTGAATGGGGTTGTGACACATCGGGTGAAAGCTCTAAAGGAGTAGATCTCAGAACTATATAGGGTATACCCAGTTGTTTCTCAGGGAACATGCTATGAGGGGTGGAATATAATTATTCATATTTCATACACATATATTCCATGTTGTGCGGGGGGCATTTACGACAGACCTGAATGGGGTTGTGGCACATCGGGTGAAAGCTCTAAAGGAGCAGATCTCAGAATTATATAGGGTATACCCAGTTGTTTCTCAGGGAACATGCTACGAGGGGTGGAATATAATTATTCATATTTCATACACATATATTCCATGTTGTGTGGGGGGCATTTACGACAGACCTGAATGGGGTTGTGGCACATCGGGTGAAAGCCCTAAGGGAGTAGATCTCAGAACTGTATAGGGTATACCCAGTTGTTTCTCAGGGAACATGCTATGAGGGGTGGAATATAATTATTCATATTTCATACACATATATTCCATGTTGTGTGGGGGGCATTTACGACAGACCTGAATGGGGTTGTGGCACATCGGGTGAAAGCTCTAAAGGAGTAGATCTCAGAACTGTATAGGGTACACCCAGTTGTTTCTCAGGGAACATGCTACGAGGGGTGGAATACAATCATTCATATTTCAAACATATATATTCCATGTTGTGGGGGGGGGGCATTTACGACAGACCTGAATGGGGTTGTGGCACATCGGGTGAAAGCTCTAAAGGAGTAGATCTCAGAACTATATAGGGTATACCGAGTTGTTTCTCAGGAAACATGCTACGAGGGGTGGAATATAATCATTCATATTTCAAACATATATATTCGATTTTGTGGGGGGGGGGCATTTACGACAGACCTGAATGGGGTTGTGACACATCGGGTGAAAGCTCTAAGGGAGTAGATCTCAGAACTATATAAGGTATACCCAGTTGTTTCTCAGGGAACATGCTATGAGGGGTGAAATATAAATATTCATATTTCATACACATATATTCCATGTTGTGTGGGGGGCATTTACGACATACCTGAATGGGGTTGTGGCACATCGGGTGAAAGCTCTAAAGGAGTAGATCTCAGAACTATATAGGGTATATCCAGTTGTTTCTCAGGGAACATGCTATGAGGGGTGGAATATAATTATTCATATTTCATACACATATATTCCATGTTGTGTGGGGGGCACTTACGACAGACCTGAATGGGGTTGTGGCACATCGGGTGAAAGCTCTAAAGGAGTAGATCTCAGAACTATATAGGGTATACCGAGTTGTTTCTCAGGGAACATGCTACGAGGGGTGGAATACAATCATTCATATTTCAAACATATATATTCCATGTTGTGTGGGGGGCATTTACGACAGACCTGAATGGGGTTGTGGCACATAGGGTGAAAGCTCTAAAGGAGTAGATCTCAGAATTACATAGGGTATACCCAGTTGTTTCTCAGGGAACATGCTATGAGGGGTGAAATATAAATATTCATATTTCAAACATATATATTCCATGTTATGTGGGGGGCATTTACGACAGACCTGAATGGGGTTGTGGCACATCGGGTGAAAGCTCTAAAGGAGTAGATCTCAGAACTATATAGGGTATACCGAGTTGTTTCTCAGGGAACATGCTACGAGGGGTGGAATATAATCATTCATATTTCAAACATATATATTCGATGTTGTGGGGGGGCATTTACGACAGACCTGAATGGGGTTGTGACACATCGGGTGAAAGCTCTAAGGGAGTAGATCTCAGAACTATATAAGGTATACCCAGTTGTTTCTCAGGGAACATGCTATGAGGGGTGAAATATAAATATTCATATTTCATACACATATATTCCATGTTGTGTGGGGGGCATTTACGACATACCTGAATGGGGTTGTGGCACATCGGGTGAAAGCTCTAAAGGAGTAGATCTCAGAACTATATAGGGTATATCCAGTTGTTTCTCAGGGAACATGCTATGAGGGGTGGAATATAATTATTCATATTTCAAACATATATATTCCATGTTGTGTGGGGGGCATTTACGACAGACCTGAATGGGGTTGTGACACATCGGGTGAAAGCTCTAAGGGAGTAGATCTCAGAACTATATAAGGTATACCCAGTTGTTTCTCAGGGAACATGCTATGAGGGGTGAAATATAAATATTCATATTTCATACACATATATTCCATGTTGTGTGGGGGGCATTTACGACATACCTGAATGGGGTTGTGGCACATCGGGTGAAAGCTCTAAAGGAGTAGATCTCAGAACTATATAGGGTATATCCAGTTGTTTCTCAGGGAACATGCTATGAGGGGTGGAATATAATTATTCATATTTCATACACATATATTCCATGTTGTGTGGGGGGCACTTACGACAGACCTGAATGGGGTTGTGGCACATCGGGTGAAAGCTCTAAAGGAGTAGATCTCAGAACTATATAGGGTATACCGAGTTGTTTCTCAGGGAACATGCTACGAGGGGTGGAATACAATCATTCATATTTCAAACATATATATTCCATGTTGTGTGGGGGGCATTTACGACAGACCTGAATGGGGTTGTGGCACATAGGGTGAAAGCTCTAAGGGAGTAGATCTCAGAACTATATAAGGTATACCCAGTTGTTTCTCAGGGAACATGCTATGAGGGGTGAAATATAAATATTCATATTTCATACACATATATTCCATGTTGTGTGGGGGGCATTTACGACATACCTGAATGGGGTTGTGGCACATCGGGTGAAAGCTCTAAAGGAGTAGATCTCAGAACTATATAGGGTATATCCAGTTGTTTTTCAGGGAACATGCTATGAGGGGTGGAATATAATTATTCATATTTCATACACATATATTCCATGTTGTGTGGGGGGCACTTACGACAGACCTGAATGGGGTTGTGGCACATCGGGTGAAAGCTCTAAAGGAGTAGATGTCAGAACTATATAGGGTATACCGAGTTGTTTCTCAGGGAACATGCTACGAGGGGTGGAATATAATTATTCATATTTCATACACATATATTCCATGTTGTGCGGGGGGCATTTACGACAGACCTGAATGGGGTTGTGGCACATCGGGTGAAAGCTCTAAAGGAGTAGATCTCAGAACTATATAGGGTATACCCAGTTGTTTCTCAGGGAACATGCTATGAGGGGTGAAATATAAATATTCATATTTCATACACATATATTCCATGTTGTGTGGGGGGCATTTACGACATACCTGAATGGGGTTGTGGCACATCGGGTGAAAGCTCTAAAGGAGTAGATCTCAGAACTATATAGGGTATATCCAGTTGTTTCTCAGGGAACATGCTACGAGGGGTGGAATACAATCATTCATATTTTAAACATATATATTCCATGTTGTGGGGGGGGGGCATTTACGACAGACCTGAATGGGGTTGTGATACACCGGATGAAAACTCTAAGGAAGCAAATCTCAAAACGTTTCTATGAATACGTGATACGAAAGGTCGTTCATAGTATCATATACATATATCATTCATTCCTCAAGATTTTTGAAAAAATGACAATTTCTTTCTAAAGGTCATAAGATTTTGTTTATTATTTTCTTTCTCATTATTATTTTTGCTAATTTACTGAAAATCACAATTTTTTATGTTATAAATTTATATTAATGGTAGAAAAATCTGACAAATTACTGAAATTAAACTACAATGTAAAGGAATTGTAATGATTAACGGCTGTAATGAAGACCAAGTGAGACTTGAAACTACAAAAGTAAATAGTTTATTTAAAAATGCACTCGTAATGCAATTGCAGCTTTACTATGGATTTAGATGATCTGCTATTTTAAATATTTTTGTTTAGAACACAGAGAAGAAAGCATATAAATCTATAAATTGTATTCATAGATATTATGAATCGAATATGACTTTTTTCCCAAACTTTAAAACAAAAAACAATATAAAATTTTGTTTATAGAAATTAAATTTATTGTATACAATTGTGCGATAATTTTAGGAATTTTGCAAAATTTTTGAAAAAATTTTATTTCATGGTAAATGCTTAATAAATAAACAGTGTTGCCAGTTTAGCCTTTCTAAGGCTAAATGTAGCCTTTTTATTTTGCTTTTAGCCTCAAATTTTTCTAGCCTTTTTTGATTCTTAAAATTGCCATAAAAAGGCTAAAATTTTAATATTTCAACAAAGAAGAAAATAATTGATTATTTACTTATACTAATTTTATGTTTACGGAATCATCCATTTAGGTATTTTTGTGTATTAATTCGCACAAATAATCAAGATTTATATTTAACAAAAATTTTCGTCTGCGGCGTCTCATCCTCCAAAGCGACATATGTTGAATTTCGTCCTATATCGCTACTACCAATTATTGATCAAATTTTTCAAGGTATATTATAAAATCAGATTTTTCCACATTTCATGGAAAATAACTTATTTAATGTTTTTCAGTTCGGATTTCGAAAGGGCTGTAGTACTGAAGAGGATTTGTGAATGTTCAGAACTATATATGTAAATGTTTGGATAAAGGTCATAGTGCTGTAACAGACGCTTTTTGATTTGACAAAAGTTTTTGTTATATATCTTGGCGCAAAAGCTCCAGCACTATGGCGTTCATGGAAATGGACTTTCGCTTTTAAGAAGCTATCTAAAAAATAAACAACAATTTCTTAAAATTAAGGAAAGTGAAAGTATTGTTAGATATTGAGTGCCACAGGTAAGTGTTTTAGGTCCCTTGTTTACGGTATTTTTACAGTTTTTAAAATAAATACTTTTAAAAATTTTATTCCTCAAAAAATGGGTCAAAATTAAAAAAGTACTCTATTTGGACTTAGTAGGCTCAAGAGCTATTGTCTTATGAATTTCAGAGCAGAAAAAATAATATTAAGATTGATCATAAACTTTGAGTAATACGAGTAGAATTTTGAAAAAATTACTTTTCTCATATAAGGGCCCTATTGAAGATTGAAAAAACGGGTAGAAATTAAAAAGGTGCTTTATGTGGACCTAGTAGGCTCAAAAACTATTGCCTTATGAATTTCAGAGCAAAAAAGATAATATGCTGACTGATTATAGATTTTCTGTAATAGAATTTTAAAAATTTTGAAAAAGTAATTTTTCTCATATAAAATTGATGATAAAAAAAATGGGTCAAAATTAAAAAGGTGCTCCTAGTAGACTCGAAAGCTTTTTCTTAAGGATTTCAGAATAGAAAAGATAATATTAAGATTGATCATAGGTTTTGAGTATCAAATCTATTTTTATATTTTTCTTTTATTTTATTTTTATAAACGAATATAGAAAGATTTAAACAATTTCAAAACAATATTCTATTATTTTATTAGATGAATACTTTGTATAAAAGAGAATTGCCGTTATGTTAAAATATTTGTTAGTAGCAGTGTTACCTATTGCTATTAATTATTTATAAATTTTTCAGTTTTTTTTAAATTGATATAAAAGAATAGAAATTGATAATAAAATTGTACCATCGGATAACACTGATACACAAGTATTTTAACCTAATGGCAACACTCTATTATACAAAGATAATTAAGAACAAGTGAGTAATATCCCAGCAAACGCAATTTTTTTATGTCAAATTGAGGCTGATTTGAAATCAAATCCTTTCTCAAAATAACTTGAAAATGATAGCTTTCTCAACAAAAAGGGGAATTAATTGTTAAATTGAAAAATGCTATTATTATCAAACCATTGTTAATTATAATTCTCAAACTTTTTTCAAATGTGGATTGTGATCACATGCGGAACATAATTAAAAGTAATCTGCATTTTTAATTTTTTGTAAAGTTTTCTCTTTCTATCTTGTATACACTTTTGATTATGCCCTATCATTGTACGTATTTATTAGTTGGAAAATACTTGATTAAATAAATTTATTTATTAATTTATTTATTTGTATATGTTTCAATTTTTTTATATATTATTTTTATACATATAATATTTGGTATCAAATTGAGAAAATACGATTTTTCAAATATTTTTTAGCTTTTCTATTTAGATTTATGAATGATTTAATAACAACAATATATATCAAATTAAGAATACACAATTTTTCCAATATTGTTAAAGTTATCTTTAGGTTTGAGAATGATTCAATAATAGCATTTGATATCAATTTGAGAATGTACGGTTTTTAAACGTTTTTTCTCAAATGATTCTCAACTTTAAATCAAACTTAAAATTCAAACCTCTTCCTATATTTGTAACAAATTTGGGAAACACATTTGATATCAACCGTTAAAGTCATCATATTTTAAACGTTTGACAACGTGTTGGATGGGATGCTGCACAAAAAAAAAATTACTTATACTTGAATACTCATCAATACTGAGGCCCGGCTTGCATTGTTAACGGGGCCGGAGAATTGCGATGCAAACTGAATCGCAATTTTATGTATATACACCTTTTTCTTAAAATCAATTCCAGGATAAACATATTTTTCCAGAAAAGACGTTAATCTTTAATAAAAAATGACTATTTTTTTCGCAATCAGGTGAAATTAACATACTTATATAAATTCTATTTTGATTTTCTAGCAAAAACAAAGAATTTAAAATTTTTTTTGCAATAAAATATACTTTAAGACATACACCTATTATAATAAAACTCTTTAAAACTCTAATAAATTTTTCACATGCAGTTACTTAAGTTTATTTCATTTCTAAGAAGAAAATATGCTGTATATAAATCGAAATCATAAAGAAAGGCTTAAATCGAGGCCAAAGTGTACTTCTAAAAAAATGAGTAAACAAACGTGTCTGCATATTTAAATAAAATGTTTAACGCAGTGTTGCCAACTATTTGTAACCAAAACGCGCTAAATTTGGTTCAATTTAGCGCTTTTTATCTAGTTTATTAAATTCGAATCTGATTTTTACAAAAAGTAACAACTTAAACAATATAAAGTCCATATTTTTTATTTTTTAAATGTTTAACTTCAACAGAATAGTGAATTATATTTCAAATCAAAAATTTAGAATTGGTATTTTTATTACAGAAATAAGCAGTAAAATTTTTTGTAAATTTCAAATTCCAGATTCATAAAATCTTATCCATGAATTTAAATTCATGAAACTATTATTTAATTTAATCACTCCATTTTTTCCCCCAAAAAAATCATTTCCTAAAAAGAATAGGAACGTGTTTGGAAGAATCTTGAAAACTGCTTATTCGATGATTCATTCAACGGGATTTAGAAAACGGATAGATACCTCAAATGACCACTTTAAACAAAAGAATTCTGAAGGTATATTTTGGAATTTCGAAATCAAAAAATCGTTTTAATTTTTGCTGAGTTTTAAAATTAAAAAAATAATAATAATGCTCTATGATAGAAAATGTTTTTTTTGTGGCGAGAAAAATAATTTGTTTCTGTTGTAGGAAATGAAAACTTTACAAAAATGTATAAACAGAAAAAAAAAACAAGAGATATGAATGAACATATTTTAAATGTTTTGATTTTACTTTAAATCCATTCCAAAAGCCACACTCTATTTTAGGAAAGGACATTGTGATGAAATTGTAAGACATATAAAATTTAATATTGATAATATTTAGAATATATTGTACAATATTGAACTTTTCTATCAATTTTAAAATGTCGAATAAATTATACTTTTGTCAAAAAGTGAGCTTTACTAGCTTTACGAGCTAGTGAAGCTCACTTTTTACGAAAAATAATTTTCTACCGTTTCACACAGGCCTTAAGATGCTATTTTTATTAGTTAATTGGGA
This sequence comes from Protocalliphora azurea, assembly GCA_932274085.1. NCBI lineage: Eukaryota > Metazoa > Arthropoda > Insecta > Diptera > Calliphoridae > Protocalliphora > Protocalliphora azurea. The sequence continues at coordinate 152,691,527 of OW026521.1, read as the reverse complement.
AGTAAAAGTATTTTTATTTCCTAACATAACGTCGGCAGAATAAAGGGGAAAAAAATTATTTCAACTTTATGTTAGCGGGTGAAGAACACGAACATGAAAAATTTTAATTCTAAATTGGTTTTTAAATTATTTTCCTTTGTTACTTTTTATTTGCCTTTTTAAAATAATATTAGTTAATTTCGCACCTTTTCTTTTTTGAAAAAAGAGCAAAATATTAAAAAAGAACATTAATTTTGACTGCTTATGTTAAACGTTATTGCTCAATTTTGTGCTTAAATATTCACTGGGATAGAAATTGATAATAAGATTTCTTATTGGTCCACACGGAACATATTAAAGAGGGAGATAGTATTTGACAATAGCCAACATAAAAATGTGTAGATTTTGGGTAGAGTAAAACGCGCCAATTTAATAGCTTTTTTTGAAAAAATCGCAAATAGAAAAAATAGTGACATTTAAAAACCGCTCAATCTAGCGCAAAAATCGCTGAATGGGCAACGCTGGTTTAACGGGCAACAAAGCTAGAGATTACCACACAAATGTACCAAAAAAAAAAAATCACTCACTTTTTTTGCACGTGCTATTTCTTAACATGTCAGTGTTGCCGTTTTAATTATTTTTAACCAAAATTGGTTATTTTATTTTCTAATTGTATTTTAGTTATTTTTTGTTTAAGCCAAAATTTTATTGTTATAAACTACTTTTAGATTACCTTGTCAATCTCCTATATATTTGCCAGCAATAAATGATCTTGAGATTATTTCTTGTTCCAAATTTATCTGATAACGATGAAGAAAATTACAATTAGAAAATAAATGGTATAAGACTGGATCTTTTAAACCACCATTTTGATGAAATTAGGAACATAGATAGAAGACAAGTCAAACTTAAGAGAATAACTTTCGAGCCTACTAGGTCCAAATAGAACATCATTTTAATTCTGATCAATTTTTCGATCATCAATAGGGCCCTTATATGAGAAAAGTCATTTATCAAAATTTTCAAAATTCTTTTACTTCCGGCCCTACTAGTATTCTACTCGTATTACTCAAAGCTTATGATCAATCTTAATATTATTTTTTCTGCTCTGAAATTCATAATACAATAGCTCTTGAGTCTTGACGAAAATTTTTGTTAAATATAAATCTTGATTATTTGTGCGAATTAATACACAAAAATACCTAAATGGATGATTCCGTAAACATAAAATTAGTAGAAGCAAGTAAGAAATTATTTTCTTCTTTGTTGCAATAATAAAATTTTAGCCTTTTTATGGCAATTTTAAGAATCAAAAAAGGCTAGAAAAATTTGAGGCTAAAAGCAAAATAAAAAGGCTACATTTAGCCTTAGAAAGGCTAAACTGGCAACACTGTTTATTTATTAAGCATTTACCATGAAATAAAATTTTTTCAAAAATTTTGCAAAATTCCTAAAATTATCGCACAATTGTATACAATAAATTTAATTTCTATAAACAAAATTTTATATTGTTTTTTTTTTTTAAAGTTTGGGAGAAAAGTCATATTCGATTCATAATATCTATGAATACAATTTATAGATTTATATGCTTTCTTCTCTGTGTTCTAAACAAAAATATTTAAAATAGCAGATCATCTAAATCCATAGTAAAGCTGCAATTGCATTTCGAGTGCATTTTTAAATAAACTATTTACTTTTGTAGTTTCAAGTCTCACTTGGTCTTCATTACAGCCGTTAATCATTACAATTCCTTTACATTGTAGTTTAATTTCAGTAATTTGCCAGATTTTTCTACCATTAATATACATTTATAACATAAAAAATTGTGATTTTCAGTAAATTAGCAAAAATAATAATGAGAAAGAAAATAATAAACAAAATCTTATGACCTTTAGAAAGAAATTGTCATTTTTTCAAAAATCTTGAGGAATGAATGATATATGTATATGATACTATGAACGACCTTTCGTATCACGTATTCATAGAAACGTTTTGAGATTTGCTTCCTTAGAGTTTTCATCCGGTGTATCACAACCCCATTCAGGTCTGTCGTAAATGCCCCCCCCCACAACATGGAATATATATGTTTAAAATATGAATGATTGTATTCCACCCCTCGTAGCATGTTCCCTGAGAAACAACTGGATATACCCTATATAGTTCTGAGATCTACTCCTTTAGAGCTTTCACCCGATGTGCCACAACCCCATTCAGGTATGTCGTAAATGCCCCCCACACAACATGGAATATATGTGTATGAAATATGAATAATTATATTCCACCCCTTATAGCATGTTCCCTGAGAAACAACTGGGTATACCCTATATAGTTCTGAGATCTACTCCTTTAGAGCTTTCACCCGATGTGCCACAACCCCATTCAGGTCTGTCGTAAATGCCCCCCACACAACATGGAATATATGTGTATGAAATATGAATAATTATATTCCACCCCTCGTAGCATGTTCCCTGAGAAACAACTGGGTATACCCTATATAGTTCTGAGATCTACTCCTTTAGAGCTTTCACCCGATGTGCCACAACCCCATTCAGGTCTGTCGTAAATGCCCCCCACATAACATGGAATATATATGTTTGAAATATGAATATTTATATTTCACCCCTCATAGCATGTTCCCTGAGAAACAACTGGGTATACCCTATATAGTTCTGAGATCTACTCCTTTAGAGCTTTCACCCGATGTGTCACAACCCCATTCAGGTCTGTCGTAAATGCCCCACCCCTACACAGTATGGAATATATGTGTATGAAATATGAATAATTATATTCCACCCCTCATAGCATGTTCCCTGAGAAACAACTGGGTATACCCTATATAGTTTTGAAATCTACTCCCTTAGAGCTTTCATTTGATGTATCACAACCCCATTCAGGCCTGTCGTAAATGCCCCCCCCCCCTACACAATATGGAATATATGTGTATGAAATATGAATAATTATATTCCACCCCTCGTAGCATGTTCCCTGAGAAACAACTGGGTATACCCTATATAGTTTTGAAATCTACTCCCTTAGAGCTTTCAACCGATGTATCACAACCCCATTCAGGTCTGTCCAAAAAGCCCCCCATTCAGGTTTGAATTTTTAAGAATTTGCGCAAAGTTCCGACCCTCGTAGAATCTTTCCTAGGAAATAAATGAATATTGTCTAAACAGTTTTGGGTTCTACTCCACCAGACCTTTAATTTGATGTACCATAACCCCATTCAGGTATGGCCAAAATCAAAATATGGCCCCCTGTTTCTTAGACTTATTGAATTTTGCCAAACTTCAGCACCTCGTAGCATGTCTCCTGAGAAACAACTGGATATACCCTGTGCAGTTTTGAGTTCTACTCCTCTAGAGCTTTCGCGTGATATATCACAACCCCATTCAGGTCTGTCCGAACTGGCCCGCAATGTGACCTGAATATAGGTATTTTTGTTGCACCATATCCTAATGCTGTATATGTTTCTTTGTTTTGTTTTTTTCCAAAAATGTTTTATTGTGATGTTTTTTTTAATAAAATAATAAAAATTATTTTTAAAAAAGTGTTTTTTTGCTTTAAAAATAGTTTTTTTGAAATGCAAAATGTGTGGAACTTATTTAACAGTGTGTGGAACGTATTTAACAGAGGTGTGGGACGTATTTAACTTACGAATTTATCTTCACACACATGAATTTTCTAAGAATTTTAAAAATATCGCTTTCTGAGATATAATGATTTAATTTTTATAATTGCAACTTTGACCTTTGAACTTTTCATATTAATAAACTATATAAATTTCATTACAATAAAATTACAATAAATAAAAGTACAGGCAATGTCTGTAGTGAGCTTCATTGAAATCGGACATGTCAAATCTCATAATTGCTGTTTCTGTCCATTTTAATATGGAATCACCCATATGTTACAATATGCCTATTAAAGCAAAACAATTTAAAAAGTTTTGACTTATTTATTTTTTTAATATTATTAATTATTATTTTGTAAACAATAATTTAAACAAAATCTCTCAAAAAATTTAAAGGTTCTAAATAAAAATCCTTTGCTTTCTATAAACGTCCATCTATTTTTGTGTCCTGTTAACAGAAACCAAAAGATGACAAAAATAAAAAAATAATTATAATAATAAAAGAAAATAAAACATCAAAAACTGACACGCAATATGCGGCTCCCTCCTAAAAGTATGCACGTGATGTACCATACAAAATTGCCGGCTTTTATATATGTAATAGATAAGAATATATATATTTCCAAATGAATCATACTTGGTACAACCACAACAATAAGTCAACAGACACAAAAAACAGCTGCAATTTTTCAGCAAAATATATACAACAACAAAAAATGCGTTAAGAATAGCGAAAACAAAAACCGAAAGTTCATTGTCTTCAGTGGCCATAATTGTTGGTAAAGAACATAGAAAGAGAGTGAGAGCAGGTTTACAAAAGACACAACAAAAAAATACAATACATATTTAAAGAAAAAGTAAAATTTTCCAGTTTATAGAAATTAAAAATAGAAAATAAAGAATTAGAAAAGGTTTTAAACTTGTTTTTGCTGGTCTTACACTGTAGTCATGTAGTCTTAAAATATACTATATATTTTATGCAAATGTATGTTTAGCATGTTTTGTTTCAGTACCCCGGTTAACGCCTACGTGCATGCTATGCAAATAAACCACATATTCATGTATGAAAATATACAGCAGAAATTATCCTTTATCTGACATCAACAACAGAAAGCTACCGAGTTAACAGAGAGACGTTTGTACGTAAAATGAAAAAGAACATATTTGTATATAAAAACCACAGCCACAATAATAATAACAATAAAAACAACGTAAACAACTGCAAGAGCATTTACAGCTTTAGCTACAAATAACCTGTATGTCTCCTTCATATATTGCACAGTGTCTATACATACTTTATTTAACAAAAACATATGCTTATGACCGCAGAGGCGTTCTTTTATATACCAATAAGGGGGTTGATAAGGGAGTTGATAAGAAATTTCCTTCAAGAAGTATGAGAAGAGAGACCACATATCTTGTCTTAGGGAGTTTATAGTTAAAACCAGATTTTTTTTCACTTAGCTTCGTTAAAGGGAAAGCAAAGACAATAGTCCTTAGTTATGAATAAGTGTAAATATGTTAATATTTAAGTTAGTTTTTGTTTCATGTTTAAACCTGAATATGTTCGTATTTTGAATGCCTACATGTTTTGCATACTTTAAGGCTGGAAGCTGTTATAACATCAGCACAATTTAAGAGCAGTAACAATAAAAACAGCATAATACAATGACATTTAAATATATACTTACATACATGTGCACATTTTGTTTGTTTTTAAACATGAGTAATGGTTATGAGCAGCATAAAGCTTTAAGTCTATAAGGTGCTAAATAAGAAAAAAATGGGAATTATATTTTTAATGTAAGTTTCTGCATTTTGATTTATTTATTTGTTTAAATGTTATTTTAAAGTGTATTTTAAGAGATTTTTATAGATGAAAATGTAGTGGTAACTTTTAGGAATTAAAAAAAATATTTCTTTAGTATTGCAGTTAATCTTTTTTTAGGTTTACTTTAGATTTTAATTTAATATTATTAAATATATATAAACTCGGAAATGGATGTGATCCGCCCACTTTACCGCACACTTCCAATATAAGCTGAATTTCTAAATTAGGGTGGCATAATAGATTTGGACAAACTCGCTCACCTCCAATATAAGGTAAATTTCTAAATTAGGGTGGTTTATTTTATTTTAGTAGTTCATAGACCCATCTAAAGTTTTAAAGCAGAAGAATTTAATGCTATTATAGTTTATTTTAAGGGATGAAGAATAGCCAAGACTTTCATGGAGAACTAATAATGATTGTCATAACTATATAGTCAATTTCAACGAAAATCATGGTATGTACAACATGTTGTTATAGCTTTGAATACCTGTTAATAATATATTTGGCTGCACCCATTTTTTTTTTTTTTTAATTTTTCACAACACTTTTAGAGCAAAAACTAATGCAATACAATATTTTTCTTTATTCAAACCTCAAACGCTGAAAACTTATTTTGTGTCATTATTTTAGAAAAAATCTTGAATCATTCTTTATTAAATTGCTTATATATATATATGTATATATGTATATATATATATATATATATATATATATATATATATATATATATATATAAAATCTAACAACATTTTTTAAATTCCTTACAGCCACCTGTTTCAAGACAATTATTGTATTTATTTAATTTATTTCCTTTCAATTAATTTGTTTTTTCTACTCAGTGTTAAAATATGCATAAATTAGATATTGAAAAAAATAAAATAAAAAAGAAACAAAACGGTTCTCAACTAATCACAATTTCAAGAAGCCTACGCTACAAGTATTATTTAAATTTAAATAACTACAATATGACTCATGATTAAAATAAAACTAAAATTTAGAATAAAAAAAATAACAATTTTTTTTTAATATATGTATATATAAACAATAAAACCAACAACTGACAGCTGATGTTTAGTTAAAATTATACTTAAACAATGAATGACTGGCTGGCTGACTAACAGACAGACTTGCAATAGTTCATATTAAAAGCTGACTTGTGAAAAAAATTATATATACACATATAAAACAAAAATTAATCACTATCAAGTAGAACTTATAAGTACATATATATATATATATATATATATATTACGTATTTAGTTGCTGCGAATATAGCAATTATTGCTCAAATATATATGTATACTATATCTATATATTGTGTTTTTATTTTTTAAACAAAGACTTTTATTTTTTATTATTTTTTTCACATTGCAAAATAAAAAATAAAAATAGAAAATAAAATAAAAAATTAATGTTTATAAATGAAAAATAACTGTAAATATGAGTATAAACATATGTATTTCATGTTGTATGTATTTGTGCGTTGTACCTAGTAACAATAATAAAAAATAATTATTATCTATAAATACACATGTTTGTTTAATATTTATGTTTTTTTTTTTTTGCCTCTACTTATGACTAAAGTACAAATGGTGAAGTATTTGTAACGTTTTAAAAATAAATAAATAAATAAATTAATAGATAAATAATAAATAAAGTCTTCTTTGAAATGAGAAAATTTAAAAAAGCTCGACAGTTGCTATAAAATTATAAGCAACACGTTTAGAATCAATTAGAAACATATTTTTCCTAGTTTTATTAATCACAAAATAATATTTGCTTCAAATTAATTGTCAGCAACATGTTGGTGAATATTCTCAGTTATAGAATCACTTATTATATGTTGTTGATTTAAAGTTTTGAAACAATGTTTATTTCATATATTGCAAATAGTCTGTCTGGGAAAGTGAATATCCTATTACGAATTTAGCAAGATATTTTTAATAAAAACTGTTGTGAATAATATATCAGTAATTTGTTCGTTGTTTGTTTTGATTTTTTTGAATGCTTTAATTAAAAACATTTAATGTCAGCAAACATGTTGAGAAACATTTTATCAGAATAATGTATAAATTTTAAGCAAATCCTTTATTAATATTGTTATTATTATTATCAAATTTGATCATCTTATTGGAAGAAAATTATCTATTTGAAGCATTAGTTTGCTCAGCAACATTTTTCGTACAAGAAGTATCACATTTACATTTTATAATTTTTTTTTTTTTTTTTAATTATTTATAACAAACATTTTATTCCAGTGGTGTTTCAGTATAAAAAAATTTTAATATTTTTCTCAATATTTTAGTGACGTTTCAGTGTAACATAATTTTGATTTCCTAAGTATTTAAATTCAGTTAATTTAATATGTATATATATATATATATATATATATATATTTTAATTTATAATATTATTAATAATAATATTAATAATAATATTATTAATATTAATAATATTAATATTTTTATTATTACATTCAATCAAATGTTTGATATCAGCAGCTTTTCAACCTAAAAATGTTTCAATAAAAAAAATATATGGGCATGTTTTATATTTAGCTTTTTGTTAAAATATTATAAACAAATATGGTAAACACATTATATTCAAGTCGCGTCTCTGAAGCTCTAAACATTTAGCAATATTTTCGAAGCGTAAAACATTAGAATTTATATTTCATTAATTTTCTCTTTTCACCTTAATGAAAATTATATAGAACACTTGGCAGCAACATGTTTAGACAAAAAAAAACTTATTGTATACATCCACTGTATGCAAGCTGCCTATTTCAAATTTTATTTTTCTTAGCTATAGGTTTAGCAACATTTGTTCTAAAGAAAAATTGGATAAACATATGTTGCAAATCGGTTATTTTGAAATCCTGTCTTCTTTGCAACATGTTTAGTAATATTTGTTTCAATGTTAAAATTTAAATTCTTTTATTTCAAAGATTTAAAACAAGTTTAAAAATAATGTTTCTTGTTGAATTATCCTCTTCAAAAACCACAATAATTAGCCATATGTTTAGCAACAATTTTTATAAAGAAAAACTTTTCTAATATGTAAAAGATTCATTTATCGAATTATGTTTTAAAAATTCTGTTAAAATATTATTTATCTTTTTAGACAATTTTTTCTTTAAAATACAATAAAAAATAAAAAAAAAATAGAAAAATATTTATTTTATTATTTATAGCAACATGCTGCAAATAAAACTATTTCGAATAGCGCATTCATTCACTTCGTTTTATAACAACTATTCATGCTTTTAATTTTCTAGTCTCTCCTCAATTTATTTGAATAATAAAAAAAAGAAAAACGATAATTACAAATTCTTTTTTCACTACAATATTTTTTCAATTTCCATTTAAACTCTGCCGTTATTTAACTACAGCTAATAAATGACTCATTTCAGAGAAAAGCATGATATACAGAACAATGCCAAACAAAACTCATCCTTCTGACTAAATTGCAAAACAATTGCAAAAAATAAAAAAGTCTACCGTAATCACACTCTATAGATACCTGATATTTAATATAAACACTCTCAGGTATTTATCTAAATAACTATATTTATATTTTTAAATTAATCTAGCTAATTTTATAACGTATAAATAGACAAATATTGATTTTGATGGTAAACAAAAAGTTTTTGTTTGACTAGAGTGTTTTTGGGAAATATTTAAATAAAAAATACGCTTTTTTGTATTCAAAAAAATAATAATATTTAATTATAATTAGCGGAACTTTCAGCCGTATATAAATATGTAATGTAAATGAATTTTGAATGAAATCACATTATGAAAAATAAATATTTTGCTAAATGTTGAAAATGATTTTTTGCTATTTTTGGTAATATAAACAGTCAGAGATTTTAGTTTAAAGTTGGGTAAATAAGGTTTTAAATAAAATAGAACTATAACTTTTTCTGGAAATTATTATAATTTTAAATAATATTTAAAAAAGTTTTTAAAAATCAAACGTTGAAAATTTCCAAAACTTTTGAAATTCAATTCATAGCTTTTTACTTACCTAAATTCCAAGCCTTCTTAACGTCATATTTTAAAACAATTTATTGTTCTTTTTCAAAAATTTAAACTCAACTGCCAGTTTGCATTTTTCTAACGCTTATCTTACTATCTACCTTAACTTAATATGTTTCTTTCTACTCTGTCTTTCCTTCAATTTTAGTTACGTTTTCCATAATCTTTGTCTCTCTATTGTGTTCAGCTTGTTTTTTTTACTATTTTTTCTCCACAAATATTAATTTATTAAATTCTTTATTTAAAATCTTCAAGGCTAAACAAATTGGCACTTTATTTGTAGCTAGATTCGTATTTTTTTTTTTTTTTTTTTTTTCTCAAACAAATCATATACGTAAAGAATCGCATAGAGTTAAGAATAAATAATAAACATTATGTTCACATTTTAACAAAAAAAAAATAATAATAAATAGATAGATAAATAAATATATAGATTTATATAAATGTGTTTGTTTGGGCTTTACAGAAAGCTAAACCGCTGGACTAATTTTCTTTAAAGTTTCACAGTATAATTCTGTGATACCCAAAGTAAAATAGGTTACTTGATTTTTCGATAGGAGTAGGGGGGGTGGTAGCCTCCATACAAAACACAATCTTAATTATTGCATATCTAAAGAACTACTGCAGATAAATTCTTAAGATTTGGTGTAAATAATTTTCTCAATACGGTTCACAATTAAGACATCCAGGGAAGGATAGCCCCACACGAATCAAATATTAATCAATTTATTAATTAAAATTTTGTGGAAATAATTGTCTTATAAAGTTTAAAAGTTGAGTTTAAAATGGGGGAGTGATAGCTCCCATTCAAAGCAAATCTTAATTATTGCATATCGAAAGAAAAAAACTACTGCAGAGAAATTCTTAGGATTGGGTTGGAATAATTTTCTCATTAAGATACACAATTGAAATGAAAATAGGGCGGAGAAGTCTAGGGGGAGTGGTAGCCCCTATACAAAGCAAATATTAATTACTGAATATCTAAGGAACTATTGCAGAGATATTCTTAAGATTTGATGGGAATAAATTTCTCATTAAGATTCACAATGAAAATATGAAGGGTGTATGAGATCTACCCTTCATATTTCTCTGCAATAGTTCTTTAGATATTCAGTAATTAATATTTTCCTTGTATGGGGGCTACCACTCGCCCTAGGTTAATCTTAATTAATACATATCTAAGGACGTGTAGCTGTGAAAGTCTTAATATTTGGTTGAGATAATCTTCTTACCAAGATACATAATTGAGATGAAGCTAGGACGGACATGGCTAAGGTGAGTGGCAGCCCTCATAAAAAGTAAATTTTATTTATTGCATACGTAAAGGACTACTGCAAAGGAATTCTTTAGATTTGGTAAGAATAATTTCCTTATGAAGTTCCATGGTGAAGTTAAGATAGGACGAACAAGTCCAGGCATTGTGGTAATCCCCATGCAAAGCAAATATTAGTTATAGCATAGCTGAAAAACTATTGCAGAATAATTTTTAAGATTTGGTGAGAATAATTTTCTTAATACGTTTCACAATTGGAATGAAAATAGGATGGGTAGGTCTTGGTTGAGTAGTTGCCCCTATCGATATATATAAAAATTAATATATGTTTGTTTTTTTGCTTGGGCTTTATAGAAAACTAATCCGCTAAACCAATTTTAATAGCGTCAAACTGTAATCCCCGAATGTAAAATAGGCTACTTTATTATAACTTAAATAAATGCATATATATTTTCTAATTATTTTATTTTCTATTATACTATAATGACTGCAGCAAAGCGCACCGGGTTAAGCTAATAAATAAATAAATTGCAAACAATTTAAAGAAAAAAATTTAACAAAAAACGCCAGCAATTTTTTTGTGCAAAAATATGTTTAAAATAAAATCTCCAATTTTTCGTTTAATAAACTAAACACAAATCTGTAATTAAAAGCACGCAATTTTTTTTTTTTTTTTATTATAGAATAAAATATTTACATATATGTATGTGCATCTGTTATTTATAGAATTTTATATTTTTTCTATATGATATTTTGACTTTTAGACCATTTGTCAATTAAAGTTGAGGTTTGTTTGATGATTTTTTAGTAATTTGTTTTTTTTTTTTTTTTTTTTTGGTATGAATGTTTGTTATTAACCTTGATTTATAGTTAGTTTTAACAAAATGTTAAATATTTTTTGAAGCTTAAATATATATTTAATGGAAGTTTGACAAATTGTCAACTAATATTTTTAAGATAAAAAAAACTTAATAAAATATATTCAGAATTGTTTTTAGTTACTTTAGTTATTAATTTTAAATTTTTTCTAATAGAACAGAATATAAGAACGACCCACCGCAATTTTTGTGCAATAATTTTACATCAGTTCAAAAGTATGAACCATTTTAATGTTCAATATCAAACATGCTTTTCAACCGCTGTTATAACAGATCTAAGTTTTTAAATTTAAGTTTAAATTCTAATTAAGGCTCATTTAGGAAAAGAAAAATTTTTGATATTAATCTTAAATCATTCTGTAATGGAGAGTTCTCAATTTGATATCAAAGTTATTTTGAAATCATTCTTAAACCTAAAAACAAATTCATTTTCAAGAGAAAATATTTAAAAAATACACCTCTAAATGTATAAACTTAGAACTAAGTAATACAAGCTCTGTTCCAGTACTAGTCAGATTAATAATTTTTGTTAGAAATTGCTTAGTATTTTTTTTTTTTTTATTTTTTTTTTTTTATTTTTTTTTTTGACAATTTCTAATATTCGAATAGAGCTACAAATAAACTTAATAGCCACATTTGATATATTGTAGAATTAGGTTTGAACAATTTTTGATTGTTTAATGTTGTTTAATTAATATATTTCTCAATTTGAAAATAAATTTCTCTTATTGTTTCTATTTATATTTTATTTACTTATACCTTTGACATTGGGGAAGTTTAATTTTGTATCATTCTTAATTTGATATTCAGCTTTTGTATTAATAGGAAAACATAAAATATAGAAATATTGAATAAAGTATTATCGGTCTGTCTCTCCTGTATTCTATTTAGAACTAAGAATAGTTCACACTTTTTAAGTAACTTATTAAAAAAAGTAATGTTTTCACTAAAGTGTGAAGATTGATCCATAATTGAATTAATCTCTCAAACTTGTCTTGGGCTTAATCGTTCATTTTACTGTAGTCCATTTTTGTTTAGAACAATGAAGTGAACAAGTGCGTTCTTCTTGTTCTGTTGTTCATTTCTATTCTGAAGAGTCTGACTGTTCAGAATAACACCTGTGTACGAGTATAAAAATTTGGGAAGGTACTTATATTACACCTGCGACCAATTTTACTAAGTGTAAAATAAAATATACAAATACAGAATAATGCGTTGATACTAACATCTTGATGATTTTATGCACTTTAGCTATGGTAAATTATGGACCGATTCTCATAAAATTTGCCAATGTCATTTCTACTTGCGTACAACTTTTTTGTCGAATTTGTGTTGAATATTAACTTGATACTAATATTCGTATGGGATTTATGCACATTAAAGTAATTTTCGGAAGAGGGGTTTATAAGGGAGCTGTAGCCAATTGTGGACCGATCTTCATAAAATTTTGTACAAAGATTGCAACTTGTACAGAACTTTTTTGCACCGAATTTCATTAAAATATTTTTACTTTTAAAGCATTTTTAAGATTTTAAAACTATTCCGAGGGGACATTTGTAAGGGGTCTAGGTGAAATAATGGACCGTTCACAACCAATTTCAATAGGCTTCGTCCTTGTATCATAAAAATCCCACGTGCCAAATTCTTCTACCTTTAAAATTTCGACCCGTATTTTGTGCACAATGTTTGCATGGACAGCTAGCCACCCGTCCAGGCAGCCAGCAATCCAGTCAGCCAGCCGCCCAGTCAGCCAGCCGCCCAGTCAGCCAGCCGCCCAGTCAGCCAGCCGCCCAGTCAGCCAGCCGCCCAGTCAGCCAGCCGCCCAGTCAGCCAGCCGCCCAGTCAGCCAGCCGCCCAGTCAGCCAGCCGCCCAGTCAGCCAGCCGCCCAGTCAGCCAGCCGCCCAGTCAGACAGCCGCCCAGTCAGACAGCCGCCCAGTCAGCCAGCTGTCCAGGCAGCCAGCTGTCCAGGCAGCCAGCTGTCCAGGCAGCCAGCTGTCCAGGCAGCCAGCTGTCCAGGCAGCCAGCTGTCCAGGCAGCCAGCTGTCCAGGCAGCCAGCCTTCCATCCATTCAGTTGGATGGACGGACATCGTTAGATCGATTTAAAATTAGTATATCGATTAGTATCGATTAGTATATTTTAAGGTGTTGAATAACTTTTTCTTTAAGTTACAAACATCAGCACAAATGTATAATATCCCAACCACCTATGGTGGTGTAGGGTATAACTAAATGATAAAACTAAATAAAAATATGTAATTTTTATTTTTTATTTTTTGTAATTAATATTACATTTTTACAAAATATGTCAAAATATGTATATTTAAATTATTTTAATATTATTAAATGATTAAAAATAACAAAGTTAACAAAAAGAACAGAAATAATAAGAATAAGGATCAACTTCATATTGTTTATAGAACTGAATTGTTCAATTCATATGTTCGTTCATGAACAACCCAACTCTATCACAAACGGATATAATTGCAATTTTGTTTATCTTTGATTTGTACTAAATTTCATGATAATATAAAAAGAAACGAATGTGTATTATTGATGTTTAAATAAAAAATTGCTTAAAATTTTGTGTTTAAGTAATAAACCTTCGCGACTGCCCCAAAATCTTTCTATGGACTCCTTGTGGGTCGTATATATATATATATATATACATATATATATATATATATATTAAATAGAAATTTCATTCTTTGATTAAAATTAAAAAAAAATCTAAAGATTTAATAAACTATGGAATTTTTTATAAATTTCATTAAAGATTTTTTTATTTATTTATTTTTTTTTAATATTTTAATTCTTTCCCATAAAGAAAATAGTTTGAAGAACAGCATTGGCCTTGATTTAATTATCTTTAGCACACAAGAGGAGCGTCTAAATAATAAATTTAAATTTTATTCGATGTTTAATAAATATTATTCAATCGCACTCCCTATTGGAATATTTTTTTGTTAAGAAATACTTTGCATAGCTTTTGTTTGGTTTAGTTCTTGATGGAAATTTAAATAATCAGGCACATCACAGACCACCTTACTAAAGTATTTAAAAGAGTTTACGTAGCGTTAGCTGGAGTGTTGTGTATGAAAAATTGGCACCCAAAGTGTTTAGGTAAAATGGAACTTTCTGAAAAATTATTGAAAAATGATTATGGAAAAGTTATACATTAGAGTGTCCTGAGGAAACGCTTTTTTGAGATTTTCGAAATTGGAAGACATCTCAAACTACGCGTATTGATACGCTGTACGGAAGAAATATACATTTTTTCTTAATTCATCTTCAGTTTCCTACCACCGATAAAAATCTCAAGTTTGGAGATTTTTTCAAGAAATAGGTCTCAAAAATTCGTGATTTTCAGCTTGTTATGAGAAAAGTATTTTAAAATTTTTTTCTCTTGAATTTTGTTCCACTAGAGGACTTTGCATTTTCATTATTTTACCGATAAAAAGAATAAAATTATAAAATTTTTATCCATTGGGCAAAAAAAAAAATGGATTTTTTTCGCATGATTTACTAAAATGACGGTTTATGCTTGCGAAAAAATTTTAAAAAAGTACCTGCTCAGAATTAGTCGTTTTCTTATACCCATTTGAGAGAAAAATCAAAACATTTTTTTTAGACAAAATGTTCAAGATCTGTGACATTCAATCGATGTTAGGAAACTGAAGATCTATTTGAAAAATTATATATATATATATATATATATATATATATATAATACGTACATTCGTACGTATAATATGATATTGATACTAGCATTATATGCGGTTCATGCACTTTAATATGATTCCCAGGAGTTACCCTTATATGGGAGTTTTAGTCAATTATAGGCCGATCATAAATTTTGACATTTTCTTTTCTAAACCCTTTTTTGCGAGAAATTTAACTTATTTGTGTGAGATTTTATTGTAATATTTCTATATATATATATATATATATATATATATATATCATCAAAAAATGATGTGGGATGTATATAGTGTTTGTTTTTTGTTTATAATATGTCGAAATAATCATCTAAGACCCCATAAAGTATATATATATTCTGGGTCCTCGAGAAATCGATCTAAAGATGTCCGTCTGTCTATTGAATGCCGGATAGGTCTCGGTTTTGACATCCTAGGGAGATGAAATTTGTCTCAAATTATTATCTTGTATAAGGTTTGTTTGGTATTAAAAATGAGCAAAATCGGTTTATAAACAAAAAACTTATGGACCAAATACTAGAAAAACATTGCGTCCGTCGTAGCTGCAGTTTATACTTTTCAGCAGATATCTCTTACAGAAAAGCATATACGTCAACAAAATCTTGCACAAATAGTTCAAGGACCAATGACCTTGCAGATATAGATTCGGTTATACGGAATATAACATTCTCACTTCTTAAATATATTTTAAATTTTTTATTTTTAATTCTAAATAAAGTTAATTTCGAAAAACATAACTTTCTTCAATGTTTCTTTCATCACTTTCGCTTTAACTTTTCTAAACTGTGATATACCGAAATATTTATTTTTATTTTCATAAACGAACAATTAATGTCTATTATCAGAATGTATAAAAAAATAAAATTTCGATTTCATTTATAATTCAATAGCATCAACTGGTTCTCAAAAATTTATATAACTTCTTCCATTTTTTTTATGTATAAATAAAAAAAATATGTCAACAAAAATTATCATAATATAAACACTCATAACCATGTTTAAATAACAAATAATCATACAAACAATAAACAAGTTTATGACAACAAAACCAAAATATTACCTGAATCCAAAAGCTTTGTTTTTTTTTTTTTTTTTTTTCTTCAAGAATGTAAGTCAAGCCCGAAAACAAAAAATTTTTTAAAAAATACGTTAAAATCAAACCTCATCAAATAAACTTAAAAAAACCGGTTAATTTCAACTAATCTAGAGTCTGGTTTAACCATTTAAATTAATAACTTTAAACTCTTAAGAATTTGTAACGTGATAACAAAGTTAAACCAGGTTTAAGTGTTAAAAAAGCTGAATGAATTCAATAGTTTCCATAGGTAAATGGCAGTTAAAGCTATTTTAAAATATTTAACAAAAATAAAACAACAAACAAAAAAAAAACTAGTTAAATTTATAAATAGAGTTTTAAATCTCATAAAAATGTTTGCAGAAATCTTGATTAAATGTCATGCTAACAAAAGTAAATACAAATTAAATCAACAAAAGAAAAAAAAACAGGGGTTATTTTTTATAACTAATAAACGATTTTATTTTCACAGTTTAAATGAAATGTTTAAAGAAACTAATTGTTTGAAATTCTTTTGATTTATTTATTTATTTTTTTGAGAATACAGTCGTTAGAAAAATTAAAGGGAACTTATTAAATGACTTAAATAATTTAAACACACAGCTATTCACAGAAAATGTTCAATACATTTTCAATTAAAAAGAAAAACTTAATTTTATATTAAAACATTTTGGGGACTAAATTGGGGAATCCACATTAATATGGCTTTTTTTGAGATTTTTAGCTTCGAGTTTAGGGACAAGGCAAAATTTTTCTGGCAGCACTGACCAGAAAAATTTTATCATTGTGGGCCATTTTATGCAAGCCCACATGGATAAAATACTAAAAATAATAATAATAATAATAATAATAAAAATAGTAATAATAACTTATCATCAAAGGAGTTTTAAAATCAATAAAATTAAGTAATATTTTTTTTTTTTTACTTAAAAGTGCACAATAATATGCAATTAAAATTTAAAGCATATAAAAATATGCAACAATAAATTTAACAATGTAATCTACTATTATATTATCCACCACCTTTTCAACAGATTGCATTAAAAAATATATATTCAATAATTTATGTATACAAACATGAACTTTGTATCAGTGTTTGTATAACGCCATAACAAATACAATAAAACAACAATTATCCAACACACACACATTCATTCACTAAATTCCATTAAAGTGTTAAAGAAATTTTTAATGATTTCGTTGAAAACTACAGCATGTTTTTTTATTTTTGTGCGCGCAAGTGTGGCAAATAACCCGCCTTAAGTGTTTTTTTTTTTTTTTTTTAAGAGAAGAAATTTATAAAAACAATTTTTTAATTAAATAAATGACATATTTACTAAAAGAGTATATAGTAAATTTAAATGAGAGGTTTAAAAGTTAAGAAGAAAACATATGGAATGAAGTTAATTTTTTTTTTCTTATTATTTTGTTCGTGTCTGTTTCGTTGTTTGTAAGCATAAAATGTTAAGAAAACATGAAAAATGCCCCACGTTTCAAGGCTAATAAAATTCAAAATAAAATAAATGTTTGTTTTAAGTTTTATGATAATTGTTGATGCCATGTTGAGAGAAATAACAAAGAAATATGTAATTAAGCAATGAAATTAATATGTACAGAATTCTATTTTTATAAATTTTAATTCCAATTAAAAAAGTTTAAGTAATTGATATAATCCACCCGATAAGTAGGCTATAAATTATAATTCGCCCCCAAAGTAGGCAATACAAATTTGTTTGTGAATTTCTTAAATAAAATATTTGCTTTAAGATAGTCAAAAAATAACAGAGAAATATATAATATTTATAAAATTTAATTTACTTAAAGTTCTACGCTCTTTGTACATAAGTATAGTAAAAGAGATATTAAGAGTAAATGCTTAAGTCTCCCATTTGTGCAATTATGCAAATTTACGCGGCAAATTTCATTAACCTCCTTCACAAATATTGTGCAATGTTGAGGATAAGAAAATATGAAATCGTTGTAAATAATTAAAAAAAAAAAATAAATAAATCTATGATATGATGTAATGATTTTATTATAGTTACCGTAAATATATTTTTTTTACACCGCAATTGATAATAATGTTTAATTATAAACAAAAGACAGTGGATTTATAAATGCACTATTAAATAGCGCAAGTTTGCGAGACTAAATAGTCGCGCAAACTTACAAGTGTTGTGCAAATGATTTTCCATATAAATTTTAACAGTTCATTTTCGAGTGTCCAAATTTGCACACATTGCACCGTTTGCGAGGGTTTTCCGCATTTTCATGAGGATCCTTATTGTTTTTCCTAGAAATGTATTTTAAATAATTTTATTTATTTTTGTAGCTTGAAGTAGACTTTTGAAATCTAGTTATATTTGTTTTCATTATTTATAATGAAAATATCATTCTAATATAATTTTTGTCTTTTTTTATTTTCAGGTAATGTTTTATTCAAATATCTAACAATATAAATCACAATCGTGTTTATCTCAGGGTAAGCTCTTAAGTACATCTATTAGAAATAAATAAAAATATATATTTTTTAATTTTTATTTATTGATTGAATCTGTCTTTTATAGGTCTCACAATAAGTATTTAAATCTTAAAACTAAAATTAAAGCTGGTTTTTCTCTAACGAAAGCCTAAATTATTAAATGAGCCTCACATCAACGGGATCGTAGGTCCACTCCACGCAGCCTTATGTTCATTTGTACTTTAGCAAGAAGTGACTCTGTAGTTTTAGGATGTATTTTTCACTGAATTTCCTGAACTCGTCTTTAACTAACGGCATCTCTAATTACACTGTATGACAGTGAAAGTATACTTTTTAAATAACCTGATGTAGGTTGTAGGCCTAACTGAATAGATAGTTTTGTCATTTTTAAAATTTTCAATGCACACTCTAAATCTGAAGCTATCCACTAAATTTTTTTTACTTGACGATTTCAAAAAAATTCTTAACAGTTTATTTCCTAGAGGACTTAAAATTTAAAAAAACAGTTGAGAAGAATAATATTTAAGCTTTCAAAATATGTATTTATGTTGTTACATGAATCCAAGTTTTTCGAAACTATTACCGAATATATCTGAAACTTTCAATTTTTTGTCGAGGTTTTTACATCTGGCAACACTATTTTGTATTATTTTGTAAGAAACCCTATAAATTTCCAAATTTTATTAAAAGGTTTATTTAATTACGAATAAAACAGACCCCATTTTGTTAAAATCGAAGAAAAATTTTTTAAGTTACAAATTTTTAAACAAATTTTAAAAGATTCCATGTCAAAACGGACAGCAATCTGATTTGACATCTACGATTTAAATGAAATCCCCTACAGACATTGGCTATTGGAAGTGTATCCCGAAACCCATGGTCTTTTCCGGCCCAAAAATATAACCCTTTCAAAATCGCAAAAAAGGTAAAAACATCACAAAGTTGTACTTTTTTAATTGCTAATAACTTCTAAAATATATATGATAGGTCTCTAGTTTTAGTTTCATATTTAAGACAAAGATATTATCTTTATATTCTTAAAAAAGTATATATAATGTTGCTATAACTCTCACTCATTTAGTTTAGAATCTATGAACCAAAATATAATTTGATTACTATAGATAATGATATTACCTTTAAGATTATATGTAGTAAGTGAGTAAGTTAATTTATATCGAAAGTTCTTATAAAAATGAAAACACGCTTTTTTAGTTAAAAATTTAATTTTTATTAAAGTATCGGTTTTTTGGGAATTAAACAAATTAATAAGTTTTTATAGTTTTTAGTGAAAAAAAAAAAAAAAAAATAAAACAATATAAAAAGTTAAAAGGCGTTTTGTACAAAAAATGGAATTTTTAGTTAAAAAAAAAGAATTTTTTTTAACTAAAAAATAAAAAATCAGTTATTTTTTAGTAAATAATTTATTTTTTATGAAATATTATTTTAGTGAAATGACGTATTTTAGTGAAAAATCGTTTTTTCACTTATTTTTAGTTAAAACTTTTTTAGTCTGGACAAAAAAATAAACTAAAGAGAAGACAACAAACAGATATGTGAAGGAAAAAATTTAGAACTTGATTTTTCAGAATTTTTTTATTTCCAATATTTTTCCAATATTTTTAATAAAAAATTCATATGACTTTACTGGATACATTTATATATTTTATATGTTCCTCAGTTATCAATTGCCTTCGGACGGACCAATATATTGCTTTTATGTATATCCAACATATAAGAACACAGAATTTATTCATATAAGTTATAGAATCTTTCACTTAATTTGCTGCAGATTCCAATTACAAGTTGCCATTTTTTCGGACTTATTTGTGTAATTCTTTCATCTAAATCATCTACAAATTTATAAAGAATTGATATAAAATTACTTCAATTAGTAAATACTGCATTGTTTATTTCCACTAACTGCCAATTATCCCTCCAAAAATATGATTCTCTTTTTAAAATTTCCATTATGCTTCTAGTTGCTTGTTAAGTATTTTTAAAACATTTAAATAATTTCAAAATTTTTCTATAATAAATTGAACAAAGAAATACAGTACAGAGTTTGCACACCAACAAACATGACTAATATCACGTGACGTTTATAAAGTCGTTCGTTTACAATCAAGCACTTTTTTTTGGCGCCAAGAAATCCTTGAAATTTATAACAAACACATAAAAAAAATATCAACATAATAACAATATTAAAGTAAATACAAACAAATACCAACGGCAATAATAACAAAAGCAAAGCAAAAACCGTAAAAACAAAATAAGAAAATACAATAAGGAAGAAATGATAGTTAACTGTTAAGGAAACGAGAATACTGAATGATACACAGAATAAATTGTTATGATGAAAATAAAGAGAAGGAAAAGTGGGACTTACATTTTTTACTAGAATTTCCGAGTTTAAATTGTCCATAAATAAATTATAAGATTAAATTTTTAAACAGGTTAAACGAAAAAAAAAAACAGGCATGATCGGTTGCTGAAATGATCGGTAGTATTTAAAATTATTGAAAATAAACTTCATATAAGATGTTTATATTTATAACCTTTACTATTGTTCATCCCTTTTATAATGTAGCCCTAAAAGTATGCTTTATATTTACAACCACAATTTCTCTAAGTGTTGTAAACCCAAAATAGGCATGGAAAGTTTTCACTTAAAAACTAAACTTTCTGCATGATTTTTTTTTTTAACAGTTTAACCAGGGAATTTTTCATTCCTTTTATGTAAGTTTTTCTTTTCCACCGTCTGGATATTGGTAACATTATAAATTATACTTTGGCACGCGATTTTAAAAATTCACATATATAAAATGTTTGCTACCGTTGGAGAAAAAAGTCAAATTAAAACTGCCACATTTTTGGACGCATAAGGTTAGAAAAAATAAAAAATAAAACAAGGAATAAAGAGTAATAGAGTCTAAAACACAACAAGTCATGCTTTATGTTCTAACAATTAAAAGGTCTAGGTCTTAATAAAGAAAAGAAACAATCCTGTAAAACTTAAATAATTTATGTATTTTCCTTTTTTTTCTTTCTGCTAAACAAAAATATGCTTTTCTTTTTAGAGGATTTTAAATTTATAACTAGATTTAAATTAAGCTCAAGGGGAATGTTGCTATTTATTTAGAAATTATAGTAGATTTATGATTTCCTAAAATAAATGCAAGAAAACTTTATTTTACCTTTAAAGTTTTTTTTAAGTTTTAAAGTTTTCCTTTTTTGTCCTTTTGTGGTTGTTGTACATGAATTCAATTGCTGTTTTTTTTTTTTTTTTTGCTAGTGAAAGCAATTTTACGATCATTTAATCGTAAACAACCAAAACCATGTACAAATAACCAAACCATTCCCTTACCTACAATTCTCTTACTCACTGTGTAACTGACTAGTCATTCTTTTTTTAGATTTTTTTTCTTTCTATATATATATATATATATATATATATATATATATATATATATATATAAGCTGCTTGAAAATATGAAACGTAAAACGTCAACACACAAACTTGTATTTTTTATGACTTTATTTTTATGGCTCTAGTGGAGTCGCAATGTCGCTTATTTCGGTCGATATTTAGAGCAAACAAAAAGATGAAATAAATAATATAGAAATAAGGAGGAAAGAAGCGGTTATTATTAGCTTGAGCAGTGAAAGGAGTATAAA
Organism: Protocalliphora azurea; assembly: GCA_932274085.1. Classification (NCBI taxonomy): domain Eukaryota; kingdom Metazoa; phylum Arthropoda; class Insecta; order Diptera; family Calliphoridae; genus Protocalliphora; species Protocalliphora azurea. The sequence continues at coordinate 152,668,941 of OW026521.1, read as the reverse complement.
GACTGGCAAAAAAAAACACACACACGAGAGTCAACAATGCAGAATATATAAAAAATAGGTATATTTTTAGATTTACATCATACACACACCAGCACGTTTTTAGTTTTAGAATGAATTTCATAACAACTAATTATTTAAAAATTATGATATAAAACACTAAAATTGCACTTTTAAATTTTTAAAGCCTAATTTTAGGTGTTAGCTTAATGAAATAATAAATTAATTAATTTGAGCTTGCTATAACATTCTTTGAAAATTACTAATTTATTCTAAAAATTTAATTTACATTATATAAATATTTAAAGTCTATATTTGGGTTAATTTTAGGCATTTAGGTGTATTTATTTAATAAATTAGTACATTGCTGCTCCATAATAAAGTCTTAGAAAATAATTGAATTATTCTATAAATATTACTTATTTAATTTAAATATTAAAAAACACAAAGGACATTTTGGATTTAAAAAATACAAGTCTAGACGTTTATATTTATTAGCCAAAAATAGATAAAAAAAGCTTCATATTTAATTCTTTTAACATATTCTAGGCTATTTTAAATTTTTTTAATAAAAGTCAAATTTTAGGCGTTTAGTTTTATTTAGTAAAAAGATAAATAACTATCTTATTAATGTTTCTTATAAAATTATTAAAAATTGAATAATTTATTGAACATTTTTGTAATTGCTTTTAATTCATTGAAATATTTAAAACCTATTTTAAGGTTATTTTGAAACTTTAAAATTTTTTTATAAGTGTTATTAATACTTTTGTATTTGTTTTATTTTAAAGCATATTTTTAAGCTGTTCACAACAATTTAAAACAGTTACTGTTTGCTTTTATTATAAACATAATGAAAAAAATGTTTAATTCATTGAATTTTAATAAATTCTGTGTAATTTGCAATAAATTTATATATTTTGTTTTACATAATTAATTAAATTTAATTGTTTCAAAAACTATAGACCTAAATTTATTATAATATTTAATTAAAAACTATAATCAACAAATATGTGTTTTTTAATAATAACACCGTTCAACACCATTTTTCACACACGATCAAAACCATATAAATATGAAAGCAGAGACATTTTATGATAAGACTATTTCGTGTTCAAAAATTCTTTTAAAAAGACTTTTAAATTTCAAAAATCATATTTTTTAAATTATTTTTAAATCTGCCATTTGCTCAATAGTGTCAGTGTTGGTATCAAATGATAGAATAGGATTTAGAAATTCTAGTAAAATTATTTTCTTAAACTTTTCAGGGACTTATATGTCAAAAATATCTTTCAATTATTTTATATTGAAATATCCTTTAGACTTTCAAACAAATAATTCTGAAATTGTAATAATTTCAAACACATCGGAGTGTATTTTCTTAATCTCACATATGTGTACTTATAGCTTCAACAGTTAAATTTTTGTAAAATTTTAAAAATGTCCTGTCAGTGTTTGTGTTAATTTTGTATTCGCTATATATATATATTGCAATTTTAAATATTATTTAATAGTAATTGGCACAGTCGTTTTTTTGGTCCTAAGGACGAAGCTTATAGAAAAAGGTTCAAATCGGTCCATTGCTTTACCTTACCCCCATACAAATGTATAAATTCGGCAAAGGAATGTTTTCTTTTGGCATTATTTGTATATTCAAATTTTAAGAAGATGAATTTGACATTAGTTTCCATATGAAACTATGTTGTCATGTTACACATATAAGATAAGAATAACTTAAAATTTGTCTTAGGTTGTTCACATCCACAGATACAGATTAGTAAAATCCTTCAGTTTCGATTGAGCTTTCAGACTGTAAGGTTGTGCTGTCGCATTATTTTTCAAAAACACTGAAAGAAATGTGCAATGAGATATAGGCGAATGATTATTTAATATATTTGATATATTTTAATACTTTTTTTAAGAAAATTATTTTATTATTCATTTATAGATTTCATTACAAAAAATGAATTTTCTAAGAGCAATCGATTTTTTTAAGCATAATATATAAATTTGAAAATTGTTTCCGTGTACCATACAAGAGCGGGAGTGTTATATAGAACATAAGCAAAAACATAATGTGAATTTTAAGAGCGTCGATCGCTGCACTAAACTGAAAAATAAATTTGTGCATTTGATCAAAGTAACAATTTCCAAATCATAGTATGTATTAAAGTAATAAGGTTGAAACCATAAAGTTTTGGCACTTGAAGCTGGATATTGGCATCTCTAACATATCTTATTTTGAAAATTATTATCGGGAAAGGATGAAATTTAAAGGGCTTCTTTGCAAATTTTGTTTAGATTATTTTAATTTAAAGTTATACGTTATAATGCCAAAATTATCCTCTTTCCTTTGATAACCATATCACTATATAATATAATATTCACAACTCTAAAGTACTTTAAAAAGAAAACCGAACAAGAAACGAAAACCTGAAAATGCAGTTATACTATATTAAGTCCATATTTTCATATGTATGTGGAACTTATCATGTGTGAGATAAATTATTGATTTTTGCTGTACGGTGTAATAATTAGATTACAACTATATATAATTATAGAGAATAAATTATATGAACATAATTCAAATACAAAGAAACGTATTTATGGTTTATGCAGTCGGTACATTGAGAGAGATTATAATAAAGGTAGCAAATTGTCTAAATAATATTTTCAAACCTTGAGGAAAATATGAATAAAACAAAGCGCTTTGTTGATTTTCTTTTGAGAACTTTTTCAAAAAATATTTGGAATATTTTGGTGACTTCATTGAGTTTTCTATTAAGTAATTATCATTATTATTATTATTATTTTATTTTTTTATTTTTTGTAATTACATGTATTTTAATTTTATGCTTCAAACAATTCTTTCTCTTTTTTTCATTCATTAATTATATAACATTTGACAAATACTTACTGCCTTTAAAGGAATTTTCTTTAGTGTTCATATTTTAGCCTTTAACCACACAGTTGCAAAATTGTTAAATTATTTGCTATACATTTTTTATAAACGAATAATCTACTTATAAAAATTGTGGTTAATTATCCACACAAAACAAAATTATTGTTTATAAATTAAAACTTAAAACTAAAATTAAATTATGAAAAACTAATTTTTTAAGCCAAAACGTGGATTAAAAAAAATATATGTGTAATAAAAGCATACTTTTAGGCTTATTTACATATAAAAATTAAAGTAGTTTTTTTTTGTAATTTAAGGCGCATTATAGTAAAACTATTTGAATTACTTTTAAAAAATCGTCTAATTTTTTTATCTATTTTTAAATAACTTTCATATGTATAACAAATATTTGTCTTGCTTAAACTTTCTAACTAAAATGCTAATTTTACTCCAAAAAATCCTTTTGAGCAATTCTTTTTTTTTTTAAAGGAAAACTAATTTGTAAAAAAAAACGCTGAGGGTTAAAAAAAAACCTTGCTTCAAAAGCATACTTTACAAGCATATAAAATGACTTTAAAATGGAAAATTCCACTAAATAAATCTTTCTAAAGCTAATGAAAATTAATAATAACAACACATATTTTAAAGATAGAATAAAAAGTAAACTTAACTCTTTCAGATTAAAATTTCCAAACACGTTTTCTACTCAAAATGAAATATGCACAAAAAATTTTGCTCTAAAAAAATAATATTTAGCAAATTCCCTAAAGTTTGCTCTACTGTTTGCCTTATATTAAGGTTTTTCTTGAAAACTTTATAATGTTTAAGCAAAAGTCTATATTTATTTTTTAATATTTGAATATTCTCACTTTTTTGTGGAGTATTGGAAAGTACTTTTTGTTTTTCAATATGTTAAACTTTTTTATTTTGTTTTGTGAATTTCTATAGCATAATTTTAGGCTTTAATATAAAAGAAAAGTACGTGTTATTATGGAAATTTCCTTGTTTCTAGTTTAAAAGAAAAGTCGTTAGTGTAGGTGTTAACCATGATGATGATGGCTGATACTTTTTGCCCCGGTATATAGATGATGGTGATGAGCCATCTACTACAGACTTAATGCATTTAAATGAGAAAATTATGAATTTTTAGCATATGTTTTGTATGCACATATTATATTGTGAAAACAGTTTGTTAAAAAAAATTTTGTATAAAATACATTCTAAAAAATATGTATACATCATAAATTTTATTAATTTTAAATGTGTTGCAAATGCTGGTGAAATAGGTTTCAAAGGATATAAAAATATTAAGATTTAAAGTACATATTTGGAAAATACTTATTTTTTCAAAATTTTTTAAATATTTAAATTTTGTTAACTTTATAGTACAATAGTCGTTTCAAATTCAATTCTAATTGTTTAGTATACATTTTCTTTTAAATTAGGTTTACACCTATAAGTAGCCAACATACTTTTATGTGTAAACCTAGAAAGGTTCTAAAAACGTATTTTTTTCAGCTTTATAAGGTGGTTGGTTTTGGGTTCTGAAAAATATAATTTATTTTTTGTTTTATTTTTATATTTATCTTTTCTTTATATAAAAAAAAAACTCTCACAAAATCTGTCAATAATACATTTGTTTTACTTGTTTTCACTTCCTTCTGTTTCCATTATGTCTGCCATTGTTGTTTCAAGATTTTTTATTGTATTTTTATCTTCGAAAAAACCACCAACAAAACCAAATAAAAAAAATCTCCTAAATTTTATATTTATATATATATATATATATATATATATATATATAGTTTTTTCTATAACAATTTTGACCTTATTTCCTTAAATGCTTCATGTTTTTTTTTATATTTTTTATGTCATCATTGTTTTATAGTTTAATTTGACTGAGAATCTCTTTAGTTGGAGGATATTTTAAGACAACGACAACAAAAGCAGCAGCAACGTTTTTATCTCAACAAGACAAGGAGGGAAAAAACAAAAGAAAATAAAATTTAACTTCAAAATTGTTGCCCTTAAACATTATAAAATGCAATATTTTTCTTAGACAGGTTTTCAAGATGATTTTCTATTTTCTTCGCTTTATACATTTCTAGGAGAATTCATTTTATGGCTTGTTTTATAAATTTTGTTTTTGTTTGTTGTTATTATTTTTATTTATATTTAGCAGCTTAGAAAGTATGTTGTGTTGTGCAAAACAAGCATCTTTTTTAAAGAAAAAAAATCCTTAGAAAATTAGTCTTCATATAATTAACTACAAAAAAATTTTATGGGCCTTAAAGTAGGATACATTTTTTGTTTGCTTGTTGTTTAGTAAGTATACTAAGAAGGTTATTTAATATTTGCCGGCAGCAAAAAACGCTCTCTAAACAAGTGTTAAATGTTGAAAAACATAAATACAATGAAACTAAAATGATGATGAAGTGTGGGATTATTATGGTTATTGAAAATTAATGTGGTCTTTTAAGAGGAAGAGTGATTGAGAAAGTGTAAGATGGCAAACTTAATAATCAAGGTTTTACTAAAATTAGAACAGTTTAATATGGTAAATATAAGCAGAGGAAAGAAATGAGGTTAATGGTATTACTTTTAAATATTAAAGTGTTGGGAAATAATACGGCAAGCTTTAAGGACAACAAAATTGTATGAAATTTAAAGCTAAATAGTGGAAAATAGGTCTTTCACTTTCAATGAATAACCAAAACATACTTTAAGGATGCATAAAAATAATAAAACATATATTTATTGTCTATTTAAAGAAACTAATCATTTCTAATGTTAAATATATAATAAAAATATCCTACTTTTTCTACATAAATATTACAAATTTTATAACCATAATTTAGAAATATTTCTGTCCAAAAATATTGCCTACCTTAAGACTTGCAATAAAAATTAGGGTCATTGCCTACTTTTCTTTATTAAATATTGATTTTAACTGCTGGAATGAAATTAAAATAATATCATAAAAACAAAATGTCCTTTAATATACTTCAAACACATATAGTCTATTTTAAGACGGCTAGCAAATTATAATATTATTGCCTACTTTAAGGCTTTAAATAATATATTTTATATAGGTATGCATTGTAGTATGCACTTAATCTCAAAGAGAAAGCGAGAAAGCTAAAATGAAAAACATACTCGCACAGTTCCTTAACAACACTAGCACATACAACTGTATTTCCTTTTTTACTTAAAAATACCTTCCTGTAGAAAGTGCGGCAACAGTAGCAGCAGCTCGTAAATAAAGAATTCATTGAAATCTTTACAGAAAAAGAATCAACATAAAATCGTTATTTTTTTTATTTTTTAGGGCTTAAAAGCCATTAATTGTAAACGTAGAACATTAAACTCAAGGTAAAATAAGGAAAAAAAAATAAAAAACTTATACACTTAAACAGAGACAACTAAAGGATAAATAAAACACTGGAGCGGTGCTGAGTAATGATGAGGATGTTGACGACAATAAAAATGAAATTATAATGACAATGAAACTAGAGTTGATGACTTTAAAAGATGGCAGTAATGTTTTTTTTTTTTTAATAATTTTCATTATATTTATATTTTTAATGCTGTAATTTTTGTTTATGTTTGTTTTCGTTTTGCGGTTAATTGAGTTTAGTGCTTATATAGAGTTTATTTACATTGGTTTTCTTAGAAAATAATTAGAGAACATTTTATGATACCTTATAATTTTTCTGAAATATATTAAGATCAAATGAATGCGTATAAAATTCAGTATCTGGTTTTGTTGGTTTAGTCTCTTACTCACTGTAATATCCTGGAGTTATTTTATTGCATTTTAAATTTCAGTATAAAATCTAGACTTATCAAGAAGTAATTATATCATCGCTAAAAAATTTCTCTATAAGTTTTACTTGAATTATTATTTTAAAAAAATGTTTTACACATTTTAATTTCTGGTATATTATTTTTGTTATTATCTTTTTTTTTCTTTTGCTTAATTCCATTCATAACAAATGTAATTTTAATTTCACACATTTATTTGGTGCAAGAAAACTGAATTAAATAATGTTGATGAACAATATGATGCTGAACATGATGTTTCTCAACTGCAAAGAAAAATTAAAAATTTCCGCTGAAAAACATTTAAGAAAAAACAAAAAAAAAAATGGAAAATAAAGAATTAAAGAAGTATTTAATTCGGAAGTCAGCTCTTATTGCAATAAACATGCATTTCTACAAAAAAAAAAAAAAAAAAAAAAACAAAGTATTTTTATTTTTTGTTAAATGCCACAAGTTCTTTAAGCTTTTGTTAAATACAGAAAAATAATGATGAAAAAAAGTCTGTTATAAAAAATATGAAACAGGGAAGGAAAATTTCTTTATAAAAAATCTTTGGCTGCTGTTGGTTGGTGTTTAATTTATTGTTTTCTTATTTTTATTTTATTTTTCAGTATTTATTTTTATATTGCCTTCATTATAGTTTTTATGTTTTTCATATTTTTTTTAATGTATTAAGAGCCCAACGAACAATTTCTTCAATAAATGAAACCAGCCAACAGACATGAAATATACAAATAGTCAGCTAGACTGAAAGACAGACTGTATAGACATGGAGAAAAACAGTCATACAACTGTCTCGTTTATTATTATTTTTGGTCTATGAGTTTTCTATGCCATTGCACTTGAAGTGGGTCTTTAGGTTCGGAGATGATTGTCTTAATAAATATATATATATATATATATATATATATACATATTTTTTCTTTTTTTTAATTTTTAATTTTTATTTTTAGAGTAGTTTATAAATATAGTCTTAAAGTAATACAATTAATTACAGTGAATCATGATGGTATTTCAATAAGTAAAACTTTTTTCACAAATAATCATAATAGTTTTATTGCCAAGTCTGAAAGAGGGAGAGAGATTAATAGGACCAAAAATTTTATTATAAAACCATTGATAAGTTTTTGGTGAAATTTTTTTTGTTCTTTTTTTTAGAAAAAAATTCCAATTTTGCAAAATAATTTTTTTAATAAAGAATCTAGTTAAAAATCAATTTTATATTAAAAAAATCTATTTTCATCGATTTTGGTATAAAATTATTAATATTTGGTTTTTTGAGGAAAATTTATTTTTTCTTTTGTGAAAATTTTGTTTTTTTTATGAATATTTGACTTTTTGGTGAATACTACTTTTTACTGAAAATTTGATATTAACAAAAACAATTTTTAGGAAAAAATTAATTAATTTTTGGCGAAAAATATTTTTTTTTTTATCTTTTAGCGAAAATATGATTTTTCTTGTAATGTTTTTGTTTCTATGATTTTTTTACTTTATGAAAAATTAATTTTTTAGAAAATTAATTTTAGTGAAAATTTAATAATATGAAAAATTTATATTATATATATATATATATATATATATATATATATATATAGTTTTTTTTTGTAAATTTAAACTTGCCGTGGTGATAACATAAAACATTTATTATCCGTATGATCGTCTGTCCTATCTCTTTCTGCCTATATATATATATATATATATATATATATTATAAATTTTTCATATTATTAAATTTTCACAAAAATTAATTTTCTAATATATATATATATATATATATATATATATATATATATATATATATATATATATATAGCGAGAGAGAGAGAGGGCAGACGATCATACGGACAATAAATGTTTTATATTATCACAACGGCAAGTTTAAATTTACAAAAAAAAAAAACTTAAAAAAATACAAAAATTAAATAATATGCATAGAAATGTACATAATAAACTTTAAAATTCATATGTTTTCTTATGTAAGTAGGCATAAATATGCATTTTTCTAATTTCAAAATTCTGTTAGCTTTAAATTTTTTACCCAAAAAAAACTAAACATTATAAATTATTAAAAACATACGTAGTCACGTTTGATATATCTGCATTTTTGTCTTCACAATTATGTACGGAGTATTCAAAAATCTTGCAAAATAATTTATACAAACAGTCAATTAAACTGCAAAAAATCACTAAAAGATAATATTTGTATTCATTATATGTAAGTTTATGCAAAGATTGAAAATAATGCATTTTACTCAAATTCTTGTGAAATATTCAACGGCCTATTTTTCAAGCGAAATGCTTGAAAAACTTGTCCTGGTTATCACTAGGGCACGGATTTACATGCATTTATTTGTAAAAAATAAGCCCCTAAAATATACTATCAGAAATTTACGTTTACATAAGTATAAATTATGAAAAATTTTGGTGTGTATTATAACATATTTTAGGCGCTCATTTTAAAAAAATAAATGGATTATGTCCAGCCTCTAATTTATTATAGACAATTTTTTGAAACAGAGAAAACAGAATATTTATGTTTAAAGAGCAGATTTAATATATTTATTGATTTGAAATAAAACACGAAAATATGTTTTAAAACAATTATAATTAGAGCGTGTATTTACATGCATTTATACGTAAAAAATAAACCCTCAAATATGCTTCTATAAATTTAACTTTACATACATACGTGTAAATTATTAAAAATTTTAATGCATATTATAAACTTTTTTGAAATGTATTTTTGGGGCTTATTTTTTGTATATAAGTGCAATTTTTATTATTATATGTATTTCTTTCGTCTACCTAGGAGTATGTACCATTTAAATTTTTATTCCGCAATTACGTAGTTTCTTTAGAAAACATAAATATTTAATAAACTAAAGAATGGAATCTGTTATTTTAGTAAATACCAGCTATATGCTAGCACTTTTATTATCCTTAAAGTATGCACTTATTTTCAATCACCCCACACTTATGTAGTTTTTTGCCGAACAAAATTATAAAATTTTATTTGAATGACCTTAGGTCAGTGATGTCCCCTTTTTGAGAGAATTTTTAACGAAAAGAGAAAAGAGCAGAAATTTTAGTTTATGAAAAAATAAAGGAAAATTTTTAAATATTATTTTTTTTATTTTTTTTTTTTTTTCAAAGAACTACTAACAGCAGGAATAGAAAAGGAAAAATGCAATATTAGATGGAAACCCTAAGTTGCCGAATGGATTTTGTCAATAATTACAGACATTCGAATGTTTCTAGGTACATTTTAGTTGTGTTTAACATATTTTTTTGTAGTTTTTTATTGAGTTAGAGACAAAAGGTATCTTTTTGTAAATTTTTTAATAAAAACTGCAATTTATAATATATATATACGTCAAAATTTTCCCATTGATATGGGGTAATTAATTGTTAATTTTAGTGACCTTTTAAGTAACAAATCTTATTTTAAATAACCAACAATAATTATTTTAAGATTTCCTAGACCTCCCACGTAGCCCAACATTAAATCCCTATTTTAGATATACTAATACACTGACAAAATATGTTAACGAATCATACAGACTACAAAAGCCAAATGAACAAAAATCAAATAAACAGAAACAGCAGCAGGAAAGGAGAAAAAAAAACCAGTGAAAGAAAAACGAAGCATACTTATAAGCAAATGAAGGTAATAGGGTGTCAAACAGGCTATCTCTCAATATATGTAAGTCTGTGTGACTATTAAAGACATACATATACACATTCATCTACCTACAAAAAAATATAAAAAATTCACAAGCTAATTTGTGTACACAAGGTGATGTGATTTCTTATGCCATCAACCTAATTTAACAGGGGACTTTTGATGACAAAACATAAATATGAATGAAGAGGCTAACCAACAAAAACAACAACAACTAAAACAGCTACAAAGTAGTACAAAAAGGAATTTGTTATGAGGGAGAGAGAGAGGAATGGGAAATACTAAATATGAAAAATATAACAAAATATTTTTTGCTGCATGTCTTAGGAGAAAGACAATTGCTAAAATTACAAAAACATTCATATGAAAAGATGTTGATATATGTATAACAACCTTAAAGCAATAATTTAATACATCATATACAAAGTACACACAAATGTATATACTTATATTTATTTGCGGATGTCTGTAAATATGTACGTGTGCATTTATGAATATATGAATAAGTGTGTTTTTACCTTGGTTTTGAATATTATACTTTGTTGTTGTTTTTGCTCATTCCTTCTTCTACTCTGTGGCTGTTTATTTGATGACAAATGATTTGTAATTTTTTTTTTTCTTTTTTGCTTTTTGAGAAATTTGACATATATACATATTTTTTTTTTTTTGAGGAGCATGTAAATGTTAAAGATTTCTGTGATTAAGTGTGAGTAGGGCTTAAAGTGGGTTGATATTATTTTACATATATTTCCAAGTTTTTGCATATGATTGAATATGTATGGTTTGTTAAGATAATTTTTCCTATAGCTTTTGGGGTCATAGTTAAAAGGAGACATTTTCTTATATAATTTTCTCTTTAAATGATGTCTAAGAGGGATAGAAAGTTATGGTATAAGGTTTATTTTCAGTTAACAATTTGTTGCATATATGTTATATGCTGTGCGTTTGAATGTTGCGTGATAAAAGAAGCAGTAGGCGGGCAACACATTGATGTTTATTTTCAAGGTAATTTATTTAATAAATTAAGTTCATTTTTCTAAAGAAATCGTAAACATTGTTTGTACACCATTTATATATATGTATATGTGGGATTTATTAGGATTTTCCTTTTTTTTTAACTTAATAAAAAGTTAAGTTCGTTAGTGTTTAATAAATCTATGTTAGCAGGAATTTATCAGCCAAAGGTAGGCTTGAGTATTACTGATAATTTAATGGGAAGCCTTAATAAATGCTTTTTTTTTAATTTGGTAACGAAATAATTTCAAAATCTAAATTTAAAATTTAATTTCTTGACAAAACTTCTAGGATTTCCACATGTGCAAGATTCTTTAGCAAAATTTTTATATTTTCTTGTGAAACTAAACAGTTTTTGAAACAAACAAAATACATAACTTATTCTTGTTAATATTGGATGGTATAAAAATGTATTTGGGTCTTTTTTTTCATTAGATGATATTGATTAACATATATCAGGTAAAACTAATTCGATTGTGTCAAACGAACACGTGTTTGAAAGGTGACATTTTTGGTGAAGACAGTTTTATTATCTCGTAAGTCGTGTAAAAAGTTATATTGATTTGTAAATAAGTGGTAAATTTTCCTTATAAATACCTTTCAAATACGTATTTTTTGATACAATCTAATTAATGTTACCCAATATATGGGCATCAAAACCATCTAGTGACAAAAAGCCGCGAATACTTTTTATATAGATCTAATATACTAAAGTTTGAATTGAAATATCTTTTGTTTTTCAAGTTTATTGAATTCATTTAGCTCTAATAGAAATATTCTTCCGAAATCGGATTTAAACGCTCTTCTGTAAACCAAACGGCATGTATTGATGCAGTTAGAAAATTCTCATATATATTGAAACAATTATGAATTTTACTAATATTTTTATATTTTCTTGTGAAACTAAACAGTTTTTGAAACAAACAAAATACATAACTTATTCTTGTTAATATTGGATGGTATTAAAAAGTATTTGGGTTTTTTTTTCATTAGATGATATTGATTAACATATATCAGGTTAAACTAATTCGATTGTGTAATTTAAATGAAATTCTTTCCGATATTTATATTTGCTGTGAATGAATTTCGTATAAAATTAGCATAAAAGTTCAAAGTACTTTGTTAGCCTTAGCATTTCTTTGATTATGGAGATCACTTAAAATATGTGCAATATCCTTGAAATAATTTCTTTTCAAAATCTTACTTTAACTAAATCTTGAAATTTTTCTCCACTCTAACCTCTTGACTATCAAGATTTGTAACTTTATATAATAACTTTGCCTGTTTTATTATTTTGCAAAAACCTTAATGTATGTTACTTTTTCGTACTAAACAAAATTTTTTTGTATAATTTAACAAACCTTAATAAGACTCTGCTCTTCAAAAACAATAAAATAAATTAAAGACAGTAAAAGGAAAACAACAACAAAACATTTTATTAGCAATATTTACATTTACATTTACATATTTTGTTCCAACACAAACAAAAGTAACACAAGAAAGAAATTGTACATGACTTTAATATATCCTCCCTCCCTGGAGTGGCATAACAAATATACGTTTTTTAAGCAACAAAAAACGTACAAACGATTTGAAATTAAAAAAGAAGCTAAGTACAAACAACAACAACAAAATTCTCAACCTTAACTTAATACTTCAGAAAATAGCCAACCAAGCATTTGCTACTTTAACATTGCCCTCTGCAGGGGTTTGCAAAAGGTAAGAGCTAGTAGTTGTGTGGTAGTAATAGTAAGTGTAAGTATTTAAAGATGGTTAGACATACAACAAAGTCCTTGTACACTTATGCACACACCCATTATTTTAGACATTAATTGTATAAATTTGTATGTGTATTTAGAAATAAGAGTATGTAAGTGTATATCTGTATTTTTGTCTGTCTGTGTATATTTTATATCATATCATTATTATGCACGTTGTGTAAATTTTTGAATTGTTAATTAAGTCTTGTGGCAAAAAGCACGACTATAGTCTTTTGGGACGTCAAAAATGGAAGGGAGTCCTTCGTACACTACACAAATATTGAGGGCTTTTATTAGGGCTTACCATTAAGTTAGTCAGTCATATATATTATTAAATTTATTTAAAATCTTCTTTTATATTTTCTAAAATTTTATTTTACTTGTCCTTAATAAATATTATTTCAGCTGCTACTTAGTTATGGAAATGGAAAAAATAAAGCCTAATTTTATATAGGCTTTATTTTTATTATTTATTTTTTTTATAGTCCCTAAAAAAATAATAAACTATGCAAACACTTATAATTTTTATTTAGTGTAGACAATTAAACATTGTGTTGGATTTTAGTAGTAACTAAAAAAAAAAGCTCTTAAAAATGTTAGCCTTAGCATATTTTTAGGTAGAAAATGCAAAATTTGCTAGGCTTATATTTAAAAAATGATTACTTGGGTTTGTATGAGCAATTTCAAAAAAATTTTAAAATTTTAAATATTTTGATAAATTTTTTTTCTTCTGATACCAACGTCGATTTGTGTTCTTTTAACCAATATTTATGCATGCAAAGTCTGTCGAGTTAATTATTTTTATTAATGCGAGTAAAAGTTGTGGAGTTTTAAAGTTGAGACTTTAAAAATAAACTTAAAAATAGAGGTTCTACTTTATCGAAACCAAAACACTACGATTTCATAAAACATATAAGATGCTATCAGTACATGTCAAAACTATTACTAAATTTTTAATATCTATCTAAGTACACTGAAAAAAATAATTTTTAATTTTATTTTTTGCATGATTTTGCTAATAGCAAAAAATATTTATTGGTTAAAAACCGCTAAGAATAGTGGCTAATAATAGACATATTTTGGGATATTTTGCTGAAAAAATTAAATGAATATCAGTAATTTTGAAAATTATTGTCGTTTACAAAAAGCGCAATTTATTTTTTTTTTAAGTGAGTTTTCGCAAAACTTTAATAAGTTTATAGTGATAAGTTGATTTTTGGGGTTAAGAACATACTTTTTGGTCCATACAATTATTATATTAAGAAAATAAAGTGCTTTCATTTGACATCAATTCATCATTTATACATTCATTATTTGGAGATGAATCCCATTACAGTCGATTTAAATAATATTTCTGTAATTTTTTTCTTCATAATATCAATTTTAACCATTAAGTTGATTCTTTAGAAATATTTTTCGGTTATCTATATCTTATATTGAAAAAATTCAGAACAAAATTATGAAATTTAATGAAAATTTTGCAAATTGCATAAAATTTTTGCCATTTTGAATCGGACGTGTTATTTATTAATAAATTCAATTTACTCGATATTTTGGACAACTACTTTTACAAATATTTACGCCAATTATATGAGAGTTTGGGAGATGCTATCCCATGTCTTATTTTCTGACATCAACGAGATATACATTAAACTGTAAGTACTGAAGGATGCAAATTTTCTATAAAAAAAAAACTGCAAAATTTCAAAAATCGTAAATTTTTTGTTTAATTTTTTTTTATCACCGCATAACTTTTCAACGGATAGTAAACCGAATACTTGTTATGCAGCAAATGAATTTCCTAAGTCTTGTCTTTCGACTGGTTGATGATTTAAATCAAAAAGACGCAAATTGTCAGTGCAAAACTAAAAGGTATCCAAGAATTCTCGAAGGTTTCAAATATTTTCACGAGATTTTACGCGAAGGACTTGAAATTTAGGATGTCGTAGTTACTTTGTAAGATCTACAAAAGGCAGTAGGTTTCAAACAATTTCCAATTTTTTTGAAATTCCTCATATATAAAAGTAAAATATTTCCTACATAAAAAGTTTTAAAACTAATCTACCAACTAAATTAGCATTTTATTTTATTTTTTTGGAAATTTTAATTAAGGTTTTTATATAATAATTACAAATGTTTTTAAATATTATGTAGACATGTGTTTTTTTTTTTTTTTTTTAGTACGTGATTCTTCTGTGGAAAATGCGTGTTGATTATGAAAATCTGTTTTAAGTAATTAAGTCATGCAATATCAACATATTTTTTTTTTTTTTTTTTTTTTTTTTCTTGCTCAAGTTATAATTTTGCCTCTCAAATTAGTCTAAAACAACCTTTTTTCTTGCCTAATGTCTTGTTAGTTGTTTATGTTTAATAGAAAAAGGTTTTGTGTTTTAAGAAATTTATTTATTTACTTGCTACTTGTTGCTGCTTTTATATGTTTAATAACTGTTAAACAAAATCTCTTAATGTTGCTACAAGATATAAAGATATTGATTTTTAGTACTAAGAAACGTTTTGTTGAAAGAAAAAAAGCTTATATTCTTTAACTTGTAAGTCAGTTTCTTTGTATGTTTATATTTATTTTAAGGATTAGCTTAATTAAAAGGGTAAATCAGTGGTATAATTTAAGGGTATAGTAATATAGAATAAAAAGTAGAAAACTTTTGTTTTGATATATTTTAAATTTGAAGTAACTATTAAGATATAAAAAATACACCTAACAGTAGGCAATATACTAGACCGAATTTCTAACTTTAAATTTCATATTTAAAGGTGACAAAAACTTTATTTAAAATGTTCTTTCTTTTGAATTTTTAAAATTTTAAACAATTTTAAACAAATTTTATTAGAACTATGAAATAAGGTATGCCAAAATGTATGCAATGAATTATGTTATTTTCAAAATGTTATCATTATATTTTGTAAAGCCTCGATTAAGTGTGTTACGTTTTATATTTCGTCCAGTACTTTAAACTTATACAAAACACATGCTATTAATTTTATTATAATTAGAGGGATGAGTTAAATAATGTGAGTTATGCATTCTGAACCTAATTTAATTTTAAATCCTTACAAAAGAATCTAAAAAGTAGGATAAAATTTGGCATTTTTTACGATTATTTTTTTAAATGTTTTAAACGTATCCTAAATTCATATTTAATTAATTTATTATATTTTAAATTTTTTGCCAGTAAATATTAAAATATTAGCCTTTACAACTGCTCCAATTTTTATTACAATTACAGGAAACTCCTAAAATATATAACATAATCAATTATTTGTTTTTTTAATAAATTAAAAAAAAATCATTTTAAACAAAACTGTACGACACTTCAAAACTAACTCTCTCTTTTATTCCCTAAATTGAAATTATAAAAAGAATTTTAATTTAGTAGGGTAGCAACTTTGACAGTGCCTTACTTCGCCGAAATTCTCACATTACTATTTTTTAAATTTTAAATTAAATTTAAATTTTGTACTATAAACTAAGCATACATTTAAGGGCTTATTCAAATAAGTAAAATTTTGTTGCAGATTTCAAGGAGAATTAAAATTATATTAAAAGCATTTTGATGTATAATTTTTAAATTAATTGATATTTTGTTAATTTTTTATTGTTTTCCAATGTAAAACTGCCTTTAATATATCACTCGTTTTAAATCTTTAATTAAAACCAATTAAAACCCTTAAATGTATGTTTTTTTTTTTTCTTAAATTTCAACAATTTTTGTTAAAATAATACGTATAAATATAAAATATTGATGTATAAATAACTTTTTTAGCAGTCGCATATTTGTTTTTTTTTTTTTTATTTATACACAGATATTCCATTATGAATTTAATTGGAAAAATTTAAATTTATTGCAGATTTAAATTATTAAAAAATAAACAAATACACAATCACTCGAGATCGACTAAAAACAGTCGGTGCATAATTTTATTTAAATAATATTTTTTCATATTTTATTTTACAACAAATTAAAAATGTATGTGAATTATGCAAATTTCTTTATTTATCTTTTCATTTTTTTTTTTTTTTTTTGTTGCGCAAATGCATATTTACTAAAAAAAATATTTTTTTCACTGTTATAAAAAATTATATATAAATAAATAATAAAAAATTGTTTATTCTGTTACGTTACGTTTGTTTGTCATACATTATGTATTTATTTATTAATAATGAATTTTAAATGAATATTATGACAGAATTTATGATATTTTGTTTTCTGTATAGCCATTCTAGCTAGCTATCTTTACAATAACATTTGCATTGTTACGATTACTGGTTAGCAGAAGGAGCAGAAACAATAGCAGGAGTAGCAGTTGCTAAAAATTGCCATAATTTTTAACAAACTATCATTTTAGCAGTAAGCCAGGCAGTAAGTAAAATACTTTCATTAATAAACAAGCAGACAAAAAATAAAGACATTTAGTCATTTATAATCGGAGTACATGGTAGTAGTTTGTGAAAACTTTTTTTAATAAAATAGCCAATAAAAAAATAAAAAAAATTCTAGATCATTCATAAAGCACTTTCTGAGTGTAATATCCTGGACAATCAAAAATATTATATAAAAGATGTATTTTATGCGCATAAAAAAATGGTCTTAAAATCGGAAAATATTATTTTTCTAGCTAAATTTTATGTTATATATGCCAAAATTCTTAAGATTGTCAGAAACAGATAAATAACTAACAATTTGGTTCATTTGAAGCCCTGGAAAATATACAATTTTGCAAATTTTTGGTTGTGCTGGTAATAACAAATCAGTATATTTCTTCTTAACTTTAGAGCATGCTATAAATCCTGCAGCTCTAAGATAGGTAATAATTTTCTAGATAATAAGATCTAAAAAATAAATCAAAATTTCGTTGCTAATTAATTAATTCATCTAATTTTAAGATGTATAAATTTTAAATCTATTGCCTCCTTTTAGGTTTAGTTAACTATTATATTTTTAATAATAAACTACTGACAATTTTATTTAGAACAAAACTTTTTGTATATTAATTAAAAACATACATAAACTTTGATACCTAGATTGCGAAAGAAAAGTATAAAAGAAAATTCAAATTCATTTTCTTATACCAAAAGAGAGAAAAACAAAGTTTTCTTATAAACACTTGTGTTAAAGTTAAAATAAATATAATGATAAATATTTGTATGTATATTAAAAATTATATAGATACTTGTGTTTATACATTTAATTTTATGCTATATTATTATTCATCATATGTCAATGTTTGTATCATAATTTTATTTTCATTACACATATTTTCCCTAACATTTTGTTGCTCGTTGTAATATATATATATATATATATATATATATATATATTGTTTTTCAACATATCTTTGTTTAGTTAAAGTGTGACTGTTGTCATGACAGTTTGGCGTTAAATTAAGTTTTTATTCAGTTTTTTTCTTCACATTTTTTTTTTCAACTTTGTCATCAGTCAAACTAAAACAGCAACTAAAGGGTATTATGGAGAAGAAAATATCATCAAAAACAACAACGACAATGAAAGTAAAAATGAATTTTAATTTAAAGTTTTATTTTTTATTTTTTTTCATATACTTACAATTTTTATTATTATTTTTTTACTTTAGTGTACTTAGTTAGTCACTCACTGTTTGTCTTGAAGTGTGTCTGAGTGGATAACATACAGGCAAAGACTCATATACTGGCAGACTCATATACTTTCATATATTAAAGTTTACCCAATAGGGAAAGACTCATCTTGTAGCAAGACTATAGGTAACAGGCCTTTTTCAAGGTATTTTTACTATTTCAAAGTCACCTCTTTGTATATGAAATTATTCGGTAGAGTTTTTGTAGAGGTCTTCTAGAAGTCTTTGTAGAACTTCTTCAAGAGGCATGTGTTTAAGAATACCTTCAGATATAAATTGTTATGTAATTTCTCTAGCCAATTCAGTTTTTCTTATTTTTATAGGACTTCCAAAAGCCCTCCTAGGAAAGTTCTTTATGATGACCTTCCAGGGTACTTTAAGTTCTCTAAGAAAATAAGGGCCTTTAAATGTTCCCCTCTGTTGCATTATATATATATACATATATATATATATATATATATATATATATATATATATATATATATACACGTTAAGGAATATTGAAAGAAGAAAACTACAACCCAGCTGGAAATTGTTAGTTAAATTAAATTTCAATCGAGATTCATTAAGTAGAAGTAAGGAATGATGTGAGAAATGTTTCAGCTCTTTAATATGAGAAAGCGAAAATATTGAATGCGTTTACAACATTGGAGAAAATTTTTATCAAACAAATGTTAAAAATATAAAATATGCTTTTAAAATTAAAAATTCTGCTCTTGAAAATATTTTACTTGTAATAGAAAAAAAGAATATGTATATTTTAATTGAATTTCTTTTTTTTTTTTATCAGAAGATGAGAGGCAATTAATTTGCTGGCTACAGTAAAACCAAAAATATATCGAGAAATGGAGTATATGCTTTTTAGACAAGTCTTTTCAATAATATATGCACTTATGAGTAAACTAAGCGCTTTACAAGACAAAATTTGTTTTAAAAGTTAAAGATGTGCTTTTAAGTATTAAGTGAACAAATTATGAAGGAATATTTTCTATCAAAATATGGACAGAGTCTTTAGAATTTTCTGATATTTCTAGATATGCAAAAATGCATTTTAAAGTAAGATAGAGGAAAGACAATTATTATGCTATTTTATAATAAGATATGAGAAAAACATTTTAAAGGTTATAAAATACAAAATTATATACAACGCAGTAATAAGCTTAATTAAAACGATAAAAAAAGGTAGGTTCTCATACGTGAAGACTGGAATATCCTATCGTACTGTATTGTTAATCATTAGTTTATATTACCATGACTATAACTGCTTTAACTACATTACTCAATCAAAAATGTGCAAAATCATATGTTTTTCTTTACTTCAGATGAACCAAAATCTTAGTTTTTTTTATTCATTTCAGAGAATTTTAAAAATGTTGGCATCGATTTGTTACAGCACATTTCTGCATATTTTGGTTCTAACAGCATAGTTTTTAATATTTTGGGCTTAGCGGAATATTTTTTCATATTTTTATAGAAAATATTTATTTTAGAGCATATTTTATCTACTTAAATGTCATATTCTTGCATATTTTATACTTAAGAGCATAGTTTTCTATATATTACACTAAAAAGCATAATTTTGCATATTTTTCACTTAAAAAATTGCATACGCAATAACATTTTCTACGTAACTTTCCACTGGAAAAAATTTTATTTTGATGTCACATACGTTTTTTTAAATCCGATTTCATAATAACTTTCATCTTATAAATTGATAGAAATTTTGTAATTTCCTGATACAATGGAAAGTATTTTTTAGCAATTGCTAATGTTTATTTTTGAATATTTGGTGCATATTTTCCGATTTTAAGAGAATTTTTATATCATATTTTTGACTTCCCTGTTGATCAGTAATTTCGTTCCATCAAGGAAATACTACGTTACAATTGGCTTAAACAAACAGAAATCGACTATCTCTGTTTTTTAGTCTCCTAAAATCTTTGCCAATATTTGGTAAATGATCTGACAATGTCTCAGTATTTGATTAAACATTTCCCATTGGGAAGTAACAACAATATTAAAAGAATACAAGACGATAATGAAATATAAATAAGAAAATGCAAAGAATATTACAAAACACATATACAATAAAGTGTCAACAGTAATTTATATAAAAATAAAATAAACCCCTTTTGAAAAACACATACACTTCAACACATGAACAACAACACATCGATTTGACATAATGTAAAGGATATAAAAAAAAGTTTTGCTAATATTTTGATGTATGACATGTCAAAATATCAACATCAACCATTATACGTGTACAATATGATGATAACGTTTGAAAACTCATTCATAAAGTAAGTGCCAACATTTAAAAGGATCTTGCCAGCAAAAGTGCTCTTCCCCTTACTAAAACAACAGTGATGGTAGTGTAAATAAGTTAATAAAGAAAAGTACCAAAAGAACATCAGCACCAACAACAAAAGACAAAAAAAGTAAATAAAAAATATATTAAAAAAAGAAAAGTCCTCTTTCATTTATATTTCCTTAAGACACAGAAAGCACTATACCACACAATGGGGCCAAACCCACAATTCTTGGTAATAAATCTGTATCTCCTAAACTATTGGTGGAATCGAATTGAAATGTATGGGAGTGTTGCAGAGGAGGTATATGAGAGAAAATTTGTTTAAGAATATTCTGTAATTTGTAATTCGTCTAGACATGAAAATGTTTAAAGTCTGCACCCTGACATTAGTAGGACAATTGGCTATTAAAAAGACAAATATATGTAGTACTATTCCTTCATTTTTTTCTCAAAGTTTTTGTAATAAAAAATTTTTTTCTTTACATATTACGAAAGACAAGGCTTTTTCGACCAATGTTGGATGTAGGTTTCAAACCTAAATCAATTTAAAATTTCTTTATTAACCATTTACTAAGCCTTATCTTGCGAAATATGTAAAGAAAAAATTTTTATTAACAAAACTTTAGGTAAAAGTAACCATATTTTTTCTTTATCTTGCCAACCACTTCACAGAAATATAAAAATCTTTAAAATTGGACTTGTTTTGTAAAAGTATGGATTTTTTAAACTTATACATACTCGAGGTAGTCGACTTTGACATTTTGTAGCTTATCTCATGCCCAGGTCCTCCTCTACAACTCTTCCATACATTTCAATTCGATTTGACCGGTAGGTTAGGAATTACAGATTTATTACCAAAAATTTTGTGTTTGGCCGCATTGTGCACCATCAACAGCAACAACAATAATAGAAAAGTAGCAACAGCAGCAAGCTCTTTTATTACTTTCCGTTTCTTTTTAAAAACGATCTAAACATACATTTTTACAAAAACACTTTTCTTGTATGTGTGAGTGTATATGTGTTGATTGTTTTGTGAACAAATGTTCGAAGAAAAATTACTTTTTAAAAAGAACAGCTAAACGCCATCAACAAAAAACGATAACAATGCTTACACCATCAACAGTAGCAGCAACAAAAGCTCTGAACACACATACACACAAATATGTTTTCTTACATGTATATATTAGTGCTTAGTTTACACACTCATACAAACATTTTTACTCAAATGTTCCTATATGGCAATTTGTTTTTTAACACCTTTTTTTCATTACAGGCTCAAATGTCAAAGAGGTGCCGAGTATACTTACCATTGCTTTCACTCAGCCAGCCCAAGAGCCGTTTAAGTTCTGTTGTAAGAGGAAGAGAGTTAGTGTGTAAAGTTTTAGAGTAGAGGCATATTAGTATTTACTTGATTGCCGTTTAATATCCTGGCAATTTTATACACAATGACATTTAATGCTGTCAACACATAATATTTCTTACATCATGTTATAACAGCAACAACTATCTACAAATAGATTTCTTAAACAGATGCTATAGAGAGTGATAAATGATATAAAACATGATTTATTTCTCTATGCGTGTGTGTTAATGTATGAGATTTTTTCTTATTTTTTGCAATGGTATAATATAATGAATTTTAAATAAAAATAAAACTCTTAATATAAATTATATTCTATTACTATAAGTTGTGGTACTTATTTATGATACTGTTATTAGTTGGTTTAAAAAAAGAAGATTTTAGATGAATATTTAGATAGAGGATGCTATTGAGATCCCTACCAAGTGGCATATATTAGAAAAATATGACAAGTTTGTGTGTTATATAAGTTTTTTATTAAGCTTGTAAATTCATTACTTCTTGCGTATAACCCCATAAACTCCGCATGTGAAAAAGTCCATTCGTCCCCACAAATATCTGTCTAAAATTTTCTTTATATTTTTTCAATAGAAATAGGTTCCTAAACAGTCAAGATATAAACTAACGTAAGGTTAAGAAAACCATATTTTTTTTAAATATGTCGGCGTGGCTGCCAAAAGTTGGCACTTTCGTGAATCAGTTGATCCCATTTGTAAGAAAAGTATATCCTTTTAAATATTATTCTTTAAAAAAAAAGGACTGCGCACGAAAAAATCGTACATAAAAAATTAGTGCCGTTAATTTGTTTGCATTTGTTACTATTTTCAGTAACTATCAGTATTGCCAGTTTATCCTTTTTGACTCTTAATATTGCCTTAGAAAGGCTGCAATGTTAGTAATCCAACAACGAAAAAAATAATTTATATTTTGGAAAATTATACATTTAGTAATTTTTGCTTATTTATTCGCACAAAAAAATCGAGATTATTTATATTTATATTTATTTATATTTATATTTATATTTATATTTGTGGTCTTACTAAATCGATTATTATATTTACTTTTTAATATCCGTAGAAACTATTTATAAATATATTTTAAAAAAGAGAAAAATGTAAAAAAGGGAAAAATCACAAAAAAAATGGGAATGCTTAATCAAAAAGAAATTCAAGAAGTTCATAAATTACGAGAAATCCCTTCAATAATTGGGTCATTTTTTTAATGAAATATAACCAAAATTTGTATGAACATTTTATGAGTGATTTTTAATTTGATCATTTTGTTAGCAGCCGTTCTATGTTTTATTTTTAAATTTATTGTAATATCTTTATACAAAAAAATATATCAAAAGCTAATGAGAATTAAAAAAGAAAAATAAGTTTTTAAATAAAAAATATTAGATTTTTTCTGACCTTATTTTTTGGGGCATTTAGAGTTGTTAGGAGTGCAGGTGAATTGGGAAATTCAGCTTTTTTGAATCATAAAAAAATACAAAAAGATTATCATTCCCGTAAGGACCCCTTATTAACGAGGAAAAATTTGATTTATAGACTGCAGTATCACAGACAAAATAATAATATATAAAATAATTTTAAGAGAAATTTCTAAATCTCTGAATGTAATGCGGCTCATTCTTCAAATTGCTTTATATTAAAGTTAAAAAATAGCGGGGCTAATGCAAAAACTTTCCTAATAGAAATACTAGAAAAATATGAATCCAAAAGAGAGGACAATAATTATTGAGACACATTTTTTTCAAATATGAATGCTGCCAAAAGGGTGACAAAAGGAGTTTTTACAAAATCCTAGCCATGGATTCCATACCACACATGTTAGGGGAAATGTATCAGATAAATATCGTGTAAAAAATCGAAATTATCGCATAAACTTTTAGTCTAACAAGACCTTTGTACATGTGGGGAAATAAGAACTTTTTTCATTACAAATGACACTTTTAACACAGAAATGTGTACAAATGAGTATCGTTAGAAAAAATTGCTTCCTATCATGGGAAAAAACAACGAAATCTTATTTATTGGCCTGATTTCTCTTCTTTTTAGTGCAACAAAAAATTATCTGAGTAGTATCAAAAAAATTAGTGTTGTTATATACCAAATGAGGCCAATCCACAAAACTGTCCACAACTCAGTGCACTTTAAATGTATTGGATTACAGTAAAAAATATTTAAAATAAAAAAAGTAAACCCATTCCAACAAGAATGTAATCCAAAATACAATAAAGCTCTTATGGAGGGTATTCAAGAACATATTTAATGTTTTATTAAGAAGGAATAAAAAATTATTTTTTCTTTTAAATTTAAAACTTGAGCCTTTAACAAAATCAAAATTTCAAAATTTCAAAAATTGTATGCACTAAAATTTTCATGCACAGTTCTTATATAAAAATATCCTGGGTAAATTTTAGTTATTAATTTATTTTTATAAAAAATGTTCACTGGTTGGTCCAGATTTTGTTTTATAACAGTTTTATTTATCTTTTTTTTCAGTGAATTTTGTGATATTTAGCTTTGTGATTTAGACGTAAGATTGTTGACAGTCGCACATAGCTAAATTTCATGGGGACCAAAAAACAGTTAAAAAAAAATTAGGCCCGGTATTATACTGCTCACTTAGTGGCAGAATCGTACTTAAGTTTTTAAAATTGTTTTATGGTTAAAAACTTAAATATTCTTTTGCCATCTCTTAGGTTTTCTAGGTATATATATAATCAATTAATTTTCAAAAGAACTTCGAACTTTTAATACTACTTTAAAAAAATCCATTTTCTCACCCGAAGTATAATTTTATAAAGAAGTTCTTTTAGATTTACAAAAATATTTAAAAATAGAAATAGAAAATCAGACAAAATGATTCTTTGAATAATATATTAATACTATTTACCCTTACATTCACAAAAACTTTTTATATCCTTGGGATATGCAACGTTTTGCTCTATTATATTTAAATGGCAAAGTAATTGCTAAAGTAATTTTTTTTCGTTTTATCAAAATAAAAAAAAAACTTATAAAATGCCGAACTTCACATTTACAGCAGTAAATTTAGCAAATTTTATCAGACTTAAAGTTTTCTTCACATTTAATTAAACTTTAACAAACCTTACATAGTTAATTATATTTACAGCTTTCTAAAGCCTTTTATTAAAAAAATCTTGACAAACAAAAAATCATAAAAAAAAGTAAAATAAGTATAACGTGACTTTGTAAATGACTCACTTATTTATCAATGTTAATGCAATTGAATACAGATTTTTTTCTATAACTTAAATAAGTAAATAGAAATTTATAAAAAAAATGAAAAATATTTTCTACATAAAGAATTTTTTTCTTGCTAAACTTACAAAAAATTGTATAATGCAAAAGTTAAAAGCAATTGGTGAAGGTATGCAAGTTATAGTAAAAGAGTGAAATAAATTCAATGGAAGGAAACTCTCTCTGTTCTATTTTTACACATAATAAAAAACGTAGTAAAAAATGGTTTATCAAGAAGAAAATGTTGATGATGATGAGTATCAAACATACATACATCATTCATGCATTACAAATGCTTGTTTATAAAAAATATTGAAATGTTTCATGTGTATAGTTTTTTTTACATCTATAGCATAACTTTAGGAGTCAAAACAAGCATATATTATCATTATTACACATACAAGCGTATATTTGTTAACATGGTGCAGTTTTTTTTTAAAGTGCTAGATATTGCTTTTAGAAAAAAGCAGCTTTAAAAATATATTTTTTTTTTCTTTGGAAGAAAATATAGAGAAAAAAGTAAATAAACTTCAAATTGTAAATGTCAAATACAAGAAATTTAGTTTTCTACACAAATTTTATAAATAACATTCAATGCAGATAATCATGTTTTTAAATATACTTTCTTTGATATGTAAATCTAGTTGATTGAATCTATATAAAGAAAATATGTTTAAAAAATTTAATTTTAACTTTAAAAGTAAAAAAGAAATATTCTATCAATGACATTTTACTAAGCAAAAAACTTAACAAAATCCACAATTTTTATCATAACATCACGTACATTGTATGTTGTTTTTTTTCTTTAATTTTTTGTATACAACAATATTTTAATAATTAAAAATTCCAGCACATTTTAATGGTTTTCTCAACTAAATATTCATATATATATATTTTTTTTTCTTTTTTTTATTTCATTTATTGTCTCTCGAGTGTTGTGTTGTGATATTCATTCTCCTGTTGAAGTCAGGTATGAAACACTTCGAAAGCTAAAGAAAAAAAGAACCTAAAAATAATTTAATACTTTTGCCAAGCAAATACAAAAGCTATATATGCATTTAAATATGCAAAACACCTATCTACTTCATAATCAATACATAAATTTATAAGTACCTTAAAGTATTTATAGAAATATAGAAATAAATATGAATAATAAAACGAGAGAAATAAATATCGAAGAAATATTATACAAAGAATTTTGTATAAACAAATATTAAAGATTGTTATAGTCCTAAATAAAGAATACAAAGAATAGAAGGTGACTCTTTTTCGTACAACATCAAAATATGTATTTAGCACAATACACTTTTGCACAATTATATAACCGTTTTTAATTTTTGTACACATTTTAGTGTATTGTAGCTCCTGAAACACACTTTATTTTACCTCAAATATAAAAATTATTATTATTATTATTTTTTTTTTAATGTTGAATTTAAAAATGAACGAACAAAGTTGCTATTGTTGGTTTTCTGGCAGGCCTTCCTTTCATTGTATTCTTTGGTCTTAAATGTTAGTAATATTTAAAAAAATAATAATAATAGGATTAGAAAATAACGTTTAAATGTTTTAAATATAAAATTATTGTTACTTTTTATTAATTCCAGAAAGATTTTCATTTAATCAAAGTATTTTTTTATATTTGTTATAAATTGGTGCTAAAATTTTATGTAATTTTTTAAATTAATTTAAAATTCAAATTATAATCCTAAAAATTTATTAAGGCTCTCACTAACACTACTGATGAAATTAGATATACATATGTAAATCTATTTTTAAAAAAATATAAGCTTTTCATAGAGAAAAAAAAGTCATTAATTATAGTGAACTTAAAATTCTGAGTCGATATAGCTATGTCTTTCCATCTATCTCACTGAGAGTTGAATTTGAAAAAAATAATGATTCTAGGTAACAAAACATTAAATAAAGCATCATTATCTGTTTAAAAAATCTTCAATTTTTTTCACTCTATGTGTATTTTACCGTCAAAGTCACAGGAAAAGCTGAAAAAAGTAGCTTTTTACAATAGAGTTGTTAAGCATGTGTATTTAGAAATATATTTACGTATTTTTAGTTACAGTTAATGTTGTTTTTTAATATTTTTTAAATCGGTCCAAAAACTAGTATTTTCTACTTTTATATAAAACTTCAAAAACTTTATAAACGAACTTGGGTGAAAATAAAAATATTTAGAATAAATTGAAAAGTAAAAGTACATCAAGTTTTGTCATATTAGAGTTTTATATGGAAACTGTAAAATTAATAAATAAATGAAAATTATTTTTACTAAATGCTACATTTATTTTGTATATAGGAATTATGAACGAAATTTAATTCCGCGAGAGATTCTTGTATAAAAGGTATGATCAATTATGGACCAATCCTCATGAAATCTGGTAGTATGATTTTTACTAAGATAGAACTCATCAATGATTTTTTTTTTTTTAATATATGGATGGATATATTTAAGACATTTATATATATTTTAATCAATTGTGTTACATTATTGACTGAAAATAGGCTCAAGTACCAAATTTCATAAAGTTACCTTTAAAACTGCGAACTACAGATTATAAGAAATTATAGCTTTTGATGTATGGATTATCGGATGAATAGAAGTTTTCGCTAAAAAAAATATATAAATTCAAAAAGTATTTTTTCGATGTACTAATAAGCTAGTTATGGCAACAGAATTAAAAACAAAGCCCTATACAACTTCCCCGAATTAAGCGCTATTTTTGGCGATTCTACCCCACCGTACATCTGTAGGAAATATTTTCACATGTTTGATACTAAATCGTGTTAAATGAAATTTACGCAGATTATTTGTTATTTTTCTAAGCAGTTTTCTATGAAAAATCATCTAATTTGGTTCAGTGGAAATAAAGTTCTAGAACAAAATCTGTAGCTCTAAAGAATTTAAAATTTTCAAATATATTTTGGAATATGGCAGAATTAAATAAAATTTGAAAGTGTGCACTACTAATTAGTAAATTAACTAAATTTATGACTTAAAATATATATATATATATATATATATATATATATATATATATATATATATATGCCAAAATATGACCCAGAAGTAGGAACAGGAAACTGAAGGGAGTCCATAGCTAATTAGTGTTCTATTGCTAATTAGTAAGTTAACTAAATTTAATGACTTAAAAAAGTATATATATAAACCAAAGTATGAGCCAGAAGTAGGAACAGGAAATTGAAGAGTTTCAGAATTTGGTGTGCTAAAATATTGAATTAAACATAGACGATGCTACAGTGGTATAAAGTAATGTTTTACAAGTAATAAAATAATTTCCAAAATAAGATACTGAGTGATTGATAGAGGATATTTCAGATTCGCCACAACCTATTATAGCATTCTCGCATGTGTTTTTTGTCTGCAAAAAAGAAATGTAGAAATTTTTGTAGAAATATCACTTCATGAAGTATTTTATTACTAGAAGTTCTTTTGATAATTTATGGAGCCATTTCTTTAAAATACACGCAAATGAAGATATCTCTTCTTGTTGTTTATAGAAATAAAGAACGCACTTATATTTTGCTATTATAAATAAAACATCAAGTTGAAATAAAAAATAAACTCCAGGAAAATAATTTAAATTAAAAAGATAAAAATAAACCAGCAACTTATACGACATAAAACTGCTAACATTTTATACCAATACACTTTAATGTTCCTTATAAAAAATATTAAATTATATTGATAATATTTGCTGGGTTATAAATGTTTGCCAGCAGTGTATGATTATTTTTCAGACTACGTAACCAAGAACATCTCTGTGTGTTTTCTTAGTTTATTTTGTTTGATAGAGTTTATGAGCCTCAGGGGTAGTTGAAATCATGTTTAGAATTATTAAGTGGGTGGCACATACTTACACGCATTTATTCAACACTCTTTTATACTAACATAAATACAAACAAATAGACAAACCAACAAACAGATAGATAGATTTTAAATGTACATATAGGGTATATGTATGTATGTATGTATGTATGTATTTATTTAAATCTACAAAGATCGTTTATTATGTATGTGTTGTTATTATTATTGTTGTTTGATTATTGTCTTTTCCTACCTGGTCTTAACTACATGTTTTATTTTTATTTTTTTTTTATAAATCCATAGATGTCAGTTTCGTTTTTTTTTTTCGCTTTTTTTAAAAGGAAACCTTACCTTAAAAGGAAAAACGTACGAAAAATGTAATGAACCAAACGTGCCAAAATTACACAATTATAATGTTCGAAATGTGTGTATGATGTCGTCATAATATAAAAGAGAATACTTATATTTTATTGTTACTTTTTAAAATAATTTTTATTATAATAAATGTAATAATGCTTTAAAGAAATTTAAAATATAATTTATACATATGTCCTAAATGAACAAGTGGAAGTGTTATATTCGGCTGGACCGAATTCCTTATGCCCTTCACAAAATCTATATTTCATAAATATATAAACATATTGGTATTATCTCTCGTACAAATTTTTTTGCTATAATCTGAAAATATACTTAATATTTATAAACTGATGTTAACCATGACATCGGAAATTTTTAACATAAAGATTCCACTTAGGCGTATGACTTAGGGAGATTGCTCAAACCATCTGTGTTGAAGAGTTAAATAAAGAAGTGATATACAAAATTGTGAATTCCTTTTCAGTTTTCTGCAAAAAATTTATTTATTTTTTTTTTCGAAAAAGATACTTTAGAATTAGATTTTTTAAACTTGAATTAGCTATATTAAAATTTTAAGAATTTTTAACTTTGGGACTCTAAGACACAATTCCACCAAGCAAAATATGCTACTAATTATTAACGCAAACACTTAAAACACAATTACAGTTATGTGATAATATTTTAAGAAAAAACATCTCACATACTCAGATTTACTTGTCAAACACCTCCACTAGACTATCTATATCCATGGAAGTTTTGTTGAAAAACAATTAGATGTACTCCTCATATATATATGTGAATAGTATAAAAATCAATTTACAACACTATATGTTGAATATATAGTAAATTAGAATTATAATAGAAAAATAGAATGTCATATGGTGTATTCAAAGCTAGGAATTTGAAGTGTTGCTATGGGTTCGAATCCTGGCGAATAGAAATGTAATTTTTATTTAATAAATTTCAAAGAAATATTTTTAATTATATATATTTTTTTAATTATATTATATATATATATATATATATATATATATATATATATATATATATATATATATATCTGTTATATATATATATATATATATATATCTGTTATATATATATATATATATATATATATCTGTTCCTTAATCTGACATTTAACAACTTGATGAATTTCATATGCCATATATGTGTTGATAGAGAAATGTATTTATTGGACTATGGGCTTCAAAAATCCATTTCCACATACAGATGCACAAAAAGATAAAAAGACATATATTATCCAGTCATATTTAATCATAACAATCACGAATATTTTTCAATTTGAGGCCATGGATGTATATATAAAAACTTTCGTATAAAAGACAAACTTATAAAAATATATGTCAAATTTAATAATAAGTTAATATTATGCACTTTGCAATTAAAAATACAAACTTTTAATACATAGTCAAAGTACTCACACAAAAATTTTTCTTTTTGAAATTTTTATATTTTTTCTTTTACGTTTACACACAAAATTTCACTTCTTTAATTGCCATGATTTGTTTTTATTTTGAACAAAACGAATTTCGAAGTGCAGGCAAGTTTGTTCGCTTTGGTATTCTCTCTCGCTCTCTCACACGAAATGAGAATTTCAGAAAGAAAAATTGCCTTGTGTAAATATCCTTTAAATTTAATCTTATAACTCAAAAATCAAATCATTTTTAAACTATAAAGTTTAAAAAAAAAAAAAAAAAAAAAAAACTTTAATCTTTAACCTTTATTAAGAGCTCTAAGATCAAAATTGAATTTTTCTTCATATTCCTTGAAGTTTATAAACATTTTGCAAATACTATGCTAATAAAGAAAAAAGCTTTCGATTTTAATTTTTGTAAATATGTAAGAGCCCCAAATTAAGACTTAACAACAAGAAATTGTTGACAGCTTTCGTTTTTTACACTTTTCTATTTCATAAAAATTTTTTAATTTTAATGAAAAATAACAGTTTTGTCAGAATTTTAGTGAACATCTTTGAAAAAATGGAAAGTTTTCGTTTTGCTAAAAAATGGTTTTATCGAAGCTTTTGTGAAAAGCTTTAAAGCTTTTTAACTTGAAAATAACTATATAGGTTTAAAGCTTTTGAATTTTAAAATAGGACAAGCTAAATTTAAAATTATAATAATTAATTTGTACAAATTAAATTAATTAAACTTTTTATAATAAGCCTTTTAAAAACTTAAATACAACTTAAATCTTAATTTTAAAGATCAATATTATCGTAAGAAATATCAGTTAAATCCGAAATATTTACAAGCGATTTTTTAAACTTAAAAAAGATTCCTTCAAATAATCGTTTTTAATAAGGAATTAATGGAAATCACTAGGAAATTTCATTGTAGACAACAAATATCTAGCAATAATTAAAGCTTAATTATAAAGGGAGCTTTTAAATTTACATTAACGGGGCAACCAAAAATATGTTTTAAAAAAGTGTTTTATGTGCATACAAATGCTCTTAAAATTGGAAAATATGCTCTTAAGATAACAAAATATGCTCTTAAAATATAATTTTTGCTGTCTAAATTTTAATTTATCTATTATTGATGCTAAAAATAGTTTGATTTTAGTTAGCAATTGCTAAAAATATTTTATTTTTGCACTAAAAAACATTCATATCAGGAAATTAAAAAGTTTCTATATATTTAGAAGATGAAAATTATTAGAGAATCAGATTTAAAAAATATATGTGTGTGACAGTAAAAAAGAATTTTCACTAATAAACAATTCTGTTGGGTGTAAAATATGCAAAATTTTTCTTTTAAGTGTTAAATATGCAAAATTATGCTGTTTAGTGTAATATATCGTAAATGTGCTAACTAAATGATGTTATTTTCAATAACTTTTCAGGAAGGCTAAAAAACTGTTTCATTTCGCTGTTTTTTCGTTATCTCGCAAAATTTTGCCAAAGTTAATCCGTTTGTGAATGGGCTTAGTAACTCAATTAATACATGTTATAAAATTTTTGAAAGATTTTCAATAAAATTAACGGTTTGCGAAAAATTCTTAACTTAGTAAAGTGCATCGATTTGTGTGAAAACGAAAAAGCTGGGCCATTTTTAAAATACCTGTAAAAATATGATTTTCGATCAACACTGGACACAGCTTTTAATTTTTGATAAAACGAAATACAGCATATAAAAATTAGTACTCTCATGCCACTGATGCAAGTAATTTATTACGTATGATTTTGATGGCCTAGTTCGATTAATATGGCAGAATATTGGCAACTGAATAATTTTTTCCACTTCTATCAAATGTGTTAATTGTTCAATTTCAATTATTTTTGTTAATATGTGAAAAAGTTATTCTAATAAAGAAATAAAATAGAAGTTTATATGGGAGGCACTTAAACTAAATTTTCAATAACAAAAAAAAAAAAAAAAAAAATACTAATTTTTTTCAAAACACATGTATTTTGTAGTGGCATGAATAAGGATTTTGACAATTGAATTAGGTTTTTGTCTCTCACATAAACTTCTAGCTGTATTCTATGGCAGAAACGATATGCAAAAGTATGCTCCTAAAAATAAAAATAAAATAATATAAAATAAAATAAAATAAAAAAAATAAAATAAGTATTTTTTATGAAAATATAACAAAATATGCTGTCAAGCCAAAAATATAAAAAATATGCTGTTATGACCAAAATATGCAGAAAACAAAATGCTATAACAAATCGATGCCAGAATTTTTAAAACTATTTGAAAAAGATAGATAACTAACAGTTTGGTTCATTTAAAGTCCAAGAAAAAATATGATTTTGCATATTTTTGGTTGTCCTGGTTATTAATTAAAAAGCCTTTGTAGTATAAGCATTTACAAGAGCTTTCTATACTTTAAATTATATATAAAATAAGCTTTAAGTTTTTACTTTCTATAGTTCTTAATTCCAAAAGCATTTACGAGAGATTAATTAAACTTGAAACTATTTAATAAAAAGGTTTTGTTTTTAAATTATAAACTTTTTTTTAAATACCACAGTGAACTGAAAAAATAGAAGAAAATGGTACAATAATGAAATTTCGTATATATGTATGTAAATATTGACCGTCTATTTATAAAAAGTTTCTCAAATTTAAAAAATTTCTTATATTTTGTTTGTATTCAATTCATAATTTACCAAAAATACGTTCTTTTAGATATTAAGTTTTATAAGTATACACATAACTATTGCAACACTCAGATATTAATTATGCTATTTTTTGCATAAATTATTTACTTTTTATCAATCAGTGTTGCCATAGTGTTTTTTTATAAAATAAAAATATTTAAATTTTCTTTACTTTTTTAATCTTTTTTTGACTTTTAATCATTTTTGTTTACAATTAACTTTATTTGAGGACGATTTCTTATTATATTTATATTATTGATTCTGTAAAAATCAACCTAGATATGTATTACAAAAATTAAAAATTAATCATATTTAAATAAGAAATTACTGGTTACATAATAGTTATTAATACTGTTGTTTTGATTTGTTATATTTCGGTGAACTGTTAGTACAGAATTGGAAGGAATTAAAAGTTTGATCACTTGTTTTTTTTTCGTATTTTATTCATTAATTCTAATAGAATACGATTGTTCTTAAAGGAATGCATTCCTCACAATTATACATCTGTAGTGCCCTATAACTTTAATATTTTCAATAGACAAAATAAAAAACTTGAAACATTTAATACAAAATCCGTAATATAGAAAATTTTTTAAATTAGTTCAAAAGTTTGCACAGAAAACACATATAGTTTAATATGAGCTATATAGGAAATATTTTAAAATATGGAACATCATTCTAACATAGGTTGTTTTCCACTGTGCCTTTTTTCTGGTCATTTAAATTTGACAACATTTTAAAAGGTTTTTTATACTTTGTACAAAGCTATACCATTTTTTCATAGTGTAGAAGTAAATATTTCATATTTTTATTTGTATTATTGTTTCTTATGGGATTTTTAATATATTTAATTAATAAAAAATACCTAAATATCGAAAACTGAATTTTATGAAAATCACTTGAAAAATTCTCTCATTTTCATTTTATAGTCGTTATATTTCATGCAGACTTATTGCACAATAAAAAACGTGACATAGCTTTAATGCTGAAAGTCTTAGTTATTATTTGATGTAAAAGTTTTTATTAAATTCTAAAAGAATTGACTTTTTCCACTAGGCATTTCATTGTGAGTACGTAAAAATCATATTAATTTTTTGATTTATATTAAAAAGTTTTAAAAAGTTCTTCATCTGACCATCATTATTTGACTTTTTTATAGCTTCAATTTGTTATCTCTGTTTGTATGTACTATTTACACTAGACTCAATTAAATAACTTTTTTATCACAAATTTTATGTAAATTAACCAAATTATACAAAATTTTTATTACATTTTATTAACAATATTTGTCTATAACATTTTTTCTCTTCTGCTCTTCATTACAGGTAATTGTCTATCCATTGTTAAAAGAAAAGTTTTGTCGTTTGAGCTTAAGTCATAAAAGAAAAATATCACACAGCACTATAAACAAAATGACACTAATTTTTATAATGTAAGGTAAGAAAGAAATAAGAAGTCAACATTTAAAAGTTGAAGTTAAAAAAAAAAGAAGGGAACATTTGATTTTTTCATAGAACTTAAAAAACTTACTGAACTATACTATATTTTTTAAAATTTCTTTCTCTTTAGCTCTGTACCAAGATGAGCAGTAAAAAAAAAAATAAATAAATAAAAAAATTTCGTAATAATAACAATAAAATATGAAAAAAGGTAAAATGCCCTAAAAGCATCATAAACTCGCATCATTAAAATGCCACAATACAATAATATAAACACAAAAAAAGGAACAAACAGCCAGAAAAATTGCCAAACAACCGTCGAGACACACATTAAGTCAGAGATTCCCACCTCCTCATGCTTCACGGACCCTCTTAGAATTTATTGTTTATTTTTTTCGCGGACCCCTTGACACATTTCGATTTTTAGTGTTGGAGAAATTAAAATAATAAAAACTCAAAATGTATTCATTTAAAAAAAAATCGCGTTACCAAAATTCATTTCTTTATTAAATATAAAAAAAAAATAATCTTTTAAAGCTCATAAATAATTAAAAAAAAATATCAAAGGCTTTATTCATAATAAAACTTTTAAACTTTTTGAAATTTTTTCTATTAAGCTTTGATCAATTTAAAATTTTTATTATGAATAAGGCAGTAAATATAATAAAATGTCTTTGTTTTTGCTATTTTTTTAACATTGGGAAAATTATCTGAAAAAAATTTCTTTCATCTATAGGAAAGTTGAATGAATTACGAAGTAAACTTGTTTGGCAAGAGTTGGTTTTAAGCTCCAGATAATATCGAGAAAATTCTTTTCATATGTATGTTCTTTTTGAACATCAGATGAACCCAAGATAGCACTCAGCAGCGGAAATGACAAATACTTTGGTAGAGGAAATTGCAGATATCTTTTTAATAGGGAAATTTTGCATATAAAAGCACTTATTGAATCAAATTCAGATAATATATTTACTTGTCTTGTAGGTTACGATTACACTATGCAACAGTATTTTGATGCGGAATCATTCTATATGCATTTGGTAGCATTTGGTGAGTGTAATAAACTCTCCAAAGTATTTTTCGCTGGTAGGCAACATTTTTGTTTTATGACCATCAAAAGTATTGTTTGTTTATATAAAATTAGCATGAGTAGTTAAAGCATCTAACGGAGAATATTTCATTGGAACTTTCAAATCATCTCTCTCTCTCTCTCATTGTAAGAGGTAATTTCTAGTCCGTTTTTAAGATAAGACATAAAAGTCGATTAATGGGTTAAAATGTTTTACAAAAATTTTATACGTTGAATTTCACTAGGGGCCACTGAAGTTCTAAAGTTCATTTTGTGTAGCATTTATCCAAAAAAGATTAAATTTCATGTTTTTTGCTAAATTTCATTGCCTAGTATAAGGCGTTCATAAAGAAATGTGGGAAAATTGTTAATTTTCTTCTTTAAAAACACATGAATTTTTTACCTTTGGAGACCCCTAGTAAAATTCGACAAAAAAAATATCTGTAGAACATTTTAACACATTACACCCAAGTTTAATCGACCTTCATGCCATTTTTTAAAAAACAGGCTACAAATGACACCTTGTTAGGAGAGAAATATGAATTGAAAGTTTTAGTGAAATATTCCCCGTCAAATGCTCTAACAACTTATACAAAAACAATTGAGCTTAGAACTCTATTTATATTATTTTTTTTGCGACTTCTTCTGCGCATGGTGTTATTTAAGGCCTCGAAAATGTTTAAGATATTAGCAAAATAATATATAAAAATAGTCTTATGTAAATTTTTTATAAAGATCTTAATTTTGTATAAAAGGAAAATGTCTGTTTTTGTCGTTAATTCGTATAATACCTTCATAGCATATCTCCCTTCGAACTTCAACGGACATCGGTATGAAGTAATAATTTGTAATGATCTGCATTTAAATCGACAGATAGGGCTTTAAGAATTTTATTTCTTAAGGCACTATTTTTACAAAATTTACTACCTCTATACTAGTTTAAAGGGTTTAGTAAACAATAATCCTTTATTTATTTCTGCAATAAAGTAAAAATTTACTTTAATTAGAAACATCAGTCGTTTCATTAGACTTAAGGCCATCAATTGTTTTTTTTTTTCAGAGTTATCTGACAGATGGATTCTCATAACTTAATACTAAAACAAGGCTTAATTGAAAGTTCACCAATTGCGTGTGGTTTCTTTGCTTTTGCTATTAGCATTGATATATTGTACGAAACTTCAATAGATTTTTTTTTTATATCCAAATGAAATTCACCGTAAAATCCAAGTTTGGAATAATTATATATACCGAAATATACAAAAAATATATCATGTACAATAATTCCATACATATTTTTGGCCTTTCTCTCGGATCCCCCGAAAGGCTGTCCGTAGCAACTCAATTTGGGAAACCTTGATATGTGTGGTGGGCGCTAAAATGGGCGAACCACGCCCATTTTTGGTTTCCAAATACACGCGTTTGTTTAAGAGATATCAACAGAAACGTATGAACTGAAGTTACAACTGACACCCCATGTTTCCAGTATTTCGCCCATAGCTTTTTTATTTATTAATCGATTTTTCCCATTTTCAATACCAAGCAAACCTTATATAAGATAAATATTTGAGCCAAATTTTGTCCCCATTGGAGGTCCCCCTCCCGAGTCATATACTGCTTTAAACAGACAGACAGATGGGCAGACTCAGCTAGATGGACTCAGAATCTTACCAGGAGCCAGAATATATATACTTTATGGGATGCTAGATGATTTTTGCGAGATGTTGCACGCGGAATGATAAACACAATATAACGCCCATAATTTTTTTATGGTGGTTATAAAAATAAAAAAAAAACTGATAAAATTTTTTCAAAAACGTGTATAGAGCGTATGAGAGTTTACATTATTTATATGTATGTGTAAATAACGTTTAGCATTTTTTTTGTATATTTCTTATAAACATTTACGTATATGTGCTTGTATTTGTGTTAGTTAAAATTTACTTATACATACTGCCATAAATGTTGTTTACGGTATGTTTGTATGTTTTTTTTTTTTTATTAATATTTCGTTAGTGTCAAAGTGTGAAAATCCTTTTTTTTTGTTATTTTGTTACACATTGTTCTTTTTTTTTAGATGGTTTTATGAAGTCGCTTTATGCAACGTTAGCTTTTATGATTATGACACCTTTGCACCTTTAAACAATAACAACAATAAGCTGAAAATCTCTTTTTTTTTCTGTTGTTTCACTCTTTATTTCATGCAGAATTTCACAAACACGCTAAATAATTTATTTAATTTTTTTAAAAAGCTTTTTTTGCCAAAAAAGTTATATCGCACATAGGGGCAGCGATATGGAGACCATTGGCAATAAATCAAAAATTAAAAATTAGTTTTATGAAGTAAAAGTTATATTATTTGAAAATAAGCACAATTTTCCGCAAAATGTTTGTTAACAACATCTTTCATCAATGCTTTTGCTTGGTCGTGATGGAAGTTCAAAGTTGACAAAAAATGTATATGTTTAAGTGTATTAAATTGTTCTCTTAAAACATAAATTTGAATCAATAATTAACATGTTATATTTTTATAATAAGTACATCTTTTCTGTGCTAGTTAAGTGAAAACTATATTTAAGAATTTCAAAAATTGCATAAAAAGGTGTTCATAACCTGATATCGCGATGTTTATTTTCGCTATTATCTTCAGTTACATAACCATATTGAATCGCTTTTAATTTGTATTTTAGACATATTGATGTGGGTAATATACATGTGGAAAGTTTTTATATATTATTGAAAATAGAATTTTTATAATTTTCTTTTGTATCTTTTTGTTGTAAACCTCCATAATACTGTCGCCGTTTGCGAAAAGTCGTTGGCGCGAAGAGATTTGTGTTTCATTAAAGCCTGTTAATATTGGTACATAATAGGGTTCATGAGCCATTAAAAAAAGTATACGAATTTGAAGAGATCCTTATATACTTTCATATTCACCAAAGAAAAAATAGGGAAAGTAAAAAAATCTATTTGTATTTTTATTGTTTTTTCATAAGTTTTGTTCGAAAATGTTATTTTCAACTATACCAATAAGTTATACTAAAATACCGCGATTGATTTAATGCTACTTTTGGTGTATCTTTGCCCCTATGTGCACCGTTAAAATCATTTGTCGGTGTGTTTTCGTCTTTTACGTTTTGGCTAATAAAACGAAAATTATTCATATGAAAAGTATTTAATTCCGTTATAATTTTTTAACAGATTTGTCATTTTGGATTATGAAAATTGTTGTGAAAAAAAACAACAGGAATTAGTTTGCATAAGGATGGCATGAAAAGTAAAGAGAAATTATTACAAAAGTTGCTTTGGCATATTGTGATTATATTTTATATTATATATATATATATTATTTTATTATATATGCTTAATTTTTAACATTTTAACCTGATCTTTCAATTATAGATTTAATACGATTTTCAGCATTTTTGTTTAACCTGCAATATATGCAATATATTTCGTGTTTTAAAATTCGTACAAAGAGTTCAAAGTATGTAAATGTTTTTATTTTTCCAAAATTTCTATAGAATATAACGCACAGAATTTAACTCATTAATATAAATCATGAGAAAATTGATATTAAATTAATTATAAAGCTTTCAAAGTATAAGCCAAATTTGAACTTTTTTAGGATTAGATTTTTAATCAAAGCATTTACTAAAGCTTACAGGGAGCTTTTAAACCTACACCCTAAAGTTATCAATTTTAAAACTTTATAGAGCTCCACAATTCAGATGAAAATAGGACGGTCAAGCGGGGAAATGATAACCCCCATTCAAAGTAAATATTATTTAATGCATATCTTAAGAACCATTACAGAGAAAGTATTAAGATTTTGTGGGAATATTTTTCTTATTATGACTCACAACTGAAGCGGGAGTAATATCCGTCATATAAAGCAAATCTTGATTATCGCATATCTAAAGAACTACTAAAATGAAAGTCTTAAGATTTTGTGGGGTAAATTTTCTTGTTAAGTTCCATAATTAGGATAGGTCTGCAGGTATAGTACCCCCACACAAAGTAAATCTTTATTATAACATATTTAAAGAAATGTTATAGAGTAAGTCTTAAAACTTTCTTGGAATAATTTTGCTACATCACACAGTTAAAAATAAGGCGGGTAGGACCAGGAGAAGGAAATATTAGTTATTGCATCAAAAAGGGAAAGCTAGTTGTAAAATAAAATTTTTCTTTTATAGAATAAACTTTATAAAGCAAAAATTACCTTAGACTCTTAATAACTATCAAGGTTAAAAGCTAGTAAATCTAAGATTTTTTAAAACTTAAAAAAATATACATATAAAATAATTTTTATTCCAAAGCTTAAAAAAATCATATTGATTACAATATTTGTTTGATTTCTTTAAAATGATTTAAATACCAATATTTTGTATTGAAATCTTATCACTTGAGGAGATTTGCATGAAGTTTATATCCCCAAACTATGCTATATAAAATATTTTGTCTGGGTTTTGCTTTTTTTCAAAAGAAGAGAATTGTACATTTCTATGGTTTTTTTTAGAGATTTTCACGTTGATACACGCATTACAACAAACTGTTAAGATTGCGGATTGGTGGCTACACAGTATTAAAATTTAAAATTTTTTAACAGTTGGAAAACATTTTTGTTTAGGATTGTCAAATATCGTGAGTAAATTTTATTTAATTCTACTGAACAGTTTTTAAATTATATCCAATATCTAATCATAACTTTAAGATGCTGAACCAGAAAATGTTTTATAATTATTTTTTTAGACAATCGAATATAGCCAAGAATCTGACTCAATTTAGTTTAATTTACGCTAGTAGTTTGGTCATGAGAATGTTTCTCACAGACAGACAGAGCAGACTTAAGACTTTGTGGAGGTTGAAATGATTTTTTTTTTAGTGTTATATACAAACTGGCAAACAGTAATGTACTCTTCTTTACATTTAGTTATGAGTATAATAACAAGTTTAGTTTAATTTTCGAGATCATAATTTTTTATTTTTGTCGTCTTCTGTTAATCCAAATAAATTGTATTTAATTTATTAAATTTTATTTAATCAATATAAATAAAACGATCGTTTGCATAGAAATTTGTTATTTGATAAGCTCCTAAAAATATACTCTATATTCATATATTTTTCTACAATTATTCTACAATTACCTCCTGTTTAATAAATTTTAACTTTTTGCTTTAAACAAAAAATCACTTTAAAAGACACTTCAACTGGCAAAACAAAACAGCAGGAAATTTTTCCAGTCCATTATTATTTTAAGCAAAAAGAAAGTAAAATATTAAACGAGAAATACAATCCACAACTTTACATAAACAAAAAATTGTGTAGCATACTAAAAGGCAGAAATATAAAAAAAGGAAAACACACATATGACAAGCCTTAAACACCCATACAATTTCTTTATACAAAACCAGGTTTTTTTATAGAATTTTATTTTTTGTAGATTACAAACACTATCCTTGCTACACGAAGTCGTATTTTTACATGTATGTGTAAAGTATTAAATTATTTTTGTTTTTTTATAAAAGACTCTATCTATTCTTTATAACATTGTACTCGTTTGTAAAGTGTTTGAGTGTACAACATTTTATTGTATTGCGGAGACTTTAGTCTATCGATTTATTTGTAGGAATGTAAGTCATGTCCTCTCTTAGTAGATGCCAATGATGACACTCTACTTGATATGCTGTTGATGAGATGAGTGTATGATGATGATGTTGCTGCTGACGTTGAGATGTTATTGCATGTTGTATGGAAAAGTTTTTTTCTTTCACATACTTGGCTGCCAACAATAACAGTAGAACAAAGGCAAAAAACAGATATATTAAAAAATTTATATATATATATATATATATATATGTACATATATTGTCCATACAAAATATTGATGTTTCATTGTTTTTATTTTTTAACTCACTCTACTGTTTTTATGAAGAACAGGCGTCATATTTTTTTAAACTGTTGCTGTTTTTATTGTTCGATCATCATTGTCACAGTTAATCGACAACAGACGTTTTAACAAAATGATATAAAATTGAAAAGTTTTCTATAAAATTTGCAAAGTAAAAAAAGGTAAGCGGATATTTTTAAATGAAATTATTACATTCTTTAATAACACATTCACATTTAAAAGTGTGCATGTAAAATGGAGGAAATATGAAACAGTAAATGGAGGTTTAAAGGGATTGAGAAAAATAAATGATATTCTGGTTTCGGATACCTAGTGAGATATCAAACAGCTTGAAAGTAGTTTTTACACTATCGGAATTCCTAAAGTTCATTA
The DNA here is from genome assembly GCA_932274085.1 of Protocalliphora azurea. NCBI lineage: Eukaryota > Metazoa > Arthropoda > Insecta > Diptera > Calliphoridae > Protocalliphora > Protocalliphora azurea. Next base: position 152,626,060 of record OW026521.1, on the reverse strand, counting down.
TTTATTTGACTCATAAAAGTTTCTAATATATAAATTAGAGGTGAAACTGTTAAATTAAAAGAGTACGAATATATTTACTAATATCTAAGTCAGATGAAAACTCAGACAGTGCACGGTATCACATTTGGCAGTTTTTGAACGACAAAAAAGAGTTTTGGAGATATTGGACTGAAGTTTAATTATCTGTTAGTAGACATGGCCGTTTTTGAATGACAAAAATAGAGTTTTGGAGATATTGGACTGAAGTTTAATTATCTGTTAGTAGACAAGGCCGTAAAAATTCCCGCTAAAAATGGGCGGGTAGAATCACTGCCACTCCCGTACTAAAAAAACAATTTTTTGACATATTTTAATAATATTTATTAAAGAAAAGAATACTTTGCGGCAAGCGTGGTAGAATATAAGCACAACCAAGTTTTGATTTAATTCTTAACAAATTGCTGATATAAGTTACCGTATATTTTTTATAATATTTTAAAAGATCGCAAAAATTCACAAATATAATTTTATGGATTTTTTTTTATATACTAGTCGTATTTAATAGAATGGAAATAGAATTTCCAAAAAACATATATTTTTTAATATTAGGATTTTTTAATCATACCTGCATCTTAATATATACCTGCAGTATATATTAAGATGTATACAGCTAAAGTTAACAAACACTTAAAAACATTAACTATTAAGATTTTATTTTCCTATTTTTGTCGTTTTAATTTGGCTAAACGGGCACTTATAACATAAATTACTTACCAGACTACATTTGAGAAGTCAAATAAAATATATGAAATTTATGACACAATTTTTTTTTTTTTTTTTTTTTTTTTTGTTAGTTATAAAAACCTTTTACTGTGTCTTTTTTGACGAAAACATGTACATGTCACTTTGAGGAGTCAACCCAATATTACATTATGTTTTACAATGAATTTGTTTTCCCAACTTTAGCATTATTATTTTATTTTTAATGCCATATAGTACTTGTATTGATTAATTCTATATAATGGAATATATGTAACAGTTGTTGTATTCCGTGTATTCCAATACACGTTTACTTCATGTACTTCATATGATTTGTTATAGCTCAATTGAGTGTTTCTATGTGTTTGTATATGTGTGTGTGTATTTTTGCGAGTAAATATTGACATCCAAGAGGATGTGCAATAGTTGTCATTATACCTACATGCCTGAATGAATGCTATATATAGTTTATGTTACTGTAGTGTGGTTTGTTTCACATAAACTTTATTCAATTTGTTGTTAAATACTTATATGGGTTTGAAAGTGTGTGTCACTTTATTTATGTGTGTGTATAAGTATATAAGTTTATTATATGTTTCCATTGGTTTTTGTTGCTAAAGTGTTTCTAGGTAAACTAAAGTGTAGTTAATTAATGATACTTTTTTTTTTGTTCATTCGGTTTTGTTATAAAGTATAAAACAAAATTTAATGAAATTTATTATAAAATTAAAAAAAATATTAAAATTATAAAAATGAAGCATACTTTTAGGGATAAATTTTAAGTAGTGGTAATTAGTTTTAGAAAAAAATTGTGTTAAAATATAAATTATTTTTATAGTGGTTTTGTGTGAAAGAGAGAGCATACTTTTAGGTGTTAATTTAAACTTAATAAATTATGCAGCTTAATAACAACAGCAAAAGATTTACAAAAAATTTATATAGTAAAACAAATGCAAATTGTAAAAACAACTTCTAGACATGATTAAAATAGTACATATTTTAATTTTAATAAAACTTTTTCCATTTAAGTTATATTTTTATATTTGTAGGTGAAACATTTTTAATTCTTCCAAAAAAAACTCAACATATTTTTACAATAATAAAATCAAAAAAGTTTTTTCCAGGGTTTTATTCATTTGAAACCAAATTATATTATCAAACCTTTCTCTAGATATTTATCATTAAACTAACGTATTCTCTTTTGCTACATGTAAAAAACCTTGTGTTTAATTTTTAAATTTAAAATTCTAAAAGAAAACATCTGGCCAGTCAACAGGTGGATTTATTTTTTTTTTTTTTTTTTTTTTTTTTTTTGTTAGCAAAATGAGCAAAAACATACGACTTTATAAAAGGAACACATTAATACTTATACTATATAGAACCTACAACAACATAGTGACGCCAACCAACTAAAGTCTAAACCATAAAAAAATTTGTGTTTTCATATTTATTATGCAAATAATGTTTGCATAAGACTGCATATCTTACACTTTCTGCAAATGTGTAAAAGGCTGAATAAAACTCATTTTGTTTTTAGCCCTTTTTTTTGTCTCATATCTTTTTTGTTTTGTTATCTAAATATAATGTCTGTTTTAAACTTAAATACAGCAGAGACTTAAATACTTTTGTGATATTTACAAAACACGTAGAAAAAAGTGGAAAAAATCCTTTAGAATTCTTTTTTACTTTTGCCATAAACTAAACAAGACAAATGTATAATACATATATGAGATGCAAGCATGTTAGAAAATAAAAACGTTCTATTTAAATATTCATATGTAGCATAGAAAAATAGAGTATTAAAGATTCTTTTTTTTTTAATATCCATCAGCACCAAAGAGAAATTGTTTTTGAAATTAGAGAAAAGAAAAAAATATTGGCATAGACTGTAAGTAATTAAATAAAAGTGTAATTGAATTTGCTAAAATAATTTAAGTAAGAGATTAATGTTAAAATGAAACATGCAAAGTTAAGAGATTAGGAGAGTGGGAATTTAAAATTAAAAACCCTTAAGATTTTTCAATTTTACGTATTGAAAAATTTTAAATAAAAACAAAGAATAAAACAAAAAATGAAAAAAAATAATTTTTTACTTTTCATAAGATTTTCAATTTTAAAACTAGAAACATTTGTAATTTGGTTGGTTAATTTATTTATATACTTTTTGATAAGTTGTTAACGGCTAAACCGATTTTTGTTTAAGATTTTTATAGATTATTATTTTTTAAAGTCTTCTTAATAACTTTAAAAATTTTATCTTAAGTTTTCTTAAATTTAACTAAAAAAAAACTAATGCGTTCAAAAAAATTTAAATTCTAATTTTACGAAAAATATAAAAAAAGACTATAAGAGTGAGAAAATTTTATTTATTTTATTTATTTAGCTTCATCGAGATTAGGCCATAAAAACCGAAAATATTGCACGTTTTGGTCCAGTTATTAAAGTTCGGCACTGAAAGAAATATATATTATTAAACAGAAAAAAACATTTTCAGGTGAAGAATTTTTTTGTTAAACAATTTTTATGATCAGATTTTATCAAAAATCGGGTTTTAGTAAAAAAAAAAACTATTTTTTTTTTTTTTTTTTTTTTTTTTTTTTTTTAAAAATCTGTATCATTATAGAAATTTGACTTTTGGTGAAAACTCTTTCTTTCCTTTAGAAAAGTTATTTTGTTTTATTTTTTACTTTTGATTTGTTGGTTTGACGGTGTCTTAAATTCGTTCGCTTTGCCCATAGGATGCCAAAAATATCTAATATTTGCAGAAATCACCATGAAAACCTCTTGCTACCAGGACTGACAGATTTGCCAATATATCTGCATTTCGCCGATTTCTTACCATAAAAATAGCAAAATACCAACTTACCGATTTCTGCTTCAAAATTGCCGATTTTTTGCTAAGACATAAACACAGTAATTTTATTTAATTTTGATTGTTTTCGAAAGAGAAGATTTTTTTTAATTAACTGTAATAAAATAAAATAATTCTTTGAAATTGATTTCTTTTATAAGTTTCAAAGATTTTCATTTTAAATTTTAATTTCTTAATCTTTAAAAATTCTAATTAAAGTAGATATACAAATTTGTAAGCGGTTAATTATAGTTCAACAATGTATTTTTTTGAATAAGATTATTCTTGACATTTTACAAGATATCCTTTTTTGCTAAACATAATTAATAACCCAAAAAAGTGTTCCAGTAGGCTAATTGATAGTTAGCTAATCTATCAGCCGGAGGTTCAGTTCCCCTCTAAAATTTTTCTCTGTTTTCATTACAACGGGCTAATAGTCTACGTTATTCTGCTAGGTTAATTAGATTAGAGTGTAATTTGTAATTGTATTGTAACCCAATTTAAATAAAAATAAATAAAATAAAATCCACAAAATTAAGTGTATATAAAGCGTACATATAAAATGTCCGATTTTTTAATATAAAGTGTCAATAATGCCGATATTTTTTTTTTTTTTTTAATTGCGGATTTTTCTTTCAAATTATTGGCAGCCCTGCTTGCCACCTCACTTATTTATTTTATTTTATTTTTTTTTAATTTTTTTAATTTTCTGAGAACTGTCATAGTTAGTGAACACTCCTTGTGTATGTTGCTGCTGATTATTTTCACAGACATTGCCATACAAAATAATCTATAACAAAACCAGAAAATAATTATAAATTATTGTGGAATAAGTTTCTCATTTCACATACATAACAATAAAGGCAGACATATTCAAACAAATATATTAACAATTCAAAAGTAAAAGGATACAATAAAGAGGCCCTTTACAAGGGCTTCTAAAATGACGGCTGGAAAGCGTTATCCAATATTAAAGTTAGCTCAATTTGGTAAAAAGTGTTTTAAAACTATATATATTATATTATATTATATTATATTATATTATATTATATTATATTATATTATTATGTTATATTATATTATATTATATTATATTATATTATATTATATTATATTATATTATATTATATTATATTATATTATATTATATTATATTATATTATATTATATTATATTATATTATTATGTTATATTATATTATATTATATTATATTATATTATATTATATTATATTATATTATATTATATTATTTTTAAATGTATTAAAATATTATAATTTTTGAAAAACATTTCTTTTAATGAAAAGTTTTGGTGAAAATCTTATTGTTTGAGAAACCGGACTTCTTTTATTAATAAATCGATTTTTTGTTAAAAAAAAAAATTTGAAAAATTGAATTTATATTTTTATTTTTGTTGAAAATTATAATTTTTGGTCAAAATTGTAATTTTTGGTGAAAATTAGAATTTTTGGTGAAAGTTACGATTTTTGTTGAAAAATTTGGTATTTTATGAAAAATGGAATCTTTCGTGAAAAATCGATTTTTTAGTGCAAAATTATTTTGAAGTGAAAAATCGAATTTTTAGAGAATATTTGAATTTTTTGGTGAAAATTAGGTTTTTTTTTTTTGTGAAAATATAGATTTCTGGTGAAAATTAGGATTTTTTTTTGTGAAAACACGGATTTTTGGTGAAAATTATAATTTTTGGTGACAATTTGGTTTTTTGGTGTAAATTAGTATTTTTGGAAAAATTTGTATTTTTGGTGAAAATTATAATTTTTGTTGAAAAATATAATTTTTGGTTAAAATTGTAATTTTTGGTGAAAATTAGAATTTTTGATGAAAGTTAGGATCTTTGGTGAAAAATTGGGTATGTTATGAAAAATCGAATCTTTAGTGAACAATCGATTTTTAGTGAAAAATTATATTGAAGTGAAAAATCGAATTTTTAGAGAATATTTAAATTTTTGGTGAAAATTAGTATTTTTTTTTTTTTTTTTTTTTTTTTTTTTTTTTGTGAAAATATGGATTTTTGGTGAAAGTTTGTATTTTTGTTTAAAAAAATCTGATTTTTGGTGAGAAATTTAGTAAAAAATTAAGTTCTGATTTAAAAATTAAATTTTTTGTGAAAAATCAAAATAATTTTTAACAGTATTCAGAAATATATATTTCAGAACACGTTAAATAATGTGTTATTTCAAATAACATATAGCACAATAACTTAAGTAATATATTTTATGAATTGGTTAAATATTTTCTGAAAGAAATCTGCACAAATTATGTATTATTTAAATTTATTACAAAGGAAATTTAGAAAGGCCTTTCATCATTATCCTGCTAGAGAATATGTGCAAGTTGAATGTATGATATGTGTTGCTAATACTTAAACAACAGAAACTTATTACACATTTTCATTACATTTGCCAGATTTTTTTTTTAATTTAAATGTTTATTTTTTATTTTTTTATATATATATATTTTTTTTTTTGCTTTTTCTATTTCAACTAGTATTTGCAGTTTATAATTCTTCACTTCATACCAACACCATCAAGATGATATATAAACGAGTTTAGTAAAAAAATGGAATTGTTTGAAAAATAAAATCAGAACAAAAATATAATGCACATTGTCTACAAGTAAAAGTTGTATAAATTTCAATACGCACATGTGCATATACATATATGTATGTGTGATAACCAGGGAAACCAGAAATATGCAATTGCATGTTTTTTACCGGCCGTTGAATGAAGACATCGATAAAATATTTATCCATTTCAGAACAAATAAAGCATTTTGACATCGATTTTTAAGTGTATATTTATAGCATAATTTATTATTTTTAGATCATTTTTAACCCTTTAGAGCATATTCTGACATTTTAAGGATGGGATGTTTTAACATTAATGGGTACCATTTTATCGCTGAGAAGCTTGACTTGTAGTAACAAGATTTAAGATTTAGAAACAGATTAATTGATCTTATTTAAGCCATTTCTAATAGATTCTCATTAAGGTTATTTTTGAAATGTAATATAGGTTTTAAACTTGCAGAAATAGCATCAGTTAATGTTTTTTTTTTTTTTTTGTTTTTTTTTAACAAAAACAAAACTTTGTTAATTTCAGAATTATTAATAATGTCTATAATTAGATGGACAAGCAATTTGAAGATTAATAAAGTTTTTATGTGATATAATAAAAAAAAAATATTAATTTCAATACAGTTGATAAATTTTAGTTTTGCCTTATTTTACAACATTAGAATATTAATAAAACACTTTGTTTTAATAAAAAACATAACTTTTGTTAAGAAATTGCAAATATTTTTTTTTTCTTTCTTAGATGAATATTTTCGTGTTTTTGGAGCATTAATTTTTTTTTTTTCATTTTAATTTTTTGATGCATATTTAATATACATGAAACACTTTTTAGAGCATATTTATGGTTTCCCTACTGATAACACAGTAAAATTACATATGAATGTATGTATTATATCATATATCTTATAAATAAAATTATGCAGATATGTACCAGGAAAGAGAATAACGTTTTTAGGGTTGGTACTAAATACCTAAAACAAAAGGTACTGGTTTTCGGGCCCAAATAACATATTGAGTAAGTAAATAAAAATTAAAGTGTTCATTTACTAATACTACTATAATGCCAATAAATACTAAAAAAACTTTTTTGTTTTAAATTTTTAGAATTTGATGCAATAATTTAAGAATATTGTGATATTTTTTCTCACAAAGAATGGACTAAAAAAGTTCCATAAAAAAGTCGTTTTCATCGCAGAATATATTTATATAAAACTACAAACTCCAAAACTTTTATTTATGTAGTTGTACATTATGCTTGTATTATGTATAAAAGAAGCAGCTAACACATGTTTGTTTAATATGAAATATTAAAAGAAATAAATAATGCAAATAATATGCACATCTAATAACAAATGTTGAAATATATTGTGCTTAAGATGATGAACATGTTAAGATTGGTCAAAACACAGAAAAGTAATTTGTGTTATTCTGCTATTTATTGTATAATAAAAAAAAACTAGTATATAGTTAGAATTGTAAATACATTTTTGCAATTTAATTTTGCACATTTTTAAAGCATACTTTGAGGTAAACACTAATACTAGAAGTTTTTTAAAGTTAATGTGAAATCATTATTTAAAATAATAACAAAAAAGTTGAGTATATTTAGTATATTTAGTGGAAATAATAAATGAACTATTTTTAAATTAGCAATTTTAATTTAAAACAAATTCCGTTTTACATCTTGATGTTTGTATTTGTAAGGGAACGTTCTATTAAAAATATTTTGAAAGGAATTTTATTATTAAAAAAATATGTATCTCATGAATTTTAACTGTTTGCTAATTTATCTTAAGGTTTAAATATTATATACCTTTTGAAATATATATGTATTTATTTTGCAAAACAAAATTCTGTTTTTCTTTCTTTTAATGATTATTAAGAAGTACATATTTGCTTTTTAAAGCATACTTTTAGGGTTTTATAAATATTAGTATTTTATGATAAATAATAAAATTGTTAAAGAATTATTAAAAATAATAACAGAAAGCTAAATATTTTGTAAATACAGTAAAAATTAATAATATATCACCTTCTTTCAGTGAAGTTTAACAAACCCCTTATCGGATATAACAGGATTTTACATAAGTTTATTATTTTCTTGATTTATAAAATATTGTTCTGGCATCTCTTAAAGTATTTATCTGAATATTTTGAATCTCTGCATGTATGGGAGTCGTTTTAATGATGTCTATCCTCACACAGAAAATAATAAAAATGGACTTCAATTACGAAATTGTTTATATTAATTAAATTTTTGATAGATTTTGCACTAATCACATAAATGATAATATTAATTAACTGAGAATAATTGATTTTGGTTTAAATTTCTAATTAATTTTAATCAAAATAATTAATTAATTAGAATTTTGATTGAATGTTTGAATAGAATCTACTAAAAATTTTATTAATTTAATTCTACAGTTAATTGAATTCTTCCATTATTAAAAACGCATGAATTTTATTATTGTCATTAATTCAATTATTAAAGAAATGTAAATAATAGAAGTAAAATTAAACGAAAGAAATGATAAACCTCAAATTTTATTGAGGAAGTTAAACTATATAGTTTCATCATGGCGTTTTATACGTCTTGTTCGAATCACCGATAATTAAAATCACCGATAAATAAGATTTTTGAAACCTTTGAACTCGTTCCAATAAAGATTTTCATTTAATCATTACGACCTAAAATGAGAAAATCATTAAAGGATTTGTCTAAAAAATGGTCAAAAACAATCAATATTAATTGACAAATAATCTGTGACACAAACTCGGATATTGAAATTAAATATAACCTCTGGTAGCAGCGGGAACGTCTACAAAAGCATCTGAACTATTAAAAATCTCATCATTTATTTAAAATTCGTTCTTACTCAATAATTTTATTTAAACCAACTAAAAGGTTAATTACTTTAATTAATAATGTAATTGAATTTCAATATAAAATGAATTAAATATTTTATTAAAAAAATTATTTGGAATTATTTCTGTGTCAGGCACCAAATAATTTTCAAACTTTTATTATCCATTAGATTAGCGTAAAAGACTTCGAGAATTTTCCTTCTTAAAATTAGTACAAACGGTGTATAAATTTTTTTAGGGAATTTTGAAGTTCATTTAAATTGGTTACTTCAATAAAAAAGGGTTAAATTTATTCAAGCTGTGCTAAAATTTTCTATGATTTTAAATTCACTGAGTTCGTTAAAAATTTTTGAATTGCTAAATGAAAAATGCCTTTAAAAAGCTTATTATATTTGAATTTATTAATAAGCAAATACAGATGAAATGCAGAAGCATTTTGCAAACTTACATCTAGAATGTCAGTAAATTTTAAGCATTTATATTTCAAGTGTGTATCCTAATCTGACGAGTAAGGATCCTTTAAAAGTTTTTTGGCTATATATTCTTTATCTTATTTCTAATGCATGAGCATAACGTGGTGTCGTGTAAAATTTTTTTTTTTTTTTTTGTCAAAAAGTTATACCCTAATGTACTACATATTTGTTACAACTGTCTAGCTGTTATTTATCTAGTTATCAAAATTCAAAACGTTTTTTAGCATTTTAAAGTCAAATATTCTTTTGCCTTCAAATCCAAATAAAATTTTTAAAAATCTCTTATGTTCGCAAAAGATTTATGTCCATCAATTATTTCTGGGTCATCCCAGACACAGACCAAAAACAAAAATTTTAATGCAGTATGCAAATGACTTAATTAGATGTGGACAATATATTCCCAAGTAATTATACAAATTAATAAAAAATTTTATCTGGCAAATTAATGTGGGAAAATCGTGGATTTTTTTGAAATGAAAGCAAACCATAATTTATGTTATCTCTGGGAAACTATTATAGTAATATTTTTGTTTTTTTAATATTACATTGTAACATTTTAATGTCTTGTTTGGCTGCACTTTTGTTGCTATTAGTATTTTTTTTTTTTTTAACAAAGTGGCCGTAGGTAAATAGTTGCTGTCCAACTTCTATAGCTTTTATAAACCAAGAATACAAAAATTTTATGTTGCTACAACTAAATATTTTTTTGATCTTTTTTTATGTTTTCTTTTTTTTTTATTTTTTTTTTATTTTTGTTTTTATTTAATTTAGCGTTACTAAAATATTTTTTCGCTTGTTGCTTCCTTATACTTTTGTGGTTTCGAAAACAAAAAAAAAAAGAAATAATAATAAAAAAAATAAAAAACATAGTATGGAATTTTTCTTTAGTTTTTGTTTATTTTCAGTTATTTTTTAGGTCAAGCTGTGGGAACTTTTTTTCCTTTCCCCCTACAATTTATACAAATATTAAAATAACAACAGTTTTCAAAAATTAACAAACAACTAACACACAAAATAATAATAACCAACAACTGAATGTAAATAAGGGTAAGTAATCATGGTGAGGGCTTTCCCTTTCAGTTGTGGTAAAAGATTTATAAAAAAAAAAACTAAAAAAAGTGCAAGAATATTAAAAAGTCTTAACGACTTTAGACTATTTAATATAAAACTTAAAAAAAAACAAATTTTTTAACTAAAAGTTTACAAAATTGCGTTTTAAAAGTGTAATACCCTAGAAGAAAGAGAACCAATTCAAATCGAGTTACGTGAGAGGTTGTTAGTGCTAGTGACCGATTCTAGTTCCAGAACTTTATATAGGAGGAACTTTTACATGGGGTTGTCATTTGAGGTGGCTAATTAGCACCTTGGGACAAGTCATAGGACAGATCACAGGATTGGTCCAAAAGAACAGAGTCGATTAATATGATAAAAATTTGATAAAAATTTTTGCTTTACAAGTTTTTATTTATTTATTTATTTTGAATTTTTTATTATTATTTTCTCTGAATTATATTTACTTTTATTTTATAATTTTTTGTTAATGTCGATTGCGGCACCCCAAATCGAACTCACGTTCTTGTGACGTATCTCCGTTTGTAATTTCTGCAATATTCATCTAAGACTCCAAAAAGTATATATTTTCTGGATCCATCCGTCTGTTTGTCTGTCTTTTGAAATCGCTTTTTAGAAAGCCCCACTTTTATACATCAAATTATAGGAACATTCCTTAAAATGAAACTTTGTAAAAATCAACAAAATCATTCCACTAACGGCGAGATATCGCCTAAAAAGGCCACTAAAAACGTATTTGTTTTAAAATTTTATAAGCTCCTAATAAGCTAATGACTTTGTTTTTGCACAGAAAATTCGAAAACCTTTTTTTTAATGTTTTTGCGGAAGAAAGGAACAAAATCGACTCATTATTAACAGAGATATCGGTCAAAACGTATTTTTGAACTTTGTAAAGCTTCCATATAAGCTTTGGAATTAGTTTTTTACAAATCTGTTGTAAATATTTTTCTAACATTTCGGTTTTTTGAATTAACCATATCGGTCCATAAACAAGCAAGCAGTAGTTGTTTATTATATATATATATACATAAACACAATAATTTGTTATGTATATTTAGACGTGTTTTAGTTGGAAATAGAAGCATTGCAATGACTCACTCTTTTTGTTGTTTTTTTGTATAAGCACGTATCTACATACAAACTTATGTAAAAAATGTGGTAGTCATCAGAAGCTATCAGTGTTTTTTTTTTTTTAAGAAGCAATGCTTGGTATGACAGTATTAATTTAGTGTTTACATTTTTGTAGTTCGGAAAAGAATGCAAATTATTTTTGTAAGTATAAATGTAAAAATATGTAAGCATACTTTAAGGCGTAAATTTTATTATTTGTCGGTAAGGTGGTGAAGGGTACAAAATATTCGGCACAGCGGAATATAGCTCATTTTAATTTTTAACTCATTCAATCATCCGCTTAATTTAATAAACTTTTTAATAAGAACAATTGTTCTGGTTTTCATTTTTTATAATTATTTAGTAATTGGCATAAAAATTTTATTTGAATGAATTATTTTGGTGATTGGTGACTTTTCTGTGTATTACTCTTATTTATTTGATTAATGCACACATATTTTATTTTATGTGCTTGTATGTAGGGTATCAAAATATTTCAAATATTTTCATAATACTCATTTCTGTGGCTATACTTTTTTTAATATAAAAAATTTAATTTCAGTTTTATTTATTTTTTTTTTTTAAGCTAAAATAAGAAATAAATCTTCTTTCTTAAGAAAAAAGTAAGAGAAAATTAAAACATTTTTACTAATTTAAATTCCTTTTTGTTTAAAATTCATTTTGAGTTCCTTTGTCTATAATAAATACAACTTTTTGTTACAAGATTTTGTATAAGCTTATCTCTCTTTCTTTCTCTCTTTTCTCTGCCGGTTCTCATGTTGATTTTGGCAACTCATTGAAATGCAGGTAATGTTGCTACTTAAGCCAATATCTTATAAAAAATAAAACGTTTCTATCATTGGGGGTAAAATAAAATAAAAGAATAAAAATAAACTTTAAAACCCCATGACAACAAAAACAAATAATAGAAAGAAACCAAGACATTTTCCTTTACAGTTTTTGGTAGAGTAGAATATCTATGTACGTGTTTTAAAAATAAAATAAAATAAAATAAGAGAGAAACTTTAATACTTAACTAAATTGCGGCCAGCATAAATAAAATAAGAAAAACTTGTTAGTTTTTTTTATTTTATTTTTTTTTTTTTTTTTTTGTAAATAAAGCAAAATAAAAATAAAAGCAAAGCTAGAAGAAAGGCATAACTAGAATGCAAACTATAAAATGCACGTGATGACCAAAACAAGAATATGGTAGGATAACTATAAAAAGTTGACTAAAGTAGGGGATGAGTATGTATATTACTGAGATTTGAGAAAATCTATATAGAAATTGTTTTTAATGTAAAATATTTTTCTAATGAAAAATTTAGTTTTTAATTAAAAACTCAGTTTTTATGAAAAAAAATTTATTTTTAGTGAAAAACAAAATGGTTTCTTTTTATAAAAAGCCGAATTTTTGGTCTAAAAACCGTTTTTGAATGAAAACAAGGTAAAGATACGTAATAAAATGTAATTTGAAAAATAGGGCTTATTTTTTATTATTATTATTAGTTTTTTTTTTTTTTTTAATGGACTCGATTTTTTAGAGGCTTAATACTTAAATATATAAAAAGTTTCCTCGTTTTTTTTTTTTTTTTTTTTGTTGGAAAATTATTGAACTGGATTTTTTTTTATTGGAAATTAATTTTAATCAAGTACATTACATATTCGCCATTATTATCTATGACCTCTTGTCATTTTTCGGCTAGCTTTATAATTCCATAGCTGTAGAACTTCTGTGGTTTATCGGTGATAATTTTCAACGGCTCTTTTTCCATCAAGAGAGCTTTGCAGAGACGATGCTAGGTCCGGGTGCATCAAAACTTCCCAGCCATGTGCAGTAAATTTTTGGTCATCAAAGATGTGTGAGGCCTAGCATTGCCATGATGGAATATATTATCTTTTCTATTGGACATTTCTTGTCGTGCTTTCTTGATTGCTTCGTTCAAACGGTAGAGTCGTGAACAGTAGAATTCAGAATTGATCGTTTTCCAACATACCAAACACTCAACATAACCTTGTATGCCGTAAAACCAGGCTTTGAAGTTTTTTGCGGAGTGTCGTTGGCCTTTGACCAAGATTTTTTCGCTTAATATTTTGGCGATAAACCCATTTTTCATGTACCTTAATGATCCGCTTCATAAATAGTTCGATTTTATTGGGTTTCAGTAGTGTTTCACTGATGGTAATTTGGTCAATCAAATTTCTTTGTGATAATTTATGTCACACCTAAATATCGTGATTCTTTGAGTAGCAAGCCTTTTCCAAATGATACAAAACTGTCATCTGGTTGATGTTTTGTACCTCCGCTATATCATAACAGCTTGCGTGCGGGTCTTGTTCCATTAGATGCAAAATTTCATCCACTTTTTCAGTGACTCGACGACCAAAGAGATGTGCATCTTTGACTTCGAAATTTCTGGAAAAACCACTCCAGTGTCCGGCGTTCGCTCACAGCGTTCTTATCGCACACTCTACAACTTTGTACAATTCAATATAACTTTTCACGAGCGAAAAATACAACACAATCGATCTTACCCGATATAAGATCATCTACAACATCTAATATGACCCAATATGTATACAACGTTTATACTGCAGTTGTTTGCAAATAAAAATAAATTTTCAAAATTTAACTGACTGTTAACACTGACTGTTTATACGGCAAATTTTATACAAAAATAGATTTACTTATTTGTGATGCTGGATGGACAACGAAATTTTTATTTCGCAAATATTTTCGAATAAGACTCACGTATAAACGTAGTAATATTAATATTATAATATTATTTTTACAGAGTTCTGGATAGTTTAGTGGATTGGCCACCTATGATAGATACATAGCAGCACAATTTCTTTGATACCACTCAGTTACTTTTTTGTTTTAATAATGAGAAAAGAGATCAGACAAAAAAAAATTAATTAATTAATTAATTAATTGTGTTTTATAATCTTCTTTGACGGCACCCATTTGCATATATTTTTTTTTTTCTGTTAAAATTGTCATTTGTTATGAATGAAGTGCTTTTTTCCCACATGTACTAGTTTCTTGCCAGAAAAGTTTGATTTTTTTACACGATATTTACTTGATACATTTCTCATAATATCTGTAATATGGAGTTCATGACCAGGATGTTGTAAAAAGTCTGCCAATACGTACTTTTTATTACCCTTTAGACAGCATTCTTATTTAAAAATATATTTTCAATTATTTTTGTCCTTTCTTTGGCTTTCACATTTTTTCTAGCATTCCTATTAGAATCTTCTTTACTTAGCGGATCTTCTCTTAAAATTCATATTATTTTGTCTGCTATCCTACACGGTTGGTTATCACGATTGTTTTTGGTGATCGTGAAAACTTTATATTTTCTATGACTTAAGAAGCTGTATTTCCCGACTCAGCTCCGTTTTATATATTCTTCATTTGTTTAGATAATAAATTTGAATTATGTATTTGAACGAATTTTGTTCAATTTTCATTTTAACAAAAACTAATTATGCTATTACAGCAAAATTTAGTACATAGTTTCTGAGAATAATAGAAAATATGAACAAGTTGTGTAACCTTTATTTTTTTGTTTTCCAAATTTGCCATTTATTTCTAAGAAAAACTATTAACAACTGTGCAACAAGAAAAATTAAAAAAAAATGCTTGCAGTTTTTATAGAAGTAATCCAAGCTTTCACCAGCTACAATTTCACTCTAAAAAAGTCCTAGACGAAAACTAATTGTCCTCCCATAGAATACTTTAAAGGACTGCCAAGTTTTTCAACCAAAAAATTGTAGTACCTTACTTGAGTAATAACGTTTAAAATGTCGTACTTTCAACTGCTAATTGACACATCGATAGATTACTTGTGATAAGTAAAATAGTCAAATCACTTCAAATTACACTTATATAAAGTATTAGAGGTGAACTAACTTGTCATTTGTGAAAAACTCTCAAAAAAATATGTTCTTAAAATATTATTTTTTATTCATGGATTACTATTCATGCTCAAAATAACTTGATTTTTATTTGCAATTGATAAAAATATATATATTTTTTGTGCTTGAAAATATTCAATGGTAATAATATTGTATCAGGAAATTGTCAATTTATAACGTGAAAATTATTAAGGAATCGGATTTGAAAACCGTAAAAAGAAAATATCGCTAAGGGCAAATTATGTAAAAAATTCTACTGGGTGCAAAATATGCTAAGTTTTCTCTTAAGCATAGAATATAATATTTGCCAAATTATGCTCTTAAGTATAAAATATGCAAAATATGACACTTAAATTGCTAAAAATGCTCTAAAATAAGGAAATATGATAAAATATGCCGCAAAGGTCAAAATTTGTGAAAACATACTGTTATGAGCAAATTATGCAAAAATATACTGTAACAAATCGATAAAAAAATTTTTAAATTGTCTAAAACGGATAAATAATATTTAAAATAGTCAAAATCGGTTCAAAAAAGTTATGCTCTTTCAGGATCTGAAAAGAACCTTCTTGTTGTCATTCGTATTGCCTGATCCTTATTTGGTTGTTCAATAATCAACCCATATTTGAGAAATTCGTCCTTGACGTGTTTCTTTTTTAAACTTTTAACTCCTTATTGGTGTTGTTGTTTCTTATTGATCTTGTAGGGTTGAAATGGAAATCATAACAATGATTTTTATTATTTTTTCCATGAAGAAATTTGGGAATAATTTCATTAAAATGAAAAAAGCGTTCCACAGACGGGTCCAGACGGATACAAAAGTAGTTATGGGACAGAGAACACTTTCGCTTTCTTCTGGCAGTAAAATTTATTTAACCCCTCTTAACCTTCAAAAGTTTAATTCCACTAAAATTCAAATTTGACTAAAATTAATTTTATAACACAGCAGCTATAAACGTTACACTGATACATCATACCATTTCTTAAAAACTATTATCCTACCAACAAAAGCAAAAAAAAAAAAATGCAGCCAATTATCGATAATGGTTTGCGAGTAATGATAATTTACTTCTGATCAAATTTACTAAAATCACATTTTTTATAAAATAACATAAAATACTTGTCTTTAACAGTATGCCACGCCCACAATTAACAATATTCTGATCTAATTTTTTGCCTATCTTAGTTTCAATATATTTACTATTGAATGACATTAAATTTTTGGAAATCGGTGTTAACAAAAAATTGGACTTTTGGCCAGTGAAATTAATTTCTAAGCCACTATGCGACGTAACTCCAGTTTATACTTTTCGGCCGATATCTTTTACAAAAAAAAACATGTACATTTCGTACAAATAATTGAAGAACCAGTATCAACACCGAAACCAAAAATGGGCGTGGTCCGCCCAACATCCCATATAACGTGAAATTTTAAAAAGCTGTAGATGTTGGGTACATAGATTCGGCCAAGCTGAATATATCATTCTCCCTTGTTCCTGCTTATTTTATATATGTGTGGGAGAAATATTGTTATACAAGAAAACAAATTGTAAACAATTTAAAACAAAAATTAACAAAGGAACTTATTTTTATATAGATATTTAAAAGTCTGTATACTGTTTTGTTAACAATAAAATCCATTAAAGAAAAATCAATTTTTTAGGGAAAATTTTTCTTTTTTGCTTTTAAATAAGCAATAATTTATAAATATAGTTAGAGAAATTTTATATTTCCTGGGAAAATTTTTAAGCACTTTTCTAGTGTTTAATTTTGATTTTTTTCATAATTTTTATTAAGATATATTTTTTTTAACTAAAAACAAAAAACTTACACCCTTTAAAACATTTTACCAGTCCTTCTTTAGGAGCTTTAAAATTTTATTTTATTAAAATAATATTGATTAAAAAGAGTGGAAAAAAAAGGAAAGCACAATATTTAGCCTAACTACTTTCTAACATTCACAAGTATAATCTGTCTTAAAGGAATTTTGGCAATATTTTTTTTTTTTCCTATTGCTCTTCCACTAAATTTTGAATTTATATCTTGTCTTAATGCTTAAATAAATTTTATCAAACTTTAATGTTAAAAAAAAGTACAAAACTTTGCAAAATTTCTTTTCTTTTGCTCTGGGTGTAAGAAAAAGGCGATAAAAACTATTGCTGAAAAAAAAGAAAAACATACACCCACAAAACAAAGCCAAGCACGAAAACTTTGTTAATTCTCTAGTATAGGGGTAGGTTTGGTGTTAGAGAGCTCGTGTTGCTTGTCAGAATAAAAGAAAAAAACATCATTAAAAGCACTTCAGTCGGATGTTCTGCCACCAATAATCAGGCTTGAGTTAATAAATGACGAAGTAAATGAGCACAAAATAAAATGTATATAGATAAAAACAAAAAATTATGAAAATAGAATGAAAAAGTTGCATGGTTAAAATGGGAGGAGGAGTAAGTTAGGTGCAAAATACTAGATATACATGAAATTTGTAGTTAATAAGACTATAAATACAGTAGGAGTTGAAACAAATTTAAATATACAGATATTAATAAATTTTAAAACAAAATGTATTGCCTACTACAAGGATTTAAAATAAGCTTGCGTATGACAGAACACAAAGTTGAAATATTCATGCTTAAATAATTGCTGATCTTTAGTTGATATTTAAAAAAAAATTGAAGCGTACATTTGACTCAGAAACATAAACTAAAATATTATTTAGTGTGTTAAATAAAAAAACCTTAATTTAGCAAATATTTTCTTTTAAATTTAATTTAATAATTTCTTTTAATTTATTAAACTCTACTGCCTCTTTAATTTCTTTTTTAATGCTTTTTCTTAAATTTAGGATTCTTTATTCATCCTTATTGTTTATCTTCTTTATCCTTTTTCTTACAAATCATTTTATTGATAATGAAATGAATTTGAGAAGCTACTGATAATGCATTCAACTCACAAATAATCCAATTCATTTACAAGATTTTTTTTATTTTTTGCTTTTCTTTTTTTTGTGCTTTTATTTTATCCATAAGTTTGCATGTTTGCATTTTATTCAACATCTGCTGCAACTGCTGTCTTCGTAACTGTCTGTGTAAATTTGGCGTAAATTTAATTCTTGACGATTTTTTCCCTTTTTATTTTGGGAGGTTTATTCCTTTTACAGACGATTATAAAACTTATTTTAAACCAATCTTTTTAAAGAAAAGTAGTTTTTTTTGGTTTTGTTCTTTTTTAGAATTTGATAAAATGCTAAGAAATTTGGTATGTTTTTTTTTTGCGTTTGTAAGTTTACAGCTGATGTTGGATAACTATTGTTTGTGGCTTGTCGATGATGGAAATTTCTTTCCAAACAACTATATTCAATGAATTTCATTTACATCTTGTTATCGCCTGATTATTATAATTTAATTTTGTTTTTTTTTTTGTAGTTTTTAGCTGTAGGAGAATAAATAGAAAAGGGGAATTGAAAAGTTATTTTTAGTTTTTTTTTTTTTTGACATATTATAAATTTACATTTATAAGGAACTTTATAAATTAATATTTTCAATAATTAGCCAAGATTAAGAATTTTATTCCAAAAGATTATCTTTAATGGAAAGCTAAAAATAAAATAAAAAAAATGTTTTTTAAGTAGATTCAAACCTAAAGACGACTCCCTAAAAGTATGCAACAAATTTGTTTCACTTAAAGCTTAGAGAAGATTTTGTGGGCTTTTATTTAACTACATTTTCTTTACTTAGTTATTTAAATTACTAATTTTTCATTTCTGACAATAGTTATTTACCTGCAAAGAAAATAAAAATTGAATTGAATGAAGCATGTATTTAGGCTTTGTACCAAATCTTTTACTTTTCATAAAACACTTATGGTTTAATTTCATTATTAGTTTTCAATCTAAAAATTATGAATTCAAGATCTTTTATAAAATTTTACTTAACAATTAATGAAGAATACTTTGAGGGTTTCCTTTAAATAACTCACACATAATTTATTATTATTATTTTTAGCAGCAATACTTATAAACAAATATTTAGTATTTTAAACAGCAATGACACTTTCATTAAGCAGGTATACTTTTAGGCTTAACCATGTTACCATAACTAAATTTTAAAGTATATATTGGGGCTTACTGACAATGCTTTTGTAGAAAATAAATAAAATTATAATTAAATTAAATTTCAAGCTGGCCTTAAAAAGCAAAATACTCTCTCCACCTCCCTCCCTGAAAGAACAGTAAATAAGAAGCATTTTGTTTTCTACGCTTTGGTTACAAAACTTCACATACAGCCCCTAAAAGTATGTATGCTTTTTTGGGTTATTTTTGGTGTCTGTATTTTGTCTTATAAGTATGTTTGTGCTGAAGTGGAGGAGGGTGAGTATCTTCATACAATAAAAGTCCTTAACATCCTTTTGTTATAAAAAGCAAATTTGTAACACATTTTCAGCAGTTAAACGTGCCAAAATATTTTCTGGGAAATTAGTTGTTGCTGTTTGTTGATTCTATGTTATTGTTATTATTGTATATATCGTTTGTAAGGGTGATGAAGCAACTGCTACTACTGCTACCACTGTTGCTGCTGTTGTTGTTATTATTGTTGGCGTTTTTTTCCTTTGTTCCTCAATGTTTAGGTAATTTCTCGTTAAACTACAAGTTAAGGAGGGTGTTTTACTTCTAAGAAAAATAAGAGAAAGAAAAGCTGACCTGTTTAGAAGAACAATACAATGCCATTGTTACAATATGTATGAAGTTAAAGAAGAAGAAAAATATAAAATAAAAATAAAAGTGATAAAACTGTTATTTATATATGTACAATGTACATACAATGTACATATGTAGGTATACAATTGTACTGAAGGCATGACTAAGAGTTTTTGTAAGTCTTAGTTTATATTTATAAAGTTTTCTTAAATAAGAACATTAAAAATATACATAAAATCCTTAATTTACCATCTCCAACCATAGTAAAATCTATTTTTCTCTCCCCGCTCCCCAATTTCTTTAACATTCTTCGAAGTCAGTAAATTAGCATTACAATAAAAACCAGAAACAAAAAAGAAAGCTTACAATATTTAACATTACCAGGGTGAAAGGTAAAGACTTTGAAAATTACAATTTAAAAAGGGTTAAATTATGAAATATCTTTTAGTCCAAATACTAGGGTAAAAAGCAACTAAATGCAAATTAAATGTTATGAATAACATTTTGAGTTTAAAGAGATATTGAGTGACAAAAAATAAAATAAAAATATATGCAACAGATTATTTTAAATAATAATAAAGATATTATAAAGCATAAACAAAACTATGTGAATCGAAGGGAAATGTTTCTTGCTAAATAATACAGCACAATTAAAGGAACGTCTTTTAAAAATTTTAATGGAGTCTAGTTTTGGGAGTTTCTTAAAAGCACTGAAAAAATTTTTCACATACTTTGATATTTTTATTTAAATAATTTTGAATTATTTCATATTTTAAACTATAAAATTTTGAAAGCAATACACCCACAATTTAACGAATTTCTGTTAACGAATTAAAACTTGCTGTTGCTTTTTGACAAATATTTAATTTGTTAACTTATGTCGGTATTTTAATTTTCTTAAAAAGCTTTTTCCCAAACTTTTTTCACAAAATGATATCTAGCTTCTAAAAAAGCCACCTTAGTTTTTTTCTTTTTCAAAATTAAAAAAGTTCCAACAGACAAACTCTGACACTTCAAGGTATTAAGAGCAGCAGCAGCCAAGATATTTAAAAACTTTGTTTTCTTTTTTTAATTTCCCGTCCACCAAAAATAGAGTGATTTAAGGTAAATTTTAATTTCACTTTACCATCGTTAAATTTGATTTGTGCTAGGGTTTATACAGTTTTAGCAAGCATACACTTAGGAGCACAATTTAAGTGAGAAAAGCAAAATTCATAGACAATAGATTTCTTTAAAACACAATGGTAGTTTAATTAAAATTCTCAACGTCTTAGAAATTGAAAAATATTTTGTTACAAGAAATTAAAATAGTTCAAGCGAATTGAATTATATTACAATAAAAGTAGAAAGAACCTGAAGAGTTTTTAGCCACAACAAAGAAAATTCAATAAAAATGTAAAGCATATTTTAGGGGGAAGTAAGCTAAATGGTGTGAGGTATGTAAACAAAAGCTAAATAATTGAATTTATTTAAGTACATATACATTTTTTTTTTTTTTTTTTTTTTTTTTTTGCAGGAAATTAAAATCACAACCCTAGACAAATTGTTAAAGAATTAAAGGACGGAAAATCATTGAATTAAAATTAAAGACTTTAATTTTATTTATCTGAAAAAGTTATTATATGCATGTAGTTAGAGACTACGTACAATAAAACACTGCATACTCAGTTTTTCTTCAGGACGTCAAATTTCTCCTCAAAAGGACTTCAAAGTTTCGAAGGAAACATGGTTTAAAAAAAAAACGAATAAAATATTTACAAATGTTTAAAATGTTTACAATATAATAACATTTTTTACTTGAAAATTTTGAAAATTTTACTTTTTAATATTTATTTTTAAAGTATATTTTCTTAATATTTTGCGTTGCAACATTTAAGTAAAAACATTAATTATATTCCAGAGATTCTTAGCTTTTATTTGACATCCATACTGGGTTGATATACATAATATCCCCAAATATTTTATAATTGTTTTAAAGTTGCGTAACTTTCGAAACTTTGAAGAACTTTTGAGAGAAAATTTGACATCCTGGAGAAAAACTGAGCCTCTAGTTCACGCAAGTATCGATTTTTTCATGTGTGATTTTTTTTTGAAAACTGTTGCATGGAGTTATTTCGGCTATAATTTAAATTTCTTTTAATATTATATTTACCTTATATTAAATATGTTTTAAAATTTGTGTTTATGTATGTTTCGGTATCGCATTTATCTCAAGTACATATGTATATTATATATCGGCATTGTGTGTGTATGTATATGAAATAGTAAGTGCATCATTGGTACTTAACTTCAAAACAGTATAACAGCTAAAGGTTTCCACTTTATATCTTTTACAATATATCTATTTTATGTTGCAACCATTTTTACCCCCTTAAGCATGTACTAAACGTTGCAATAAGTACTGGGGCTGTTGTCACAAAATTTTGCACAACACTTAAGCTTATCTACATCTCCACAATGGCAACAATAACAACAACAGCATAAATGCATTGGAAAAGAAAACACCAAGCAAAGAAAACTTGCTTGTGAAAGAAACAAAACAAGCAGAACAAAAACATTTAGAGGGTATAAAAAAATAAAAACTTATAAATACTTGTTCTTTTTTGAAGAGGGTAAGAAAATCTAAATGGAAAAAATAACTAAACAAAACTATACTGACACTACTTGTACTGGCACTGTGCTACCAGAAAACAGCCATTAACAACAAAACGATCTTAACGCCATCTTAAGCAACACTTAACGTTGTTGGAATTATAAACTCTCCAAAATGTATAAAAAACATGGTCATGATACATAAAACAAATTTTATAAAACAAAGAAAATAAAATAAAAAACCAAATGAAATTAAATTTAATTTTGTTTATTTCTTGTTCCTTATAAAACGACAATACAGGAAAAAAATAAATGAGAAAAAATAAATTACTTTAATTAAGTTAAGTCTGTAAAAAGAATATATACGTATATCTTAGGATTTTATTTATTGCATTTTATTTTTCAAATTCAAGAGAATTTCAAAAACCTAAATTGTTCTGCAACTGATATTATTGTCTAATAAATTCAATAAACTTTGACCAAACAAAATTGAATTTTTCAAATACATTCGTTTTCTCTAAAATAGCAAATATATTTTAGTTTTTTTTTTTTAACAAATAGAAAAACTTGTTACAGTTTTGTTGTTTTTATAGCTTTTGTTGTGTGCATAGTAGTAAGTTCTGTGTTACCCCAATTGCAATTGAAAATTGTTATAAATTTAATCAAAACACAAGATTGCGAACGATAACCATAAAATAACAGCATCCCAACATCATCAATACAATCAAGCAACAAGATAGAAGAAAAAAAACCTGTAAAATTCTAATGCACACACATCGTACATTTTATTTTAGAACAAATGTTTACGTTTTTCTATGTACGCTCTTCTCTTAGACCATATCTCTTGTCTCTTCCGCTTCCGCTTTTGCTTTTTAAATTGAATTGAACTAAGGAAAACTTGACTTGTGATGTGTTTATTTAAAAAAAGAAGAATAAATAAACATTATATATTAATAAATTTAAAAATAAGTAGGAAAAGAAAGAAGAAAAATAAATAAATTTATTTACGTTAGAATCATTATTTTTATTTTTTATTTTTTTAGAAATACTAACAATTGTATTGCATAAATTTTAGGGGCTAGCAGAAAACGCTACATTGGACTTTAAGAAAAACGTTTTGAAACATTTGGGAATTTTGCAGTGGTTTAGGTGAATATTAATCTTTACTTCACGCATTATTATGAAAATTTTGCAGAGAAAAATAAAAAGGCAGAGAAAAATAAAAATGCAGAAAAGCAAAAATCGCTTTATTAGATTTTTATAAGTAAAAATAAAATTGCATTTTATAAGGAAACGTGAATCTCTAGAATAAAAACGATGATTTTTTAAAGTAATAACATTTTAAGTAAATTTATTAATTGATTTTTTTGTATTTCAAAAAAGAAAAAAAAGGCAAATATTTTTTTAATATGAGAAACAATGACATTTTGGCCATTTTGAGAAGCATATATTTTATTTATATTCTATAGTTTCATCCATCTTAAAATTAATCTATGTAAAATTTCATTAAAATTGCTTTAGCGGATTAGGCAGAGTTGCATCACAAACAAACACATATTTAATTTTATAACAGTAATAATGGATAATTATTAAAAGCTTCTATATTATTGATTATTATTGGAGTAATAACAATAAAGTATCAATTGATCAAATATAACCCTCTCAACCAATCCCTAAATAATCATCTTGTTGCAGAGATTGGAACTAATTTTTTAACTTTATGATATCATATTTAGTATGACAGTTATTTTCATTTGTCTTCAATTAATAATAAATAATTAATAATTAATTATTAAAGATTAATATCGGGTGAAATATAAAGTTTTTTTTAATTTTTCGTACGTTAAAAATCAAAAATTATGGAAATAAAGAATCTAAAAAGATCCCCAAAACGTGAAATTCATCCCCAACAAATCCCTTAAACCTCAAACTAAATTTTCCATCCCCATTTTCCAAATGAAATCACCAATTTCGGACAAATCACCTAATCTGAAAATACTGTTGAACAACAAATTATTTTATATTGTAAGAAATTTTATAACTTACTACACCTTATGTGGTTAAGAGTAATATACGTATTTGCTCATATTTATAAAGCTTAATTTTTTTGGTCCAACACTCACCTTAAAGTATACTATTTAAAGTATACCATTTAAATCATTATCTAACACGAGATAACGATGTTCATCCTTCCGTCTGGCAAAAAGATTTACTTTAGTATAAGGACGAAATCGAAAGAAATTTACTAGGATCGGTTCATTACTTCCCCTATCACCCTTACAAAAACTCAGCAAAAAATTCTTTGTAAGCATAAATAAGTGAGAAATTTCACGAATATATTTCCATAATTTATCATAGCTCCAATATAAGCTCACTTTTAAAAATCACTTTAACTTCAAAGAAAGTCGAAGGCCTATTGACAAATTTAATGATGATCAATTTTAATTGCTCATCGCTTCCACGTAATACCCCAATCTAAAAGTCACAATAACATGCATAAAAGTCATATAAATGCTACAATAATGACATTATGCAAACAAATTTGAAAAATTCATAAAAAACAGTAAACAAATTTCACATTATTAAATATGGTCGCTATGAGGCCAATAGAGGTCAAAATAAACTTTTTCTCTTTCAAAGTGGAATAAGTTATTTCAAATTCATTGGGTAAAACGAAATCGTTGACGCTGAATTTAATGGATTGGAAAATTAAGTTAAGTTAAATTAAGTTAAATTTTAACAAAATAAACAATTAAGATTCCATTGAAATATAGGATCATAAATTGTTATTATCAAATATTTTAAAAGCTAAATTGCATAACTTTATATTAACAAAATATATTACTACAATTCCGTAAGAAAACTACCTATTGTTACCAATGATCAGCTTTTCAAACGAAAATATAAATATATCGAAAATGGGGCTGAATTATGCTGCTTTCATAATAAATTGTAAAAGCAAATATCGCGAATACGAATACTAACTTTGAAAAACGGCTGCCACCATTGAATTCAGCGTATTAGAATTAGCTTTACCAGTTGGGTGCCCAGCTTGTTAAAATTTGCGATTAGCATAGTGTTATTATTAATAATTTGGCTAGAGGATGCCAAGTTTCTGTTAGATTTTAAGCAAAAGTATAAACTTTTTGTTCAGGTATTTGGTATCTAAGAAAATTTTTGAATATGGAGATTGATAATTTATAACAAAAAAGGTTAGTGGAATGTGATTTGATCCCAACCTTTCTAGAAGCACTTAAAATTTAGCTGTTTAGCTTTTTTTGAATAAAGTTAATATTTAAACTTTAATAAAAATTAAACGACCTCTTTTTCATATAAAAATACTCAAAATACAAATCCGTATAAAACGTATTTGAAAAATTGGCTTTTCAATGAAGTGGTCACCCTGTTGATATAACGAGTACTGATATTTTATTGAAGTTTCAGTATAATATGTACAAACTTGTTCTAAAGTCAGATAATTGAAAAAAACTCCCTCTTTTTCATATGAAAATACTCAAAATACAAATCCGTATAAAACGTATTTGAAAAATTTACCTTTTTAATGAAATGGTCACCCTTTTTATAATTGGGGCGTCCGTTAGAAAATACTTTTTTGGTGTCTACGTCACATATGTATATATATAGCTCCATAAGTGCGGTATGTAAAATAATTCTACGTTGATCCATGCCTTGCAATTTTAGAATTTAACAAAAAAAAAAAATCAAAATTGACAAAGCTTGTGGTGAGACCTTTGCCCCGAGCTCCGTCGTATTTACTTTACACGCATTTGCGTTAAGATTTCTTTTGAAAACATTAAAAAAATTATATATTCCATAACAAAAAACAAATTTTATAAGTGAATAAAATAAAAATCCAAAAAATATGAAATTTTTTTAAAGTTCAGATTAATATAACTTTTTATCGGATTTTTATATTTATATGATTCTTGCAGCAATGTTATTTAGAATTATGTAAGAAATCTGGTGAATTAAAAAAATATAGGAGCAATATTAAGCCCGCCAAGTTAAAAAAACTAAGGGATATATAAGTGTATTTTTTTTTTGTTGAGATTTCCAAAACTATCTATATATAACATTTATTTTCTTCTCTCATATCATAAATGAATTTTTGGCAATTTAAAAAAAGACATACCCGAGATGGTCAACTTTGGAGGGCCATCCACTGCTCCCCTGACCCGCTAGGAATCTCTACTACTCCACATCGACTCCCGTCTCTGGCCATGTGAAACTTTATTGAGATACCTCCGGTTCCAAATGGAAAATATTCTCAATATTATTGGCCAAATTTGTTCATTTATTGTTAAAGATTAAAGTTACAGAATTATGAACAGAAAGTGAAAAAACTTCCCACTGTGCACTATTCAAAAATCTAATTTTGTTTATTTTTTCCATTAAAATGTATTTCAAAAAGTTAACGTTCGACTTCCACACTGCCACACCAAATTATTAATTGTTTGATTTGTAGATGCTATATTTAGTAGCAATTGTTTATTCGCTTAAAAAACATACAATAATGTATAAAAAAAAACACATCAAGTACTTTTAAGACCTATGAGGTTACTAAATACCCTCCTAATGTTTCAATATGTTGACCTTAAAACAAATCATATAGTATTTTAAGGAACACTTTAGAGCTGACCTTTTAAAACATGTCTACCCTTTATATTTTTAACAGCCAGTTAATTTTAACATATAAAATTCTTTATAAAAAAAAACAATAGGTTTTTGTTTAATATATTTGCACAATTTAACTTTATGACTATAATTAAAGGCGGCCGCCACAAGCAAGAGAGAAAAGAATATAATTTTAATGATTTTTTCTGTTTTGCAAATTTTAAAGAGATTATTACAGGCCTTTGTTAGAATTTCTTTTTTTTTTTTCTACTTGTATTTTTTTATTTAAAAACTGTTTTTTTTTAAGGGTTTACTAAGAGTTGAAAGCTTGGAATTATATACAAATGTTTATTATTTGTATATAATTTTCTCAAATATAAAAAGGTTTTATAACACTAACAAAAAACAAATATATATTATTAGTATTAGTTAACTTTTTTCTTTGTTATAAGGCTTTGAAAAAACTTAATGCAAATATTATTTTTTCAAGTTTTTGTTCGAAAAGACCAAAAACCCTTGAAATATAAAAAATAAAACAAATTTGTTTCATAACGGTAATTCAAATATTTTATTAACATATTTTTTTACGTATATACAATAGCTAAATGTGGGGAATTCCCCTTGTGTAATTTTAACAACCTCTATAAATTATGGTCGAATACATATTTTTGCAATGCAAATTTTTATTAATAAAAAAACATATGTATGTAGATTAGGGTGGTCTAAAGTTCTCTTTCGCTAGGTTCACTTAAACGTGCCTAAAATTATGAAAGGAGATGTTATTTAGAACAACTTTTCCAAATTTAAACTTCCTACGATAATTGGAACGGGATGTTTGTTTCACGGCCATTTGTGTAGATGATCCTAGAACAAATCTTAAAATTTTTTTCTCAGCAATGTTAATGATATATGCATCAAAAATTTGGCAAATATGCTCTACATGATGTCTGCTTTCATAATTTTGGATACGCTTAAATGTGAGATACAGTTTAGGTTTCTTCATACAATGTCGGTCCACCCTAATGCAGTTATAAACTCATTCCTACATATACATATGTATGTATATTTATTATTGTCGACATATTTAGGTATTATTGTTTTGTTTTTCATTTTATTTATAAACATACTATCTTTTATTTCCTTTTTTCCGGGGTTTTGTTTACAATATCACTTAGTTTGCTTTACACATTCAAAGCAGGGAAACAGCACACACATGAAGACCCAAACACTATTACTCTCATACATACAAATATGCATATAAATTTTGTGTAGCATACCAACAAAAACAGTAAATATGATGTTGCATATTTTAAGGAGGGCTAATACAAAAATATACAAAACAAATAACATAATACCCTTAACCAGCAAGCAACAAAAAAGGTCTATTTATAAAATTTCCTATGTGTTGACTAATACTCATGCTTATATATTTTAGTTTTAAGTGAGGTTTGGCCCCTGGTTTTGGTGATTTTTTACTCATATTTTTATTTTGGTTTTTTACTTTAATATTCTTTGCATATTTATGCGTAAAATAGCATATTTGCTTTTTGTATTTTCTTCTTGTTTTATTGCTTAAATATCTTGTATTAAACTCTTTTATATGCATGGTTGACTATGTTTACAATTCTATATGAATTTCTATAAAAAAATACTTATTGTTTTTTTTTTTTGCGTTTATGCATAAATAATGGCGTTATAGGCAAACATACATATTTTTACAAAAAAAATAAATAAATAAATAAATAAAAAATAAGTTGTTTTAAATAACTTAAGCGTAAAATGTGTACAAGAGAATTTAGAAAAAAAAAAAACAAATAATTTGTGGTGGTTTTATTTGTGTAGAAAACAATGTATTTGTTTTTTTTTAACATAGTTTTAGGAGCAAAACAAATATACATTATTTTGCATATTTATAAAAGAATTAGAAAAAGGTCTGTGAAAATATTAATAAAATTCATTATAAAAAAGAGAATTTTTGCTAGGACACTTTTTTTTAGCAAAACAAGAAATTTGATAGATAACATCAGATGGCAGTACTTCAAACAGAATATAAAAGCTGTTATTGGCTCTATAATACAAATAAATATTTTATGACTTTAGAGAAAACTAGCAAATAATATCAGAATTAAAGTAAAAAAATTTTACAAATTTTTGGAAATGTGTTCAAAAAATAACTTTATTTTTTCATTTCCTAATATTGGTTATAGTTCTTCTTAAATTTACATTATGAAAGATTGGAAAAATTAAATTCTGCTATATAAGACAAATATAAATTTTATAATTTTATAAGTTTTCATTATTTTTATTATAAAAAAAATAGTTTTAAAATTAAAAAAATAAAATTATAATATGAAATACTATATATAGCTTACTATAATTTAATGAACTTTGAGCAGCGTAAGGGACACTCATAAAAAATTCAAAAATAAATATAAAATATTAAATTTCCCACTCAAATATATGCTACCATTAACAACAGCCTTTAGCTAATGCAATAAATTATTATTTTTGACAAAATATTATATAAATATGTAAAAAAAAAAACTAAAAGTAATTAAACATACCTAAAAATAGCATATTGTAGATATTAGACATGTTCAGTATTAAAATCACTAATACAATAACCAATACTAGGACAACAAGTAAATAACACAAACGAAACATAGAAAGTTTTTATGTTGTAAAATCCCAAACATAAATTTACCCAAAAAAGTTATAATAATTAAATATGTTTAAGCTCTAGTTAAATAAAAGTTCTATTTCCCAATAATTCTATGTAACTTTAAAAAATAGTTTGTTCTAGTGATTTATTGTCTTTTGTTTTCAATTCTGTGTCTATTTAACAATAATATTTATAAATGCTTTGTTACATTTTTTATACAAATAAAAATTTCTATATTCTGAAACAATTCATTTGGTTTAGAGATTTTTTTAGCTTTACATACATTTAAGCTGTTAAAGTTTTGTTTAGTTTTTATTTTTTTATTTTTTTTTTTTCTTCTGTTTTTGGCTTTATAAAAATTTTGTCATAAATTTGTATTTTGGATTTAATTTTAAATAAACGCTAAATTGCAAACAATTGCAGACATTGCTTAAATATTTGTTTAAGTTTTTTGTTTTTTTTTTTGCAAAAAAATTTTAATAAAGCATAATTATAGGCATGAAAAAGGAGGCATCATATTGTTTGTTCACAAAAAAAAAGTTAAACATATTTTACATCAAAACAGCCCATTATTTTAAAAGTGGCATAAAATCTATCTATCAAAGCAGTGATGTTAGGTATGAAAATACTTAAATTTTTATACAATATATATTTTTTTAAATTTTTTCTTCTATATTAAAACATGCTAAAATTTCTGAATGAACAGAAAAAATAGCTTAAATTAAAATTAAAAACTATTAAGTACGCAAAAACCTAACTACTTTCTTACCTAAATCGACTTTTTTGATTAAGGAATTTTGGCCATTTTCGATATAAACGACTCATATATACTTTTCCAGAATTTATAAATATCTATATTATTTTAATAGCTGATTATAATTTAAAGCATACTGTTAGGCTAATTTGTATAAATATTTTTGAAGGTTTATAGTCATAAAATGTGTAAGCATAAACCACATTACTTACATTATTAACAACCATTTTCTTAATATTTTGAAAATTAAATTAAAAATGAACAAAAATTTATACATAAAAACATGTTTATGTCCTTTTTATACCTAAGAAAAAGAACGGTGTTAATTTTGACAGCTGATTTTTAATTTTACCAATTTTCAAAGATAGAAAGAAAAAAAAATTACATAAAGTGTAAACTTCTTTATTTATGCATCAAGAAAAAAAATATTCTTTTCTTAAATATTAAAAAATAGATAAAAAATATAAAAACGGACAAAGACATTTTATGACTAAAAGTGAAAATTAAGCATTACATTTTTTTATATTAAAATGCATTAAGAACCCCAATCTTTAAAATTCAAAAATTTATTAAAAGACTGACATTTTTTATTTTCATCTTTTATAATAAGGCATAAAAGCATTGTATTAAAATATAAAATAAATCTTAGCAGTTTTTAAATTAATTAAAAAAGGAATATATATATATATATATATATATATATATATATATATATATATATATATATATATATATATCATAGCATATAATTTTAATCAAAATATTGCACCCAGTTTTTAGCCCACTTTCAGCAAAAATCAATTTTGATACTTTCGTGAGATACTAAGACAATTCACATAAAATTTGATATACGCAAGGAATGGAAAACACTATATATTATAAAACTTAGTCTGTAGGGCCACCACGTCTCTTTTTCGCCTACCTTTATTATACTGTTATATTTTTTACCACTGTCATTAAAAGCAAAGTAACCGTTTTAACAAATATATATAAAGTAGAAAATATTGTTGAAAAAATATAATATAATAATGGTGGTATAACAATAATAACAAAACCACATAATAACATTTGGATTAAATAATTTAAATTTTTTTTATTTCCAATTATATTGAAAAAAAGGGCTTTGAAAAATTTGAACTTCAAGATCCTATAAAACCGAAATTCGAACCAACTTTAAAAAACCCTTAGGGTGTTTTTTATACTACTGTTACACTAATATTTTGAATTAGAATTGTACAGCCAATTTTTTCTTCTTGAATTATGTATTTTAATTTCCTCAAAAGAGTTTGCCATCCTAATAATTCAATTTTAGTAATAAATTAAATTAAGCAATACTTTAAGAGTTTTTAGAAATAAATTTAACTAATTCTCCAAAAAGCCTCAAAATATTTTAGCATAATTAGAAAAGAGAAGAATGGAATTCCTAAATAAAACCCATTGTTCATAAATTAATATTTTATAACCAAAAGGCATTTTATAAACAATTTTCATATTTAAATGATTTTATCTTACAAAGCCTATTTTTAGGCTTACAATTACTTGCTCTCTAAGTACACACGTATAATTTTCTTTAATATTTTCAATAAACACAACTTCTGCCAAAGAATTTTGTGTATAAAAGTTATTTTTCTTTATTACAAAAATTTTGTTTACATTTTAAACTTTAAATTCATTATAATTAATACATAAATAAATATTTTCCATAACATAAATTCTCTTGAAAGGGCTTATTTTTTCTCATTCTTCTCTACTTGTTTCCTGTTATTTGCGCAAAAATATGTACATTAAAGAAATAAAAAACAAAAAGTTAACAAATATTTGTGATTTTTGCTGGCAAAATAGCCTTTAGTTATTTGTTGGCTTTTAAGTTTAAATATTTTAACTACTACACTTGCATTGTTCAAAATGAGAGAGGGAGGAAGAGTACATAGCATATGCTTTCATCTACAACAATTAATGTTGATGTTAACTTAAATGGTTATGAAAAAATAAAGCAACAAAGTTTAAAATGAATATAAAAATTAACAACAATACAGTAAAGGCTTTGAGCATAAGTTTGTGTTGTTATTTTGTATATTAAATTTTATTAAGAGTCCTTTTTATGAGTCTTTAATGTATTTTATTTTTCTTTGAAAAAAAAAATTGTTTACATAAAACTATTAATTCAAACGTATAATACGAAAAGTTTAATGATAAAAGTTCAGTTTGGGTACATAGTGCATACAGTCTGAAAATATAATTTATATTTTATTTTTATTATTAATGTGAAAGAATGAAAACTTAATTAAATGAAAATTTTAAGGAAAGAGAAAATAATTTTTGAGGAAAAATAAACAAAAAATCTAGTAGCAAAAAAATTTGATTTTAAAGTCAGTTTACCTTAAGAAGGCCTTAAGTTAAAAGCTAAAAGTTCATTTTTATAGATTGTTTTAATATTTAGTTTATCAAAATTTAATCAATTTTGAATTTGCTTTAAATCACACTTAAAGTATGCAATACTTTCTCTATAAATGGAAGCAATATAACATATGCAATATTTTTTTTCTATGTATAAACAAATTCTCCTTATTTTTTTATCTATACCTTTTCATAAAACATTTTTAATTTAAAATCAGGCAATTTTTCAGGAAAATCAATTCGTTTTGAAAACACTTATTGTCAAGCAACAGAAATTTTTTCCTTAAGTAAATACATTTTTTTTTTTAGAAAAATCTACTTTTCAAATTTAAATTTGACCAAATGTTTCAACATCAATGAACTTTTTTACGCCAAGTAAAAGTAAAGTGTAAAAAAAATTGCAGACAAATAAGAAAAAGTATAAGTTAAACGAAAGTAAGCAGTGAAAGCATGTGGTTAAAAGAAAATTTTATCGATAATATTTGCATAATCACAAGTTTCTGTGTAGATTTTTATTCCCTTTTTTTTTTTTTTTTTTTTGTAACTTTAACTTTAGTGCAAGCAGTAAGGACAGAAGGCAACACATGGGTAGCATGATTATCATCATCATGAGCAGCTTCAACATTATTTCTCTTGATTTCTTTAACTTAAACAAATAAGTTAAAAAAGCGAAAATAGTAAAAGAAAATAATGTGTTGTCATAGTAAATACAAACACAGTTACACTTATTCTCAGTTATTTACACTTAGAACCCAGCAAGCAATTTTTGTAACAAAATAATCTGTACAAAAAAAAGTTAAAAATTAAAAGCACATGATTCAAAGTTTCGGCAATTTTTTATACTTATTTTACCTCCATTATATAGCCTGCTAATCGTATGAGGAAGATAAATTCAATTAGCTTTAAATTTTAATACAAAAAAGTGATATGTTAACTGAAAACACTCAAGAACTAAATCTCTAAACATTTTTTTGTTACGATTTATGAAAAGGTTTAAAATTAAAGCTGTTTTGCTTACTGGTTAACTAATATTTTACTTTCTTTTTCATATTACTAAAATATATTTTCCCCTGCTTTTTTCCATTTTTTTTTTTTCAATTTGTCTTTTTTTCAAGTGTCATGTAAATATTTTTAAAAACGAGCATTGATTAGTTTGTAATTTTGTTTGTAAATTTTCTTGTTACTCCAACATATAGCACACATACACCCTTCGATTTCTATATCTCCTTCAAAAAAAACTTTTGGCACACATTAAAATCAAAGTGTTGATTTATGTGGCACAAAATGAAATATGTTGATGATGATGATGCTGCTGTTGTGACAACTAGAGCGTTTCTGTTTGGGGTAAAAGAGGGTGTAAAATAAAATAAAAAATGTTTGTAATCACAAATTACTTAAGAATGAATCAACACAAAATGTTTTATTTGTTCTCTCTACAAGTATTAACAAATTGTATTTAATCAAAAGAAAATCACTGTTCATTCAATCTTAATAATATTTGCTGAGCTATATACTACTTACCTTTTGGTTAAATTTCTCTTTCATTCTATTAAAGTAAACTTAAATACCATATTGTCTTGGTTTTTATGATATTACAATTATCCGTGAAGTACAAATCATACACATACAACACACAGACACACTCATCCACCTACTCACAGAAATTTCTGAAAAGAAAATTGTATTTTACACTTTATTACTTTAGAAAATCTTAAATCAAAAGGAGACATAGCAGCACCCAAATTAAACACCCTTCTAAGAAATAATATTTTTTTTACAATGTTGTTGTTGCTATAAGCTGAAAAATATACAATTACTCATGTTTTCCTGTGTATTGTATGGATATTTTTGGGCACTAAACTCATGACATCATGCCAGACTATTACAATTTGTGTGTGTGTATGTGTTTTTTAGTCTTTGACTGACTGCAATTAAACTTTATTTGTATGTGTTTTATTATCAATAATAAAATTTAATTTGAGGGAAAAAATAAAAATAAGCGAGGAACCTTCAAGTATTTAACTTAGATAAACGTAGCAACAAATAAACATAAATAAACAAGACTTAGCTGGAAAAAAAGGAATCCAACAATAATGAGCATATAATACCATGAAAATATAATAAGGAAAGAAATATATATATATATATATATATATATATATATATATTAAATGAAAAAATTCTTGAAATTCTGTATGGTATTTATGACAAACAATTCCATCATAATGATGGCACTGGAAACGAGTAGGATTGGTGGTAATAAAAAAAAATTCTTTATTTATATATATGAAAATAAATAGTAGAAAACATTTGTTAATATACTTGAATAAGGTCTTAAATTACGGTATTTACTTATAACATGATTAATGGTGCCTAAAAGTGGGCTTCAATATTTTATTGTACAACATATATATAAAAACATATATTGTTGGAATTTAGTCAGTCATATACCTTAATGTATGTTATATTTAGTAAAAAATGAATAAAATTAAGGATTTTCTTTGTATAAAGTTAGAAAAAAGAATGAACATAAAAAAGTTATCAGGAAAACAATTTTCAATTTCTAAATGCTACAAACATTAGGGCGAAAAACACATTTTATCACTGTATGATCATAAATTTGTAAGTTTTTAATCTTTAATAATGATCTTAAATAAAAAATAATAAAATATTGCACCAACAATCTTGAGAATATTTTCCAAAATTCCAGTCAATATAAGTTAAATCCAATTGCAAATTTTTTTCCAAATCCTCTCTGAATTTGAAATTTATTGTTATTTGATTACATAAGTTTAAATTATATTGAAAATTTATAACATTTAAAGTAACGAGGTAGGAGCGTTAAAGTCGTTGGCTTAAAGAATTATTGTAAATACATTAATTGGTTAAAATCATGATAATGGAACACTATTTGGCGTTAAATTTTAATTATTCGAAAACACATCCGGACGAACATAATATTGTCACCATATTTTGTGTTATCAACTATAGCTCCTCACAAATTTTCATTGCAAAGAATTAATTGGATTTTGAGATGTTAATAAAAACGTTGCGATAGGTAAAATTTTTTATGTAAATAAGTTCTTTTTTTTTAATTATTCTATTTAAAAATAAAATATTTAATACAATACATTATCTACACATGTTTTGTCATTTTTATTAATAACTCATAAATAACTCATAAAGCAATTGAATCAAGATGAAAGTTTAGAAATCCATTACGGTTATAACAGCGAATCACCTATACATATGTTTGCCATGTTACTTTAAACCATTTTTGAGGAAAAAACACGTCCGTCCGTACGCCCGGCACAGAGACAATGTTTAGTCAAATAAGAATTTGAATGCTTTAGAAGTTTATAACTCGAAATAAAATCTATGTAAAGTTATCCATCTAAAATGGTATAAATTATATTACACAAAGCTTAAGATGCGAAAATAATATTATTTAAAATATGCAATCTTTTTTTCAAAAATTGTTTATTTCAAACATACTAAATTTATCGTATATTTTAGAATAGTTATAGTAGTTGAAATTTTGCAATATTTTCACACAATAGTTCATGATATGTTAGCTTTACAGGAGATTAAAATTTCTGTAAAATTTAAAAAAATTCTTGTAATCACCTCGATTTCTAGCATTTCCCACGGTGCGGAAGTACTTCTTGGAGGCCACTTGGGAGTACCCTTTGTATATGACCCGCTTTCAATGCTAACTTAAAATTCTATTTAATTTTTTTTTTTTTTTTGTTTTTTGTGAAATATCAGGATTTTATTGAAAAATCTTTTTTTAAAGAAAAATATGGTTTTAGTGATTAGTAGAGATTTAGTGAAAAGTAAGGTTTTAGCGAAAATCAGTCTTTTAATATTTGTTTTAAGTGAAAACCGGATAACTTATTGAAATTTTTTGTCAGTTATGTGCAACAATTCAGCAATTGAAAAATGTATTTACCCATCACCCCTTTTTATTTTAGCCTTATGCTAAAATCTAAATAATTTTTAAGAATTTTCACTACATAAACTATTTTTAGTACAAGATATCCTAAAAACTTTCAAAGAAAGCTCAAAACTTATTTAAAACTTATTTAATCTTATCGTGAAAAGTATAAGAAAAATATCAGTTTTATAAAATGGTATATTTTCTTTCAAGTTCCATATTTCGCCAAATACTTATATAAGTATTTTTTTTTTTCTATTTGATACTTTTTTATTAAACAAATAAATGCTATTGACTAAACTGTAATATCAAATTTCATAACCTTATATTTGGTCTGAAAATGTTTTACAAATAATGTAATAATTATAAAGGACCTCAGAACTTATAGATTAAAAATAGTGATATAATAAAAAAAAGTAAAACCTTAATATTTTTAAGGTGTTTTATCATTTACTCGTCCTGAACAATAAAAAGAGAAAAAATTTTTTTTAATGTTACATTGATAAAACGAAGCCGATTTTTACATAATGTAATATTTATATGATTATAAAAAGTACAAGTTATTCCTGTTTTTTTTTTTTATTTAGTTTTTATACGTTTTTTTTCCTAATAATTTTTAACCGTTTTTTGTCACGAATTTAGCCATTTTTGGTCACCAAGAATTAGCAACACTACTTCTGTGAAAAAATTATCTTGGTAGTTTTAATTAAATACTTCCTGGTGCTCCAAAAATTCATATTTTGTATTTGTATATATTCTGTATAACTCTCTGTATAACACGGAAAAAATTTTCAAATTTATAATTTAATATTTTGAATAAAAAAAAATCTAATTATCTAAGTAATTTATTTTATATAATAAAAACTATAAATGAATATTAATTGACTTTAAAAAGTGTAAAAATTTATCAAATTTATAAAATATTTACTTCAGTATTTTTAAAAATCATATGACAGCACAATCTTACAGTTTGAAAACTTATGCGAGACTGATTGATCTTGTTTCTCTGTAAGAGCATGAAAAAACTAAGAAAGCATTCGCACATGTGCGCCTCTTTGCATGACACTGCTATAAAGAATCTCAATTAATACATTAATTCATTGCCAAATGGCTGTCAATTTCAAGTATAAAGCTTCACTCCTAGAAGTATACCATATATTTTCAAATATGCCTTAACCGATATACATTAAAATATTACATATGAATAAAAAATAATTTCACATCTTCGCTCGATATGTACATGAAAAAATTGTAAATCAGTTGGGCTTATGAGATCACTTTCTTAATACGCTATGCTAACATTCATGGGTTTTTTCTTCGATATTTAATTTGATGAAATTTTTATAAACAATTCATCGAAAGATAGATAATTTAATATTGAAGTATTATAGTTCCTTAAAGTATGCCTCAAATTTTAAAATACTCCTAAATCGATGTAGTGTTGTATTAATAAAAACAAAATTTTAGCATTGAGCTTAGGAATTTTATTTAAAATCCTGCCATATTACACAACACCAGTGTTGCTAGGAGGTGAGAAAAAAAGGATAAATTAGACTTAAAAAAAGGTGAGAAAATGCTAAATCGCCCAAAAAATAAGACCTGAACTAATTTATACCTGTATTCTGAATTTTGTGACAATGACAAAATTATAACAAAAATTATTTTTTTTTAATTGTTATTTTTTATAGTTGTGTCATTAGTAATAATGTTCAGAATACCAGGGCTGTTTTAATTTTTTGTTCTCATAAGGTTTAACTATTGTTTTTAAGATATTGTAATAAGTTTATAAATAACACAGAAAAACAGGCAACAAAATGATCCAATGAAAGATCGCCCACAAAATTCGCATACAAATTTGGGTTATACTTCAAAAATTACCTAATGTTTTGAAGTGATTTTTCGTAATTTTTTAATTATAATTCCCTTTTGATCATTTCCAAATATTTGGGTGATTTTTAATTTTTATTTATTTATTTTTAATTATATTCATATATAGTTTCTATGGTTAATGAATTTCATTAAAAAATAATTATAATAATTGAAAATGTTTGTTAAATACAAGTAATCTCGATTTTGTGTTCGAATTAATACACAAAAATTCTTATATGGATGATTCTTTAAAAAAAAAAAAAAACAAATAGTAAAAGCAAATAAGAAATTATTTTCTTCTTTGTTGTAATACTAAAATTTTAGCCTCTTTAATTCAATTTTAAGGATTAAAAAAGGCTAGAAAAAAGCTAGAAGGTAAAACGAAAATTTTGGGACTAAAAGCAGAATAAGAAGGCTAGATTTAGCCTAAAAGAGGCTAAACTGGCAACACTGAACATCACAGTTATAATTCAAAATTTCATATCTCCTAAAAATATACCACTTGTTTTCAAATATCCCTCACATAAACCAATACTATTGATTTTATGTAAGTTTAACTTCAAGCATTTACTTTCAACATTCTATTCATAATTCTGACATTAAAAATTTTAAATATGAATTGTTGTATTGTGTTATTATTATTGTTGCATTTCAATTGTAATTTTTGAACTTTTAAATATAGTCAACATTATTAAACATCCATCACTTTATCTATTCTCTCTACGGTTCACACAATAACTGACTTAATAATTTTATGGAAATTACCTTTTTGTCAGTGAACGCAACAAACCATACGTAGATGATATGTATGGTTTGATGATTACATCCAACATGTAATAAAACAAAAATAAAACCATCTGACCATATTACCTCACTCCATGTGTCACAGACATACAACAATTGATGAAACTTGAAACAAACAATCGTTTGGTTACAAAACCAAAATATTCACGCTTTGCTCCGTCAACATTTTTGAAAATAATGAATTTAGCTGCAGATTTCTGTCATATTATACAACTAGTACTGTAAAAATTTTTCGTTGAATCCTTTATTCTTTTGAGGCTGATTAGTTAAACACGTACTATTTTTACCTTTACCAAATACATATGTACAAATGCCCAGCAAAAAAATAACTGGAAAAGAGCTAAAAAGTCACGATCTTAACATTGCGTTGCCATTGGAAGGAAGTATACTTAGTGCTGAAAAAGAGCTGCAGAAGTACTTCTTTTAACTGATGGTTGTCATTGGTACGATATTCTTCCTTTATACTTCCTGTTCATTGCTTTTGAAATACATCTCTTAAAAATTTTTAATCTGGCTGAAACTGATTGTAATCCCTAATAAGCTTTGTAGTTATACCACTTTAAACAAACGGGTTACACATCTGAAGTCTCAAGACTTGAAACTTATAGAGAGCAAAATTTTAGCACCAAAGGTTTCATTTTATAATCATGATTGCTGTTCAAGGTTCAAAAACTTAGAAAAAGTGCTACAAATTACTTAACTTTTTCCCATTCTTCTACACTTTTTATTCGCGCATTTATCGCATTGATTTTATGCGATCTTATATAAACTAATCGGATTTCTTGGATAAATTCTGCATAATCTTTGTTATTGTGCAGATTTTCAACAGTTAAATATAGGGTAGTCGAGTTTTGTTGACAAAACTTTATAATTTTTAAAATTTTTTGATTCATTCGACAGGATGTGTACGCTCCTCCATGGAATACAAATTTTCAAATAAGGAGTGATACTTGTATTTGTGAAATTTTGCGCTATATCTCGCTAATGTGGCCGAAACTGTTAACGTAGTAGTAGATAGTCTCAAAGGCACATTCACAGTTTCATATGTAATAGCGTGGCTTACTGCGTGAACTTAGTTTATTTGTTATTTTATACAATAAAATCGAAGGAGCATTAAAAATAAATTTAACAAAAAAATGTTGTGGACGCTTTGAAAATTACACAAAACTTTTAAAAATCGTGATTTTTATTATAAAGAACTTTTTTAATTGTACTAGAAAACCTTAAAATATGCTACGCTAATACCATCAAACATTGAAGTTGTCATATATTTTATTTGGATAACTCAGTTGGTTTTGATATTTCGTGTAATTATTACCAGAACTATACATAAACTTCTAGTTTGTAAAAATTTTTATATATTCAGCTTAAAACATGTATAACTTTCGCACCCCCTGCACGAAGTGATTAACGCGAACTGATTCTACATGCCAGCGAGTCACTTTATATTTATACAAATACAAATGGATTTTAATGTGCCGTCAACAAAAAAAATTAAGGCTAAGATCAAAAATTTTTGATAATGGCCCATATTTATAACATTTTTTTTTACAAAAAATATAGTTTTAACTTTGATAATAGATAAAATGCTTCTCAGTTTGTGAAATTTTTATTTTCTTAAAAATTATTCACCTTTCATCCTATTAAAAATACATTTATTTTCACTTTTTTGGAAATAATTTTTATTAGCTTCCAAAAAAGTACAAAATATGCTCTTATTTCTATTTTTGAAGTAGTGAAAAAGTTGTTTTTTGGAAGCATTTGCTCGTTTTTTTTTTTTTTTTTTTTTTGCTGGGTATACATGTAGTTAGTACAACGCATAATCATATTAATATGTCATTATTTTTTTTTTGTTTTTTTTTTTTATTATTATTTATTTATAGAAATTTTGAAGTATGTACTAAACAAAAATGTACATATATATACAAAATTTCTCATTATTTTTCTATATTTTTTTCCATTTTAGTGCTTTTAATGCTTCAATTTTCTTTAAATATCTGTACTTAATTTAATGTTTACGGAAAATTGTGAAAAAAAGATTTTTGACTTTTGGTCAATTAATTTGATTGATGTGTATGACACAACTTGAAGTTGAATTAATAATTATGAAAATGATATTTATTCAAAGTTGTTATGAAAACGATTTTGAAAAAGTCTATTTTTGGATATTTTTTAATTGGT
Source organism: Protocalliphora azurea (assembly GCA_932274085.1). Lineage (NCBI taxonomy): Eukaryota > Metazoa > Arthropoda > Insecta > Diptera > Calliphoridae > Protocalliphora > Protocalliphora azurea. The sequence continues at coordinate 152,583,909 of OW026521.1, read as the reverse complement.
GAGATTGCTAAAACAATCAATACTAAGTAGGTACAAATATCTGAGTTTGTATTTTGTTTTAAAGCTTATATCATTTGTTATTTTAAATTTTCAGGCAAACATAATTTTTGGCTTTGCCCCTGCATTTTGCTGTCATGCAAAACTTTTCATATTTATAAGTATTTATTTAATATAAGTTATAAACCTTTATGGCTTTATAAAGTAGGATAAAGTTGCCTGGATGACTTCATTAAACACCTTTTAAAAAACTTTAAACATAATGTACAACTTTAAACTATTTCCGAGTTCTAAATATAAATTTATTTTATGTCACTAAAAGCCTACTGTAAGGTGGTTTAACTTTTATGCTAATGTAAAGAAAATATTTTTATAGTTTAACCAAATAAACTTGTAAATTATATCCACACTTGATAATTTTCTTAACATTGTGTTTTTTAAATGAAGTTGTAGTTATATGCCTGACTTTTAGCTTGTCTTCCTAACAAAAACATAAAAGCCAACAACATCAAAAGCAACTATAATAACCAGAGCAACTAAAAATATATGTATATCATGTCACATAGTTTTATAGGTTTCAAATGAACCAAACTGTTAGTAATTTATAAATTTCGGAAAATTTTCAAAATTTTGGCATCGATTTGTTACAGCATATATATGCATATTTTGGTTCTAAGAACATATTTTGGACTTTTATCATATTTTCAAAGAAAATCTTTAGTTTAGATTATATTTTAGCAATTTAAATGCCATATTTTTGTATATTTTATACTAAAGAGCATAATTTTGCGTATTTTATGCTTAAAAGAATAGAATTTTTTACTGAATTTGAAATTAGCGAAATTTTCTTTTTATTATCACATACGTTTATTAAATCTGATTCCCTAATAATCTTTAAAATTTAATTTCATTTTTAGCTTGAATAGCTGACAATTTGTAATTAGCTGTACGTAGGGTCTACACGAGAGATTTTTCTATTATAACAAACGTCAAATTCTTATCATGATAAGAATTTATCACATGTGAACCATATTTACTTATAATATTGCAGCGTCATGATATAACAGTTAGAGCTCTAGCGTAGATAAATTTGCTTTGCTATCAAACATCATTTTGTAGTTTTTTTTTTTTTTCAGAAGAAGCACAATTTTTTAGCAAAAACAACACAAAATACAATGAAATTTAAAAAAAGAAAATTTTACTATCAAATTTTGACAACATATCTCGACGAAAAACGAAAAAAGTGATTTATTATATTTAAAATTGCAATAGCTCTGCCGACGTTTTGTTACATGTTATAATAGAAAAACCTTTCATGTAGACCCTACGTTAAGCGCATAAAACTCTTTTTATAGATAATATTTTTGGTTACCCTGAAAATAACAGATATAATCAAAACAACAATTTTCCAAAGCAAAATAGACAAGAGAAGTTTTACTGTGGCTGTGTTTATATTGGTGAAGAGAAATAAGCCAGCAAGCATTTGCCAGAAAAGGCTCAAATGTTTAAAATCTTTAAACTTTGAAATTTTTAAAATTTCAACTCTTTATTTATAGATAAATAGAACAAAGTCTACTTATAAATTTAGTATTAATAATTTAAATAATGAAAAATCACAATATTTTGTATACGGTTCAAAGGACCACAAGTAATTGATGTTCATAATTATATTCAAACTATTTAAGTTAAAAATTATTGAATTTATTTAAAAATATTAAATATTACTAGCATAATTTAAATAAATTCCTTTTTATATAATTAAAAGTTGAAATATTCTAAATCCAGTTCGAAGTATCATAATTTTTTTATCTTCATTCTAAGTATCCTTACGTTGGGTCTAGACGAGAGATTTTTCTATCATGACAAATGTCAAATTCTTATCATAATAAGAATTTATCACGTGTAGATAAAATTTATTTATATTATTGCAGCGTTATGATATAATAGTTACAGGGCAGGCGAAGATAAATTTGTTTGGCTGTAAAACGTCATTTGAATTGTATTTTTTTCTTGTCTTCTTACGTTTGTTTATTTATTTATTTTTATTATTATTTATTTTTTTTTTTTTTTTTTTTTTATATGAAGTAGCCCACCCACTTCATTATGTAAATCTCAATTAATTATTTGGAGCAAAAATAAAACAAAGACAATGAAATTACAAAAAAGAAAAGATTGATAATAACAAAATTTTGACAACATACCTCTACAAAAAAAAAAGAAATGATTTATTATAATAAATTTTTATCTACGTGTACCCATATATATTGATATAAACACAATAATTGCAGTAGCTCTGCCGATGTATTGTTACTTGTTATGATAGAAAAATATCTCTTATCCTCCTTATTATTTATTATTTAAATAGCTTTAATGTTTGTTGGGTTAACTGGCAGACATAATAATATTTATTTAGCTAAACTGTGTGTCTAAAAGTAAATTTCTCTGAAAATAGTAATATAAGTAGTAATGGTTGTACTGGCAGTTGTAGTAATGATGAATAAAATGAGTATTTATTTTAGACTCTTTTAGAAGTTAAATACAATTATTTTATTATTTTGACCTAAATTGTTGTCAACAATAAAAGCAAAATACTACACTCATTCATATAAATCGAAGAGGTTTACATATACATACACGCGCTTAAAATAAGCAGAAGCGTAATTTTATACTAAAACGTAATATGGATATTCACTAAAGATAAATAAAAATTTAAAAACTTTCTAAAAACAAATATTCAAAATTATTTCTACTTTATTAACTTTTTGCTTGAGATAGTGATTACCCCTTTTAGGCCTAAACTCAAGTCATTGACTAACCTTACTGTTTGTCCTTAATTTGTATTTGCATTGTATTTGTTGCCGGAGCTACATATTGTTGTCTCTAGTAATATCAATTTTATTGTAATATAATAACAATTTTCCTTTTACTTATTTTAAACTTACTAAAAACATACTTTTTTACGTAAGTGTTTGTGTGTAGTATAAATACTTGTATTTCTAAATATTCTTTTAATTTGTTTAAACCTAATAAAATTAAACAAAATGTGATTTTTTTCATTTCCTTTTAACTGATGAAATAGAATACGTTCTCCCACAAGTTTGAAAAATGTTCTTTATTTTATATTTGATAAACAAATTCAAATGGTTGACTTAAAAATGAATATATTGAATAAATAAATGTCAAACAAGCGAACCTTTAAAATAACTGTTTTTTTTTAATTTTGAATTATTTAAATCAATAATATTTAATTCTTAGGCTATTTCTATTCAAAGTATAAGAAACATCTATCAAAACCCTATTTTCTTTGACATTCTTGTATTTAATAAGTTATATACATTTTTATTTAATTAATATTAACAATTTCTTCCTGATTCTTTCATTTTAGGTAATATTTTGAAACCTTTTGAACTTGGCGGTAAGAATTAATATAATAAATCTTATAACCTATATGTATATATATATATATATATATATATATATATATATATATAATTTAAAATTTTAGGAAGTTCATAAGATATTTCTTGTTCGATGTACCAACTAGTCTGATTAAAGCAAGTAATTTATCTTAAAAAAAATGTACTACTAAAGCATCAAGTCCGGTGCGAAAGCCCATTAATATTTAGGTCCAAAATTTGCTTTAATATGAAACTTAACACCTGAATTACTTAGAAGATACTTTCTTCAAGTAACGCTTAAATGAGACTATGCAGCTTCATTCAAGCAAAGACTCAAATTTTCAAATTTTCTTTACAATTAAAACCAACATAAGCTTATATTTAAATATTTTTGTTAAAATATTATGATGAGTTTTAACTGTGTGAATTTTTTACTTTAATAGATTTGCTTGCAGTTCGAAGGATGATTAACTTAAATGTTATAAGAAAAGTGTCATTAAATGCTGCTTGTCTTTAGAATATACAGGTTAACTAAAAATATGTTCGAATGCAAATTTCTGCTAACCGTTACCTGGTGAAAATGTTCGGCTTTTATCTTTTGTTAGAAAAAAATTTATATCTTTTTGAAAATTCGGCTCTTAGGTCAAAATTTTTAGTGAAAATTCAGATTTTTTAAAAATTTGATTCTTGAATTAAAATTTTAGTTTTCGAAGAAGTATTTTTCACCGAAAATTACAATTTACAAATTAAAAAAATTTGAAATTTTTGCAAAAATCTATTTTTTAGTGAAATTTAATTTTAAATTTTTACAAAAATCTATTTTTTAGTGAAATTTGGATTTTTGGCTGATTATATGGATTTTTGTTTTAAATACGATTTATTGATAAACATTTAGATTTTTGTTGAAAATAAATAAATTTTTTATAAACTTAATTTATAAAAAAAAAAAATTATATTTATTGAAAATTCGATTTTTCAATGAAAATTTTTGGATAAAAATTTTGATTTTTTTTTAATTCGTTTTTTTAGGCTAAAATTTTCTTAGTAGAAATACAAAATTTCTTGTAAATTGGTTAAAATTTAAAAAAAAAAAATATATATGGATCATATATTCATGCATATATTAATTTTCATATATGTTTGGATCCGAAAATTGAGGGCATATGGAAATATATGACTATTTACATATATTCATATATATTTCAAATCTTCTATTGTGAATTGTAACTCAAATATTTTATTTTATTTTTTTTTTCATATATAAAATTTATTTATTTTATATACAAATTATATGATTTACAATAAATTTTTTTTATACATAACTTTTGAATCAGAAATATGTATATGCAAATCAAATCCATACAAAAATAGTGCTCCGCAACTTAGACTTCTTAGACGTTTTAATGAGCAATTAACAGAAATCTTTAAAAATCCATCCGAAAAGCATTTTCGCGTGTTAAGTAAGCAACGATAAACAATAAAAAATATATACTCATGTATGTCAACTTGGAGCAAGTGGAACAATTCCATAGTAACGCATCTTTTCAATGGATGCAATTTTGCTCCTGCAAGGATAGTTTTCCACATGATAACAAATATAAGAAAGCCAACATTTATATGATGTTTACTAATGTTAATGAGATACTTGCCTTCTTTTGGAGCTATCTGTTCACAGAGGATCTTTATAATTGCAAAGATTTCAACATTTTTAAAAATTATTTATGTTTTGCCAGATTTTTTTTTTCAAATATTTTGATTTTTAAAGGTCATGAAAATTTTGTTTTGAATATATTCAATTTTTTATTGTAAGTGCAAAATTTGTTTAGTATTTACACCTATGTATATATATATATATAAGATATTTCCGATTAAATGGTATAAAACCCAATTTTTTGCATATATTTCGCGATCAATGTGTTGTGAAGCTATTATAACATTTAAGGATAATAAAATTTCCTAAAATTTTCCTGTTTTATGTTTGATTTAATATTCCATATATGGTTTCATATATGAAAACTAATTTCATATATTTCACCATATATGTATCCATATATTTCATAGAATTCCATGTATGAATCAATACACTTCTATATATAAGCCCATATAGAACAATATATCATCATACATTAGTTATATATAAAAATATATGACCATTTTTAGCTGGGTTATTATTTTTATTTGTTTATGGTTCTTTAAAATATGTATATATATATATATATATATATATATAATATATATATATATATATAATATATATATACATATATATATATATATATATATATATAGTTTAAAGAACCACAAACAAATAAAAAATAATAAGTTTAAATTTTAAACAATTTACAAGAAATGTTGTATTTCTACTAAGAAAAAATTTACTTGTTATTCCGTTTTATCCTTTAAACTTTATGCTTATTTTCTTTCAAAAAGTAGCAGTAAATAATATCAGTATATGTATGACTAACTTGGCAGCTAAAAAAAAAGGAAAATGATACCAATTGTCAAAACCTTTTATGCTAAAAATGACAACAAAAAAAAAAATAGGAAAAGACTTGCTTTAGTACGCAAAAATAAGTATAAAAGCAGAAAGTAGATTTCTTAAAATGACAACTAAACTTCTTATTGATAAGAAAAAAAAAACGTTTTTGAAGAATGAAATAATACAAAACGTATAAAGCATAAAACTTCAGCCAAAATATAGATAAAAACTATATTTTTTCTGGAAAAAAGGGATATAGAGGTGCAGGTATGTGTAAAAAGGCGATTGCATGTAAATAGAAAAGGAAGTTAAAAAAAATGTATAAAGTGATAAACAATGTAAGATTTTGCAAATATAAAATTGCCAAAAAATGGCAAAATGTATAGTATTAAAGAAAAAGAACTCTAAATCCTATTTAACATAAAAAAGTTGGTTTTTCGGGAAATAAAAAAAAATGTTTTAAAAGCGTACGTTTTTAGATATTTATTTAAATAATGTTTATTTGATACATACATATCAGTAGTATTTCTTTTTCACATACATATGTAATTGATTTATATTTAACTCATTGTTTATAAATTTATTTAGAAATAATATTTTTATTTTTATTAATTTTTATAATCTGTTTACTTACTATTTATCCAACTCAGCAGTTATACTATATGTAATCAAATTCCCATAAAAACTCCATTACATGATTTTTTTTTTAATTATCGTAATGGTTTTTTATTTAAAGTGTTAGCGCCTAAAAGTTGTCTATGTTATAAATTTATTTATCTAAAACTCTATTTGTTTTGCTATTCAAACTGGCAAATAAACATTTAAAATATTAATCAATTTATATAGAAATATATTGAACTAAATAAAAGACAATTTTAGTTTTTGAGCCTCATGCTATATATCTGAAACAGTCATAAGTCAATTTTACAACCCACATATTTTATACTAATAAATTGTATCTGTAAAAATATATATTTCTCTTTAGTTTGGAAAAAATATATATAAAAAATGTTTTTTATATGTTTTTTCTATTATTTTGTCCTAAAAAAAAGTTAAAATAGTGCCAAAAAAATCCGTTTATGATATATGGGTTTTGAGTTGGTAAGCTACTGGTTTTGTTGGTCATGTGTTTTACTTATATTGTTTAGTGTATTTTACAACTTTTTATGGGAATTTTTGCCAAAAATTAATTGAGTGTAGATTTTTTATGTTTTTTTATATTTATTGTTGTAAAAGTGCACAAAAACATTTTTTTTTTTTTTTTTTGTTTTAACTTTGAAATAAATTTTTAATACTTGAACAATTTTTTGACATACTTGTAGATTTTAAAGGTATTAGGAGTTGCAAAAAAAATAGAAAACTATAAAATTTTAAAGCATATTTAAAGGAGTAAAGTTGATGGAGTCTGTGAAATTTGTTCGTATAAAATTAAGCTTTTAGATTGTTAAAAGCTTTGTGAAAAGAACATATTTTCAATTTTGTTATTTTTTATATTTCAGTTTTGGCAGAAAATCATTAGCTTAATGGAACAAAATAAAATGAAAATTTTTTGATTTAAAAAAAGAACATAAAGTGTTTAGAAAGCTTGCAATTCAAAAGTACTTATGAACATAAACAAAGATACACTTTACAATGAAAAATATTTTAAATATTTAGTTTTCACATAAACTCTGTAATTAATTCTAAAATTCATATCATTGATTTACGTACTTTTGTCCGGTTCGAAGCACTATAAACTTAGAATATCAATTTTTTTTTTTTTTTTTTATTAGATAAATAGGTCCTCAACCTGGTTGATTTAGGAATTTATATCAAAATTAAAGACATTTTAAAATATATCGATCTATTTCTCTACATACAATTTAATTTTTTTTTTTTTTATTTTTATTATACTAACAAGTTGTGGTTTCAGGATTTAAAACAGTAAAATATGTATTGTAATATTTTTAGTTTTAAGAAAATTTAAAGTTTTCTACTTTTCAATAGATATGCTCGGGTAAATGCTACATCTTTTTATCCGGTTTGAAGGACCATAAACTCATTTAACTATTATTACAATAATATTATTCTTTAAGGATAAATAGATTCAAAACAATAAATACAATACAGTTTAATACTTTTTTTTCCTTATAATTGATATTATTAAACCGAGTATGAAATACCTGCTCTTAGTTATTTAGAAGTAAAACATAAATGTCAATTTTATTTTCCAAACAAAAATATTGAACATTAAACACATAAAAAAAACGGCTGCCATTAATGGAAAACAATTTTTATACAAAACTACTGAAACCTTTAGCCTAAAAGCATACAAAATCAAAATGTCCTCCCTCTCAAATAAACATAAAAATTTATGTATACATATGTACGTCCTTTACTTTAATAATAGCTAATACTAAATTTTAATCAATATTATAGCCTTTAAAAAAATGTTACAAGACCTTTTCTAAATTATATTTTAAAATGCCAGGAAAGAAAACAACAACAAAATTTTTGTGAAAAATGTAAATAAAAAGGTGTTCAAATCTCATTATCTAACACTGCTGTGACCTTTTTTAAAAGGGGGTTTTATTCTAAACAAAATTTATGCTTTAAAATGTATCCATCTTTTAGTATTCTAGCTCCTTTACAACTTTTTGTTTAAGTCCCTGTTAAAGGTATTTAAATACCAAAATAGTAAGCTAATTAAGTTAAAAGAAAAAATTGTTTTCTTTTTTTATATTTTTATATTTTTTATGTTTTATATAAGTATAAACATTTTTCTGAACAGACGTTGGTAATTTACAAATGCATTACAAGAAACTGTCACCATTTTTCAAGCTTAGTGAATGTTTTCTTTATTTATTTTTGTCTGCTTTTATACTTTCCTTTTAATATGACAGTGTTTTAAGTTTTATATTTTAATAAATTTGATTACAATGACCGTAGGGATCAAAGAAAAAAGTGAACAAATAAAAAAGGAGTCCCCTTTCATAGCTTTACAGAGATTATTAAAGGACATGGGTGTTTTTTTTTTCTGTTACTTTCATCAAATGAATGGGAAACATTTAATGCAAATAAATTTAAACTTTAGGAAAGTTATGTTAAAAAATTAACATTTTTTGCGATATTTAAAGATAATTTGATCTTTAACATAATTAAGACGAAAAGGTTGCTTTGTATTTTTTTATATTTTTTAAAGCAACTTAAGGAGAGTTTAAGAGTTCTGCCTTAAATTGTTTTCTCTCGTTTTGTATAATTAACAAAATTACCTGAATTTGTTCATTTTTAAAACCGCGATTTAGAATTTCGTAATATTATATAAGAAAATACATTTTTTATTATTTCTTAATTATTTATTTAAAAACTTCAATTCAAAGGCCGCTTTCTAAAAGTATGCTATTTTTGTTTTGGTAAAGTATGCTATATTTCTAGATATACATAGATATGTAATTATTAGGGCGCGTATTTGCATGTAGAATAATGTATGTGAACATAAATATGTCTAGTTAAATATGTTTTGACGTAACGACTTACGACGTAACATATTTAACTTTTAAGTTAAATATGACCAAAACCCCTCAGAATCCATTAAGTGTAATTTAAAAAAATATTTAAAATCTCCCAAATAAAATTGAGGAATTTAAGTTATATGGTTTAATAAAGGGGATTATTGTCTTCATTTTCCATATGATCCATGTGAGTGACAAGGAATGATGTGGCCAAATATGGCCAAATTTCCTCAGAGATCATCAGAAACAATTAAGTGTAATATTCAAAAATTTTTTAAAAATCAAAAAATATAATCAAATAGTCAAGATTAGTTAAATATCTTTTATTTACTGACATATGTAAATATAAGTTAAATATGTTTTTGACGCTTGGGCTTAGTTAAAAATAAAATATGTTTATTTTTAACTAAATATGTTTCGACGTAAGTCGTCACGTCAAAACATATTTAACTCGACATATTTATCTTCACACACATCCTAGAATATGACTTTAAGTGTGTCTATGTTATTAGAAATTTTATTGCATTTTATAAATACATATTTTAGAGGTTTATTTAAATCAAAAAGTCAGTTAAATCAGCTTTTTAAACATAAATCTTTTTTTTTTCAATATGTGCACAGAGGCTGATTTTTCATCCATTACTTTTCTTAAATGAGTCCCTAAAATAAGTTATAATATGCACCAAAATTTCTAATAGTTTACACTTTTGTAAATATAAATTCCTAAAAGCATATTTTAGGGGCTTATTTTTTAAGTATAAATTCATGTAAATCCGGGCACACTGTATCGATTTCATATAAAAGTTGGTAAAAAATAGAAGGAGTTGTATCAGGTAAATTAAAATTGAGGTTAAGAAGAAAAGAACGAAGTTTTGTGTAATTCGGCCCAAGGATAATCGTCTATTTTATAAATTTGTAATTCGAATTGAACAAAATTTGGTACAATTTATTATCTACTTATTTAGAAAAAAAATATGTTTTATGGAAATCGGATCAAGGACATGCCCAACTCCCACCCACCCTGTATTTTAAAAATCGTCCTTTTTCAAACATTGAAATTCAAATTTAACAAAATTATTTATTTTTTATATGTTAACTAATTCTTGAAATATAATATTTTTTTTTTTTAAGGACTTGAATTTTGAAATTTGTCGAAGAAAGGAAAATTATTTATTTTATATGGTAAAATAGTAGTATTTTCAACAGAAAAGTAATTAATAAGTATAAATTTTTGTTACACTATTATGATTTTATATTTAACTTTAATAAAAGGATATAAAATAAGGCATAAGTCCTTACCAAAAAATGTCTTAATGTATAATTAAACTTTAGAAAATAATACTTTTATATTTTAAATGTTTCGGAATTTACACCGCTTCCGCGAATATTTTCTGCAAATTTGCTTTAGTTTTGAAAGTATAAAATTCAATTTGTTTTCTTCTGCAACTAATAGCATTCTTTGTAAGCGATTTTAATCAAATTGTTTAATATTTTGCGTTAGAGAACTAGTTGTACTCAACTTTTACTCCAGCCACAGCTTAAAAATATTAAGAATCTGTAGCGATTTTGACACTAAAAAGTTTTGGCTATTCAAAATTTTACAAACTTATGCAGCTGATTAAAATAGATACTTGTAGCAATAATATATCAAAAAACTGGGGAGGTATTTTTTGTTTTTTTTTTTTTTTTTTTATTCACTACTAAATTTTTACTTTCTTAAAAAAATTCGACTTTTCATTAAAACAGTATTTTTGCTAACACATTTGATCAATATTTGTAAACAGTGTTGCCACGGCAAAAAATTTTTCTAACCAAAATTTTGAAAAAATAACCAAATTTTCCTAATAAACAAATTTTAAAAATTCAAAGTTTTTATGTAAAAATTTATAGAATCTTAATGTACGTATTCAGGTTTTAAGTACTTTGCATATATCATAATCATAAACTTTAGTTATTCTTTAAGATAAAGAAGTATTTACTATTTAGCTATTTAGAACAAATCAAAATGTTAACCCTGATCCAATTTTGCAGGGGGTGTGGATATAAAGTTTGATAATAAACATTTTAATCTCACGTTCTTATAATATGATGTCGAAAACAAACTATATTGAAATAAATTTTCAATTGCAAAACAGCTGGGTGGAGCAGTAATAGAAAAAAGGTTGACTTTTAGAATTATGTGTTTACAGAAAAGGAGTGCAAATAAGAATTATTTTTATAGGGACTTACCCAATCTCATTTGTTAATATGAATTCCATTTTTTATAAGCATTTAAATCTAAAGTAAAAGATATTTAATTGGAAGAGTTGGCGAAAAGATTCTATATCAATCGTTCATATACCAAAGTACTCACATATATTAAAAATTCTATACAAAATTGTGATCCAATTGGAAATACATCGGAACTGATAGAACACTTTTAATGCATTTTTAATTTTTATTATTATTTAATTAGGTTTCCTTGCACACTTTTAGTAACTAAACAAGGTACATTTTTTTTATTCCCTACAGCACTATATTGGGGAACGTAAAGCTTCATTAGTCCCCAAATAAATGTTTTTATAAATGTTTCGATCCTAAAACAATCTATAAAAAATTTTAATGTACCTACATAAAAAATGACATTCAGTTTCAAAAGGATGACTTTAAAATTAATTAAAATTAATTGTAGCTTCTATATAGGATTCTCTCCCGAAAATCAGTCATACCATGATCTCTCTCAAGTATATCTTACTTTAAAATACATACACAATAGTGTAGTGTATTGTATAGTCGGTCTTCACCGGTTATACAATTCTTTTTTAATAGTAATTTATTTTGTAATTGCAAGTATTTAGATTTTTTGTTACATCATCTGAACTTTCATAAGAAAGATCTCCATTTCACCTTTTGGTTAAATATTACATTAACAGTATAGTGTTTTTAATTATATATTATACTTGCAATTTAATTAGATTTTTAGGCAGCTGTTACAAAAATTGATGTGTTTTTTTATTAATAATTGTAAAAAAAAAATATTAAAATTTTGACATCGACTTTAACTATTTTTGGCCAAGCTCGTGACAGTGTGCCGTACCTAAGAAATTATCAACCTTGTGGAATTTTTTTCATTAGCAAAATAATTATAAAACTTTCAAGAATTTGAGCCTGAAAATACGCATTAAATTATTTGAAAATTTAAATGGAAATAACAAGGCTATTGCCAGTGTATGTTACTTTTGCTGAATTGTCGGATTTTTCATCGTTAAAAATGTGAATTAAACTTTCAAAATATTTAAAAGTGTATAGGAAGTTTTAATGCCGTTACGTAAAAGTGTTCCACCTTTTGTTTATTTTTTCCATAAAGAGGGTCAGAAATCTTTCACTATAATGGCATTGGTTTACAATAAATTATTAAAATATGCTTCAAATTATTTACAACTTTTGGAACTAGAAGATAATTGTTCTTGAATTTTAACTTGAGTATTAGTTTGCCTTAAAGCATGTTTATTTTTCTTATGCTTGTAGCTTTACATATTAAAATATTCATATAAATTTAATTTCATAATAACTAAATTTCTGTGCTCATCAAGTTAAGCCCCTTTTAAAATCCGCGACATGTCCAGCTGCCACTTACCAGCATGATAGAGCTTAAGGCATAAAGTTGCAGAACGGAGGAAGATAATTTTTTGTGTTATTTAAAGAATATTTCTTATTATTTAAAGAAAAATTATTTTAAAAAACTAAAGCATAATTTTAGGTAAAATTTTAATATGTTTTGTTTTACCTTGTATCTTTAAACTTAATAGAAGATATTTTTTAAAGCTATTCCCAAAATTTAAGACCAAATCTTAATATAAAAAATTTAGAATTTATTTGACAAAAATTAGAACATATTTTTAGGAAAAACTTTCATTTAAAAACGTTTCAAAACTTTTTGTAGTTTTTAGCTTAAAATAAGTAAAATGTTTCTAAAAACAAAATACCATTAATTTTAAAATATCTATTTTTTATTTCCCATCAGCTGGCATGTTTTGCTCTCTCTTTCTACTTACATTCCTTTGTCTAAGCAATGTTATGTTAAGTTGTTAAAAGTATTTAAAGTTCACAGTGTTTAACCACAACATGGCAACTTTTTAACATATATAAACATAGAAAAATTGTATATGTTCTACATCATTATCAGCATCTCCATCATGATATTGGCTACACATATTTGCCAAAATTGTAAAAAGATACACATTTTTGTTCTCCCTACCAAAGAACCATGAAGCAACTCAAAAAAGTGTCAAAAAATTTACATCAACTACTAGAGCCACATAGAAAAAAAGTTTATAGAATCAACAATAATAACAAAAGCTCTACTCATACCAGCTTACAATTTCACATAAAACTTTAGCAAAAAAACAAAACCTTCTTGACCAAGTTCAAAGTGTTGTAGTTGCCTGGTATCTTTCTTTTTGTTTCACTTTTAATATTTTTTTTAGTTTGAGTTTTTTGCTAAATGTAACTAAAAATTCTAGCAACATCAAACTCACATAGATTTTTCATACGTACATATGTAGTTGTCAGATCATACAAAGGATTTATGTTGTTGAACCAACATGAAACAAAAAATGCTGCCAACAAAAATGAAAACGAACAACTCTATCTGCTAAAAAATGAAAGAAATGTAAGACAACACAGCACTCACTACTTATACGATAAGAGTAAAAGAGAACAAAACAAGCACATGTCATTTAATAAAGTAAAAATAATGTCATTTTTTAAGGTAGTAGAAGAATGTAAAACACCAAAAAATATATATTTACCAACTAACAAAATATTGTTATTTAAGGTTTTGTTGAAAAAAAAAGAAAAAAAATAACACAAAAATAAATAGAAAAAGGTGGTCATACTTCACAGTTATTTATGGGGTTTTCAGGTATTACAAGGTTTTCTACTTTAAATTAAACTAGAAATAGGGTTATATTTAACAAAACAATTTTTAAATTGAGCTAAAAAATATGTTTAAAAAATACTTTTTGCCTTTAAGCATGCTTTAGTTTTTTAAAGTTTTTTAAAGCTAAAACTTTGTTTAATGTTACAATAAATTCCCATCTTTAAAATACAACTTTTTTATAAAACTTTAAGTTTTATAAAGATTTTCTTTTACTGTTTAAAATAATAATTTAGTTTAGCGGAAATAAAGCCTTAATTTATGCTATGATTCTAGTCGAATATTTTTAATAATGCTGAAATTAAGTAATTTTAAATTAATCAATAATTTCTTTATTTTATGAAAATATTTTAAAATTTTCCTTTAATATTTTTATGTAGGTACATTTTTTCACATCCTTTTTGTTTTACCATTAAAAATACTTGAACAGAACACCTCAAAGAAAAGGACAATAAATATGTAAAAAATAAGCCCATAAAATATGCCTTTACAAATATTCTCTTACATAAATAAATGTAAATTATTAAAAATTTTTTGCGCATATTAAATGTTTGTTAAAACATATTTTAGGGTTTTATTTTAAATTAATAAATCTATTAAAGGTGCTTTCTGAACATTTTTTTTTTTGTTTTGTTTTAGCCATATGTTTCACTTTTTAATGTGCAATAGGGGAAACAAAACAATTGGAGCTGGAATTTTCGTCAATTTACTTATCTAAAATATGTTATAATATGAACTACATTTTTTAATAATTTACATTTATGTAAAAGTGAATTTGTAAAAGCGTACTTTAGGGGCCAATTTTGTTCATATAAATGCTTGTAAATCCGCGCCCTAACAATAAAATAATAACTACAATATCGTCGAATGTGGTGATGATAATAACAAACACATTAATGATTGCAACAAAATAAATATTAATCAAAATGAAAACAAGATTGTTGTGGTTGTTAAGGAAATTTTTATGAAATAAACGACCATCAACATAAATAATCTTTTCTCCTCTCTCCACAATAATATTTACTTTTTTCCTCTCTTTAACTTTTCCTTCTTATATCTTTCGTTTTTTTTTTTTTGTAGTTCCTTTTAAGTTTCCGTTTCCGTTAATTTGTATTGTGACAAGCATAACAACAATTACCAGAAGTATCCAAATAAATGTAGGATTTTTTCCACCATAAAACTGTCGTTACGTTTTTATATCTCACCTTCTTTTTTTATTTTTCTTGGCTGCTTTAAATACTACAATGGCCCAGCATTTGCCGTTTTTTTTTTTTTTTTTTTTTTTTTTTTTTGTTGGTTATAAAACGTAAATACATAAAAGAAAAATCAGTCTTATTGTCATTTCTTAATTAACAATCATTGGTAGAATACTGTGCTTCCTACCCTCCCTTTTTTATTTCTCATTATTTTCTTTTTTATTTTTTGTTAATGCCAATTTGCCACTTTATTTGGCACATTTTTTATTTTTTACTTAAATGTTATAGGATCAATTGTTGTTGTCTGACAGTTGAGTTTTTCTTTTTTTCAGCAAAAATTTTCTATAGATTTCCGTTTTACATAAAATAGTCCTGGTTAAGGCTGACTGTTAAATTTTTATTGCTTATAGCTTAATTTTCTTAATATCCGCTTTTAATTAAGCAACTTCCGTTTAATTATTGATTGATTTTTTCCTTGTGTTTCGAACAAGCAAATTTAATTAAGCAATTAAATGCAGCGTTTTATTTTTAGGGGGTTTAATTGAAATTTAAAATTAAATTTAATAAATAAGTAATTATGTGAATTTCAAAGTGAAATTTAAATTTAAAGCAAAAATAATTATTACACGCGGAGGAAAAATATGGTTATGCTGACTGTGATACAAGAGCAACATATTATGATTGGGATATATGATTATAATTAAAAATTATAATGGTTATAAATAATAATTATTATGATTCCACCTTATCACATGTTTTTACGGTTTTACAATTTTATAATTATGAACCTATTTTGTCATATGATTCAATTTTATCTTATTATAATCACATTTTATCACATTATGGTAAATTTGTTCATATTTTGATTCCATTTTATCATACTATTAATACATTTTATCATATCATAATTCCCCTAAATTATATTATATTTTCATTTTATGATATTATTATAAAATTTTTTATATAATAATTTGATTATATTATATTATAATCCCATCTATTTTAATATGACCAAAAATTATATGTTTCATGTACTAAATTTCTTAAAACTAAAAAGACATTGATTCGAAATTACTATTTTTTTAGTAAGTCTATCTATATTTTACAAAATGATAGAAAAAAATCTTTATTAGATATTACAATTAATTTAAATTTTTATAATATACACATTAATTAGAATTATTAATAATTAATAATTATTTATACAAAAATATTTATATATGAACATAATTCGGTAATTTATATTCTCTTTTGAAAAACATAACATTTCTAAGAAAAAACATTTAATAGTTGCATAAAACAAAATATAAATAAAAATATTGGCAACACTGGATGGTTGTAGAAATAACTAATTTTTTGAATGTTTATAAATATTTGTTTCTGGTAAAAATATTCACCAAATATAATATTTTCATAATCAACCATATTAAAATTTTTATTGAGTGTAACCATTTAATTATTAAACATAAAGAGAAACATTTTCATCATGAACACAGTATTATTAAGATCAATAAAATATAACTACAAGAACACTATACTATTGTGGTGACATTGCCGCAATAATGTTTTTTTCTCTGCGTGTACTGTATACTTTACAGTGCTATCGCTAGCTATTTTTTTGAGCAAGTTGCAAATAATAATTGCCCTTGTTGTCTTCATTTATCATGGCTTGTATTTAGAGCAGGGATTGGCGGTCTCAAAATTCGCATTCTGTATTTGTTATAAAACTTTAAATTTTACGAATTATGTTTGCTCAACCAATCGAGAAATTAAAATCAATAATTTCGGGTTAAAATGTATTCGATTTAAAATGCCGATTAATCGAATAATTGTAGTAAACTAAATATTTTAAAAATTTCCTTTCTTAATTATTTTTAAAGACATTTTAATTTAATTTTTTTTTTTTTTTTAATCTTTAAAAACAACTTCCTAAATTTGTATAGAATCTTGCAAATATAAAGGTTTTAGTATCCCGACATTACATTAAAAAAATATATATTTAAATTTATTTAATCAATAAAATCAATTTTAACAAAAATAACATTTTAAGTTTCTTTTATTGTTAGGCTTTATGTTGCTAAAAATATGCCCAAAATATTTAAAAATTTAAAATATATTTAAAAAAAAAACTTCTCTTTTGCAACCATTTGTTTTATAAAGCTTTAAAGTCCCCTATAAAAACTATTTTCATTTGTTTGTCCATTTTAAGCCTCGACAATTTTAAATGTTAAGATCAAAGGACATGCTGTTATTAAAATAAACACAAAAAAAATTTTAACATTTTATTGCGCCTAAAAGCAGACAACATGAATTGTATATAAAATTAAAGATCAAGTAAACAATATGTTCTAGCCATACTCATCAACAACAAATTCAGGGACAGACTACAAAACTAAATATATAAAAGCAACAGTAGAATCAGACTTTAACGCTTATTTTATTTCTTTGAATATTGATGCAAACGCACAATATTTCCATACTTATTAAAAAAAAACGAGTAGGTATGCATAAATAAAAAAGAGACACAGTCCATGATTATCAGGACTTAATTCACATTGTAGCAGGAGTAAATGTATATTTTTAATGGTCATAAAAAAATAAATAAACTCTTAGAGTATTGGTGTTCATTTACTTACCTATTTTCCACTATGTTTGTTTTTATGAGGCAATATACAGCAACAACCAACAACAACCAACACTCACTCTATTGCTACTTCATAATGTTGACAATAAAAGTAGCATCAGCGGCAGAAACAGGAGTAAAAATAACATTTAAACACGTGTAACCGTACCATTTCTTTTCAGTTTTATATTTTTTCTATTTCATTTCACAACAGCCATTTTGTCCTTACTTCCTTCCTAGTTTGCCACCAATACATATTACCACCTTGTTTCATCATACTCTGCTCTTTAGAGTAAATGTAAATATTTGTGAGTGAGTGTGTGCTAGTTTTTTTGTGGAAATATTGCCCTGTTTTATAAATTCTATATAGAAACAACAGTACAGCAAGCAAGAGCGAACGGCTTCAATTGTAACAGCAGTTTATTCATTGTTTGTGTTTCGGTGGACATTGCTTAAATGTTTACTGAATAAAAAAGGGCTCTTTAGAAAGGTAATATGTATATATAATAGGGTGGCTCTCATTAGAAAAAGTGTCCAGACTCTTGTTCTCATCCCTTATAAGTGTTCGAATCGTCGAAAAACTGAGACATGAAAAGTTTTGGACTAATTAAAAAAAATTTAAAGGTGGCTCAATGCGATCATAAATTTGAAAATGATGCAAACAAATTTGTTCTATTCCTCAATCATAAATAATTTATTTTAATAGATATTTTCTGAGTTTATATCTTGCTGAATTTCACAGTTTGAGACCTTCTCGAAATGTCCAGAAAATTGGATAACCAATAATATAATAGCGCGCTGCATTGTTGGGGTGTGAGAGATCAAAATGCTCAATTTTCTAAATCTGTTTTTTTGGTATCGTACATCTATTAGATACAAAGATATTTGGTTTTAAAATCAGCTAAATTTAATTAGAATAAAAAAATAATTTTTGATAGAAACATTTTTAATATTTAGGGGCACATAATTTTCAAACTAATTAAACAACAAATTAAATGTATAATTTTTTATTCTTTTATTTAAATAATATTTTCATTATTTATAAAGTGCAACTTTGATTATTAATTTTTGAAAATTTTAACATATAAATTTGCGTTTATAAAAAAACTTTTTCTTTTTCTTTTTGTAAAATTTTTGTTATTCATCTAAGCTTTCAACTATTTTGCAAAAACCAGTAAAATTTCTATTTATATTGGCTTAGAGCTTAAGTTATCTTGTATTATTCTTCATAATTTAGCTGCACAGAAATGTAAGACTGGATGTAGAAATGCTTTTAATTCAAAAAAATCGTATTAACTTTGCTTATATATAAGAAAAGTAGACTTTTTTTATCTAAATAAGATATTTATTTTTATTTGAACAAAAATATGAAATTTTTATGACGATCTTTTATTTAGTAAAAAAATTTTTGTTTGCAAATCAGGTACAAATTAAGAAAATATTGTGAAAATTAACGGACATATGGACATATGATGTCATTCCAAAGTTTAAGTATTTGATCTCAATACGTGTTCCGTTAGCATTTTACATATTGGCTAAAGTTCTAAGTGTATAAGTTACATACGTTTTGCTTCAATTTACTGACTCACAGATTTAAAAATTCAAAAGCCTTGAATGACTTTTACCGAAATACTCATATTTACATAATTTTTATTGTAATTTTACAAGAAAACTATGTAAAATTATAATTATTATTGTATTGTATTCTATAGATATTTTTGTGCACAATAACATAAAAAAGTTACGGACAAAAATACTAACCCGTCCAAAAGCTATTGATTTCTGATCACCCATACCCCCAAAGAAGTATATAAAAGTATATTTTCTCTCGGAAAATGATCTAATGTGAGTTGTAGACCTTCTCGAGGACGTCACAAAACAATTTTAAAAAAATTTTGAAAAACCCCCTAAATTTCAAGATATTTCGAAAAAAAAAACATTTTTAGGGTAGTTCCTGCACTATAGACCGTAGCTTCATAAATTTTAAGTCAATTTAAGATTTCTAAATTAATGCTGAAAGCAGAAGAACTTAGCTTTTTAACTATCATCTTTTATACAAACTCAAATTAAATAACGAATAATTCACCATTTTAAAATTTATTTCCTTTTTCTTTTTCAAAATTTTGAATTTGATGTAATTTTTTCTGATTTTTCTGTTTTTGAAAAAATACACATATTTGTTTACAAAGTTTGAAAAGTTATTTTGTTTAGAATAAAACGAAATATATCAAAAAGTTATTAAGCATTTTCTAAACTTTATTAAAAAATTTTCATATATTTTAAGACAAAATATTTTTAACTTGGTTTTTACTTTTTAGAGATAAAATTAAAAATGTATGGAAAGGTTTAGTAAATTATTATAGATAAAATCGAATAAATTCTATATATATTTTTTCAAATATAAAAATATTAAATTTGCTTATGTTCACAACAAAAATGCACTTCAAAATTATTGCATCGTTGCATGGGCTTTTATAGAAAAAAAAATGTAATAAACCGTAGTTAATTTCGAAAAGATTGTGTAAAAATTGTATTTTTTCTAGAAGTTGTTTGAATATTTGCCTTTAATATTTGACCAAAACATACCAAATATATATGATTGAAAAGCCTGCTTCTTCTACTTTCTAAAGAAGTTTAAGAAGGAAGAATAACAAAATTAGAATTATATTTATACAAGAACCTACCCTAAAACTGTTTTTTTGCGAATAACTCGAAATTTTGAGGTTGCATTGTAAATTTTTAAAAATGATTTATGATGTCTTCAAGAAGCCCTATAACGTAAATTATGTCATCTCTCGAGTGATTTTTCACTGTAACAGCTTGCAGTTATTAAAATAAAATTATCGAAAAACTAGTAACTTTCAGCCAAATATTGTTGTAGATACTAAACTGGCATACGGTCTCGTCTTATCGTTTTATAAATCCTATAAATAATTTAATGATCCAAAATTGTTGTAATAGAATCAAAATAATTCTCACGAAATGTACATGTGATTATCGAAAATTTTACATAAAGTATAAGACACGAAGGCTAAACTATACTGAGATTCGTTTCTCACCCTAAAATTTTATTTAAAACCTTATTTTACTGGGTTTGTTTTAATAATTATGATATCATTGGTTGTTCAATTTTCTTGATTTTAGTCATTTTACAAATTCAAAAAGATGAAAACCGAGAAAATGTAAGTTTTAACTAATTATTTATGGTTGAATAAATTTGTTTCAATCAGTCTAAAACTTTGTATTTTATAGTTTTTGGCTACTCAAAAGCTTCTAGGGGATTAGACCGAGAATTTAGAAATCTTTATTTTCATCCATATAAAAGAGGGCCACCCTAATATTTATATACTTTTTCCTCTTCTCATATGTAAAATCGAAAAAAAAATCTTAAATTTTTTTATATAAATTTTGCTTGTTTGCTTCTATGTAAATCCACACCTCAGTAAATGTTTAGCGTTTGGTTTGATTCGGTCGTTGTTACCATAGTGTCTTTGCTATCAGGTAGGTTATTTTTTATACACAATGGTTTATTCACAGAACCAATGAATTGGCCAATTTTAAACCACAAATGTAGGTATGGTTCGTTAGTTGACATATAGCTATAGAGATAGATAGAAAGATAGATAGGTAGGTACATATTTTTGCTGAAGAGTAATATACCAAATGACTGACTATAAGTCTTTTATAGACAAACAGACATACATGTAACCATGTATAGATGCAAACATTTTTATATATATAGAGATCATGATTATAAAAGTCAAAAAACAAAGGCTTCCGCATTGAATTGAAAAATATGCGACAAATAGGGCGGGATAATACAACAGCGACCAAAAACAAAATGAAAAAATTAAAAATGAAAAAATCATGTAACATGTCAATGATGTATGGAAATTTTATTAGAGATTAACAATATAGTTAAGAGTAAATGGATTGAGCAGGTATTAATGTATTTAAGTTTTAAATATTGCTGCATATGGTAGGGGTTATTTTAAATTTAAATAATAAAGTATATTTTTAGGATACTTTTTTTGAAGACCTAAATGAATTGCACACACTTCATCAGCATTCCTGGGGTCTTCTCTACATGAATTTCGTAGAAAACTAAATAAATCACTGGCTGTTTTTATAAAACGAACGAGAAATTCGTTTTATAAAAACAGGAGGTAAATCAACAAAAACAGCTGAAAGTTATGCCAAAAAGGCTCTTTCTTATAAGTTAAATTTAGAAATATATGTTCTTATGAGAAAGCTGCTCTCAATGATAACATTGAAAAATAAACAAAAATAAAAAACTTCAATATACTTGCAATGTAATATAATGTAGTTTTTAGGTATGGGTGACTAAATTATTACACCAGTTTTAGAATTTTCAACTTAAAAAAGAGATTTTTAGGACATCGTGGCTTTCAAAATGTTTATCTCATATACCTGTTATCTAATTTAAGTTTTTCAAACGGCATTAGAAAGAAAAGATTTTACTATTTTAAAAAAAGTTTTCACACATTTTTATTCATAGCAAAACTGTATAAGCTATTAAGTACACAAAATTAGTTCATTATTTTTTATGCTAATTTTTTTCTAACTTTTTAGCCATTTTTGACCCACACTTTATAAATAGCATATTTCTAGTTGAGAGTAAAATGAGCCATCATTTGATAAAATAATATTAGAATTGTAGAACATATAATTATTTTCGAAGTTGTAAAACACTAAAAATTCTATTATTTTACATATATTTTGATGTTGAAAATCATATTTTATTCCAAGCAAAATATATTATTTGGAAAAATATGAAAAAAATATGTTTTCTAATTTCATTAATTTTTAATCCAAAACCTTCTACAATAATGACAAATAATTTAATTAAAAATCATTTGCTATTATATATGTGTTTGCCACAAACTAAAATTAATGGTTTAATATAATTTGGATTTTCTGAAGACCTAGAATATTAATTTATAGATTTAGGGTGATTATATTGCAAAAATTGTTTCTGTCTCCCGTTTTCTTTTTTTTTATTTTTTATTGCTTTTATTGAGACTTTACTAGTATTAAATATAAACTTAATTGCTTCAATTAAACATGTATATTTATAACAAACCAATTAAATATTTTTTGCTTTCAATTGTAGTAAATACTCAAAAGCTAGTTTTTCTAAAAATTGATAAAATATTTAAAATTCACTAATTCCTTATTATATTTATGTATTGCATATTTCTAGGATATTATTAAATTATTTCTTGATCAACTATTTAAAATTCTTTCATGAAATGTAACATAAGTAAAGAAAATTACAAATAAGACTTTCATAAAAGTTTTAACTAACAACTGCAATTTCATTTAAAATTTCTTAAATTGCGTACTTAAGATTTAAGATTTAAAAAATCCTACTGTGTGTCTGAAATAAACATCTATAAAGAGGTGTAGCATATTTTTAGTGGCTCTATGGAATAACTTAAAGCCTAAGAACTTGAAAATAAGGAAAATAAGAAAGTGTATTAACATTTACATTGTTTCAATTTGACATTAAGACCTAAAAACACTGTTGTTAGACAATTGTTTTTGTTTATTTTATGCTTTTGTGTTTTATTTTAAATCTTAACATCTACTATATTATATATTTAATACCTTGGAGTGCATTTCATACAATTGTGTTAGTTGAGAATATTGTTTAATAACACCAGTAGCAGCAACAAATACACCAAGAACAATAGTCTAAAAATAAACCCAGTTGACAATTGTTGTTCTATATGTATGTATGTATGTATGTATGTATGTATGTATGTATGTATGTATACTGTTGCAGTTGTTATTGTTGACACTTTACCTTAGACAATAACAAAACTAATCGGCTTAATGAAGTTACTGCACTTTTTTTCTATTTTGCTCTCTGCAGCTTTATTTCTATTTTATTTATTTATTTTTTTAGTTGTCTTGCAAATATATGCAGATCTCTTGTTGTTTATTTTTGTCACTTGATTGTTAAGTTAAACTTTACACTACACACTCATGTTTTATTCATTGCAACAATTCATTTCATAAAATGTAGTAACAATTGTACTCGTAGCTACAATAAATTTAATAAAAATAAATTTGCTTGAAACAAATTTCCACAATTTTTTCTATTAAACATAGTAAAACTATTAAATAGTAGTATGTTGATTTTTTTTTTTTTGTGTTTATATATAAGAGTTTGTATTCTTAGGATTATGAGTTATTTGTTGAAAAAGTGTACTTGTTATTATTTTATTTGTAAATTCCCCTTGTTAGTGTTTGTATTTTATATTTTCAATTTCAAAAGTGCAATAACACTTAATTTTCTACTCTATTTCTTTTTGTTTTAAGTTTAACCTCTATAGAGGAAAAGTATAAAGTTCTTTATTTGGATACCCTTCAATGTTGATATATATTAACTGATCAATATGTTGAATATGCTGTAATATTTGTAAGAAAAATAATGGTATTTTATTTTGTAGTTAATGGAACCTATATATAAATATTAAAGTAAAGTGAGGACAAAAAATGTTGCAAATTTACTCCTCTAAAAGATTGGTATGTTCTAAACTAATCCCCATATATATTATTTCAGTTCCTCTAAAAATATGTTTTTCATTTAACAGTGTACACAATTTTTAACCTTTGATCAACAAAATTACAATATATCGAATAATACTTCATGAGCTAAAATTAGTTTTAAAATTAGTTTTCATTCTCGTGACATTAAAATTTCAATAAAGTTTTCTATGAATTTTTTTATGTAAAATTTTACTGCCTTATTCAATGCAATATTTTGTAAGCAGACTTACGAAACATTATTAAGCAAAATTTGATAAAAATGTACATATTCAAAAATAATTGCTAACTTAAAATACATTTTGTAAACTATTGTTAAATACAAAATATTTAAACCAGTTTAAAAGGTTTTTGCCTTAGTTTTTTGTCATGAAAAAACGAAAAAATGTATCCTATTCTTAATTTTAGAACAAAACCAACTATTGTTTTAACTTTAGAATGTACCCGGAAGAGAATATCTCATTCCCGACTAATATCCTTTCCCACATATGGTTAATTCTAAAGTACAATATTTTTCAGATATACACCAAAAATAAAATATGCGCATCTTGGTATCCTTGGATTAAGAGTGCTGATGAATTAACCTCGTGTTCACAATCGCTTTTTTGTCTTTTCCCGTGTTTACCGTTTATTCGTTATGCCAAATCAAAATTGAATGCATTTAGCTTGTAGAATAAGTTGCTATTGATCTTATGTACCAGTTCCGCTTTAAAAATTGAAAGTTTCATTAATTTTTTTTGTATAAAAATTGATACAAATTTGTAAAAACAACAAAATAATAATAAAATTAAATTAATAAAATAATTTTAAAATAATGATGTTGATTTTGTCACAAAATATTCGTCATTCGAATACCTCTAATTCCAACTAACATAAATTACAAAACGCTCTTTTTTTTACATCTGAAGTTAGGCTGAAGACTGGAATTTCTTTGCCAACAATTATTTTTTTCTTTTTTGATTCAAAAATCTTAAAAATAAAAATTATTCCCTACATAAAATAAAAAAAACAATTATATTATACTATTATTACGTTTATACCCACGATTATTGCAAATAAAAAAAAAATGCAAATAACTAACTCACCGTTTATATGTAAATTGCATAAATAAATATATTTTTTTTTTTTTTTTTTTTTGTTGTGCCAGATAGGAAAAATACAACTGCTGTCATAGAAAATTCTTTGAAAGTAAACGTAAGTGGCAACGCCGTACGCAGTATTTGCAATTGTAGCAAACATCGAATTGGAGTGTTAACCTCCATACAATCCTGCTTATTATCCAATAACTCCATTGCATTAACCAATATTAAAATAAATTGCGTAGCCAGTTCAGTAGCCATTCAGTAGCCAACTTATCACGATTACTTTTCGTGAGTTACTAACTCGCAAATAAAATATTAACTCATTCAACTCAGAGTTGCGTATGAACGCTATATATTTTTCCGTGAATATTTCGAATATTTTCCATCGTAATTAAGCCATCATTGGAAAGGACTTATTCAATACTATTGATACAAATATTCATTTAGTAACAAACGTAATATTTTGGAATCACCGGCCTATAATACATTAAATTAATTTTATGGCAAATAAATAGATGTCACCAGAAGCATACATTTATAAAAAAAAATCCCTTTAAAGCCTTTTTTATTCGATTTTTTAAAATAATTTATTATATTTGCCATAAATTCATTGATATTTAAATTAAAGGGGTTAGTTAACTGTAATATTCAATAGTATCAGTATAAAACTTTCCATAGTACTTGAAAACCCAATATATGTTGAAAAATTTCCAAAACATATGAAATTACACGTTTATATAAAGAAACGTGGTAAAAAATTTTAATAAATCTTAATATTCCTCTAATGAAAAGAGATGTCAAAATTATTTAAAGGCATATTCCAGGTGTTATCATTTCTCTATTATATTTTGAAGTTAAATTTCTTCTATTCCATTCTATTCTATTCTATTTTTAGAGTTATTTTAAGTAATATTTTGGGTATCATATAAGAACATAGCGATCTTCATTTCTGTTACATTTGAAACCTTTTGTCGTTAAGCACCTTAGTGTAGATGATCATAAATGCATGGCCAAACCTATTTTTAATTTCATATGGACGGATACTATAGATTACATTAAGAAATCTTTATTGTTTTTTTTTTCATTAATTAAATTTTTTTTATGTCTTGACGTTGCTTCCGAAAAAAAATATTTTTCTTTTATTTATTGCATCGATTTGCCTGGTTTTCAATCCCAAACCAATTACACCAATTACAAACTTTCTGGTGAAAAATCATTTATTTCCAAATCATGGTTTTTCATTTCAGCGTGTTATCCACAGACTAATGGGCATCATTGACCAAATACACTTTTACATAGTTATGCATTATGATTTTTATACTTTATTAAAATATTTTATATGAGAAGTGCTATTTATGCTTTGTGAAACAGCAAAACTACACAACGTACATAAAATCTAACAACGGAATCATAAAATATGACTTTTTGAAGATCTTACGTTCTCAGATTTTTGTTACGAGTTCTATTTCTGTTTACTAAAGTTACCTAAATAATCATTTTCGTCAAAAAAAAAAAAAAAAAAAAAAATATTTTACAATAAAAAATCTTCATGCAATGATTTTTTATCTCTTATTAGCTTTTAAAAATGAAGCCCCATATATCTTATATCACTGGTATGAGGAATCCAATCATGGATACTATTGTCTCCAGAATTAATTTTGTGTAGGCCTTCTAAAAGCAATTGTTTTGCTAAAATACCCTGATAATGTGGGTGCACTGATTATGCAACACAGACATATGACATATCGTGTGGTCGAGAAGTTCCAGGGCATTAATTCCACTAAAAAGTATTCAATATTGCATAAGTATTTGAGAGCCAAGAATAGTTTTTCTCTTTTAACCCAATTTAAGTTTAAAATCGCTTAAAAGAGTGGCATGTTGATTTTTGCAAGGAAACGAAGTCATGTTTATGAGATTGTTACAGATGACGAAATCTAAATCTAAGCGTATGATTCCAAAACAAAAGATCAGTCAATAGTATTACTCCTTCAAAGTTTGCCAAACTCATAAAAGTTGCATCCAGGCGAAGCATTTTTAATCAAATGGTGGCTTGTTTCTTGAAAAATCCGGACACCTTGGTAGTGTACTTTGGTATACAAAAGAACTGAGAACTGCGTACTCAAAAACTATTGCATAAAATTCAGCTTATAAAAAATGAAACTAATGGGTAAATCTCTTGGAAATTTTGTGTTTTTAAAGACCGTTATATTCAAGGTTTAAAAGAAAAATTATTTTTTTATTCGTTTTAACTAAAACATTTAATATTTCTTTTTTTTTTTTTTTTTTTTGTAATGGATTCATTTCTTTTTTAACTCTATTATATTTTTTACTCAGCTTTAAATGTTATTTAAATATTATTTTACTATGATCCAATACATTTCAAATGGACTAAGTTCTGAACAGTTTAGTGGATTAGACTCCTTTGGTACTTACCACTATTTATTTGATACAACTCACTGTTTTGTTGTCATAATGAGAAGATAGATCAGGCCAAACAAATTAGAATTCGTTTTGTTTTCTCATTGTAGGTAGGGATCTTTTCCGACAGCACTCATTTGGGTACATTTCTCTGTTGAAAGTGCCATATATTATAAATAAAGTGTTTCCCCACTTGAAAAAAAATATCTCAGTAATTTGCGTCCTCTGTTTTGCCTTCAGATTTTTGCTATCATTCCTATTACTAACTTTGTTTACTTCTTGAGTCTTCAGGCCATAATTTTTTAACTTTTCTGATAAAAAAAAATACACAGCAATTTAAAGAATGAGTCACGTTTTATCCAGAGATATAGAGATTTTCTCTTAAAATTCGTTTTATTTTGTCTGCCATCTTACAATCTGTAAATCAATTTTTTCTTCGGTTAACAGGATTCCTCTCAGTGATCATGAACTCTTTGTATTTTTTTGTAACTCAAAAAATAGAATTTCCCAACGCACATACACTACTAGCAATTATTTTATATGGTTAACATGTGTTTCGGTTATAAATTTAAATTTTTCGTCTGCATAAATTTTGTTAAACTTTCAAATAACTTGTTAGGCTATTACAACAAAATTTTGCATATTGTTACCAAGAATAATAGCAAATTCAAGCAAGTTAACGGTACTAAGTTTTTTTACGTATAATAAAAGTTATAAGCCTTAAAGTACGCACAGACTTTTTCGTGCTCCGTCCTTATTAGTTTTGAATAGTAGCCTTCACTTGTTTGCCAAAACTCTTCATTCTTCGCTACGACAATTCTAGTTTTTACGTATTGTCTGAGAAAAACCGTTAATATTATCAGCGCAAACATCGAATTGTAGTGTTAACCGCCATACAACCCTGCTTATTATCCAATAGCTTCATTGCATTACCCAATATTAAAATAAATTGCTTATTTCGACACTTGCAGAATTGGTTACTGTAATAAAAATACATGCGTTTGAGCTGCTTTAATCAAAGGTAAAAAACTGCCTTAAGACTTGGTTCAAATGTATAAGAAAAGGTATTGGCTGTCATAAATACTACTCTAGGAAACAATAATATCATTTTCAAAAAGAAATATAAATATATTTATATATACATATATATATATATATATATATTTCGCAAAATATGAAGTACTAAAGTGACGTATAAGCACTTTATTGTTAAGATAAATAAAATATAGCCAAATAAATTTTTCATATAATTTTAAATTTTAAACAGATTATGTTGATTTTTCATACCAAGTTACATATAATATTGATCATTATACGGGTTAAATATCATTCATTTCTATATTAAATTTTGTATATACATTGGATAAGGATTTAAATTTAAACTTTTATTAAATGAAAACTAATTTTTCTTTTCAATGATGTATAAAATGCTCAATTTCTGATCTGTGATTAGAACATAAAGCTGTAAGATCTCTTCAGTGTAAACGCTACCTTTTTAGCAAATATTCAATCGGTAGCGCATACCTAAATTCTCTATCTGACATCAGAAATTTGTAAATTTTTATTTCTCATTTATTAAGCCTAACAAATATAATATAGAGAGTAACAGTTGTAAAAAAAAAAACCAAATCACACGCATTTATAAGGTTTCATTAGACAAAAAGTAAATGAAGAAATGCATACTTTACATACAATATACATACATAAGTGTAAATAACTAAGTGAATGCGTAGATATTGTCTTTATACATTTGTATGTAGATAAGTCGATTACAGTTGTATAAAGTTAGATACACAAATAGACAAGAAACTAACATATATATGTGAAACAATTGCTAGATTAAAAGAAATTAAATCTTTGTGTCAACCAACAGCAACAACAAGGAGAAATATACATACACAACATACATTTCTAGAGAAAATCAAAAGTATGTAAGTAATTGTGCAAGCCATGTATTTTTTTTTACTTAAAAACCAGGAAGGCAGCAAAGTATTCAATACAAGCATTGTATTTTATAGACTTGTAAAGTATTGTTGTATTTTTTTTTTTTTATTTTTTTCTTTTGCTTTTAAATCGTATATACAAACAACTCATATGTAGATTAGAACATCTACTCAAGTAAGTAATACTAGTTATTATCTTACTGTAAATAAGTATGACTACGTTTACTATATATAGTAAAGATAAAGTGACAAAAATTTTACTTTTTGCACTAGCAATTTAAAAAAATTGGAAAAAGAAAATAATTATGCCACTGCATAGCAATCATATAAAGTAACTTTTTCTCTAATTCTAGAAAAATGTTTATGTTACCAACGGAGCAGATACACACAAATTAAAGAAATATATAAAACAGTTTCCTTAAAAAACTCAAGTTGTAGCTCAATAAAACAGTCTATACAACTGTTAAAATATATATTTCTTTAAAATAGAGTTCTTTTGTCTAGATTAATTCTGAACTAATCTCTGCTATATTTGAACTAAGTAAATGTTTTTTTCATTTGTATTAAATATGATAAGTGTGGGAGTTTTAAATGGGAAAAACGCTTTGTCAAGTTGCTTCAATTATTTACATGCTGTTGTAGTGTTATTGAAAGCAATAGTCTTGTATACAGAATTTAAATACGAATTCATTGAAATTATCTAGGGAAATATGTAAAAACTCTAGAGAATGTAGTATAATTGAATAAACATAAGATTTGTTATAAATGAAAGTTGTTTTCTATTCTAACTGTTTCTAAAAATAGGCTTTAAGTGTGTCAATACAAAAAAAGTTATAAAAATTTAAGATTCTCTTTTTAAAGTGGCCCCAAAAAGTATGCTTTAGAAAATTATTGCATTTTATACTGACTGGATTTTTATGGTGAGCTAGAGTTATATATTTATAAATAAAATTTGGCATATACTAAATCTATAGTCACACTTGGCAAATATTTGGTCAAATTTGACTAATCACTTCTTTAATAAAATAGTTTGTGAGAGAAAACAGCTACAATAAAATGTTAACCGTGTGAAGTATTTAAAAATTGGGTTGCTATTTAAAAAAACGAATTAATAACTATCTTTTTTTAAGTTAATTTTTTTCGTAAAATATTTCATTGGTCCGACCGTACCTTAAATTAACAAATTTCAATAACGCTTACGTTTTTATTAATATTTAAAAACTTTTATTACTGGTTACTTCTTTTTTAACTAGAGATCTGCTCTCCACAATTTTTTAAAATTGTATGAAAGCATTTTAATTTTTTTTTTTAATTTAATACAAATTTGTATAAAAAATTTCTAATAATAGCAAAAATTAATTAAAAGCAAAAAATTAAATATTTTCTGCCTCTTTCAAAAAAAAAAAAAAAAAAAAATATATATATATATACCGTTGATTCCACGAGAAATTTATAAAAACTGGCTATTTTTGACGAAGGATCATCAAATTTGTTTGGCACTTTAAAAAATTTCACAATGTTTGTTACTTTAAACGTTAATATCTCTTCACGATCTAGACGCATTTTAATGATTCAAGGATCTAATGCCCCTTTAAAGGCAATAATTCAAAGGTCAATTTTTCTTATTTAAAAATGCACTCGTGATACAATTGCAGTTCTACAACGCATTTTTGTGAAATTTTTACGCATTTTAAATGCATCTCCAAAAATTTGGATTCTTATTTTAATGTTAAGATTCCATACAAAGTCAACAATTTTAAATAGACTATTTAAAGAAAAAAGCATTAAAAAGTGCAATTGCATTAAAATGCATTTTTAAAAAATGCTTTTTGCTTTGAAATGTTCGTATTAAAGCCGACCTAAGCAAAATTCAAACGTCGTATACATTAAAATTCACAAAGCCTTTCCAGGGATATTGATATTTAAAGTTACATAATTTAGATTTTTTTCGTGTTTGATTTTTGAAAAAATGAAATAGCAAAAAAAATCGATATAAATGTTCGAGGACTGCTTGCATGCAAAATTTTATGGAAATCAAAAGGAACTCGGTAAATTTTTTTCTTTCATGGAGTTGTCGATATATATATATATATATATATATATATATATATATATATATATATAGAATATTAAATTAAAAATTGTTTACCTAAAATGCTTTAAAATTTTTAAAACATTCTGAATTTTTCATTCTTCCTAAAATATGCTTTAAAATTTCCTCTACCATATTTACTTTTAAAGAAACCTTAATTAGTTTATATCCTTAAAGTAGTCTATAATAAAAAAGTTTTTGATTGTTTGCTATAATAATCTGGAGACAATAGCAATATTATTTTTATGATAATTTCTTGTCTAGATTTTTCTTACATACTTAAAATTAAATTAAATTTTTTTATTACATTTTGTTTCCTCTTTCTCTCTTTTTAGGTAATTATTCCTAAATTGTTTAACCGGAAACAGCTACCTTAACACGAGTTGCGCTGAAACTTTATACCGGTCGTTAAACATCAAAAACATAACGTTATGCTGAAAATAACAACAACAACAAAAAAGGAACATTTACCAAAAGTTTGTTATTCAAATTTACGTTTCATTTAGATTTAATGTCACAATCCCAAAAAAAAGTATACAAACTCAAAAATTTATGTCTTCTTTTTTACTCCAAAAGTTTCAAGTAGAAAGCAGGGCGGTTCGAGAAAAAGCACAAATGTTAAACGAATAAACTAAGAAACACATGAAAATTGAGATTTCACATGTAATAAACAAAACTGAAAAGTATACTACACAGTTTTCTTTAATATAAATATATTTTTATTTTTTGTAAAAGAGTAAAACCGTATATATTCGTAAATAAATTGTTAACTAGTGTTTGTAAGGCCGTAAAACTTTCAACAGGAATTGTGCATGTTGGGAAATTTTGCAGCACGAATAAATAGTTATTCTTTAAGAAAAGATAACACATAAATCAAAGTTTTTTTTTCTTTTTTTTCAGTTTTTAGGATTTAATCAAATTTTCTAGACAATTAAAAAAATTAAAAATCTTTAATCTTTCTTAAGGGAGTTACACAAATCTTGAAATTTCTTTTAGGCCTTAAATTATGCAAAATTTGTGTAACCCCGAAAGTATACTTTAAATTTTAGATTTATTTTTTATTGCTTAACATTTATTTAATAATTAATTAACATTTCTAGCTAGTGGTTTAAACAATATATTTTATTTATAATTAATGAATTGCTTAAGTCTTTTCGAAGACATCAATTTCTACAAAATAAAGGAATAGTAGATAACTTTTGCTTTTCTAGCCATGCATTGAATCTGTCCCTTAAGACTAGAGATTTAAAATTAAAAATTTACAATTCTTCTTTGTGGTATATTCTCTTGTTTGCTATTTTTCCTTCTTCATTTCAAATAAATATTAGGGCAAGAAGAACAGCATAAAAAACAAATGAACAATATTTATGGCCAACTTACAATTGTAGATTATACCTTAAAGTAGAATACATTTGCCAGCAATGTTTTGTGGCCGAAATGACATTTACAGTATTGTAAAAGCAATTTCTATTCTAACTACTTTGCCTCATCTTATGTCTGTAAAGAGAAAAAAGTGTGTATTAAATGTTTTTAAATTTTCCTTTTCCATTTCCTTGTTTGCTAAAACTTTGGTGTTTTTTCCATTCTTCCTTTTTTCTACTCATCCTGTTATTATTGCTTTTGTAAATTGGTGTTGCTAAAGGTTTTTGTGGTCGATGTTAGTGTTATCATATTTTCCTATAAATTTTACTCTTTTTCTATAGAGAGTAATACGAATGACCGCAATACATTTACGTTGCCATTGTTGTCGTTATTGTTGTGCTTTAGTATTTAATGCTAGTACCTCCTCCAACTTACATGGAGTATTTGGCCAAAAGTACAATATACAACAAGTTGTAAATTTATGCATGAAGCCAATGGTGTTGGTCATGACAGAAGATAATATAAAGAGTTAAGAAAAGTATAAGAGAAAATGTAAAAATGGTTTTGTATTAAAAAAAAAAAAAATAAAAGTTATGTTCATAAACTTTAACAAGTTTATTTAAGATTTGCATGGCATTTCCTTTGTGTTTGATTTGATTTATAGAGCTTTTAAATTTAAACTATTTTCGCCCCCTAAAAGTATGCTCAACCATAAGTCAAAGCAAAAAGAGTATAAAATGCTGTAATCGTGTGCAAATTATCTTTATTGTTTTATAGTTTTTATTTTAATGTAAAGCAAATAAATATTATATTTCGAAGGAAAAAGAAGTGTTTAACAATTTAAAAATAAATTGAAGAAATTTGAAATAACTCCATTTAGAAAACGAAATGATTTGGTAGTAAAAAATTATTTCTTCTTTAGCTTTATATATCCAAATTATTTTATGTATGATTTACGCATTAAAAAGCGTATAAACAATAAAGTATGCTTACTTCTTTTATTTTATTCAAGTGTCAATTTCTATTTAATTTTGAATTCAGATTATTGAGCATTTCAAAAAATGAAAATATATATTTTCCAATTTCTTGCTATAATGCAAATATTAATCTTTAAGTTTCCAATTATTTTTTTATATAAACCAAAAGTATGTAAAAATTGTGTGCATTTGAAAAGTAATAAACATTTTTAATAAAAAAAAAATTGTGCCATAGAATCGTAGTTTACAGTTGATTAAGACTTGAATTATCTATTTTTGTATTTGTTTTTCAACAATCACTGACAACCATATGCATACTATGTGCATACATGTATATCATATTAAATTTATAACCATTCGTATGCAAGTATTTTATAGCTTTAGGCGTACAAAGAATAATATTGATTGCTCGTATAGATTTGTAAACGATTGAACAGTTTTAGTCAATCATACATGTTATATAGTGAAGTCAAGCTAAAATTTTACTAAACTATTACAAACTAAAAAGGTATAAATTGCACAAATACATATGCATCAATTCTTACATATATATGTAAGTGTAGTGATACAAAGCATTTACATGGTTTTGTATATCTAGTTGCTTGTGTTAAGATTATAGGAAATCATTTGTGAGTGTTTGGTTTTACTTATACTAATACACATACATATGGTTTGTTATATACTAGATATCTTTATGTATGTTTGTATGTATACTGAGCAATCGACCCAATTACTTTGTAACAACTTCATTGAACTTATCTCTTGTCGTAATTCTCACTTTCATTTTATGCATACAAACAGACAGATAGACGTTTAAGCATTTGCATGTTCTGTACCCATTAGTCGGTCTGTCTGTCTACCATTTTAGCTGGTTTTTTTCGATTTTTTTTTTAGTTATTAATGTTTATATAGTGTAGATTTTCTGTTGAATTTGTTTGAGATCAAACTAGATTTGTAGATTTTGTTTTGGCATGCTGGTAGAAGTTTAAAGGATAAAGAAAATTGCAATATTTTTAATGTAGTTTTAAAGATGTGTTTTCGGATGTTTGCGATATTGTAAATTTGTTAAAATATTTCCAAGAAAATGAAGAGGAAATTTAATTTTAATTTATTTTGTTCTAATTCTATATGAACAATTTTTTTAATTAACGATTTGCAAAATCGTAACTACTTACTTTTGAACGCTGAATTATATTTTCATTAATTAATTAATTAATTAATTGATAATATAATTTATGTACACAATTTTTTATGAAAGAGTTTTCGATAATAAAGAAAAATTTTCTACAACTTTAAATTTTATGTAAAACGTTTTTCAATAAATTAATTTTTTTTTTTTTTGCAATAACCCAAATTTTTTTCAAATATTTTTCCGCTCACTACTATTAAAAAAAGGTAGATAAATTTAAGTTTTGCAAAATTTTTTTTCGATAACATAAATTTAGATAAAATAAAGTTTTTTGTAACTGACAATTTTGATCGAAAATTTTTCGTTTACTTAGATTTTTGACGAATTAATTATTTTATATAAATTTTTTCGATTTTTACAGAAAATTTGTAGTTATATTAAATTTTGTTTAAAGCTTTATGAAAATTTTTCCATTAGCATTAATTTTTGATTGAAGACAAATCGGTGAATTTAAATTTAGATGAAAATTTTTCAATAAATTAAGTTCTCCATAGATTTACGATATCTGAAATTTTTTGTAGAAAATTTTTTGATAACTAAAATTTTGTATAAAAGAAATTAAAATTTAAATTTTGCATAAAAGAAATTAAATTTTCAAGTTAGTTTTTTCTAGAGAAAATTTTTCGATAATTTAAATTTTCGATGGAAATTTTTTTTTTCGATGACTTAAATTATAGAGAATTCTTAAATCAGTTAGAATTTCTATAGAGAATTTTTTGATGCTTCAAATTTTCTATACACAGAGAAAAAAATTCATATATTTGAAAATTTTTTCATAAATATTATGAATCGAATATGACATTTTTTCTCAAACTTTTTTCATAAAAAATTAAATTTTGTTCATAGATATTGTTAAATTGTTCATAATGAAAATTTAAGTAATTTTGCAAAAATTTTATTTTATTAGATGTGATTGCAAATGGAGAATGATAAAATTCAATGAAAATGCAAAATTCCAAGAAAAATCTGTAAAAATTATAATATTTAGAAATTTGCATAATATCGCTCGCATTCTGCAGCACATCGTTTTGATAAAAACGCTTCAGTTGTCTTCCCATAATGTAGCTAAAAATAATTAAAACCTAAAACTTTCCGAAGAAAATTACAAGCATTGTTTACAAATTGAGAATATAAATGAAAATTCAAACAATTTATTTTAAGTCTTCTTGACCTTTGATTCATTTCAAAAAATGTAAAAAAGTTTTAATATTTAAGACATAATTCTTAAATATTATAAACTAAAATCAATAAAAGTAAATTCTTAAATTTATGTACACTATTTTCGATGTCTTAAATTTTCTATAAAAAAATTTTTAATAATTTAAATTCTTGCTGACTTAAGTATTCTATACAAATTTTTTTTAATTTAAATTTTCTATATAAATTTTTTTGAAAATTTAAAATAAAAATAATTGACAAATTTAATTCTCTGCATAGAATTTTAGATAAGTTAAATTTCCTATAAAAAACGATAAAATTAAATTTTTCTATAGAAATTTTCGATGAATTAAATTTTCTATAGAGAATTCCTCAATGACTTAAATTTTCGATAATTTTATAATTTAAATTTTCTATAAAAATTTCTTTAAAAAGCTTAAATTTAAAAATAATCGATAATTTAAATGCTCTACATAAAACTTTAGAAAGTTAAAAATTTTTTATAAACAATTTTTCGATAAGTAAAATTTGGTATAGAAATGTTTTCTATAAATTAAGCATAAAAAAAATCGATAATGAAATTCTTTTCAGACAATGTTCGGTAACTTAAGTTTTCTACATTTTAAGTTTCTATGACTTAAATTTTCTATAGAACATTATTCATTTAAAGTAATTGTTTAATAATTTAAATTTTCTATAGAAATTATTTCGATAAATTAATCAAAAAAAAATCGATAATTAATTTTTCTACAAAAAATTTTCTATAAAAATTTTCGATAACTTAAATTTCCTATAAAAAATTTAGATGACTTCAATTTTGTGCAGACGATTTTTCAATCACTTAAATTTTTGATACCTTAAGTTTGTTCAACTTAAAATCTCTACAGAAAATTTTTTCGATGGCCAGATTTTTGATTACTTATTTTTAGGCTTTTATTAAGATTCCTATGTAAAACTTTATTTTTCTTTATTTTGATACTTATTCTTGCAAAACATTAACTCATCACTTCTCATAAACATATTTTTTATTGTTTCCAATTATAGTAATTTCTTAAATCCTTTATTGTCCCCTTTATCTAACAATTAATTACGTCATTGTCAATGAGGGTAATATTTGGTCACATATTCTTTGTTTATTTATTTATTTTTTTTTTTTCTATCTCTCTCTCTCTTTCTTTCAATTTCATGATATGAAATGCTATCACTTTATGTAACCATTTTGAAACCCCTATTATTACACATATGTAAAGTTCGGATAGTAGAGGAGAAAAAAATAAAAACAATACCCTGTGTTAAACTTTTAACCACAAAATTACTTAATATTAAAGCTTACAAAACACGAAACCACAGATGAACACTTACAAAACGATAAATAACAAATAGAGATCAGGCTCAATATTATGTAGGCCTTTATTTAATTCACACAACAACAGCAAAAAAATACTACTAAAACAGTTACTTATGTATGTGTGTGTTTAAAAAAAAAATTTAAGCCAAAAAGTATGCTTCATATATTGGGAACAGAGATGATGTTGAAAATATAAAAACAATGACACAATAAAAGCTATTTTTTTCTTTGTGGTCGAATTAAGAGAATTCACATAAATGACAAAAGAAAACAAAATGAAACAAAACGAACTTTATGAAAACAGTTATTGTATGTATGTATGTATTTTCCACAAATGCATAAGTATAGGTATATTTACTTTTACATTTAGATATAATGCTTTTTACCTTTTCTCTTGTTTATTTGTAATTTTTGTAAGGGATATATTTTTGTAAGAACTTTTCTTACTCTACAACTTTTGCTTATGTTGTTGTTATAGATTCCATATAAGAAATATAGTCAATATTTTTAAAATTTCCTAAATCCATTTGGTTTTTGTTATTTTTATCTTTATCTAGGCATATAAATGTGTATTTATATATGTATCTATATGTGTTAGTATAGCTGTCTAAATGTCTGTCTGGTCTTCTATCTATCTGTATCATTTTGTGGTTAACAACTATCATGGCTTATAATATTGACCCAAAACAAGTTTATATGGCTTTATATGTTGTCAGTTTTAATTTTTTTCTATTTTCAGTTGGCTTTATATAATTGTCTCTCTGTATCTATACTTGTATGTATAAGTTAAAAAGGATATATATATTTATTTATTTTTTTTTTTTTTTTTTTTTTTGCTTCATATAAATGTGTTGTAACTTTTGTACCTACCAAATAGGCACTTATATTTATATATATATATTTTTTTCTTTCGGTTGGGTTATCTCTTGTATTGATTGTTGTCATCATTGTAACAACCACAAAAATTGACTTTTTTCCTTTTTGACTCTTTTTTTATGTTTAAGACCTCTTCAATGAAAATTTGTAGTCACAACGTGTTCGTTTATGTTAATTTAAGCTTGTGGTTGAGTTTTGTAAATTAGGTATGAGTTTATGTAAAAAATTATAATATAAAAGGATTATTTTTGTGAATATGCTATATCTGCTATATGGTCGTATTTGTTGGCAGCTTTAATGAAAATTAAAGTTAAAATGAATTTAAATGTAAGTTTTTGCGGTTGAACTATTAGTTGACCTAAAAATATGGGTTAAAAAACTACGAGGTTGACTCGTAAAAGGAAGGCTGTATTTTTTTAGATGATCTTTTTTAAATTATAATAATTTACATAAACAGATTTATTTAGTATGAATAGAACAAGGTTTTAGAAGAAAATATTTTTTAACTTTTTTATTTTAATTCCTAAGAATAGACTTTAATTTTAATGTTTAAAATAAATGCAAAACATGTTAATGATTTTGAAAAAAATTAATTTGAAATTCAACTAACATATTTTGTTTTAAATAGTTAAGTATACTTTTAACGATATTTCTTCATTTAAAGGACATCCACTTATATTTTAAATGTAATTAAAATTATAAAACTATTACATACTTTATGAAGAAATGTTCAAATTTACTATAACTCCTTAAGGATGAAATAGATTAAAATTTTTAAACTTTTACTATTATAAAATATTAATATTCAGAATGTAGTAAATATAGAATACTTTTATGGGTAACTACATTAGGATATACTAATTATTATATTGTATTGTTTAAGTTTTAAGTATAAGTTTTAAATATAGATAAAATTTACAAACATTTAAATAAATATATTTTTCTTTTCCACAAATTTTCTTTAAGCATTTATCATTATCTGCGACACTTAAGTCGCAGACCGAATAAAATTTCAACTTGTTAAACATTAAGGTTAAATTAATTATTTCATCAGTGATGTATGTGGTGTCAATTTTAAGTTGATTCCCCTTTAATTTTTCTTTTTTTACCAATGTCTTCTTAGAAAACAACAGACAAAGTTAAGGCAAAATCGAAGCTGTAAAATTGAGTAAAAACATTGCATACATTTAGGCCAAATTCAATAATCTTTTAAAATAAAGAAGAATATGTACACAGAGACACAGAATAAAATCTAAAAATATAAGTATAAAAAGTCGCTGCCATTTTAGAAAATAGCAGAAACACACAAACCTACATATTAAGTGCAAACTTGAACATTAAAGTGGCCAAATTATCTCTCACGCTTGCTATGCATTAAATTTGCTTTTAAGTAATCGAAAAACACTTCAAAGTCTAGCGAAACGTAAACAATAATATAACGATGGTTAGGAAGGTTGGTTGTTGCCTAGTAGCAATAGCAACAACATCAATAACCACAACTACAGCAGCAGAAGCGGCAACAGAAGCAAACATCCCAAAAAGTGTGCTACAATATGTGAAAAAATAAAGATGAATAGAAAAAACTGCTACATAAATAAATCGAACGACCTACATCTGTTGTAAAGGAAAAATATATTCTAACATTAAATCGAATATAGAAAGAGAGAAAGCGTTGCGATGCTTTTACATGTGCTGGAGGAGATGAGCTAGAAATAAATTTTATTGCTAATACAAACTAATGCCTTGTACGCGTTACTGAATTTAAATGAGGAATTAATGCCGAATATTACATTACTTTGGTTTTCTTGTAAAATTCCAATGACGCTGACTACTGAACTACGAAGACGACAAGATGTTGCTTTTCTATTTATTTCCCTTTTTTTTTTTTTTTTTTGTTCCTGCTCATTCACTTTCGTTTTGGAAGATGAACACGTTGAAAATTAAGATGATGTTAATATTGACAATGGTAAGACCGATGAGGAATGGTAGTTGGTGGCATTTTTCTTAATATTATGGGTTTTTTTGTCGGGCTCTCTAAGATGTTCAAGGAGAATATTCGATTTACTTAGTGAGTTTTTTTTATCTTGGGTCAAACAAAACCAAAACATTAACGTTTTTTTTATTTATTTATTTATTTATTTATTTATTTATTATTATTATATTTTTTTGCTATTTTGTTTTAAATAAAGCGGAAATATTGATGGTTTTGGCATAATGGAAATATTATTATAAAGAGACTATGTCAGTGTCTTTTTTTAGGGCTTTAGCCTAGGAATTTTAATTTTTTGTTGATGCTTTTGTAAAAGTTTTTTGTTTTTCGAGGTGTCTGTACGACGAAAATATATTCTCTACTTGAACTTTATGGTTCATTTATTTGTCATCTATTTTATCATAATAAGCAGTAGTGGAGGGTAGGTGGTTAATGTGTTCCTTGACTGGGTGGGTGGTCTAGATTTACTGTTAAGACGCAGCTAAAGACTACAATGATAATAAATAAATTTAACACACTTGAAGGAGCACAAAACATACTTTATATTCTATAAGATCTGTCGCTTGGTCTCATATTTATTATTCATTTTTCCTATCACAGTCGTTGTGTTTGTCTCAGTGCTGCTAATAAGCTAAATAAGCTTTAAGACTTGTTAAACTTAAAACACATTATGTTATCGTGTGAGTGAGAATTTGTGAGTGTATTTGTGTATGTGTATACTTAAGAAATGAAACGAAAAGTAATTTTTGTGTAAGTTGATGGGCAGGGGAATGAGGTCAGGTTTTGTCAGTGAATTCATTAAAATTTACATTTTTACTTGAAAATATTACCAAATCTAATCGATGTTTATGTTTTAACAAGCCCAACATGACATGTTTTTAATTGAACAGATGCCATACAAAATTTGTCAAAAAGAAAAATAACAACTGATAAATTTGTTTTTATTCTTATTTTATTTTTAGCAAATAAAAAAAAGTTTTTTGATTTATTTCTAAATTAAGTTTTATGGATGTGTTTGTACTGGGGAATTTGGTTATAACGAATTTTCAAAGCACTTCATTTCAATAAAACTTAGTTTTTCTGATAGGTTTTTTTTTTTAACAAAAGTTCCTTTACACTTAAAAACCTTAAAAAAGTACTTTAAAAATACTAATTTTTTAATAATTCAAGAGAAAGCTTTTTTAAAAACCTTTTTTTATATTAAAGCTCTTATTAGAAAAATTTTCTTTGTAAAAGTTCTTTTAAAAAATATTAAAGCTTTTATTAGAAAAATTTTCTTTATAAAAGCTCTTTAAAAAAAAATACTAAACCTCCTCAGAACAAAAAAAAAAAATTTTTCAGGACAATTATTTTTGAAAAAAGTTCTTAAAAGAAATAGGAAAAAAATTGTCTTTGTTTTTAATATAGAAGGTTTTTAAAGAGTATTTTTATAAACGCTTTTAAAAAAGTATACAAATTAAGCTCTTTTCAATAAAAGCTTTTTCTCGAAAAAAATCTAATTCAGAAAGAAACCTTTTTCCAAAAGAACTTAGGAAAATAAAACCTTAGTAGCTAAATAAAAATTGTACTGTTTTACCAAACTTCATCAAGTATCTCCTCTATTTTTTCTTCATTAAAGTCCTAATCATACAGAAAATTTCCGTTAAGAGTTTTTGCTATCTAAGTTGAATATCCTTTGACCACTATTTTTAAATGTGACAAACCAAATGATGAAATATAAATTACCTCTAAAAAATATGTAACATTATTGATACAAATATATGTAATGGACATTTTAGTTAAAACCTACTTTTATAAATTATTAAGCAAAAAACAAATTAAAATACACGCCAAAAATCCAGCATTTTGTAATGAAACGTTATTGGATTTCAATTTTAAACACAATTTTCATTAAATATTTAGATATCAAAAAATATACATTTTTCTAAGAAAAGTGCATGTGTAGTAATTTTAACCCGGATGTATGCTATACTTTCTTCTTTTATTTGAAACGACTTAAGTACTGTTTGAGTAGTTCTTTTTCTATTGCAGTTTTTATGTATTTTTTCTGGGATAAAACGATAAAAATAATTTTTTTATATTATTTTTATTTTTATCATTTCATTTCTTTTTTTTTTTTTTGCCTGGCTACTTTTTAGCCATTAAAGTAGCATTGTCTTAGGATTATTGCTACTAGACTAACCACATAGCAATTTTTTCCGTATTTTTTTTTTTTTTTTTAATGTTTGTGGTTGCAAGCTTAGTACATGTTCATAATCATAAAAATCAAACACTTTATATTTTATACTATAATGTTGATATTAAAGCAATACAGTACGGAGCAAAAGTGTAGGAAAAGAAAAAAATGTTTTCAAAAAAATATTAAATATTAAAATATTTAATTATAAAATTAAAAAAAGATATTTAAATATCTTCATTTGCCTTTAAAT
The DNA here is from genome assembly GCA_932274085.1 of Protocalliphora azurea. Taxonomy (NCBI): domain Eukaryota; kingdom Metazoa; phylum Arthropoda; class Insecta; order Diptera; family Calliphoridae; genus Protocalliphora; species Protocalliphora azurea. The sequence continues at coordinate 152,540,367 of OW026521.1, read as the reverse complement.
TTTTCATAAAGTATATATGTATTTTGTTATCTGCCTTAGGTTTTTTAAACATTTTTCTTTTAAACTCACATCTTGCATTATTTTTATTATTATTAGTACTTAATGTTGCATTATATTCTTTTTGCCATTTTCCAGTATGATATTAAATTTAATTAAAAAATATTTTTGGTTTCATTGAAATTTCTTTGTGTTTTTCTTATTTTTTTCTTTGCTTAACTTCGTACCAAGAATGTTGTGGAGACATTACCGCAACATGCTGGAAAAGATGAAAATACTGCAAAATGTCTAACAATACAAACTCATAATAATAACTATAAAAATAATTGAAAATTATATAAAAGTTTATATATATATATATATATATATATATACAAATAAATGTTAAAAGTTTAAATAACATAGAAGAAAGTTCTATGTAACACAATATCTAAGATATTAAGACAATAAGACTATGTAACAAACAAGGGATTATAATAAAGTTAATTTAATTTTTTATAATAAAAAAACGTTTGAAAATATATACCCTTACTATGTTCGAAATATTTTGAAAACTATATTTACTAATATTACATATGGTCCTTAGAATCTATACAATTAAATTTATTATACAAATTAGAAGTCAAAAAGTGTGCAAAATATCAATATAATTTTCTTTATTGATCCCTGCCAATATGCTACGTTTTCCTGCTTGTAAGGCTTTCGTTCTAGAGATAGCTATAGAATCATTTAAATATAGCAATTTCAGTTCTACTATTTTTCTCCTTTTTTATGGTAATACTTATAACAATACATTTAAATCTCTTTAGATTTGGATAATTTAATATTTCCTTAATAAAATTTGCCAAAAAATGTTAAACAACAAATGACCATATGGAAAACAAAATTGTTTTAATTAAAAACCACATAGACTAATATTCATATATATATATATATATAATTTAATTAGCAAAAAAAAAATTTACTTAACAAGAGAAAAATATTGTCGACAATAAATTCCTTTAATCATCCTCAATATTATACTTAAACAATGCTTACATTTAAATTAAAACTATTTGAAAAGCTAATTGTATTAACAAAAATACAATTGGAAGTGAAAAGGTTAATATTGTTTAAAACCAAGCCTTAAAATATACTAAACTATTTTAAAATTTATTATAAAATCAACTCCTAAGAAAATTTTACAAACAAAACAGCTTTAAGAATAATTTTTTAAATTCTAAGAAATTGTATTTAATTGTTATTTTTAATTGTTTTACAAAGAAAATAAAAAAGCTTAGAGATAAAATAAATTTATTGATTATTTATTTGTTAACAAAATATGTGGTCAATAGCCAAACAATAACTTTCTAATCTTAATAACAAGTCTCTAAAATGTATACATTTGTTCACTCTACTGTCCAATGATATACATATCGTGAACTAAAATGCAAACAATCTAAATATATAGAATTTCAATTTAAATAGATAATGAAAGAAACAAGTAAAATGTAACATTCTGCTTGGGCCATATTTTTTTTTTTTGAAGATGTGATATAATAACGGACAGAAAGGAAAATATGTAAAACATTAAAAAATATTTTAATATCTCTCAAAAAAATTACGCTAATTACGGAATGACGTCCGTTTCTCCTGGGCTTAGTGCGCAATTGCTAATTTTCCAACACGAAACTCAGAAATTGGTCATAATCAGATCATTATTTTCCCTCTTTGACTCTTTCAATAAGTTTTGAATGTTAGTAAAGCCCTGTTGCATTTTAGCTGACGTTATCCATACATAGTTATATTGTTAATCTTACATGGTTTATTACAAGTTCCTAAGTAAGTTTTCATTATTATTTCTTAAACAATATTCCTTTTGTAACTTTGTGTTATTACTATAACTTATATAAACATTTTGAAATACATATTCTATTGCCTTATATGTTTAAAGTCTTAAGATATACACACAATTGCTATCAGTAACAGACGTCTTATTATAAGGATATTCCGGGAAAGGAGATGTAAAGATAATAATGAAATTATTAGCATTATAGACATGTTAAGTTGAAAACAAAGAGTCATTGGTATGTAAATTAAAGTGCATCGATTTATATGAAGACAATAAATGTTGCTGAAATGTTATAAACTAATCCCCAAAATGTTTCGGTTCAACTATTTCGTTCACGTGAGCTGGGCCATTTTTAAAATAAATCAAAAATATGGATTTCGATAAACTGTGTACACAATTTGCAACTTTTGTCAAAAAAAAAAAATACAATATGCAGTAGGCACGTGTCTACAAAAAAGTAAATTTTTTTAAATTAGTTTCAATTCTCGTGAAATGAAGATTTTAGTAAAATGTTCTATGATTTTTTTAAGACCATTTTATTAAAGTTTGAATATTTCAGACATTTTCCATCGTAATTTAGATTTTAGAGCACCATTGGAATGGTCTTATTCAGTGCTACTGATATATGTACTCATTTAAACCTTTAGTATCAAAAGTAATATTTTGGGACCACCGGTTCCTAATGGGTTAAGTTAATTTTTATGGCAAATAAATGGTTATTTAAGAAAATATATGTCACAAGAGGCATAAACTTGTCAAAAAAAAAACTATAAATTCATGTAAAATAGCGAGCAAACTACAAAAAATTTCTTTTATTCGATTATGACCGCTGTTTAAAAAGTATTTATTATACTTTTCATAAATTCATTGATATTTACGTATAATAAATATTTTCATAGAACTTATTTCCAAAAATTGCGGATTTAACCTTTTGGGAACCTAATGTATAAAATTTAAGGGATTAATTATTTGTAATTTTCAATAGTATTAGAATAGACCTTTCCAATGGAAAAATGTCCAAAATATATAAAATTACATGTTATTTTGACAAAAAATTTTAATAAAATGAAAAGAAATATAAGAATTATTTTAACGAATATTCCAAGCGTTAATATGTCTATATAATACCTTGTAGTTAATTGTATTATAACAAAAAATTTTATAGTGTTATTGAAAGAAATACGTATTTTTAGAGGTGTTTTAAAAATGGTACATTTCAGGTAAATGTAATGTTTTGGAAATTACACAAGAACATACTAATCTTCATTACTAGACATTTTTGCGTAAGGCACTTCAATGTACTTATTTAAAAGAATTTACAAGTGGGAGAATATAATTTATAAGTATCTATATTAAAGTAAATGAATTACTAACTATTAAGAAAATAGTTATTAGAGAAAAATATTTAAGTAATATGATTGGAAGTTAAAATTTAAGAAGAAATAACTGTAGAAATAAGTATAAGTTTGTGTAATTTTATATATATATATATATATATATATATATATATATATATATATATATATATATATATATATATATATAGTGTATGTATTTCCTTTATTATTTTCATTATATTTTATATTAAGAAAATTAAAGTATATATTAAGGCTTCATTTATATTGAATAATTATTGCCTATCTTTAGGCTGAAGTATTAATATATAACGTATATATGACATGAATCATATATCATTTTTGATAAGCAAATTTGTTATAACACTCGTATTGTAATAAAAACCATGTAAAGAAAAAACTTTGTTTTAAAATTCTACATGCACTTAAGTATAACCAAATTTATTATCGCTTTAAACAACAACCCTTCAAAATCGTAGTTAAACATAAAATTCAAGTTACTGTAAAATCGCAAGTTTTAGCAGTTAAATATAAACTCATAATTCCTTTTAGTGAATAAAATGACTCATAAATATTTTCGTTGTTTCTAATAAAGTTATGACAATTTTTTTTTTTTTTTTTTTTTTGCTAATAAAGTTATGACAATGATTTTTAATGGCTTTTAATATCAGTTGAACAAATGAACAAATTAATAATTGTTTTAACATTTTCTAAAATACTAACAAAGTTGTTGGCCATATTTTGTGAACACATAAAGCTCAAAATTATTTGAAAATCATAAAATACAACGTAACAATATTGCTTAAACTGAAAGACACCTGTGTCGCTGACTACAAAAAATAAAAACGTGCACGTAAAAAATTATAATAACGCTTGGAATATTACAAATGTTGCTTAGGTAAATAACTGGCAATGAACTTTTTGTAAACAATTCGTCATGATTTGTTTAACTAAAATAATAAAATAATATGAATTGTATGCGGTATAATAAAACTATAAGTTCAATGTTGAATTAAATTTATAAAATAAATAAAAATTACAATAAATTAAGGAATGTTAAGCATTTTATGTTAGGTATAGCTAACATACTGTGGAAGATATTGAAAAATTTAGATTTTTTTATAATGAAGTACAGATATTGTTATTTAAATAAAGTTACAATGAAACGTTTGATAGTTATTGATGGCTGTTGATTTCACTTCTTTAAAATTTGAAATACTCATTAGATTCTTCAAAATTCCGACCTTTTTTTCTTACTCGATTACACGTGGCTGGACGATCTGTTTATAGACAAAATTTAAAAATCTTAGTTTTTCTCTATCTATGGGAGGACTTTTGAGTATATTCTGATGATTATTTTATAGTAAAAATACAAGATATATATAAAATAATTACTTCAAACAAATTTTTTCAATATTTTATTCATAAAATATACAAAAATATAAGTTTTTCTCACTTTTTCAAAAAAAATTTAAATTTTTATGCCCATACTCTGTACCCGAATTTATGGCTTACTCCGCAATTCCTGCAAATTATCCAACTTTTAGGTATACAAATCGTTTCATAATCACTTTCTGATTTGATTTCACGTTGTCCGTCCTTCCGTCTACCTGTACATTTGTCTGTCGATAAAATCTAAAAGTCTAAATTTTCCTCTATCTATACATTTTTTGTTATAGAAATTTTGATACAAGAGAAGACTTAAGAATGCATTTTGATGCCATTTTTTTTCTAAATGTAGGATATACTTTAATTACTGCAAACACATTTTTTCAATATTTTATTCATAAAATGTACAAAAATACAAATTTTTTACACTTTGCAAAAAATTTCAAAATTTTGTCCCCATCTTACATAACAGAATTTATGAATAAGTTCGTAGATTCTTCAAAATTTCCACCATTTAGGTACATAAGTCATTTCATAATAATTTTTTGATTCCGTTTGGCTGTGTAGATAAATATTGGCTGAACGAGCGCCTGTCTATCGCTGGTAAAAATTTTTAATTTTTTACATATTTTCCTGCATTCAGTTTATCAGTACGTATCATTTAAATGATCTTAATATTTTTGTTTTGCAAAAGAAATTTTTACTGCGCCCAAAAATATTTTCCACAGACTGATATAACTAAATCGATTCAAAATTATATATGAATTCAAAAATATTATTATATGTATTTGAATTTTTCTTAGTTATATATAAAAAAAAAAAAAAAAATTTGTAAAAACTTTCACTACTAGTGGTGGTGAAGGCAATAAAAACTACCCTTAGCACAACAATGTTATTAAACTTTTCTTTTTTGCACTTGTAAAGAGCTGCGTTTTTAAACCTTGTATCAGATAAACTAAAGCTCTTTTCCTCTAATCCAGTTTGTTTTAATCTCTACACAAAAACAAAACAAAACTTTTTTAAAATTAAACTTACATATTTCTTTCCTCAGAACATCTCAAACAACGTAACATAGTACATTAAGGGAATTTAGGTTGGCATGACAGCAATAACTAATACTAAAAAGTTTTTCTTTTCCGTTTCCTTTAAACGCTTTCACAAATTCACACACACAAACACCCATCCAACTAATGCAGTGATAAAACAGAAATCTATTACATTCATTCGTTCACTCATTCGTTCTCATTTATTAAGACAGTGTATTAGTATTGGTAGTCATATATTTCGTTAAATTGTAAAAAGTATAGAGTATATGTAGGCGTCATATACACTATACGTGTCTTATTTTTTATTTTTTACTTAAGTACGCATATAAAATTTTTGTTTTTCTATGCGGGAATATTTATGTATTTTTGCAAGAAAATTTTCTTTTTCAGCTTTTTTGTTTAGATATTTATGTTTATGTATTTAGTTTATATATTTTTGTGTTAAAGTTAAAAGCAAATAATATTATGTGACAAGTTAACAATAAATATTGATAAAACAAAAATTAAAATTGAAATACAAATACTAAAACAAACTAACAACATAATTTCTTATTATAAGTGGGAAAAATAAAAGAACAAAAGTAAAATTTATGGCATAAATATTTTAACAATAAAGTAACTTGATACAAATAAACTCAGTGACGACATAAGTTAACATATAAATATGTACACATATTTTACACTTAATGAATTTAAATATATATAAATGAGTATAAACTTTTGCGTAAAAGTAAATATATTTTGTTAAATAATCAAATATGCTATCATCAACATCTACACACACACATACATATATCGTATTCATTATCATTGTTATAATTATGTTAACATTTGCATTTGTAACAATTAGTTGTATAAATTAACGCTCTTAATATTGTAATAACGCTATAAATATTTGCTAAAACACTCAGAATATACAATGTTTATATTACCTACACATACACATACACGATTACTCTCACTACTCGTACTATATAGTATGTATGCAAATTAAAAATCCTACATTTATGCACAAGTACCCCCTTTATTTATGCAACAAAATGTTTTTGTTGTTTACATTTTACTTAACAGAGAGTTTAATTTCAACAGCCAATGCTAAGCAATTGATTCTCTTAATTAATTACAATACCAAGTGTAGTTTTTGCCAAAAACACTTTAAAGCTTCTAAGTTCTCTTTCTATTTAATAAATAACTAATTTTAGTTATGATATTAAATATATTTTTGTTTTATGAAGAGGAAGAAAATAAATACATAAAGATAAGTACTTTTTTTGTAATAAATGGCAGTAATATTTAATATTTATATTTTTATCATAATTTTTTTACATAAATATTTCAATTATTCCCAAAAGTATGCTACATTTTATTTATTCTTTTAACAAAAGTTTATTTGATTATGTTGAATAATGTTATGTTGAATATTTTATTTATTTTATGTTTTAATTAGAATTTATAAAAAAATAATTAATGTTTTTTAGTAAAAAAGATGTTAGTAGCTTTAAACGTTTTTGAGAAATAATTAAATATGTAAATATAATTACATATATGTATATAATGTAATATGTAAATATAATATAATTACAAAAAATATAATTCCACAAATAAAAATGTTTATAAAAAAAGCTTCTTCGATTCGAAAAAGAATTTAATTTTCTCAATAAATTTCAATGCAATCAGTATATTATGAGTCGTAATAACGACTTAAATTACAATCCAAAACGATTTTGGACTTTTATAAATTCTAAAAAAAAAACTATTCTTACATCCCTTTATGTATGAATTAAAATAACTTAACTTCAAATAATCTAATTGATTCACTGAACTTGTTCGTATTATATTTTAAACCCAATTTTAATGATGAAAATGTACAGTATAATAATAATAATAAGTAATAAAAAATAATGTCATTAATTATAGACCAATTTCTAAATTAACCAATATTTTAAAAATTCTTGAACATATTGTTTATCCTAAGCTCTTATTCAGTGTAAAGAGGCATATTTCTTTATCTCAACACGGATTTATGACTGGTTGATCTTCCAGTACTTATATACTTTTTTGGCTGTTTTTACCAGGTATTGTGTTGATAGTTTTGAAGACCTATTGCAGACTTTGCTAAGGCATTTGACCGTATACCACATGAACTTTTGTTATTAAAATTATATAAATTGGGCGTTCATTCCCGAATGTTATCTTGGTTTCGTTATTACTTTTCGGATAGACAATCCATAGCTTCTCTTGATGGTGTTTGTTCTACATCATTTATTTCTACTTCTGATATTCCACAAGGTAGTAGTTTGGGTCTTCTGTTATTTAATATATTTATTAGTGACATTGGCCTATATTTCAGAAATTTAAAATTTTTTAAAACAATTTCTAACGCCAATGACGTTTTTAATATCCAGGAGAATTTAGATAGGGTGAGTTCTTGGTCAGTCCGCAATGGTTTACTTTTAATTTAAATAAATGTTTTTCTATGACATATCATAGATGTTGTAACACTGTTTTTTCCCGTTATAGAATACATCAACATTTACTATCATCTGTGGATGAAATTTTAGTTTTAGGGATATTATTTAATAGAAAATAATCACTTAAATTATATTATGCCTAAAGCTTATTCAATGTTGAGCTCTTTATGCCGTAATTCTAATAATTTTGGTCATTACACAAAAAAAGTTATATTTACTTCTTTCGTGTTATCTAGATTAAAATAAGCTTGATATATCTGGAGTCCTTGTACATATAAATACAATTGAAAAAATTCCAGTAAAATTTATAAAGTTTGCTCTTTCATTTTAAAATTTTTCATTTGTAAACCCTCAAATTTCGATTCCGACATACCCTGATAAGTGTGCCTTGATTTCTATGAGAACTTTAGAATCAAGACGTAAAATTTCTTCTGTATATTTCCTATATGCTATAATTCCTGATTTGCTTCATACTTCCTAGGCCTCTAAGGCAAAATAATTATATATTTTATATCTTTTATATGAACCTTTAGTAAAAGCTATGATATTATTCAATAAATATTCTAATGAATTAGACTTAGGTATATCAAATCTTTAATTTAAAAATTTGTTAAACAGTTTGTTTAAATAATTAATTTAATTATGTACATATATTAAATTATCATTGATGTCTGTAAGGATAATATTGTATCCATAGACTGAAACTAATAAATAAATAAATAAAATTAATTAACTATTACGTAAATATTTTTATCTCGTTCCGTTTTATTAAACAATTTAATCACTTGAATTAAAATAAAATGATGTTATTGGGGACCTCTTATAAGTCGAATTTTCAACTTATAACTCGGCCATTTATAAACTGATTCGCCTAATTTTTAATAGAAACATTTTCTAAAGCATTTCCTTCCTTTATCATACATGCCTCTTATTTATCTTGAGCCTTTGCAAAGTTTATTACAGCAGTTGGCCACATGGACGCCCATAGATAATTTGACTTTACTACTTTTAAGAAGCATTTTATTTTAGAAATAATTCTGTAATTTGTAAAAGATAACTTAAGCTTATTGTAGCATCGTTATATTCCAAGTTTCCCTCAAATCAGATCACAGGTTTAGATGCAGTAATTAGAAAAGTACATACAAATATGCTGTGTATAAATTTTGCGCTAATTTCATTGTAAATTATATCTAAAATATAAAAAAAATCCCGTGATGGTAAAATTTGTGTAATATAAATTTTTTTTCGGCTGAACTGATTTAGCTGATTTTAAATAGCAAACGATTTAGGAAGACAACAAACCCAAAAAAAAAAAAACTTTCCAAAAACAAAAGTTTATAAGAATGCAAAAATTGAAAATACTTCGCAAAAAAACACATTAATCATTGTACATAAATAAAATTTGTTTTATTCCAATACATAACTCAGCTTCTCTCTGGTGTTACTCAAACTAAAACTCAGGCACATGGTTTAGAAAAAAACACGTACAGACCTAAAAAGGTCTAAAAGCAAAACTAAAAAACAAAAAACAAAATTTATATATATACTTTGAAATATTTAAAAACGGCGTTTGGTTTTTAATACAAATAAATGATAAAACATCCACAATAAAAAACATGCACAAGTATTAAATTTGTTCAAAACAGGAGTATTTTTAAAGCATTATTATTCCTTATTTTTAATATAATTAAAATGATTTACCGTTAAAAATAAATGATAAAATTATACATTTCTTTAAAAAACAAAAAAAAAATAAAAGGTTAACATTTTTTATAATTTATTTCTGACCATTTAAGGTCAGTTTTTTTTTTTAATCATTAATTTTAAGGTGCGAACCCATACACCATACAACATTAACTTTTGAAATATAATATTTTTTATTGTTAACACACTAAAAACTATGCAACCCTTTTCTCTTTTTACTAAAATCCCTAAAGTAGACATTGATTTCTTTTTCATATTTTAAAATATACGTTGTAAACGTGTAAAATTGGGTTATTTTTATCTTTGTAAAGTATGATATATGAGCCGTTAACTTGTAATTTATATAAATAAATCTTATTGGAAATAAAATATCTGTATATACATATGATAACACTGTCTATCTTTCGGTCTATCTATGTGTTTTTTTTTTTTTTATTTATTTTATACATTTATCAAAGTTTACTATGACTGTTTACGGTTCATCAGTTGTTATTGAGTTTTGTTTCCGATTTTATTTCTTTGTATAATTTATATACTATACATATAATCCCTTTTCTTTGTCATTATTTTATAAGCTATGATAATCCAGCTGACCACAAACTTCGATAATGGAATCGCCTTCGAACATTTCGCAGGCATTTCTCTGACAAAACATTCGAGAACAACTATCGTTGACTATCCGAATATGAGCTGCTTGAGCTCACCCGTCGCTCACTTTGTGGCAGCACATCTTTCGTTCTCGAAAATTCGTTTATCGTATTAATAGCGAATCTGTAGCGCTATCAATAGCGAAACGTAAAAATATTCGTAAATGATTAATTTTCGATATCAAAAAATATTGAAAATTATTCGATTTTGTTTAATTTTCATTTTGTTATGAATCTAAAATTAAAAGCTGATTAAATTTTTAAAATTATGTTTTATTGCAAATTTAACACGATATATCAAATATAAAAATATACAAAATAATAAATTATATTTCAAAAATAATAACACAGAAAAAAGTCACCAATCACCAAAATAATTCATTCAATTAAAATTTTTTTAAATTTTTAAATCACTCACCAATATGATTATATCATTATATATTATACTATATATATTATACTGATTACTGCCAAATAAGAAAAACATAAAAATTTTTCCCATTAAAAAATTTCTTAAATCAATTAAGTAGATGTTTGAATGATTTAAAGATATAAATGAGAAAAAATCTTACTTGAATTTTATTTTTACTATTTTTTTATATTATTTTTATTTGACTTTTAAATTTTTATGTAAAATGAAACAACTGTGTTAATTGAAAAATATAAGGTAATTATTTTTTCTGTGAATTCATTCAATGAAGAATAAAATTAATAAAGACATTTACATAAGGTTGGTAATATTTGAAGCATTTGTCCAAATTTCAAATTCGGCAAAAGGGGTCATCAATGTTTTTATCACAATATTATTTATTTTATTTTTCAATATATATTTAATTTTATTTGTCAAAATTTTCTGAACTAATTTACAAAGAAATACATTAGATATTTAGATAAATATGATATTTTGCAAATACATATCTTTCGACAAGTTGCAACATCACTCACCTCTTTTTCTAAATTATATTGTTATATTATTTATTTATTTTTTAATTACTTAAAATTTGGCCAACTTCATAATTTCTAAAGCGCAATATTTAACAACCGTTCGCTATGAACTAATAATCAACAATGATACTAGATTCTCTTTGTTTAAGTCTCTTGCATGCACAAACAATAAAATACTTCTTTTATTTAAACATTAAATCTTCGCGAAATTCAATATAATTGATAATTTCCCGAAACATTTAATTGCGATATCCTATTGAGAAAAGCTGAATATTCGATATCGATATCTTTAATATTTTTTTTCTCATTCCGTTTAATTAAAAATTAAAATTTTCAAAAATTACACGAACATTTTTAACGAATATTCACTAAAATCGAAACGCAGGTCAGGCGGGTATGTGGTTGTATATATATATATATATATATATATATATATATATATGTTTGTTAACTATATTATCTAACGATGTAACTTAACGCTTTATCTAAAAAAAAGTAGTAGCTGAAGTAATTTTTTTAAAAGTAAAACATAAAAATTCTCTTTTATTTTTTGAGTTTCTTTTTCTTTTAATAAATTTCCTGAAATTTATACTTATAGAAAATGTGTGTAAAAGACACGTGTTTGTGTAAAACAAAAAATTTTTCAAATATTGTACACTTTATTTCAAGGTGTTTTCTTAATGGCATAAAATAGATTTGAAGGGATTTTAAGGGAGTATTTTTAAAGGAGCATAATTTTTTATAAGAGCTTTAAGATAGGCAATTTAGATTTGTCATATTTTTTTATTAGGTTATAAAGCTAAAATATAAATGTCTTCAAATAGGAAACAATTTGTATGCGATGCATCATTTTATATATCCAATTTATGATGAAATAAATATATAAAAAAATATATTTACTCATATTTTATGTTTTAAAGTTATACAACTAAAAATTAAGCAATGTTTAAACTCGCATCATTTTGACACAAAAAAAGCTATTTATGCATAATCTTTTCTCACTCACCCAGCAAACACGATATCAAACGCTTGAAATATGATGACTTTAACATTTGATACCAAACTTCTTTCTCAAATTTGTTTCAACTGTAGATTGAGGATTGCAATCTAAGTTTGAATTCAAATTGAGAATAATTTGTGAAAAAACTTTTGAAAAAATGTACGTTTTCAATTTTATGTTAAATGTTATTAAAATATTTGAAAAATGGTATATTCTCAATTTAATATCAAGTGTTATTCTCAAATTTAATTTAATTAAAAATACAGACTGTTTCCATTTACGATCCACCTTTAGTCACAATCCACATTTGAAAAAAGTTTGAGAATTACATTTAACAATGTCTTGATTACAATAGCATTTCTCAATTTGACAATAAATTCTCCTTTTTGTTGAGAAAGCTTATATATTCAAGTTATTTTCAAATCGTTCTCAAACGTTTGACATTTAGGAAATAACTCGATTTCAAATCAATTTGATATCAAACTTTATTGTTGGCTGGGTCATACACACTCGCACACATACTCGTACTTGCAATGCAAAAATCTGCACTAACAATATAAAATAACATTTTATTGCAGCAGATGGTGTGCAAGTTACAATAACATAGAAAATTTTTGTTAGGACTTTTTTTGAAGTATGTATGTATTTGTTTTTGTTAAAGAAAAAACAATATCATTTCTCTTCGCATTTGTCTCCTGTAGAGCAGTTTGACGCAGGTGATTGTACTCGTATTATTGTTGTACAAGGCTTGAAAATATTTAAGGACTTTTACAAAAAGCAATTGATTAAAATACATGACTATGACCCATCATTGTTAACATCATCATCTCTGTTCTTTGATATACAGTGTCTCACATAAATTATTGAATTTTTATTTTTAAATAAAGGAAAATTGTTGATTTTAAGTTACAACATTAGGTAAATAAAAAAAAAAAATGAATGTTTATGAATGGGATTTTTTTGCCTGTTATGTCTTCTACCAAATGCTGAAAAAAGTGGCATAAAATGTTGAATCGTTTCCGAGAAATTGAGAAAAATAATACGTGCTGTAATTTCTGATACCTATCGAAAGTATTTGAATTTTTTAATTTTTTGTATTTGAAAATACTCAAAAAACAAAAAGGCCCAAAAGTAAGTATTAAGTATCACTGTTAAGCATATACTATTACTTTTTTATAAATTTAGGTGTCAAATTTTGGGAAAATGAAGCGAAGTTTCTTTACATATATTTTGTAAAAAAGAAATTTTTAATAATCGGGACATTTTTCCTATATGATTTCCTAAACACAATTTTTTTTTAATTGGAAATACAAATGGACTTTGTCATATCTTCGAAAAATATTTTTATTTGTAAAATTTCTAAATTTTGTCATCCCAAGTGGTGTACATTGTTTCATTGTTTCTTAAATATTGGATATTTTGTTAAAATTTGGATATTGGCTACAATAATATAAGGCCAATTAGTGACATAGTCTTTTAAGCTATCAGAGCGCTATGAAAAGGTAAAAAAGTACTATCAAAAGGTAACTCTCCTATTAATATTACTTGTGTTTATCAAAATATAATTCAAAATTTTCTACTCCACCATTTCTCGAGTGCAAGTTTTTAGTCCAAAAATAATATGGCTATATAACTAGAAAAATAAAACCAGGCTCAATTATATCATGGCATCGTCAAGTCAGGTGTTGTAGTCCCCAAATATAGGGAAGATATTTCTCAAAATTTTGAAGTACATTTTTGATACCAACTGTGCTAAAATAGGCTTGATATTTAAGATATTTTATTTTTAATGGAGCAATGCCCAATAATAAACGGTTAGGATGCTTCAAAGATGACATTTTAATAAAAAATAATCTTGTAAACAACTAGATATTTATTATTTTTTACTATAGTAAAAAAAATGATCATATTTATCATTTAAAGAAGAAAAATAGACGTGTACTTCCAACATCAACCTTCTAAGTCTATCAAATAAACAATCAGTAAATTTTTGACTGTGATACTTATGACCTATTATTAACAAAAATTAAATAATTTAATTTTTGTATATTGTTTGACATCGTCAAATAGGAAGGTGATAAAAATTCAAATATTTTTGTGAGGTAAATTCGGTGATTATTCGTACCATTTCTGGAATTTCTTGGAAACAATGATATATTTTTGACTGCAGTTTTTTGCTTTATAAAGCCAACATATAAACAAACAAAATTAAATTAATAAATCTGTGAATTATTCTTTTAAGTGATTTAAAAAAAATCCATTTTTACAAAAAAATTAAAAAAATTAAAATGCTTTAGTGAGACACTGTATACCAGCCAGTATTTGTTTACACTTGTGTGTTATGTTGCGTTACTGAGTTGCATTATAGTCCTCGGGCAGTCCAGTCATATAATAAATACTTTACTAGTTTAGCTCTTGTAGGTAAACATTACAAAATTTTGTTTTTATAAATAGAGTAACAATGAGTACTTATAAGGACATAACCCAGCAAAACGTTTAGGCTAAAATGAGGGCCTTTCGCCACTCGTAATCGTCAACGACATTTGTCAATTTGTTTTTTTTTTTTTTTTTTTTTTTTTTGTGCTAAAGACTTAGATATGTTTGCCTTAATTTATGTCCGTTTAATTCTGTCTGTCTCTATTGTTAATATGTTTTCATGAATTTCTAAAGTGATTAACAGAAGGTGATATTAGCCGAGGTAAAATCGCAAAGTTGATGAGTGCTCAAACTAACAAAGCTCTAATTTTAAAAAAAAGTAATAAGTTGTTTAAAAATGTAATTTAAGTCCATGTAAAGTAAACAACAATTAAAGAACACAAAATATTTAATAAATTCGTATTCAAAAAAACTTAACACAAATA
Source organism: Protocalliphora azurea (assembly GCA_932274085.1). NCBI lineage: Eukaryota > Metazoa > Arthropoda > Insecta > Diptera > Calliphoridae > Protocalliphora > Protocalliphora azurea. The sequence continues at coordinate 152,525,121 of OW026521.1, read as the reverse complement.
ATTGTTAAGCTAAGGTCCGTAAAGCTGTATTCAAAAATGATGATTCGCTTAATGTACTTTTTTTAAACCATTGTTAACTTTAAATATTTAAAAGTAGGTTCGACAATACTTTAAAGCTACTCTAAGATTATTTCTGCTACATTTTGCATAAAAAATAATTTTTCTTACATTTATAAACTTTGGAACAAAATGGCACATTTTTAAATTTTGGAATATTAGAATTCGTTCCAAAATTAAAAATATAGCTATTTAAAAACGTATTAAGTTAATTTCAGAACAGGATAATATTTTCTATGTTATATAATGTCATATAAATAAAAAACAGTATATTTAAACAGTTTTTTGAATACGACTTTTTAATAAAGATTTTAAGGGCTAAATAGTATATTAGGTAGTGTGTGCTTTAAGCTTAAATTAATTTTTTTAATACGGATGTTAGTTTTGAAGATTTAACTCCCGAAAAATGTTTTGTCAAGGTAATACAGGGACGAAGTAGCCTACCATGCATTAAAATAATGAAATCTCTTCTTTAAATTGCATTCATAAAGTTTGCTGGTTTGTGTTTTTTTGTAATATTTCCTGTTACATTAACACAAACTTACACGCTTTTAAAGTTTTAGTTGTTTCAATTGCTGCCACTGTCAAGGGAAATTAATTTAAAAGGCAGGTACTAACTTTAGGTAAAACCTGGCAAAACAGTTTTCAACAATATAATAAAACAATTTCTAATTTATTTTCTTTGTCATAAGTAAATAAACTCAGATTGGTTTATAAAATAATCAACATGTGGTTATATGAAAAATAAAAATGCTATTAAAAAAGGGGATAATTTTAATAAAAACGTCATTACATCATTAGATGTTATTAAAACTAACCAAAAAATTTTGTAGTTTTTAGACGTCAATATAAAAAACAATTTAAAAGCCTAATTTAGTAAAACGAATAAAATATGTGAATAGAAAATTTGTATGGAAATTTATAAACATTTTTTAGACACATTTGTTATTTTCATTTTATAAAACTGTAATATAGTTTTAAATTGAAAATATTATGCCTGTAAGCTTTTTGAAAGACAATAATCATTTTGGGGAAAAATTAATAATACAAATTCAAAAAAAAATAATTTTCTTTTTGAATTCAATTGCAAAATATTCCTCTACTCTTAAATTACAAAAATCGTAACTATATTAAATTTACAACAAAATTCAATTAAATACAAAATAAATATCTTATATTTTAATTAGCGCCTGTTTAACAGCCTTTAAAAAAGAACTTAATTTAAAACAATTCAATATTTCAAAATGGATGGAAAATTTCTGGAAAACAATAATAAATATTTTTATAGGAAAATTAAAAAGTTAATCATACATACATATTCAAATTACGGATTCACTTTAAATAACAAAAATCTCCCATAATTTCCTTAAATACAAAATAAAAATCATTTAAAAACAGATTAAATTTCATAATTTTTAATTAGCGCCTCTTCGATATGCTTCAAAAGTGAAATTAATTTAACCCATTGCCGACGATTGCCCGATCTCGTTAAGATAAATAAATAAAATTTGGTAATTTAATAATAACTGTGATCGTAAAATCGAAAGATTTTTTTAGTTTCCGAGATATCAGGTGTTGCGAAAACATATTAATGATCAACTAGGGGTATGTTTGTTATGCTCATATAAGAGGTAAACGCTTTAACAACTTTTATGGGAAAATGTATGGTGTATTTATCACTATATTTTTGTTTTATGATTATTTTACATATTTTATATCAAATATATCTAGTGTAAAGCTAAAAAATTGGAGGTGAACCATTACAATAGAAAACTGAGGCATTTAAATAATAAAGTAAACACTTTAAAGAATTTGACGGAATAATGCCAAATAATTTCTTATAATGTATAACAAATAATTATTGTTTCTGAAATATGTTACACATCGAAGCATTTGGAGTATTAAGAAATAGCGCATTTGATTAACTATTTGTGTATCGCACAATGGGGTAGAAACGCCAAAAATGGCGCTAAATTCAAGGAAGGGCTAAAGCGCATTATTTATTATTTTGTAGTTATAACTGGGTCATTAGTACATAAAATAAATACCTTCTGAATTCATAAATATTTTTTTAGCCAGCTGTCGGTATATCAAAAGACATTGAACTTACTATTGAAATTCGGTACGTGAGCTTTTCTTGGACGAAAACTATAACACGGTAAAGTTGGTTATAATCAAACCATTATTTCACTGAGCCCCCATATAAAATTTTTCCCGGAAATGGGTGAAACGTTTATATATGTCTTAAATATGTCTGATAGATAGACAGATAGATAGATAGATAGAGAAGGTTGACGTGATACCAAATGTACCACATCTCCACCCAGAAACCAATCTCGGTCCATTGTGAGTCCCTTCATTGGAAAAGCTATAGAATATAGAAATGAGAAAATAGGAATAAGAAGAGAAAAAGGAAAGAAGGAAAGAGGAAAGAATATCAACAAATCATGAATGAGGATTAGCAATGTTGATAATCCCTCTAGGGATGTACCCCTGACTCTCCCTTAGACAGTCTATTCACATGACAAAGCCTATGACGTCTACAAGCCCCAGGTCCGAACATCATTTAGCCCGTCGAGAAATTGACTGCCCAGCCATTTCATCCTACGATGCTGCAATCGTGGACAGTGGCACATAATGTGCTCAATAGACTCGGTCTCGTCGACGTCCCCACACGTTCTACAAAAGTCGGAATTGCTAGCGTCCCATCTAGACCTCATCTTCCCTATCACACAGTGTAAATATGTCTGTTTTTATATAAATTTTTTAACAGGTGATTTTGTCTAACTAAAAATCTTACCTAAAAATTGCATAAGGATCGGTTCAAAATTGATAATAGCTATAATACCTCCTGCCGAAAATTACTTTCTGGTGCATAATTAATTAATTTATAAATCTTCGTATAAAGATAAAATTAAGTATAAATAAAATATATTTAAGTATTAGTCTTACAGTCAAATTTCACAAGATTCAGATTCCATATATTCAGATTCCATATAAGGAAATGTCACGCTAATACCAATTCAAAATTATTTTTGTGCATTAAAGTGATTTAGTAAGGCAAACCTTGCGCGACTACAACTCCTAAATATATAATAATTTAATTTTTGTTCAGAAAACAAGCAGATTTTCATTGGAGTTTTTTGGAAAATATGTTTTTTTCTATGAACTCGCAAAAAAGATCCGCAAAATGTTCTTTTTTTAATTTCCATACTACATATATTACGTAAAAATACATAATTTTTATTTTCACTTAAATTCGTAAAAATGCTTTTTGAATTTTTATAAAATATAAAAAAAATTCCTATTTTTAGATCGATTTTTTTTTTTTAAATATTAAAAATATTTCTACAAAAAGTTATTTAACCAAAAATGGGTATTAATGTTTTTAAATACCTATGCTTAATAACTCCATTATAAAAAAAATACTTTTTATGAAATAAAATGCAAAAATATAAACATGAAAATGTTAAATTTTCAGTTTTTACCACTGTGATTAAAATTTGAAACAAAAATCTGTGACTCTACACGGAGAGTGCAAAAAAATTAAAGAATTTTTTAACAGATAATGATGCTATATTTGATCTATATTTACCTCTAATCAATTAATTTTCCGATTAGCATTTATATATGATGGTCAGGAATGCTGAACCTTGGCATTTCTATCCTAGTACAGGCGCCATAATTCGATGTCTAGTTTTTTTTTAGAGAATTCACTTCTGATCAATGTTTGCAGGAGATGAGAATAAAAGAGGCTAAATTGAACTTCAAAAAAGCCAAAGAGACAAAATATCTTAAAAAATAAAGCCAGAAAAAAGCTAATATTTCTTTTAATGTTCTCGTTAGTTCTTGACATTTTTTTAAAGGTATTATAATGAATTTATAAATAGTAAAACATAAAACGGCTGCTAGCAAACTGACCCAATGAAAAAACGTTCAAAAAATTTGCATACAAATTTGGGTTATGTTTCGTATGAAAAACAACTCATTTTTTTAATGATTTGTCGTCATTTTAGCACTATAATTCCTTTTTTATTAAACATTTCCTAATTTTTAGGTGATTTTTCGCTTTTATGAGAATTTCTTTAAATTATATTCATAAATAGATCTATAGTTAATGAAGTGTATTAAGAAATAGTTGTAATAATCGATTTAGTAAGTCCATAAAATTAGTTAAGTTATTATGCATGCACAGATTGAAGCGCTGCAGGTGAAATTTTTTGTTAAATATATATAATCTCAGTTTTTTGTGCAAATAAATACATAAAAATGCTTAAATGGATGATTCTGTAAAAATAAAATTAATAATAGCAAATTTTCTTCGTTGTTGAAATACAGTGCAAGCTCGATTTTCGCGACTAATTAAAAACTAGACCTGTCGCGAAAACTGAATTTTCGCGATAACAGACAAATTTTATATAATTTTTTAAATTAGAATTGTTTCTATTGCTACATTTACATTTTAAACATTCTTAGAGTAGTTTATATAGTGCTGTTGTTGGCTTATAATTTTCCAAAGCCCATGGTATGCATATGTTTATCGATGTTATACAATCGTTCACTTTAATTTTGTTTTCTTCATGACCACTATCGTATAAATCCTCCGATGGCGTATCTGATAATTCCATTTGCTTTTCATTACTTTCCACATGAAATTCTTCTGTTGTCCGTACGAACTTTTTTAATTAATTTTCTTGCTTTATAATGCGGTAAACCGAAGACTTATGCAACTTGTAATTAACGCAAATTGAATTTATAGAATCTTCACTTGTAAATTTTTTTAAATCTCTAATTTTTGAGAAATCATTGGCTTTAAAATATTTTGAATCTTTCCCATATTAAGAGATGCATTTACAGAACAAATGACACGAATAAACTGAAAAAATTGAAGATCAAAATCATCTAAAAATGTCAATATACCAAAAAACTGGATTTCCCTTGGTTATAGACATTTTAGTCAAATTTAAAAAAAAAAACAGAAAGTCGCGAAAATAGAACCGGTTTTTCGTAAACTGTCACGATTACAGATAACCGGGCCGTCGCGATAATGGGTAGTAGCGAATACCCAGCTTGCACTGTACTAACATTTTAGCCTTTTTAAGGCATTTTTAAGAACGGAAAAAAGCTGGAAATAAGCTAGAAGCTAAAGCCAAAATTTTGAGGCTAAAAATTTGAGGCAAAAGGTTAAATTTAGCAATAAAAAGAACAAAGTGGCAACACTGCTTTTGATTTCCAGTTGGCTAATATGCTATTTATTTCCAACATTGTTCTCGGCTAAATCTTAGTAAAATCGTAAATCCTGGTAAAGCATCAAATGCAGTGGGGTATAAAATTAAATCAAATGGATTTCAAAATTTGAACATTACGCGGACAGAAAATAACAATCAGTTTGCTTTCATTTATTGCGGGCACATCCCTTGGCAAGTTATTATTTTATTATGCTCTGAATATCCTTCGGAATGTTGTTTTAATGCTACTTTAAATGACACATAGATTCTATAATATGTTGCGCAATTTTAACACTTTTTATCACTTGTTATCCACTCCACTTGTTTAAAAGACAAAAAATGAACTGGCATTTTGAGTAGACAGCATAGGCTTTTATAGGAGAAATTCTTTCCAAAAATTATGAAATTATGTACTAATTCTCATTAGTTCCTGGTATATTATAATATTTTGAATCAAAAAACGAACAGTAATTATGTATCATCATAAAAATTACAAATTTTTTATTTTTCTTTAGCAAATTTTATGATCTTTGAGGAAAATTTATTATTCTTTTTTGAGACAATTGAAATTTTTTTTTTTAATTTTTAGCATATTTCAGATAGCTCCTTGAATATTATTATATATTGTAATTTTCTGATTCAGTGTATTGGCTTTGAATATTTTTAAGCGCAAAAAGAAAATGCTTTTTAGCAATTCCTGGTCAATTTCTCCTGTAATACTTATTAGATTTGTGTATATTCAAAGAATTAAAAAATCGAAAAGTATGATTTTTTCATATCTTGGGATATATATAATAAATGTTTATAAAATATCATAGCTAAGAATATATAAAAAGCTATATACCAAGAGATAGGTTATTATTGTATTTTATTTTAAGATTATATATAGCTTTTAATTTGGTTAAAATTTAAACTAGTTCAATTTTTCAAATAAAGATGTCAAAAAAAAGCTTAAAAATAAGGAAATCTGCAATGCAAAAAACTCTAGATTTCCCGCTAATTACTAAATCATATTTTTTCTAGAAAAAAATGCGTTTAAAAATCGCTAGATTTGACGAGTAATTTTTGTATAATTTTCCCAATTAATTTTTAAATTTAAAAAATGGTATATTTTACAGACCTTTTTTTGACCCGCTCTACGAGAGATAAAATTAAAAGGATTAAATTTGCTATACTCATTGTTTGCTCTCCAAATCTTGCCGAAAGTTGATTTCGTATCTCTATCAAGTGAATTTATGCCGATTAGTTTTTTTGGAAATCTTATTTTTTAATTTTACCTTTTAATACCTTAACCATTATTCACCAATGGATTCAAATATATAAATTTCGATTAGGAAGAGGAAAAGCGTCAAAAAGTTGTTCATAAATTTTTTAAAAGATTTTTGGATCCTTTTTTTGTGCATTTTTTTATTATACGCTAATATTTGTATAAAACATTATCATTAACCTTATATTAAATGAGTTAGATTATAAGTAAAGTTACTGATGCGAAAACGCAACAGCAGTTGAAAATGGGTTAAAACACTTCAATATATTCGTAGTATGGTGAACATTGGAGATTTACCTTGATATTTTCAGTATTATTTCAACATAAATGTTGTGGAAACTCTGATGTTTAATATTGTAAAATAAATATTTATTTTGGTCTGATGGAAAAATTAAACGTCAATATATGTATGAATAGCTGAGATAATTGTTGGTGTTGTTTGTTTGCATAATTATCCAAAGAATTACTTGTCCAACAAAATAAAAACTTAAAAGTATGTGTATTTTAGGGTTTAATATACAATTTAAATTTTAATCGTTTTTCATAAAATTTAATTGGTTTTTCTGTTTAATTTTGTATGTACAACTACATATATACAAACATAAATAAAAATTATTGCCTACTCAGGGGGAGTAAGTGCAAAAGTTTATATGGCTAGAGTTATATTTGTTGAATGATTTATGATAATTGTAAACAAAATTTTAGTTATATATATACATAAACATTTTTATAGAATTAATATTTATCTGCTTCAAAAAAAAAAAATAAACAATAACAAATACAAATGTAAGTGTTACATATAGGAAAAAATCTTTATTTAGAATACAGATGTAAATAAATGAATTTAAGTTGATATAAATAACAACTTTTTTTTTGCCAAAGCATAGGCTGTGTTTAGGAAAAAGTTGGAGAGGAAAACTTAAAATATTTTTCCATATATATGTAGCTAAAGGAAAACAAATAACAAAACATAATAAGATAAGAAGATTTGAATTGTTTTTTTATATTTATTTTGAAAATATATTTTTCTTTATAAATGGAAATGCATACTCGTTTATTATTTCTATACATATACATATAATAACGGCTGTGGTGTGATATTGTGTTTGAAATGGGTGCAAGTGTATGAAATATGTTTTTAAATTTTCTTTTATGTTTTTGAAATTTATTTATATTTTTTTGTTATATAGTTGTTTTTTATTTTTTTATATTTTCTTATGTTTGGCTTTATTTGCTGCTGTTGTTGTTCACAATCGCTGTAATTCTCAGAGTAATAAATTATTTTGATAACTGTGAAAATAATTGGCTTTAAATCCTTACAGTATGCTATGATTTTTTTCTATATATCTTTATCTATTTATCTGTAACGGCTTTTAATATTGTATTAGGGGTATAACTTTTCAAAAATTTTGTATTTAATAAAAAAATTATTATAAAATACCTAGAAAAATTCTTGTATTTCTTACAAGAATTTAAAAAGTTATCTGATTTTCCAAAAGTTTTAATACCAAAATTTCTTTATACTCCTAATATTTTTATATATATTTTTTTATATAATCAGTTTTTGAGTGAAAGCTAAGTAAAACGAATTGTTAAAAAAAAAAATTCAGAGAATTGACCATAATGGTCATTTTTTTTTTTTTTTTTGCTTGTGGTTAAGATTATTTTTTCTGTGTTTAAGTAAGATATCTTTGTGTGTGTTTGTAATTTATAGAAAAAAAACATATGCTGTCTTTAAAGGATTTATATTGTGATTTATGATTTAATGTTTTGATTTACATTTTTCTATTAAAAGAAATAATATTAATATTTTTCTTTTTGCTTAAAAAAAAAAAAAAAATGATTTTGGAATTTTTCAGAGGAAAAAATATTGTCTAAATTAAATATTTAATGACAATTTTTTTAACAAAATTCATTTGCATTTAACTAATGTTAGCCTCCTTTAGAGTATATACTGTTTTATATAAATGAATAAACCAAATGCTGAAAGCCTTAGTTCTCCTTTATGAGTGTGCCAAGTTTTACGGAAATCTGATTATTGATTTATAAATTCTATACTTATTAATATTTACATTTTAATTAATGCTAAAGTCTCGTATTTCTTTTTTTTTTTGCAGTAATTATTAATAACCTGGGGTTTTTTATTTCTTTAAAGAATTCTACACGTTATTTCAGAAAATTAAAAAAGAGGTTGATCGAGATGTTTTCTTTTAAAATATTTTTTATTAAACTGATTTAGCCCATTTTAAATGGAAAACTGCTTAACATAACAACCAACTATCGCGATGAATTTTGGACAGCAGTTTGGATATGTGAATTTTTCTTACAGACAGATTGCAGGGATTGGTTACTTTTGAGGGAAATTCGATGGCCTTAGCTAATTTACAGGCTTTTTTCATTCGCAAATCTGTAAAAAATATTCTCTAAGTGTCTTTCCTTGAAGGAATTATAGAAATAGAATTATAAAAATAGATTATAAAAAGCAATAATTTGTCCACCTCTTTAAATTCTTTTCTCTATACAAAGTTGTTTTTACTAAGAAATAATTTTTTTACAAAAGAAAAATAGAATAAACAATTATCGCCAAAGTTATCAGTTTTACCCAAAAGTAATTTTCCCTTCGATTTTTTTAAATTTGGGTTATACATTAAACTAATAGGGTTGATATTTTATGTATCTCTAAAATTCGACGCTACGGGAATTTTTATTAAAAATGAACAAAGAAACATATGATCAATTACCATTGGTCATTATAAAATTTATTGTAACGATCTACACTTGTACAAAACATATGTGTACTGAAATTTACATAAATACGACATATTTGAGATATTTATGTGCGTTAAACCACTTTTCCGGGGAAAAAGTTGCATGGGGTATAGGTGAAATAATGGACCGATCATGATCAATTTCAATAGAATATGCCTTTTTAAGCCCATGTGAGTAAACTATCTTTAAAATTATCAAAATTCGACAGATTTTGTAAAGTGGGTTGCAGTGGATTAAAAGTCTGTTAATGTGTCCCTAAAACTTCTAAATTAATATCAAATTATTTTTTTGGGATCAATAATGTGCTATATATACTACTTATTTTAATAAAGAATGATAAATTATATTAAAATTTTAATAAGTCTATCAATATGCCTAAAGTCACTTAATATCTAATAGAAAATATGTTAGTCAGCGAAGAATAATTATTGTAACTTCTGATCCCATTGAGAACCCATTTAGAAATCTTTACACTATAACGAAAAACCGATTGTAAAAATCATGTAAAAAAATAATGAAAGTTAAAAGAATATCCAAGGTTAAAAGTTTTTTTTAATTTTAGAGATCTTTGCATCAGGAAGATGTTTATTCATTTATTTAATTCAAATAATATAATAAAGAAGAATCGTAATCCTTTCCAATGATTCTAAGTTTCTTAAAATCTAATAATGCGCACAAAAGTTATTCAAGCTTAATTTTTTATTTTTGACAAAAAAGCTCGAGGTGTCCAAGTTTAATGATTCATAGAATATGAACCGTTGGCGATATGGTACAGGTTAATACGCCATATCAAACGCATGAAGAATTAGATTATAGATGCTGAATTTCAACAAAATTGGAGATGGTCTAAATCCAAGCTAGGTCGAAATTTTTGGAATTACCCTTTACCAGAAAATATTTTTTATGAAAATATTTTTTATGAAAATATTTTTTTCATATTTTCATAAAAAAAGTCATTTTTTCACCAAAGATTTAATTTTTCTCCAAAAAATCATTTTAACATAAAAATCATGTTTTTTAATTTTACACTTTAAATTATTATTTTCTTTTCCATAACCAAAATATTCTTAAATTCTGTTTCACTCATATTTATTCCAAGCTGTATCTTTAACAATTTTAAAAAATATTATTTCCCCCTATTTCCTTACTCATTTACCTTAATATTTTTTAATATTTAATGTTCATAATACAGTTTTTTGTTTATCTATTTGGTTGAAAATTTCACTCAACTGTCTAACTGCTAATTTGTTAAAATTAATTTCTTTAATTTTAAACATTTATTATCAACTTCCCCCATTAACCGCACACAGAGGCAAATGGCGGAAAAAAGAACGTCAGACATGAAAAAGAGCATTAAAATGCATTCACTTTGTTGGAAAAAAAAGAGGAAAAAGTTTTATTCGGCTCTCACTCACACTTACATACATATAAATAACCTACATTAATTGCGTTCATAAAATGTTATTATTTTGAATTTATGATTATACATGTTGGCACATTAATTTCACGCCAAACTTTGAAAAATACATAAACTGGCAGGCAGATTCATACACACACACCCAAAAAATCTCCTAACATTAAAATAACAGACAGCCAAAAATATTTTATATAATTTACTGAAACTGATGTATTTTTTTCAAATAAATTTTATAAACAAAAAATTGAGATGATGCTATCGCATAACATTGCCACAATATAACAACCAACACACAATGGGGCCAAACGCAAAATTTTTAGTAATAAATCTGAATCTCCTCAACTTCTGGTCAGATCAATTTGTAATGTATGGAAGAGTTGTAGGGGAAAACCTAAACTTTCAGAGTATGTAGTCACCCTATGATAAGACGAGATAAGTTATAGGGTGTTATAGTTGACTACCTCGAGTATGTAAAAGTTTCAAAACGTAACATCTACAAATCAAGACTTAAATAAGCTTACTCTTTTAAATTATCTGTTACACTTAAAATGATACTTACGCAGGAATTTTGAACTTTTGATTTTTTGTCTCGACTTTATTTCGTTTTTCGAGAATAAATCCTGAGGTCCATGGGAGAAATTTTTTTTAATATTTTTTAATTCGTAATATATTCAGAAATAATATGCTGAAAAATCTTTAGATTCAGCATTCTAAAATTAGTATGAAAAATGGCTATTTTTTTATACAGAAACAAAGAACTATTCCTTCACTTTCTCTCAAAGTTGTTTTTATAAAAACATTTTCTTCACGAATATTTAATAAAGAAATTTTAAATTGATTTAGATTTGCATTGCACCCAGCATTGGCCAAAAAAGGTGAGCTTTAGAAAAAGTTTAATTTTCTATCGATTAATAAAAAAAATGTCACGCAAATTTTTATTTCTATTTATTGACGATATTTATTCATAAAATAGATTTTGATCGATTTGCACTTTACAGGACTATAAAAATCTTTTAAATTGGAGCTAATTTATAGAAGCTACGATTTTTTGAAACTTTTAACTGCTAGTCAACTTTGATATTTCAATTCGACCCGAACAGTAATTTTTGGAGATACAGATTTATTACTAAAAATTTTACATTTGGCCCCACTGCACAACAGCAACACATAGTAATGACTATAAATTTTATTGGCAAAAAAGAAAAAAATAACAAACAATAATAAATAAATGAAATGACTTTTAAAGAATTCTGAGGTAAATTCAAGTTGTGCTGGTGTACTGTAGTTAACTAACCTTATTGTTGGAAAATTGTTAATTATCATCCTTAAAATATTCTTAAAAAAAATATAGTTGAGTAGCATCAGAAGCAGCATCATAAAACACTTTAGTTATTTATGATAATTGTTAAGTATAAACAAATTGAAATTGAATTACTTTCTTTGAAAAATGTTTGTTGTTTAATGTCTGTCTCCTCGCCTGTCATTGTCGGACATAAAATTAACACTCAATTTATTAAAATCTTTAGGTAAAATTAAGTCTGTTGGGTATAAATGAGATTCTAAAAGAACATAAAAATATAAACATGTTATAAATTTAAGATTTATGTCTAAAAAACATTTACATATTTTTATGTCAATTAATTTTTTTTACGTTTTTCCTTTATAGACCTGCTACGAGTTGGAACGTTATTTACGCGATGAACCCAAATTACAGTCCTACAAGAAACTACACAGTGAAATAGATTCTTGGGAAATATTCTCAGCACCTGCTCGCATTTTGGAAGAACTTAAAATTAAAGAACAAAATCTGGATTCTATATCGACCACATCATCGGTTTCATCACAATGTTCTGGCATGTCATGGGACAGTACGGGTTCTCAGTCGTTGAGTTGTTCAGTGGTGGTTAAAAAGGAAAGACTGGATGATGAGGATGATGAAGAGGCTCTTAGTTCGGATAATGGGGAGGAGAAAATGATCATAGGTGGTATACATCACAGTACGGAATCATCACAATCTGCGTTACAACATATACTAACAACGACGACTGCTACACCAACTACTACGACGACAACGGTTATGCAACAATGTCCGTTAACGGAAAAGGCCATTAAACTAAGAGTAGTGGCGGCTAAGAGCCCAAATGATCATCATCATCATCAGCAACAACAACAACATCATCAAAATCATAGTCCTCAGCTTATAAGTCATACTAATAATCATGATTATGCTTTACCCACCCTAACACCGCCCTCATCCCCTGAATCTATACGTACTAATATATCATCGAGTAGTTGTCATCAGCAGCAACAGCAACAACAAGCAGCTCAAATTGATGCTAACGATTTGGCGGCTCTTATACAACAACAACATAAACAGCAACAACAACAGCAACGTCTCGGCCATCAACAACAAAATCAACAACAAGCCCATGTGCCACCTACTACTACTACTGCCATTTTACGTTTTCCCGCCGCTGTCGCTACTACAGCCACTATAAGTCCCACTACTAGCAACACAGTTCCTCTGCTACAACAGCAGCAACAACAACAACACCAGTCACATAATGTACAACCAATAACCACCACCCAACAACAACAGCAACAGCAGCAACAACAACATCAACAGAAACCACAGTCTCAGCCTCAAACGAGTCATGTCAGCCCAGCTTTACCTCATCATTTGACTATACAAACTGCAAGTGCTGGCACTAATACCGATCCTCAATCGGTTGTCACCACCAATGCCAACACACATCAACTCAACCATACAACAAACATTCCCCGCAGCACCATTGTACGCTTGACAACTACAAATGGCAAACAAAGTGGTGCCATCAGTTTGGCTCGTGTCATACAAATGCAAAGTAACAATAGTGGGAATTTATCAGCTGCCGCTGCTGCTTTACTCAATACAGCTCAGGCAGCCGCCCAGGCCGCAGCAGCTGCTGCAGTTGCCAATGGTGGCAATGTTGTGGGGAATTCTGGCAATGCTTTGACATCGACTCAGATCACTCAGAGGGGCACACAGCTTCAGAATCCTCAAGTGACAGCATGTAAGTAGAGATTTCTATTTAATACATATTTGATACAATTTTTGAGGCATTTAATATAATTCATTTAAACGTAGGGTTTAAATGCATCAACATTTGTAGCTACGTCCATCTTTGTCCTTCTGTTTTTTATTAAAGTCTGGGATAAAGTAGCAACATATGTATATTTCTGTTTTCTTCTTAAAGGACAAATTAATCAATATTGAACTATTTATATTTGTGGAAAGAGTTTGAAAAATTCTTACTTTTAAACTGAAAAAATTTAAGCAATTTCTTTTTTACTTGTATTCATTTTGAAATTTAATAAAATAGAATATTTAAAAAGTATGCTACGAATTCTAACTAATAAAATGGCTTTACGTATACTACCTTTTTATCTTTTCCCTAAAAGCATGCCTCACTTAATTAAAACTATAACTACTCTCTTCTCCAACACTCTTACAAATAAATGTTAAATAAAAATCAAACAATGCACATCACATTTTAATTTTTTTTATTCAGTCATCATTAAATATCAATATAAATTTTATTAATTAGTTCTTTGTTTATTCAATTGCGTATGCCTTGAAATATATATTAAATTTTTGGCTTTATTTTCTTCCTTTTTTTTGTTTTTGTATTATATGGGTAGTGACCACAAAACCTCATCAACGTCAACAACAGCAGCAGTCACAGCAACAACAACAACAACAACAACAGCCAACCTCAGTACAGCAACAACAACCACAACAACAGCAGCAATTACATGAACAGCATAGTCCTGATGCTAAGCGCCGGATACACAAGTGTCAATTTGTAGGCTGCAAAAAAGTCTATACAAAAAGTTCACACTTAAAAGCTCATCAACGGACACATACCGGTAAGTTAAAATCATTTATAATACTCACATATACACTAAAGCAAAAAAGGAGAAAAAATATTAAAGTATTTAATCTTAATAATAACACGATGCTACAAAATAATAAAAGTGGAATACACTTGGAATGTAACATAGTGTAGTTTGTAGATACGGGTGAGTGAATTATTACACCATTTTTAGAATTTTTAATATAAACCAAAAATGGCAAGTTATTTCCAAAAAACAGATTTTTCGAACTTTACAAAATTTTATCTCGAATACCAACTTAAGTTTTTTTAAAAGGTATTAGAAAGAAGAGATTTAGCCCTTTTTAAAAGGTATATGGGGAATTCTCTTTTTATGTTTACCTTTACGAAACCGACCTTAAAATTCAAATTTTTTTTAATTCTGGTTTTTTTCAAATAACTTTTGGTGCAATTATGTTAACAATACTTGTTTAAGTAAAACAACGAAAATTCAAGTTCTGAAATGGTTCCATGTATACCGGCAAGCACTCAAATTTGAAAAATCGAAAAAAAATAAGTATGAAAATAACAGTTTTTTTTTTTTCTTTTGATTGCTATCATCGCGGGTTTTAGCATATGTGTCCAATTTGTCCAATTTAAACTACAAACACTTGTAAAAATAGGTCAACTTGTGTACAATCAGTCTGTCGTTGACAAGTGTTGAATTATATTGGGGACAAGTGGTGAAACCAAAATTTCCAATCTCTTGTAGTTATGAATCATTTGAGATATACTTCGTTAATGTGCCCTCAATAGCAGCGCTACAGGGGGTGCCCAAACTTGAGGAGAAAAAAAACGTGAATATCTCTAAGAAGTGCCTTTCTCTCAAGGCACACTTACAACGTAATTTCAAATTACATTTTAAAATTGATGTGGCGCGATAAAATATTGATTCGCAAAAATGTTAAAACTATTTAAATTATGCGTTTGAATCCAATGCAACTTTTTACTTTTTTGGGTGTGTATTTTTGTCATTTAAAAATTTATTTTGTAGTTTTATGTGTGATTATCTGAAATTTTTCTTATTTGACCATCTCAAAGCTTTATTAATCCTCCATTTTAAATGTTTATCAATTTTCAAATATCTGGATTAGTTCCGATGATATCAACAAAATTAATATGTGATTTTGTATGGTTCTCATAAAAAAAAAAAATAAATACATAAATAAAATTTTTTCGCACTGACGATTTGTAACTTTTTATTTATTTAAACAATTTTTTGTGGTTATAAGCAAACAAATAAAGGATACTCTAAATGGTTACTCTAAAATACTGTATTTAATTTTTGTAAATGATAAAGAAAAATTGTATATCAAAAATATTACTCTTGCAGAGGCTAGACATCATCCTACTTTTGAATTGACTATATTTTTACCATTAAAATATGTTTTGCTAATGTCCATAATAGCTGAAAAATTATTTTCATTCAAACAATCTAGCTATTATATGTATGTTAAATCAACGTGCTAAAAACACAAACTGGCATAATATTTTATCACTTGCATCAAGTTCGTCGGATTCTTCGGTTTTTGACGTTTTCTTTTATGGGCTTATGTATTCCGGGCATATATAATAAACATTTGGCTAAAAAAATTAAATTCTACAAAAAATGTAAATGAAATAATACTTTGTAAAATATCTGTAAAGATAAGAATTCATAGACAAATAACTAAATAAATATACAAATATCGGTAAAATCCAAAAAAATACGAATAAAAAATGCAAGCCCCGATTATCGTTTACAACACTTGAATGTTGTGTTGTTTTAGCAACAACACAACACCTAATTTGTTATCGATTATGGTTTAAAACATCTAGGTGTTGTGTATGTCACAGTGTGGCATTTAATTTTAGTGCTTAGTATCCGTAAATTTACATCCCTGCGTATGAAAAACTGCCAAGTTTGAAAAAAAGTTTCTTATTCATTTGGTAATTTTTGTATGAATTACTTTCCAACCTTTTCAACATTTCTAAGATCTTCTCCTGATTTTTTGCTTGTGTTTTTAAAATTTGTAAACGTTCGTCCTCTTTCTTCCTTCGATTTTTGGGCAATAGTATTTCCGTAGATTCTATATAGTGTGTGAAGGCTCCTCAGGTCTAATCGTTAATTCCGCCCCATCTGAATCTTCTTGATTTTCCAAACCCATTGCAGAACCATTTAGATTTACTTGGGCTTACATTAAGACAAGTTCCACAGTGCTCTGTTCTAATGAGCTCAAGCTTATTTCTGTGGACGGATCACCACCAGTAGCTTGAAAATTTCTTTCATTTGCTGCCAATTTTCTTTTTAAATTTGCCTTATAGTGAGTGCATACCTATAATAAAATAAAATTTATTTTTAAGTAATATAATATAAATCAGATAGTACATTTGCTACTAACTCTTTGCCATTCTTTAATGCTTTTAATCGGCGGTCCCAAGCTATTTAATTGCGCTGTAAATTTATCCCCTGTGCCCTTAAGTTGCATTTTGTTACATCCAAATGGTAGCTTGCCTCGGCCAATATCTGGATGAGTTCTCATCAGCTCAACCAGCTTTTCCATTTGTTTTTTATTTTTAATTTTGCTAAGAAATATTTATAATTAATTACTTTTTACAGTTATGTATATTTTGCAAAGAAAATTTTATATGCATACTTACAAATTCTTCTCCATTTTCGTTTTTTAACTTGTAACGTTCATAACACAACACCAAATAAGCAGTTGTAAGTTTTTGACAGTGCTGACAACACATAAATACACATGTTGTAAACGATAATCGATATTACCGAACATAGACAACTCCAAATACAACAGTGCTGACAACAGTTGTAAATCGTGATGGCATTTTAAAAAATACGACACTAAAATAACAACTGTTTTAAACGGTAATCGAGGCTTCAATTTGTGTCTTTAATATCTTACGAAGTTTTGCTTTGAATATAACTATGCGTATAATTTTTAAATAAGGTAAGGTCTTTTCTTTCTAATAATTAAGTGAAATTCAGTCATACTATTTTCCTAAGCAGTTTGCTATTTACGTTCAGCTAAACTGAATCAGTAAAAAAAAATATTTAGAAAAAAATCTGAACCATCGACAGAAAAGTTATATTTTCTAGTATATAATCTACTGAACCATCGATAGAAAAATTATGTTTTCTAGTATATAATCTAAAATCTACTCAGCTAATTACTGCAAAAACATATCTAAATTGATTTAGTAGGAACAAAGTTGTTGACAAAATCCTTTGGTCAACAACTTCAAAAATAGTTTGATCATAAATTTTTAAATGTTGTTAATTTAGGAATGAAAGAATGAAAATTAATGACGAAAATTACAACAGAATCATAGGAATTAAAGAAAGATTTCATATCTTTATATTATATAAAAATTATAAGATTATATTATAACAAACAAACAAAATTTAAAGAAACTTTCTCGTGCTCTTTATCCCACTTTAATTACAATTTAATTTAAAACACGTCATGAAATATCTATATGTTACAAACTTTCTAACATCTAAACCATATATCAAAAATTATTTGTCATACATTAGCACATAAATTCCTACATAAACCCCTTGCTGTTGTTCAATTCAATAAATGAAAAACCACTTTGTCTTGATCTTCAAACCTTTCTTGTCTTTGCAATTATGAAAATAATCCCTTAAAATTCATCATTATAGAATTGTTTTACAAAATGTAACGCACAAAAAAAACTATAATTTAAAAAGCCTAAAAATGAAATAAAAGCTTCCATTTTGGGTTGACAAAATCTTATTGAAAGTTGCCACTAACGGTAAATCTCATAAACCCCTATTTTAACACCAAACTACTTATTTGAGACACACATATAAAAACTTTAGAGAGAGTAAAAAGAAAAAGGCAAAATGAAAATTAAATTTTTAAGCTGTCAAACTGCTACTCGCATATACATAGGGTAAAGAGATATTATCAATGCCAGACAAAAGGGTGTTGCTGTAATATGAGCAAGAGTAGAAGGAAAATGCTATATGATGACATGGCTGCAATACCTAGATTGAAATGTCAAATTTTTTGTTTGTTTTCCATACAACAACAGAACAGCAGTAACAAAAGGTCCCTTTACGTGAATAAATAATAAATATACATATGTATGTGTTATTTTGAACATGAATATGTATGTTGTATACATGTGTATGTGCATGATTTATTAATAAAATCATCCAACAATTGTCCTTCCGTTATAATATAAATATTCTTCAATATTTATGTGAATAGTTAGTTGTATGTGTTTTTACATATGTGCGCTTCTGTATATGTACATATAAGTTTCATCGTGTTTGTAAAATGTATTCAATTTTATCTCAAGAGAGAATTTTTACTTCATATGATTGTATTTTAATGTATAGAATTTTGAGTATGTTTATGCTTTATGGATATGATGGATGAAATCCTTGTGTTACTTAAGTATATAAATATTTATTTAAGTAATATATGTAACTATGTATACTTACACATATTTCTATATGCATACAATATTTATGTCATATATTTAGTTACTTAATTTCTTAACATTCATTAAAGCTGTCAAATCCAGTATTACTAGGCTTTTATTTCGTTTGGTTAAGAGGCTGTTGCTACTGCGGCTAGTTTCTTGAAGTTAACAGAAGAAAGTATTAAATAATTTAAATTCTTCAGTATTTATAGAAAATTTCTTATACTTTTAAGTATAAGCAATTTTACATCTCAAAAGCTTTTTATAATAAATTCACAACTTTAAAACTCGATAAAATATTTATGAATAAAATTAAACTTAAAAGCCTTTAAGCTTTCGATATTAATCAAAAATTGTTAAATATTTTTTTAAAATCCTAAACTATTGAATAATTTATTGAAACTTTAATTAGAGTCTAAAATATGTTATAAAATATATTACAATTTTAACAAGATATTTTTTTTTTTTTATTTTAGCAAAAAAAGCTGCAAAATATTAATATATCTTTGCTTACGTAATAAATTTAATACTAAAAGCTCTGTTAGAGCTTTATTTAAGAAATTTTAGGAATTTTTACAAAAACTAGTTGTTATTTAAGCTATTAAAATGAACTTTGCTCTTGTAGGATATTTAAAATTAAAATCTTTAATAAAAGCTCTTCTTTAATAACTTAGCTTTGAAACTAAAAAATTTTTACATATATTTTTTTTTTTTATTTCCAGTAAAAATTTTATTCAAAAATTAAAAGTTTTATGTGAAGAGTTGAAAAGTTCATGAATATTTTTGTACGAATAATAAATTCATATTTAAAAGCTATATATTAACAGCTTGAAAGCTTTTTATCTTACACATTATCCTTTTTTCAATATTTAATTAAGCTTCATCTTTAATTTTTTTATATCTTCTAACATGGTTTAAAGCGACTACACACTTTTTTTATTTTCATAAAATATATTACTAAAATAAAAGATTAAGAGCTTTGTATATTGTAAATGACAATTAAATAAAAAAATAAAATAGGTAGCTACAATCCTTTAAATTAAAAAAAATTTTCTTAATATTATTAGACTTGATTTTAAGCTCTTTAAATAAAATATGAACCATTATCAAACACGTTTAACCTGGCTGATATTGGCTTAATTCTTAATAAGTTTTTTTGGTATTTAATGCTATTTTAAACAAACGGGTTAGAGGCCCGAACTCACAAGACTTGAGGCTAATAGAGTGCAAAATTTTAACATTATAGATTTCATGTTATAATATTGATTATTATTCAATGTTCAAAAACTCAATAAATTCAACATTTTTTGATGAGATCCAAAAGTATTAATTTTTGTATCTCATTCGAACCTATAAAAACTAATCAGACTTTGGGAATAAATTATAGATCTTCTTTGTTATCTGCAAACTTTCAAAAGTTAGATATAGGTTAGTAGAATTTTGATATCAAAATTTTAAAATTTTTTGGCTTTTTGGACGGGGTCGTTGCCCTTCTCAGAGGAATACAATATTGAAACAGGGATTTATACTTATTATAATTACACATATTTTGAGTTTTATCCCGTTGATGTGCACGAAATAGACAATGCGATAGACAGTATCAAGTGTCGGGAAATAGGAGCGGACATTTTTGAAAAAAATTTGTTCTTCTTGAGGCACATTTGCAAGCTTATATGAAATAACGCGACTTACTGTTGAACTTACTTTATTGTTATTTAACACTATAAAATCGAAAAACACTAACCTAAAATATATTTATCGAAAAATTTTATAGACTTTTTGAAAATTACGTAAAAATTGTACTTTTTCTTTTTGTACTTTTATATAGAAAATTGAAATTTCTACAAAACCTTGATATATAGGTATAAGAATAGCGGTAAATATATAGTTTATCGCCATTAACCATAAATGGCGTAATTCGAAAATGTTTGTAATGTTCAACGGCTCAACGTAGAGGCGCATCAAAAAATTTCTAAAGATAAAAATTTTATGGACAAAAAAACTTTACTTGCGCAAAAAATATTAAATTAAATAGCATTTTTTAATAACAAACTTAAATAAAATAGATATATATTTTCATTATAAAGAAAATTTTAAAAATTATACTCGGAAACCTTAAAATATGCTACACGAATACCATCAAACATTGCAAATATCATAAGATTTATTTGAGTAACTGAGTAGATTTTGTTATCTACATGCATTTAAGTCATTTTATACTTGTGTAAATATATTTTGACGAGCCATTAAAAAATGTCTAATTTTTTTAACCCCAAAAATCAAAAATTTTTGACAATGACCCATATGTTTAGCTACATTAATTAAATTTTTTTAAAAATTAACTATTTATACCCACAAAAAAATAAATTTCTCTGTTTTTGACATTTTCTTCCATTAACTATTCCTTCCTAAAATTTTCGTCTTTAATATTAATAAGTAATATGACATAAAAACAAATTTGTTTGGACTTGTTTACTGCTGTTGGGGTGTTTTGCAATTACCCACCTAAACATATTATCAGATTCTTATAAATTTTTATTTAATCAATACCAAAAATTTACCTTACACCTACAGAATTTCTGGCCCACACCAACACCAGTAACTACTACTGCTGTAAGAAAAAGTAGAGAAAAAATTGCCTACAAAATACTAAATAAAACCCTAAGGAAGCTTTTGTATTTGCTTACTAGAGAACAGCAACAACAACATTATTATGGTTAACAAAATGCTGGTTGGTTAGATGGTTTAACTTTCTAAAGGATCTACTCATTTCTCTTATGTATAGCTCTATATGAAAGTGTAATTTAAGATTTTTTTGTAAAACCCCTTCCATTTAGTAACGATGTTAACCTTTCAATAATTTTCAGTTATTTACGTTAAACAACTAAAATAAAACGTATAGTCATACACAAATATACAATTTATGGCAAATAACACCAACCAGCTTTAATATTGTCTTAAATTGGTTATGAAAGTAAATTTAGGAAAAATCCAAGTCAAAGAAAAGTTAGAGTGGAGTAGGTGGTTAAAGTGAAGCAAAGAAAACGTCTTAAATATCTTGTTTTTTTCTTTCTTTTTGTATTTACAACAATATTTGTAACCAATAAGAATAAACAACAAACTTGCCACAAACAAAAAAAGGCTTAATATAATAACCAGCAGAAAGCAATAACAGCAGAGGCTAAAATAGCAACATGAAGAAAATGTAAAGAAAGTAAATAAATAGCAACAATAAAAACAAAAAGTTTTAACAAATTAACACCTTCCATATTAACGCCTCTATATTTTACACACAATCTAACCCAGACAACAAAAGCTTCTTGGTGTTTTTCTTGTTTATGACCCCATTAGTTATACACTAATCAATAGGCACGCAAAAAATGAGTTAAGGAGCTATATACAAGGACTTGGTCACAAGTGAAAGTTACTACCAAATATTGTTAACTATACTCTGCCAGTATTTGTTAGAGAATTTTTCATCCAATCACTAAAGGTTGACACTATTGGATGTTCAATATTGCTCAGTATAATAATGTATATCATTTAAATTGATCAATATTATAGTTTATAGTGTTGAATAAAAAAAATTATAATTTCTAATTATTAATTTTTGTTTTTAAATATTTCATATTTAATTTAAAAATATTGTGAGTTTTTTATTAAGTTTAAAGTTATAGTGGGTTATTACGGTATGCTTAAATATGAGCCAAATTTTAATTAATAATATTTACTAGAAATATTTCAACTGTACTAAAAACATGTTTATTATACCAAAGCGATTAAATTTCGATACTTTGTTGATGTACTTTTTTACACTTCTAGATGGTAGTATTTCAACATCCAAAGAATGCACTAAATAGTTTCACCTAAAAAGTATTACAACTGAAGCACATTTATTCCCGAACGGTGACTCCTCTTCGATAAGAAACTGATATCATATGCGACAGTTATTAACTACGTCAAGTGTCGCTTTAGTTCAAATTTCGATAAAAAATGTTATCAGGGTATACATATACACATACATACATAAATATATGGGCAAAAATAGAAAACTTTTAAAATTTAACTAGTTTTACAGCGATTTAAATCATGCAAACTCTTAATTTTTATAGAACATTTTTGCAAATATTTTTTAATAACCTAAATACGAATTTTTTTTTTTTTTTTTGGTTTTTTCCTTTAATATGACAGGTTTTTTATCTCATGAAATTTTTTCGTGGTTTTTTTGACATCCTAAATTTTATTTATGGAGTTAACTTGCCAAACAAAAACGTCCTGTTATAATTTTTACTCCATGGTATTTTTAGGATGTTATTCGATGAACGTTCAGTATCCTACACAGAAAAAAATCATATATTTGAAAATTTTTTTCATAAATATTATGAACTGAACATGATTTATTTTTCCCAAATTTTTTATAAAAAAAATATTTTTTTTTTTTCATGGAAATTATTAAATTGTTCATAATGAAAATTTTAGTAGCTTTACAAAAATTTTGTTTAATCTTTTTTATTACATTTGATTGCAAATAGTAAATGAAAATAGTTATACATTAAAATAATAACAACAAGCGCCTTAAAATGGCAAAATTCCAAGGAAAATCTATAAAAAATATATTTAGAAATTTGCATAATTTCGCTCGCATTCTGCAGCGCACCGTTTTGATAAAAATGTACCTAAAAATCATTAAAAACCTAAAATTTTCCGAAGAAAAATTCAAACATTTTTTTACAAATTGAAAATATAAATGAAAATTTAAATAATTTATTTTTAGTCTTCTTGAATTTTGGTTCAATTCAAAAAATGTAAAAAAGTGTTAATATTGAAGTCATTATTCTAAAATATTATGAACTAAAATCAATGAAAGTAAATTCTTATATTTATGCATAAACTTTTTTCTGTATATTTAAATTTTATACAATAAACGTTGATTTTTTTATTTCTATAACCTTCACATAAAATGAGTCGTACATATAGGTTTGTCATTTTATACGAAAATCTTTAAATATATATCCAGGGCCTCAAATTGAAAAATATTTGTGGTTGTTATGATTAAAAATAACTTTTGAGAATATATATCTATATGTCCGTCTGTCGGTCGTAATGTCTGTCCGTCTGTATCTTAAAATGGATTTTTTGAAGCCCATAGTATAATAAATACATTTTCTTTTTTAACACATATATCGCATATATTCTAAAAGATCTTTGTATTGAAATTCACCGATGTTATAAACGATTTTCTAGAACAGCCTCAAAATTGTTCCCAAATTTATTAATATTTTCTATTTCACATACAATAATATATAAATGTTGTGAGATTGAATAGTCTACAGGAAATGTTCTACGCTACAAACCGTTAAGTCTGAGTTCGTATGCCCTGGACTCCTTATAAATGTCTGTTTTTCCTGGAAAGAATATATAAATTTTTATTATTAAAAAAATAATAATAATTTAACAACAATTTCTAGGCACGTATTAAGGTGTTTTTTATAAGAGTATTACTTAGATTTGAGTTGCGTTTTAAGCTTTTTTTAATAAATTTCGACATATTGATGAAAGCCTTTAGGTTCTGAGTTCGATCCTTAGACAATCTTTCTATAATTTATTTTCGAACCCTGATACAGCTACTAAAGGTAGAATCAGTTGAAAGTTTTTTCTCAATTTTATTTTCCCTGAAAAGTCAATCACATATAAAGCGAAAGAAAATGTTAAAAATTTAAAACAAAATTTCAAGTACAAAAAGTAAAATTTAAAACAAAAAATTTTCTTTAAACAACATTTATCAACTAAATTTTATTAAAAACAAACAATGAACCACAAATATATTGTGTTTAAATGTTCAATTGGACAAATGGAAGTATTAAACGTCCATACAACATTTTCAAGATAGAGTTCTGCATTTTAAGAAGCAATTCAAATGATAAATATAATCCAAACATTTTATATTTTTTTATTATTAATTTTTATTTCTCATTTTTCAGTATTTTGACATAACAAAAATTAAAATTGACGACTCTCTCTAGTGATTCTACCTTGTGTTATTATATTATGTCTTCAAACAAAAATTAAAATTTTGAAATGTCAGAGTAAGGAACTGTCATATATGTTTCTTTGAACTTTATTAAATAAAAGTTACATTTCTATTCGCCAGGTTTCGAACCCATACGAATACTTTAAAACTACTGGCATTGACTTCCCACATGGCCACATGGCATTTTGAAATTCTGAATTCAAAAAAATGGTTTTTCTTTAATTTATGTAAAAAAAAATAATTATTCAACATTGTTGAATTTTAAATATATTCAATATATAGTGTTCAACATATAAGTTAATTTTATACTATTCACATACATATATGAGGAGTACATATAATTGTTTTTCATCAAAATTTCTATAGGTGTAGATAAGTCTAGTAGAGGGGTTCTAGCTTACAAATCTTAAAGTCAAGGTTCGTATCCTTGTATAATCTATTTAAACTTTATTTTAATATGAGTATATTTTTTGTGACACAAAAGTTTTGAGTATGTGAGATGTTTTTTCTTAAAATGTTATCACTTAACTCTAATTGTGTTTTTGGTTTTTAAATGTAGATCATGTTTAGTAGAATTGTGTCTTAGAGCCCCAAAGTTAAAAATTCTTAAAAACTCTGAAAGTTTTAAAATGCCTAATTCTAAGGTATTTTTTTTTTTTTTTTTTTTTAAATGTTGGTGGGAAACTGAAAAACAATTTATAATTTTGCATATTTCTTCTTCATTCAGCTCTTCAATACAGTTGGTATAAGTTATATGACCAAGGAATTTTCGTGGACTCTTTATGGTACACAGAAAAAAAGATTTATAAATATGATTAACTTTTTAGTATATACAAATAATTTTTTAATTAATTTTGAACCAACAATGAATTTGTGAATGCAAACACCCAAATTTGTAATTCATAAAAACATTCCGTTTTTTTCAATTAAAACTTTTGTAGTATTAGCTAATGAATTGATAACTATTAAAAATATTTTTAACAATTTTTTTTTTTTGTCATGTATCAATATAATGAAACAAATTGTTGGATTTGAAACCTAATTGTAATAAATATCATTGTCATATTATTTAAAATGATTGTTAAAATTTGTATACAAATTTCTAAAGTTATAGTTAACACCAGTTTACAAATATTAGGTATATTTCCAGATTAAATCAAACATTTTGATAAGAAATAATTTCAATATGTTTACATATTTATAAAATCTAGATTTTGTAAAGGGTATAAAAGATTCGGCCCAGCCGATATAACATTTCCTCTTATTAAAACTACCTTCGGATTAAATTATAGAAAAATAATCAGAAACTTTTTAGATCACGCAATAATCGGTTTTAAAGGAGATCCTATAACTTAATCATTTTTGAGTTTACGAAAATATATTTTTGTTCGTAAGTTAGTTCTAGAAGCGTCATAATTCTTTATGGCGTCTTTGATTTTAGGGTAAATCCTGTCAAAACCTTGCTATAAGGTTACACTTTGATAGTTTTTATGTCGGGCCTAGAAAGTGCCCAAGCAAAATGCGTTTAGATAAAAGTATCTCGTTTTCCACTAAAACTGTCTTATTTTGACAGATTAAAAAAATTATAATTAAAATAAGACACTTTTGGCATCTAAAAATTATGAAGTAAAATCTAAAAGATTTACTAAATATTAAAAAAGTCTTTAAAATATTTTGAAAAATTTTTAAAAATTAAAAAAAATAAATAAATAAAGAACACAACGCAACTTCGAAAATCAAACTACGTACAGTGAAATTTAGTATTAATTCAGAAGCTTCGCAACTTCAAAAAAACGCAAAACGAAACAACGCAAAAAGTGGATAAATATTAAAGTAGTTAAAATTTTGGTTTTAAAGTTTTCCATCGTGAAACTTTTGACCGAATAGCAATAGACTCATAACTAATAAAGTGATAAAATAATCAAAAATATGAAAACACCGTGGTTCGTTTCAATCACATTTTTCAAAATTTTTAATTTTGAGGGACTGTAGTTTATAACCATAAATACCGTGGACCATAAAATTTCGCAATTTGATGGTTTATAGTGTTACTAATACAAAATAAATTTTGCTAAAAACAAAACCGTGTTCGAAATTATTATAACATTAACTCAATTTCATTGATTTTAAATTTTTTGTGTGTTTGCCCATATATATAATATACATTGTTAATAGATGGTTAATTTGTCTTTTTCATCATTAAAATAAATAATTTTAATGACAAAATAAATAAAGCCCAACCACAAAATATAGAAAGATGAAACTGGTTTAGAAAGGATTTCATAAATTATTTATTAAAAAGGCAACATAAAAAAGAAAACTTTGGTTGTAAAAGCTTTAGAGGCTAAACAAATATAAAGCTATAGAAAAAGTGTCAGAGTATGGTATAAAAGCTATTTGTTGTTTAAAAATTTTAGGTTATTTTGGTTTATGTTTTATATTTTTCAAATCCTTAGACAATTCCCAACAGACTCTAAAGATAATTTATGACAACCAATTATTCAATTTCCAGGCAAAAGCATACAAAAATTTAAATCCCCAACAGTCATGTTGTGTTTTTTTCCCTTTTTTATTATTTTCAAATAAACCTATACTGATGTAAAATCTCGCTTTCCTTTCTCTCTCTTTTGTACACACAAACTTACTTATACTAAGCAACATATTTGGTAGACTTATTGTCAGCAACAAATAAAGCACCTGGTATGCAAAAGCTGATAGTGTTGTAATGTGACAAAAGTTAATCCCTTTTTAAAATATTTATAAAAAATAAGAAAATACGAGTAATAAAATACAAATTTATTTTAGCCTAACAAATCGAAAAAAGTATGACAGTAAGTTTTAGAAATTTGCTAGTTTTCTTTATATATTGTTACACACATACACATTTTGCTCATATCGGCTTTTTGACATAAAAATGAGCTAAAAACCGCAGCTTGGGAATAAGAAATAGACAAATTTGTAAGGCTGCTGGAGATTCTAGAATATGGTTGTACCTTACAATAGTTTACCAAAGATTTTATTTAAACTTAAATGTCTTTAAAACTTAGAAGCTTCATAAACTCTTAATGTTAGCTTTTTGTATATTTTTTTATACGTTGAAGAATTATTTTGAGCCTGTTATGTTGCAAATCTAGATCTAAATTCATTTCATTTTTAACTTTTAATGATAAAGTTTTCTATGCATTCTTCTTAGCTATTTTTTTTTTCTTTCTTTTTTTTTAATAAATTAATTTCTTAGGTTTTGGATTTGATTTATAAAATTTGGATTTTTTAAGAAAATATATTTTTTAATAAAGCATGAGATTTTAAAAGCTCTTTGAAACTTTTTCCTTAAAAAAACAAATTTTGAAATATTTTTTTGTACACACAAATTTTGTAGCAAAATTTGAGTTTAAGAAAAACGAATTTAATCTATTTTTAAGAAGGTATGGCTCTTGCCATACCTTCTTAAAAACTTTAATAAGCTAAATTCTATACAACAATATCTAAGCCAAAAAAAAAATATTAAGACCTTTAGTAATTTTTTTTTATTTTTATTTCTATTTTACATACATGAAAATTTAGCTTTTGCTTACTTTAACTTTTAAGCATTATGTTCTTTAATTCCAATTTTGATTGCCACTTAATTTGGCCAACACCAAAACTATAACAAAATGCCGCAATGTGGCAAATACTTTCAAACCATATTTAAAAGTTGATACACATGATACACAATATATAACACTCAAATTATAAAAAATTTGACTTAAATCTGGCTGACATTTGTGTGTGATTTGGCGAATTTGTATTTTCTTAAGGCTTCCTTTTATATAATAAGAGACAAGAGATTTTTTTTTTTTTTTTGTTAAATTTGCTTTCATGTTTCCCAAGAAAAAAAAAACAAAGATAAGAATAAAAATTTAGTATTTGCAGATTTTTATATACTAGTTACATATTTTATATTTTTGTATTTAGTAAAATTCTTTTCATTTTTTCGGGAGAACTTTATTTAAATTTTTTTTCTATTTTTCCCATGGCCTGACATATTTTTTTGCCTTAAACTAAAGGATCATATGACAAAATGAAAAAAGCCCCAACCAACACCAACGCATAATTCTTACCAATATTGTGATTTCATCTTTAAGAGAAACAGAAAAATACAATGAAAATACATAGAAACACACAAATTGAAATTATAAAGAAAACAAAATTTCCAGCTTTCTAGCTAAAGGCCTTCAAAGTCGTTTTTTATTTTGTTTCGTCATTTCCTTAACGCTTTTGGCTTTAAGTAAATAAAGGAATATGGCAAAAAAATAAATAAATAGGCCGGCGTTGACTGACGACTGTTTTTTATTTCCATGATGAAAATAGCAGAAAAAGGAAAGAAATTCATATAAATCTTAGCAAAAAAGCTGCTACTGAAGTGTTTAGTGAGCGAGACTGCTAAAAAAAAGAAATGAATGAAAAGAAGACATGGTCTTTTAGGGGAAACGGAAATGCTTATAGACGTATATGTGTATATTTATGCTTGTGTTAGTCATCCTCTTTTCAAGAGAAAGAAATATTATAGCCAGCAAATGAAATACTGCTGTTGCTGTGAAGAAAAAAGAAAAAAAATAGACACAGTTAGATAACTGTGCCCGAACCCCTAAGGGGAAATATACATTTTAAATCTTATAAACTCACAGCTAGCAAATATTTAAATTTTTGCTTTTAATTTTGATTACAATCATGAATGTTAAAAATAATATATTTAACGTAATTAAAATTTTATCTATAAATGTTTGAAAATTGATAAACTGCTCATTTGTGATAAAATTGTTGACTAAAAGCTTTTAAATTAACTGTTTTCTTTTCTTTAAATAAAACAAAGAAAAAGAAGGAAACTTCAAATTTGAACCCTTTTTAATTTTCCTCCACCTCTTTTCTCAATTAATGGCTTCTTCAAGTTATTTATTCCCGTTTTCTAAATTGCCATAAATTATTGTCGATTTTATCGTCATCAAGAAAAAAATTTTTCCCTTAAGGATTTCTACACGACCACTTAAAAATTGTAATGGTTAGCGGGTAATTAAAAAGTTTTTTACGACCCTTAAAGTAGCAAGAGTGTTTGGGACAGACTATTTGACACAGACCGTGTCGTTGGTGTGATAGTAGTTGTCTTCTTTATTCATTAATTCAAGCCTTTAACTTTTAAGAGATAATACATTGAGCTGATTGAACACTTGCTATAAAGCCAAAGCAATTTTCTTTAGTTTTTCCTATTTTTGTTTTTTTTTTTTTTATTTGTCTTTATTCCTTTACTTTAAAACATTTTATATTACTATCTTAAGTTTTTTCAAGCTGAACTAATATAAATGAAATTAAAAAATTCCTTTTACAAACTATTGGACACATTTTATTTAAAATTAATTGCTGTGTATTTCAAAAGCCATTATCATCTGAATGTAGCTTTTAAAACACCAAGGGAAGCTTTTTTTTTTTTTTTTGATGTAATACATTAAAGCCATTGTATGTATATGTAAAATATTTTCCATAAAGTGGATTAAAATATAGCCATAAAAAATAAAGCAAAAGCTAAAAGCTTTTTACATAAATTCTATTATAAAGTTTTGAGTTAGAGAGAAAATTGTAAGTTCAAAGTGAAGTAAAGTGTAAAGAGTGTTGGGATTTTGTTAAAAACCAAATACAATTTCTTATCGTTAATACATTTAAGCTTTAACTTTTTTAAAAGTTATCTTAATAAACTTATTAAAAATAGAAGTAATTTAAATATTTTAAATAATATGGTTGAGCTTTTAAAATTATTTCATTTAAGCTTATTTGAATTTTAGAGCCTTTTACTTTAACTACTTGAGCAAAGTTATTTGAGCCTTTCAGCTCTTTTCTTTTAAATACATTTGAGTTTTTAATGGCGATACAAAATTAATATCAAAAATATTCTCAACCAAATGAAGGTTTATGATTAACCTTAAACTAAATTGCATATAAATTAGTACATCAAAGATCAGTTCTCAAAATTTTCAATATACCCAAAATTTGAAGTTACGTAAAAAAAACTATTTTCGTGTAGTTTCTTATACTAATTTATTCCTAATTTATCCCTTATGATTGAAAAATTATGTCCTAGTCAAATATTAAACAACTGAAAATAATATTTGTCGACAATTTTTATATTTCAGCTGCACTTCGATACCATAATTTTTAAAGATATTTTTGTTGTAAATATTACAACTAATTGCCTTAAAATTAAAAAAACAAAACTATAACTTATAAGATTTTATCTTTGATAACTTACTTAACATTTTAAATTTTAAATTTTTGCCCCAGAAAGTATGCTACAAATAAAACATAATAAAAATACTTGCCTCTTAAAATATATGAAAAATTTTTTGGATTAATTTTTCCAAAATTTTTAATAAAATATTTGGAGGTATATACAAAATTGCAACTATCTTTCAAAGCATTTATAATACAAGAGATATGAACTATTTTTATGATTGCATCGATTGTCATTAAATTCGGAGAGGTAAGGACCAAATTTGTAATTTTTCGTATTGGTTTTAAATGGAATGACACAGTTATTGACTAGTTCGATAATTTTTTTTATGAATGGATTTTATTTCATTAAAAATTTGACAAAAAATTTAAAGCAAACTTGCAAAAAGGAAATATTTCCAAAAAAAAAATAAGTAATACACATAACTCATTTTATTGGAACAACATAACTTCTAACCTAAACAAGATACATTAAAACGGTTTGGTGGGCACATGTAACACCAATAAATGTTCAAAATGATGCAATGAAAGAAAAAGCAGTGACGATGTATAATTTATAGAGAACTGTTTTTTTTTTTCGATAAAAACTGATTTTTTCGATAAAAACGAATGTAATTTATAGTTAAAAATAAGAAGGATGTTTAAATGAAGAAAAATAAAATGATAATAGGATCCCAGCAAAAACTTTTTGGTTTTCGGTAATAACAACTACTTATTAAAGTAGTTTCTTTGTAATGAGGCGTCATTATTATTTGCCTACTCTGCATTACATTAATAAGTACTCAGTGTTATAATAGCACAGTAATACTGCAATCACGTATATAAGTTGGCTAGAATGCCGGATTAACAACCAGGAGTTTTTTATAACAAAATGTCTAAAAAGATATTTTAAACTAAATAGAGTTTTTGTCGCTTAGCCTGCTATGTGCGAGATGGTGTACTGAGTAAGACGTTAGTCAGTAAAAACGAATTCTTAGTTTGTGTCCAAGTTCGAGTCTCACTGACGGCAAAATTATTTTTGTTTCCAATTATACCTGCTAGCTTACCAGGAAAGCAAAGTTTTTGCTGGGATACGCCAAATATTTAATTTCTCTTGAATCTTGTATAAAATATATAGAATTACAATCAACAGTTTTAATGTTCACATTAAATTCTTGGTTAAATTAAAGTTTAAATTGTACAAAAACAATTTCAATCTCATCAAGCTCCCTTAGAGCATTTATACAAGAGTTTTAAAAGTTACTTAAAATTAAGTTGCTACTTTAAAATACATATCTTAGAAGTTTAATAAAAATATCTTAGAAAAACGCTATTACAAAATATTCGTTCCACTCATTTAAGCTTAACTACAAACTTTAACTACACTCCGCTATATTCCAAAAATGACAGATTTTTCGATTATTAAGAACACTACAAAGCAATTAAAAAAAAATCCAAACACTATTAAAAGTTTGATATATTTCGGAAAAAAACACATTTTAAGGTTAGTTTCTGCATTTAAGATCCTGTAGCTCCCTAATTTTTAAGTCAATTTTCAGATTTTCAAATTAATTTAAAAAGCTGAAGAATGTAGATTTTTAATTGTATTGAAACGTTCTGCATACATATATTCGAAACAAGTAATGACTAATTTAACATTTTTAAATTTATTTTCTTTTTTAAAAATTTGATTTAGATTTTATTTTTAAAAATTTTTTCTTTAAAACTAAACATAATTGCTAAATATATATAAATAAATATATATAAATAAATATAAAATTATATAAAATGAGATATTTCTTTTTCAATCGGTTAAACACTGTTTGTTATTGACTGAGACTTTTTGGGCAAAATGTAAGTTAAGTAAGTTATTACAGATAACACTTAAGAAATAAATAAAAAGTTGTGAGCTTTTATGTATTTACAATAGGAACTTCAAAATTCCAAAAAATAAAATCTTCAACTTAAAATTATAGTTATATTTTATTTAACCTAAAATGGGGTTTTTTAATAATTTAAATTTTTTTTGTTTAATATCTTTAAATTTAGATTTGTATTGGCTTCTGATAATGCGAAGAATTATTAAAAATATCAAACTTACTTTTTTGGTCAGAACCTTTTTTCGATGCCACCCTAATGTGGTATCAACAATAAATCAAATAAACAGTTCGAAATATTTCAAAGATATGAAGAAATCTGCACCTTATGGGCTGTAAAAATAAGAGGTGTTGGTTGAAAATATATAACCACACAAAAAAAAAAGATAAATTTAAAAGGTTGTTTGAAATATTTTTAAAATTTTGAATAGTTTTATTAAATTTTGTATTTTTGGAATTTTTTTATTTTCAATTAATATTTTTGAAGCCGTCGGACAATTTTCATACTTAAAATTATAAAAACCTTAAAAGATGGAAAAAAATACTTAAGTTTTTAAATATAAAACAATTTTCAGAATTTAAATACAATTTCACCACTAAGTGATCAGTATAAAACCGGCCCAAAATCTTTTCTAAATCGGTTAAAAACTCAAAAACTTATTAGAAAACATCTCAATGAACCTTGTATCATAAATGCTTTGAAAGATATTTTTAATTTTTTATATAAAACTTTATACATTTTTTAGCTATTTTATTAAAAATGTTCCAGCAAAATGAGTTGAGTGTAGTTATTTTATTATTGTTCCCTTGTATCTAATAATTCCGATTTTTGTTTATGTAATATCTATAGTAATTATACTAAGGTTCCAACTAATTGTACAAGTTTCAAAGAAATTTGCCAAATTACAAAATAAAACATTTTTTTCGCTCTCCTGAAAACATAATAAAAAACAGGTCGTTGCAAAACATCACTACATATAAAATTTTTAAAAGCTTTTATTAATGTTTAACTACTGTATGGTTTTAGTGGCATGAACTGACATTGCAGTTGTATGAGTTTATTTAAAAATTTGGGTCTTTTTTTTATTCGATGTCGCCATTTTTATGTGCATGTCTGCTTAAGATTTTCCTGGATTTTTTTTCCTACTCAATGTTTCGTTATTTTATGGCTTTAACCTCATTCCAGTTTCCTTATATCCCATCTATCTTTCTCATTCAATTCTTGTATATTAAATACAGGCACACAAAGCAAACGGAAATTATAAAAATGAAGAAAAATTTTACACAAAAATAAATACATATTTTATCTGTATTGCCAAGAAGACAAAAAAAACATATATAGCAAATCTCTTTTTTGTTACCAAATTGACCTCGTTTTCAATTAAGTTAAAGTTATTCAATCATAAATTTTGTACAAGATTAAAAAATAATGATATTTAAAGATAAATACATCGTCAATTCGATGAAAGAACGACCGAAAAAGGTAATTTTTATATGATGTCTTTCAATTTCCATAATAATTTGTGCACGCAAAGAAAAAACATGGCTGCAGCATGATCACTACAACAATATTATATTTTCATTGTTAATTTTTTTGAACTTTAATAACTCTGTGTTCATGATAACAATGATTTTGATTCAAATTTGTCATCTAATGTTTACACTCAATAAGAATTTTAATATGATTGACAGCAAAAATTATATGATTTTAAATGTTTTTACCAGAAACAAAATTTTTTTAATATGAAACATATTATTACTTCTACAACCATTAAATATTTGCAGTCTTTTTCCTTGTTCTTAAACCATAATCTGTTTTTAAACCATACTAATATTATTATTCCTATAACAATAAAATGTTACAAAAAAGTTTAATACTTGTCCTTTTCACAAACTTAGTGGAAAACTTCAATACTGGGTTGTTTTTAAATATATATATTTTTTTGAACTATATATATATATATATACAACTATTCTGTTGAAGGGACCGGGATCGGTCTCTGGGTGGAGATGTGGTACTATCTGGTATCACATCTACCTTCTCTATCTATATATATATATATATATATATATATATAAAATTTTTCAATAAATAGTTTTATAAAAATAATAACAATTTTTATTAATATATGATAAGATGGAATAATAATATGATAAAATGGAATCAAAATATGACAAAGAGAAATCATATAATATAATCATTTCTATTTTTCACTGTGATCATATGTTGCAATCATAATATGTTGCTCTTAGATTATAGTTAGTACAACTATATTTTTTCTCTGCGTGTACACATAAACTTCATTAAACCATTTATCGATCTCAGTTTTCAGTTTAGCGAAATTGGAAAAACGATCGCTTCTTCACTTTCTCAAAAACCAAAAGAATTTCCAAAGTATCTAATTTTAAATATTAATATCTCTGGAAATGCTATAAGAATTTTAATGATTTAAACTGCGTTCAAATTTTGCTTATGTTGGTTTTAATATTAACATTTTAAATGGTAGAGAGATTTTTTAAAAATGCATTTAAATGCAATTGCATATTTTAAATGCATTTTTCGTTAAATGTGCTATTTAAAATTTTTGATTTTTTGAAAAGTATAGAATCTTTACATTAAAATATTTACATTTTAAAGTATTTACTACAAATTGCCATATTAATTATTTTAGTACATAAATGTTTACTACTTTAAATAAATTTTTAAAAAGCAGCCCAATAAATTGTTTAAATAAAATATGTAAACCTACTCACATTTTAGAAGTAATGCCAGAAATATAGAATTTGTATATGAAAAAATGTGAATAGGTTTTAGAGGAAGTGAAATTCTGCATAAAAGATGTGTGCATTTAAAAAAATACAATTGCAATAAAATGCATTTTTTTAAATCTTTCTTATTTTTAAAATATTCGTATTAAAGCGAAATTCAAACGTCGTTTAAAAATTAAATTTCACAAAGTCTTCCCAGAGATATTAATATTTAAAGTTACATACTTTAAAATTTTTTTCCGAGAAAGTGAAAAGTAAAATAAAATCGCTAAATTTGTAAATTTCGCCAATCTGAAAACTGAAATCGATACAGATATCCGTAGACTAAAAAAATTTATGTAAATCGAACGACACTCGGTAAATTTTTGGAAACTCTTTCATGGAATGGTGGATACACATTTTTAATACTGGGAGACACACAGTGGTTCCAAAACGTTTTTTTTTTTTATTAATTGTGTAACTTGTGAACCCTTGGAAATATTTCAATAAAATTGCGTTTCGTCAGAGACGAGACCTCCTTTTAGATTAAGATATATTTAGGTTGAAATAAATTTTTAGCTCATTTTTACCCTCGTTTTTAGCTTTTTTTAACCTGGCGACTCAATATTGGCTCCATTTTTTTTTTTTTTAATATTCATCAAATTCTTAAAAAAATTCAAAATAATATTGCTGCAATGTTAAAGTTGGAACTTTAAAAAATTTTTTTTTTTTACAAAAAAGATGGTAATATTTTTTTTTACTTACAAAATATGTGGATTGCTTTAGCAAATATATTTTTTTATGTTTTCAAAAGGAATCTTAATGTAGATGCGGGTAAAGTAAACACAAAGGGACTTATTTCAAAAGTCTCCCGACAAGCCCTACCCAAAATTTGCGAATTTTCCACAATTTTTTTAAATTTGTTTGTAAAATTCTCAAATCGCAAAGCGGGATCAAGCAAAAATTATGTTAATTAAATACCTCCATATATCGGGTAAAAACTTTTTTTTTTTTTTTTTTTTTTTTTTTTTTTTTTTGACAGACACCTCTTATAACGGCAGTATGACCATTTGACTGGATAAAAGTCAATTTTTAAAACTCGTTTTTTCCGGGTTAGGATTTTGGGTATTTTGGTACAAAACAGTGAGTGTGTTTTCAATCCCCCGATTTTACGGCAAGTTTATCTATATTGTGTCAAAATTTCATTTGAATATCTCTACCCGTTTAAATTTTATTTAGGTCCAAATATTAACATTATTTCTAAAAAATATAAATTTAAATAAATTGAAAGTTTTTCAGGTCATAGTTTGAAGAATTTGGACAGTATTTTATAAGGAATCCGATGAATATTTAAAAAAATTAGGGCCAACATTGAGCCCGCCAAGTTATAAAAGACCTACAAAATCGAGGCTATAAATGAGTGAAAATTTTATTTCGACATAAATATCCCTTAAACTAAGCATGTTTTTTGCAGGTATTTACAAGTACTTTCTATATGTAGAATTTTTTCTGTCAAATCATAAATGAATTTTCGGTGATGTTTTAAAAAAATTTACATACCCCAAATAACCTACTTTGGAGGTCTGCAAACTTCTTCTCTGACCCGCTAGGAATCTTTCAAATCAACTCGAAAAATAGCTCGTCTATGGCCAGATGAAATACTGAGATATTTCCAATGGTTCAAAACGTGTTTTTTTTTTTGTCACACTTTGATTAAAGAAAAAACAAATTTCTAGCGAAATATTTACAAAAAAAATTGTTATACTTTTTGTAACAATATTTTGCTGTTTAATTTTTCAAATTAAATGAATTAAAATAAGCAAATTTTAAAATTTTTTAAAGATTTATATATAACAAATTTTTCTCTCCCTACTTCTTTATCACCACTTTAAAATATCTACGTTAAGCTTTCTATTGAGCTTTTTGTCAAAAGTTTTACTTATTGTTTGAACAGCCTAAGATTACATTTGCTTTTTTGTTTTTAGCTTAAATTACAAAAGTTTAATTCAGTTTCTTTGCTAGTAATTTTTTGTTGTTTTATTTTATTTTTATTTACCTTAAGAAACATTTTAAGCTATTTGCAATTTTTGCTATAAATATTTATTTAATAAAACATTTTTGTGCTTCACAAAACTTGTAAATCAAATACAAGAAAACTTTAAGAAAACTAAAAATTAAAACTAGCAATGAATGAAAGAAAAAAAATTTATTTCATTAAAATTGTTACGGCAAGAACAAAACAACCGGCAAATAACTTCTACGTTTTACGTTATCACTATTTTTTGTTTTTGGAAAATACTCGGAACTAAGATTTTTTTAAAGAAAAAAAAACAACAAAAAGAAAATGGAAATGAGCCAAAGTTTTTTCTTTTTTTTTAATCGTAACAATACAAAAACGAACATACTCTTCTAAGAGGCGGAAAAAATGCTACACAATTAAAATGAAGAAACTTATAAGGAAAACTACAAGCAAATATTCTAAAGACAAGCAACAATGAAAACAAGAAGTTGTGAAAAATTTACAAACACAAACACACTAACACGCATTAAATGAAAATTCACCCAAACTATTTGCTGTTTTCCTAAATATTTCGCTATTTAAAATCGGCTAAATCGGTTTATTAGAAATAAAGTTATAAAACCTCTGAAAAATTTTTAAAACTACTCAGCTGAAAGAAGAAAAAAAAATACTTAGAATGTTCACAACTAATTAAAGCTACAAATATTTCTCTCTCTTCACATACAAGTTTTTTGAAAATTCATTGCACTTTAATGAGTTATAAGAAAAAAAAAATCCAAAAATTGCATTTAAATTTTTAGAAATTTCATACACTTTTAACATTTAACTTTAAATTATTTGAATTATAAAAACTTATTTATATGTTTTTCTTTTCTCTTTATTCCTCTCTTTACAGGCGAAAAACCCTATAAATGTTCTTGGGAAGGTTGTGAATGGCGTTTTGCCCGCAGTGATGAATTGACCCGTCATTATCGCAAACATACTGGCGCCAAACCTTTTAAATGCCGCAATTGTGATCGTTGTTTCTCACGTTCTGATCATTTAGCGCTACACATGAAACGTCATATGTAAATCATTAACATACGAGTAGCAACAAAAAAACATTAGCTCTTGAATAAAAACATTAAAATTAACAAAGAAATAAAAAAATTAGTGCAAAATTCCTGGAAAAGAAAACACTATAATGAAAAAAAACCTAAAATCCTTACGAGAAAATAATTTAATTTAAGTTTCTTAAGCATTTAAGAGAATCATAGTATATATATAAAATATATTTAAGAGTAAAGTAAAGTAAAAAAGAAAGAGAGCAAGGTAAGTAAATAAAAAGAGAGAAATACATTGTTTATTATAAAGATAAGAAAGCGAGCGTTATGTGCCATCATCATCACACATTTTTTTATGAAAATAAATTTTTGAATGAAAAATAAAAAATGAAATAAATTATAAAAATACTTTTTTTTTATTTAAAAATAGAAATTTATTGTTTTTTATTTGAAAATTATTTGATAAAAAAATGTTTTTAGTTTTTTAAGCTTAATGTAGAGTAAAAAAAAAGAAGCAGTGTATGTTAAACCAGAACAAATCAAATTTTTACCAAAGTAAAGCAATTTATGTTTTTTATATTATTATATACATATATATAAATATTATTATAATTATTAATTAATTGATAGCTAAGTTATGTTTTAAGTAAATTTATTTTTAAGTTAATTTAAGTAAAATTTTCATTTTCTTTTTCAAAATTTTGACTGTAACGAAAAAAAATATTTAGAAAAAAATCCCTGCTAGTGTAAAGCTAAACACTGCCAAAAATTTAAAAAAAAAAAAATATTAAAATAATTAATTAATTTTTTCCAATTTGTTTTTTCATAAGCCTTGGTCATATAATTACACAAATATAAAATTTTAAGAAACTAAAGCGGAACTTTAATTTAAGTCAATTGCTTTTAAAGTTTAATAAATTAAGCAAAAGCTTTTTACTTTAAATATTACATATTATATAATGCTTCAAATTAAATGCTTTTACCTTAGTTTATTTTGTTTTTAAGTAATTGCTTAAAAGACTGATTATTAAATCACATGGTGGTAATCAAATATTTGTTTAATATGCCAGGGCTTTATTAATATTATAACTATTTAGTTTGTTTTTTTTTTTACAAAATAAATTTTGTTTATTTTTATATTAAAAGTTTCAAGTGCAAATAATGTTTCAAACATTTATGTTAACGATATTAGTTACTAAGTTCTCATATTTATTAATTTGTTAATAAAAACAATAAAAACGAAATTGATATAATTTAATTTAAACATTAAAATGGTATTCTACTCTAATCAATTCTATTCAAAAAACTATACAATTATTCCCGTCGAAAAAAAACTTGCATTAAAAATTATTTAAAAGAATAAAATTTTAAAAATGAAAATTAAGTTTTTTGCTTTTATTTTCTTAATAGAAAAAGTATTATTTAATATATTCTTAAAGCAGAAAAAAGAAATATTTTGTTATTTATTACAAAATTTTTTATAAAAGAAAAAACATTAATTAAAAAAAAAAAATAATAATAATAAAAAAAAAACGGTTGTGCACTCAAAAGTAAAAAAGCTTAAATTAAATATTACACTTTTTACTCAAATGTTAAATTCAAATCAATTCTAAATGTTTAATTTTAAACTTCTTTAGAAGTTTATTAATTTATAAATGTTTAATTTAAAGAAATAAAATATATATATTTTTTTAAAATATCGCCTTATTTAAAAATAAAATCTTTAATTCTGCAGTCTTTTTTATTTTTTTAATTATTTAGTCTAATATTTTATTAAGAATCCATAATTGTTTACCAGTCTTATTAATTTTAATCGCAAAATTTGTTTTTTGTTTCTTTGTTAAATTTTAAGTTTATTTTATTTTTTATTTTATTTCTATTATTCAATTTAAACTTTAAAATTGTATTTAAATTTTTTAACATAATTTTATTTTTTTGTAATTTTTATTATTTTAATAAATGCTTAAAAAATAAAACAATTCTTTTTTTTAGTATTTTAAAATTTTTAATAGATGTAAAAATGATTAAGTTCACTTAGAGAAGATCTCCAAATAAACGCCCTGCAGATCATTTGATTAAGAATTGAAATGTTTAAGTTAAATTTTTTAAAACCTTCAGTTCTTCTCTATGATCGATATAGATACTTTCTTAAATATATATATATATATATATATATATATATATATATATATATATAAACTCAAACATTTTCTACTGTTTTTCTTCAAAATAATGATTTTATAACAAAAACTTCATTCACCTGCACTATCATTTCCCGTTATTTTCATCTCAGACTTAAACTCTAACTTTAAATTATGAAACAAATTGCAGGCATGTCTTACTTAGACTTCTTCAATAGCAGAAAAAAAAGAAAACTCGAAACTAAAATTTTAATTAATTCTTATGAATTTTACCTCAGACTACCAGGCCGACAAAATGCAGATGCATTGAGGACAATGAATATCAATTTAATTTTTTAGCATACCTTAAGGCAAGATAAAAATTAAAAATATTGTACATCCCTAAGGTATGCAATACATGTTTCCAATCATAGTTG
The DNA here is from genome assembly GCA_932274085.1 of Protocalliphora azurea. Taxonomy (NCBI): domain Eukaryota; kingdom Metazoa; phylum Arthropoda; class Insecta; order Diptera; family Calliphoridae; genus Protocalliphora; species Protocalliphora azurea. The sequence goes on along the minus strand of OW026521.1, from coordinate 152,483,501 downwards.
GTGACAAAATTTAGTATTGACGGTGTCAAGTGATTGTTTTTAAAGTCATTGCTTGTAAAAAGGGGTTATGAAAACATTGTTTTCTATAATTATTATTTTCGAAAAAAAAAAATTAATTTGGATCTACTATATACAAGCTTCCGGACTAGTATCCCTACATTTTAGGTTTATAACTTTTTGCACGTACTTGTTAAATATTATTTTATTTATTTCTAAGACATGCCCGCAAAATATTTGAACCAAATTATGTAGAACAAAAAAAAAAATAATATTTGCTAAATGCAGTGATGTGTGATGAAAAATTCTGTGATCCAGCATTTGAGAATAAAAAAAAAATAAATAAAAAATATATATAAAGTAAAATTAACGAATACATTTAAAACTTAAAAATCGAGACAAACACATAGAAAGCAACCAAACAAAAATGTTGCAAAATAATAATAAATAAAAAAATAAATTTCATTAATAAAATAATAAGTAGCAAAATATTCTTTCATTTTTTCAATATTATTTTTCAATTATTTAAAAAATGTAGCTTTTTAGCAAATTTGTATAAAAATAATTACAACAAATAATTTGTAGCTTAAACTCGATGTAGGTAAAAACTAAAAAAAAAAAAAAAATATAGAAAAAAACTTTTGGCACAAAGCTTTTTTTGAAGCCATAAGAAAATTAGTAAAAGAAACTCATTCATTAAATAATTAAATAAATAAAAAATAAAAAAATGTTAAATAAATTACATTTATAAAATGCTTATTAATGTCTAACAAAACAAAAATATGTGTCTTTTACTTTGTGTGCTTAAATTTAACTAATTTTAATTAAGTAATTATTGATTAATTAAATAAATTTATTGAAAATATAAGATCGTACAATGTAAGCAAATAACAAGAAATAAAAAACATATATGGGCTCCCTCCCCTAAGAAAAAACTAGGAGTATAAAAAACGAAAAACGCGATCTCAGCTTCCAGTCTAATTTATTTGCTTCCTTTATATTATTAAAATAAAAGAAAATTAAGAAAAATTAAGAATGATAAACTGTGTATAATTTGGCTAATTTTATAAAAATTTAAATAAGAAAGAAACTAACTTCCGCAAAATTTAGAAATTAAATAAATATAATTACTAACAAATCAATAAATAAGAAGAACTTTTTCAAAACAAAAGTCTTCTTATCTACGAATGTGTCAAATAAAAATTCAATCTTTTTTCATTTTAAAACGCAAAAAACCATAAAAAATACAGAAAGCAAAGCGAAAAAACATATTTTGTAAAAATATACATATTTTATACAAAAAACAAAAAAACTAAGAAAAGAAGAAAACGCAAAACTCTTTTACAGACAAACAACACACGTTTAATCAAAAAAAAAAGAAAAAATATTTTTAAATTAAAAACAAGTCATAAACTTTTATTCACATTAAAAGAAAAAGAATTATCTATATATTTCATCTTTATTAATAAAGCTAAAGCAAAAATCAACAAACACACTTACTATTTAAACTAAATAATTAATTATAATATAAAACAAAGAACAATTATTAATTTTTTTATAAATAAATTAATTTTTTCCATTAATATTAAAAAATTAATGCGAAACAAAAATTTTCCCTTAAAAAAAAAGAAATATAAAATACATATTTAAAAGGAAAAAAAAATCACATATAAATATTAAAAAAAAAAAATCTAAACATTTTTTACACAACAAAAAAAGCAAACAATTTAAAGACTGGTCAACGAGGTGTTCCGCGTATATGCAAAAAAAAAAAAAACATTTATTTTAAAAAAGAAAAAAAAACTAAAAAAGAATCATGTAATTATAAAGAAATATATTACATAGATAAACATTAGTAAGTAAATTAAATCTATAAAACTAAATTATTAAGAAAGTAATGTTAAAAAATTTTTTATTCTAGTAAACAACAACTGATGAAACATAAGATTTCGCAATTTTAAGAATGAAATAAATTTATTGCAAGGACTTCCGGTATGAAATATCAATATCTTCAGAAAATTAACAATTAGACAGTTTGAATAGTTTAGTCTTTTCGATGCTTGATTTAGCATTGTAATTTATCTTTTAGCCTCCATATTTTTATTTTAGATCATGGCAAATTTTTTAATCGTTTTTTATTTTTGTTGCGAAAAGAATATATATTTATTATTTTCAAAATTTTAAAGGCAAAATATTCTGTTTTCTTAAAAAAAAATAGTGTTTTCCTTAAAAACAAAATTATTTTAAAATCTTACTGCCTGTTTTTATAACATGAACGCAAAAACGACTCGTCTAACTTACATTTAAAACAAAAACAAAACTTCAAAATTTGTTATTGTTTTAAATGTAAGTTAGACGAGTTGTTTTTGCTCTCGTGTTATAAAAACAGGCTGTTAGGTGTTAATTTCTTTTATCATAATTTATTTCTTTGTAACATTTTTATAAATCCGTTTTTATTTCTGGCAGCACTGATATTAATACAGCAGCAGTATTATTTGATGTACATTCAACTTAATATACCGCCACAAAATATGCAATAATTATACTTTTAAATATTTATCAGTGTTGATGAAGTATAAAAACAATTAAAACAATGCTAAAGATTTTTTGAATCTCGATTTTGCCAATTATAGATATATAATAAATTTAAAAATCATATTTTCTAATTGTTAAGCAATTCCTTATATTATTTCGGTTCTATTTATTGTCTTTTATTACATATTAAAAGAGACAATTATTAATTTTAAAATGCAATCTATTGGTAAAGTTGCTACATTTTTTTAAGCAAAAATCTTAATATATATATTAATTAGAAAAATTAATATCTTTATAATTTTACAAATATTTTTTACTTTATAAAAATTTTAATATTATTCATGATGCACTGGTTGGATAATATGTCTCTTGAATAGTAAAAAAATGGCACAGTTTAAATATTATCAAAAATATTGATTTCAACCTTATTATTAAAACTAATGTCAGCTAGGCAACAGAGTTGGTTTGAAAAAATAACGTATCTTTTTTCTCATGGTTGAAGTTAAAAAAAAAATGTGGTAAAAATGATTTTTTTGGAGAGGTTTTAAATGTTTTATCTGCAATAAAATTTTTTGCTAGTTTATTAGGTTTTGTTAAAAGCTATCTCACAACTCTCAAAAACGTAAAAAAAGCATTGATATTATGATTTTTGGAAGCGAATAATTAATAACGCTTTTTTGTAAAAGGTAGTCTAAAATTAGTAATTTTTAAAACTTTCAAGTTTTAAGTATTTTGTAATTTCTATTGTGTAACAAAAATTTTTTTGAGGGAAAATTGTTTTCTTCGGCCATGCTGAATGGTTTTTAACTCTGTGTTGTGTCCAAAAGCGGCTTCGCTAACATAATTTTTCCTTTTTGCCCACGTTTTTTTATAACAATAAAATGATTTGATATGCGTTTCTTAGGGAAGTACAATTTTAAAGGGTTATAAGTTCCAAACTAATGAATTGCACTCAAAATCAACGATGGAAAAAAATCAAAGGAACAAATTTGGATGAAGTCGTATAAAAATATCGTCTGATATAATGAAAAAAATATAAAATTTCAAATTTCATATATGACTAAATCGATAAATAGCATATGTAAGCAAGCCTGAGTGAGTGCTGTAAGAAAATAAAATCTTTGAAATTGGATGAGAAGCAAAAATTTGGCAATCGTTTTGAAATTTTTGCAAGCGAATTTCTAAAAATTACAAAAAACTATTGTACGTGAACTGGTCCCTAAGAAAACCCAAAATTCCTATTTTGTTAAAAAAAATTAAAAATTTTAACTGAACTCAAGTACAATATCTGCAATTTTTTTTTTAAAGCCCATCATGAAATAATATTGATTCATCACAAGAAATTTCATATTATATGGCGGTATCACATTTCACTAGATTGTAGTCTGGCAACACTATTTTTAACATTTTTAAAAAAGTAGAGCATACTTTTAGGTCTTATTTCTCAAAATATAAAATTTTCTGTTAAGTTAAATAAAATAAAAAACATAATAATAACAATTATATGATAAATATATATATTTAAATTTTGTTTTCTTGATAACGCTATGTCTAGACAAGCAAATTTTTATCGAGACAAACGTAAAATGTTTGTATCAGTTACAGATAATTTTTTATATTTATGAATTATAGAGGAAGACGTATTTCATAATAAACCATTGAAAAGTACCAACAACAATCAAAATGGCGTTTTTATCAAGCAACGTCATAACGTAATTATGACGCTCATCTACATGATGAGTGACCGCTCATCTACAAAAACAACAATTATTTGTATTTTGTTAGTGTAAAACAGGGATGGAAAATGGCTGATTTTATTTTGTAACAACCATGAACCCTTTTTTTAAATAGAAAATTTTGCACTTAAATTAAATACAATATAAAGTTATTTTTATATTAAACAATTTTATTACAAATATTATGTACAAAATTTCAGTGACAACTTTTTTGAGTTTAGATCTTGTGCTTGACTTCGACGCAATAGAAAAATTAAGCATATTTCTTTCATTTGTCACTATATATATTTTAGTAAGAAGCGTTCCCTAACAACAGAATTCCTATAAAAACTCTTGAGATATCTGGAAACAAAAGTTCATTTTTCTTCTATGATATAGTAAGTAGTGAGTTTTTGAGCCTTTGTTTCTTTACATTGCACAGCGTCACATTTGGCAGTTTTAGAACGACAAAAATCCAGTTATGGAGATATTTGACTTTAGTTTTATATAATAAAAATGGGAGGGTACAATCACTATCACTCCTTTAATAAAATTATTTTATTTTTTTTGTTTGAATTTATATAAATTTTATTAAAAAAAAGAAATATTTTAAAGGTAAGTGTGGCATGATCTAACCACACCTATCCTAGTGTATTATTTACACAACAAATTTTTAGACATTATGTTAAAATTCTGAATTAATTCTTAACAAATTGCAAATATGACGTAACCTATTTTTTTGTAATATTTTAAAAGATTGCATAAAGTCGCAGACCATATTTTCAAATATAATTTCTTGGATGTTCTTTTAAATACCAATCGCATTGTTAAATTCTAGTCCATTAAAATATAATTTTCTAAATATATACATGTATTTTTTTGATATTAGTACTTCTTTTAAATTAAAAAGAAATAGTTTCAGTATTGAACTTTACCTATAAATTAATTCTAATACATTTGTTATTATATGGTAAAACAATCATGTTAATATCTACAGTATTTACTGAGATATATGGAATTCAAGTTAACATATTTCTTCACAAACATTTTTAATAAAATTAAAATATTGTTGAAAGTAGCAACTTTGAAAATCCATAATTTAATAATATATGATATATTTATGAACAAAATTACTTTTATTACTAAGCTTTTATTTTTGTCGTTCTACTTTGGTTAAATGTGACATTGTGCATCGACTAACTCAATTTTCCCAATAAGCATTTTTGCTTGAACTTCAAGCTTTGAATACAGTGTCAAGCATTGAAATAAACTTGTGTTGCACTTCAATTCTATAGCGTTCTCCTGTAAAAAGGAAACTTTTTGTTTAATTTTTTAAAATTTATTTCATGTTTAAAGTATTTTTATATTTGAATTCATGTCAGATTCCAGCAAAATTTTCCAAGACTTGAATTTTTGTTATTAAAATGCTTATTGGTTTTTTTTATTTGGAACAAAGGGATTACGAAAGGGAAACAATTTGATAAGTTTCTCTCAAAATTATATTTTCCGGAAACAAACATATGAAACCATTTATTTTAATTTATCGAAGATCTCTTTAAATTTTAAACTGTTTGTACAATTTCTTTTTTTAATTTCTGTCAATTATTAATAATATTTTTTATATATGCAACTGAATGCATACCACAAAAAATGTCATCAAATATTATTTCCGAAAGGTTTATGGTGATATATGTATATATCCCACCTATCTGCAATACTTTTATTCATGAAGTCATTGTAACATACATACATGTATACATTATTCTATTATATTTCGAAATACACAGAATTTATTAATTTATCAATGTATTTTCAATATATAAAGATTAACTTATAAAGGTGGTATTAACGAATTTTTTGGATGCAGCCTAAAAATCTCTGTTCTATAATTTAAAAACTTAATTTTTCTATTTAAATAAAAAATAAATAAGATCGATCACATCAGATTGTACCAAATGAGCCGAGAGTGGCAGTACCATGGCGCCAATAGATATAAAAATATGTAATTGTAGCATGTTTGCCATCCGTGGTGTAAGCCACTGCACATAATGTCAAAATGCTAACAAAAAATGAGAAAATGAAGAAGAGTAAAAATACGCGAAGTAAAAAAATATTACATACGAACACAAAAACAATTTGACAATTTTGCGCGATTAGTACATGAAAAAATTGTAGATCAGCTGAGCTTACTGAGATCACTTTATTATTATAACGTGAAGCAACGTCAAGAAAAAGTTATTAGCAGTTGAGCACTGACACCTATGTCTTGACACTACAATAATACTAATAAATGTTGTCTACACTAGATAAATTTTTGTTCCGATAAAACTTTGACGTTGGTCTTTTTGATAAAATATTGTCTAGTTTAGATGCAAGGTAATACAAAGATAATTAAATTAAAGCGAATTTGTTAAAAAAATCAAGCAAACAAGTGAATAATGAAGCAAACATGAGCATTATCTCATGTTTGGTTTTTATTTTTGTGTTTTTAAAATGAATTTCTTCTATAGCGAGATATACAGAAATGGAAACTAAGAATTTACAGTAGAGAAAATATTTAACAAACGATAAAAGAAAATATTATTACATATTACCTAATAAAAATTATTTTAAAAAGTAAAAAAACAACAATAAAGAGAAAGATTAAAAAGAAATAGATTAAACAAAAAATATTTATATCTACACTATAGAAAATATTTTTTGTAAGAATGAAAAAAAGAAAATAAATGATATATATTTAAAATATTATTAAATAAATATATGCAGATAATATTACAGAAAAATAATAATTAAAAAAAAAAAACAACTTTTTTGTTTCTAGTATATAGAAAAAAATATTAGATTTAATTAAAAATGAAGAGATAGAAATATTTGATAAGAAAAATTAAAATAGTTTGATTTAAGTAATATTACTATTTAATATTAATTAATGTTTATTGTAAAAAATATATATATAAAATTAGTATAAATGATACGTAATAAAAAAATATATATAAAGAATTAATATATGTATTTAAAAAATAATAAAAAAAAAATAATAATAATAATAAGTAAATAAAATGCTAAGCATAGATTTATATGAAATATAAAATTGTAAAATAAAAAAAAAGAAAACGAACTAAAAATTTAAGAAATTTTTATTTTAACGCACAAACATGTTTAAAACTTTCTTTTTTTTAAAAAAAAAAAAAAAAACTATAAGGAATTAAATTATTTTTAGTACTTATTTTAATTTTGGTCAAGGTTTGTCTAGATATTGTTTTAAATTACTTATTATTTTTTATCATTAAAATCATATATTTTATACCCTCCTCCATTCTGTATGATGATGGTATGTGTATGTTGGCATTTGTATAATTTTGTATTATATTTTTTTCAAATATTTGTTTGTCTAAATGTCTGTCTGTTTTAATAAACTGGGTTTTCATTATTATAATTTTCTTTGTTTTTTTTTTAATGTAAAAATAAAAAAATAAAAATCAATGTTCAAAATTGAATAGCCGGTTATTTTCTTAATAGGCATAAATTTCAAGGTTTTACTTCTAACGAACAGTGGAGCCAAACGCAATATTTTTGGTTATAAATCTGTATCTCCTAAACTACTAATCGGATCGAAATATAATGTTTGAAAGAGTTGTAGAGGAGGACTTAAGCTTTCAGAAAAATCATTTTGTAGTACCCTGAGATGACACGAGTATGTAAATAAAAGATTGATATTTAATTTTTATATTACATAATAAATAATAGTGAAAATATTATGCTAATATGGTTTTTTGTCTAAAGAAAATCGTTTATAAATTGCTTTCATTTTTGGCTAAGCGGGAAGCAATTTAGTGTCAAATTAATCTAAATCTATTTTATGATTAAATATTGTCAATAAATTAGAAAAAAATACGCGTGACATTTTTTAATTAATCGATAAAAATTTACCATTTTCGACCAATGCGGGATGTAGGGTGCAAAACTAAATCAATTTAAAATTTCTTTATTAACCATTTATAAAGCCTTGTCTTTTGAAATATGAAAAAATTTTGAAAAAAAGTGAAATTTTTGTAAAAAAGGAGCCATTTTTCATATTTCAGAGTGCTGATTTTAAACACTTTTCATGGCTAAACGAATTGAGTAAACACAAAAATATTTTCAGCATATTATTTCAGAATATATTAAAATTACAGAATATTTAAAAAATTGTCTCTCATTATTTCCGAAAAATGAAATAAAGTCGAGGCAAAAAATCAAAAGTTCAAAATTCAAGCGTAAATATCTTTTTAACTGTAAGAAATAACTTAAGTGAGTAAACTTATTTTTTCTTTAGCTTACATTAAATCGGACTTGATTTGTAGAAGTTGCTTCAAAAAATAGTCGACTACCTCGTGTCTGTAGACTTTGACATCATGTAGCTTATCTCATGTTATCACAGGATAACTGGTAATGATTTTTCTGAAAACATAGGTCCTCCTCTATAACTCTTCCGTACATTTTAATATTATCCGACAAGTAGTTTAAGAGATACAGATTTATTAGCAAAAATTTTGCGTTTGACTCCACTGTGTAACGTACGATTTATTATTCTTTTAATTTTTAAACTAATTTCGTAAATTTTGTTTCAAACCCAAAATAGGTACTTTTTTAGTTTATACTTTGTGGAAAATTGAATATTTTTTTGGAATTTTATACTTTTATTGAAAGTTGTATCTTTTTTTAACTTTTTACTATTTATTAAAAATTGGAACTTTTATGAGATATTCGTATTTTTCTCAAAATACAAATTAGAGAACAAATTCTAAATGTTTTTTTTTTACTAATAATTCAACATTTCAATATTTTCGCAATTTTCAAATGACGGACATACGGACTGACAAACGGTTATTGCTATTTGGCATCCACCATCTGAAAGGATATATACTTTTTTTTCTATATTATATAAGTATTTTTCTCTTTATAAAATACGATATTTTAGTGGAATTTAGGCTAACCAAGACTCAAAGAAATTTTTAATTAAATTAATTAATCAGTTGATATATTGGTCAGATATTAATTCTAAATAAATGCAAGCAATACAGAGAAGAGTTAGTAAACATTTTATGAATTTAAAATGTGTGTGATATAAAAGAAAATTGGAATTGTAAAGCATTTTTAAAAAATTATTTATTGTAAGAGCAGCATTCAAAATAATATGGTGGAGGGTATAAAAACTTCGGCCTGGCCGAAATAAGCAATCTAAATGGTTTATATATAATAAATATTAAAATATAAATATACAATTTTTGAGCGAGATAGCATTAAATAAATTATATTTAAAAAATAAAATAAAAATGAAGGAATCAGAAAAATATAGTAAATTAAGTAATTAAATAAGTTGAAAGAAAAAATAAATACAAATTTTTAGCTACTTTTCTTTATAATTTATAAATGTGAGTTTTTGTAAATGTCCTTGGAAATAAAAAAAAAATAACGAATGTTTAAAAAATAATAAAAAAGATAAAAGAAATCAAAATTTTCGGAATTAAATTTAAGAAAAATAAAACTGGCCAATGCTAAACGAAATCCATAGAAATTGTTATATAAAAAAAAAAAAAAAAAAAAAAGAAACCAAATCCCCAAATGTTATTTATAAATGTATAAAGCACAAAAATTATAAAAAAAGAAATAAAATTAAAAAACCCTCAACTGAAACTGTACGTATTGTAAGTAAAATGAAATGTAATTAAGATGTAAAAAATATATATAACTTTTAAGGCAATAAGTTTAATTTTTAGCATAGATTTTTTTCTTTCAACTTAAAATAAAATAATTTAAAAACAAAATTAAGTTAAAACTTAATTTATCATAAAAAAATAATAAATATTTTTTTACATTCCAAATCCCCCCTCCCAAAAAAAAGAACCTATAAAATATATTTAAATTAAATTTATTAAACAAAATAAAGCATTAAATGTATATTTAATATATTTAATTAAATAATTAATTATTAACATTATTAACAAAACCAGCTTGTTTTTTTAGTTATAAATGAAAATGGAAACAGTTATAGTTTTATTTTGTTTTCGTAAAAACCGTAATAAAATTAAAACACAAATTGTTATTTATTTTAAGCTTTAATTTATACAAATATAACAAATTAAATTCTTAACAAAAAAAAAAAAATAATAATAAAAATAAATTAAATTTACTTTTTTTATTATTTAATGAAAAACTTTTTTGCTTAATTGTTGCTGCTTTTTGTGCATTATTATTAATTATTATAAAAATAAAAAATACAAAAAAAGTAACATTTTCCTTTAATCATAAAACATGAAAATAAAACAAATTATATTAAATAGTAATATTTATATTTTTATTCAAATGTCAACAAGTATATTACTACAACCGAAAAAAAAATACAAAAATAATTATAAAATTACAAAAAAAAAAAAAAAACAAAAATCATTTAAACATAATTATATTAAAATAAAATATTTAAGTAAAAGAAAAAAATAATAATAAAAATATAACAGAAAACAAAATCCTTAAAGAACTCCAGATAATGTACGTAATTTGATATTTTGATGATGGAAATTACTGTGAACAAAATAAAAAAATAATAAAAAACCCAAAAAAATATTATGAAAAATATAGAAAATGCAAAAATTTTTTTATTTCAATAAAAAATGAATAAAATTAAAAAAATGAGCGTTATTTTTTAAAACATAGAATTAAGGGTAAGTTTTAAATGAAATATAGGATATGTTGCAAATAACAGTAAATTACTCTTTTTTAAGTTTTCCTTTTTCCAGCAAAATGGTAGTAATATAACAATTGTACCCAGCAAAAAAGTACATCCAGAACTTGCGATCCAGAAGTAGTGCAAATTCGCATCATTTTCAATGAACTCGTAACATTGGCTTGTTATTGGAAGATGTTCTCTTTTTTGATACCTATTCATTAAGTAGGAAGTCGTGTTCACGATGTTATGTAAAATTGTTTTTTATTGTTATTATTTTTTTTTTTATCAATTCAAGTAAAATACTTTTAATTTTTATATAAATATATATATATATATATATATATATATATTAAAACAGTTATTATTAAGTAGGTACTTGTAAATTCTCAACGTTTTATATCTTAAAAATTTACTTGAATTGAAATAACAAAGATGTTATTTTGGATGATGTTTATATAACTTCTTAAGCCCAAGAAACCTTAAACTTATTGAAACTTTTGAAGTAATGAAAAAGTACTTCCTTAAAAATGACTTCTATTTATTTTTTCTGGGTACTTTTCAAATGTTTTTATAATTTAAAACTAAGCTGGAAGTTTGTTTTTCAAGTATTTTCAAACTATTTTTTTAAATATATTCGAATACGAAAAATATTATTTTCTAAACTATTTTTCAAACTACAATAATGCATAAATGATAGTATTAATATCTATACTACATTAGCTGAAAAAAACATGAATACATAATTTTAACTATATTGTTAATTAATTACATTTCTTTAATTACTTGTGGTACTTTTGGCCACTTTATTGTGATATAAATTTGAAGATATTTTCTTAAAGAAACTACAACAGTTTTTAGTTTTCTTATGTTCATAGGAAAGAATCAAATTTTGAAGACAAATATGAGTGAGAGATCATAAATAGACATTATTTTCTTCATTAGATGATGTCTACTTAGAAAACTAAAGCAGTTTTCAGTTTCCATACATTTTTATAAAAAAAAAAAAATTTAATTTTAGGGACAAATATAAGTGATCACAAATAATCCTTACTTCCATGATTGGACGCTTATTTAAGAAACTTTCTAGTTCATTTTTATCTAAATAAAAGAGAATTTTGAGGAAAAATATGAATGATCACAAGTAAACATTTTTAGCTTTCGTTCATTTTAATTTGAAAAAAATCGAATTTTGAGGAAAAAATGTAAGTGATCACAAATAAAATTTATTTTCCTAATTGGACGATTACTTAAGAAGCTGCAGCAGTTTTTAGTTTTCTTAATCCTTATATGAAAAGTATAGTTCTCTTACATTTTTATTTGAAACAAGTAAGAGAGATACACCATTGTGTATGTCCATCAAAATTGTTGGATGTGTTTTATATTAGACATGTGGACAATTGTGGACCGATACTTTCACTAAGTGTAAAATAAAATATACGAATACAGAATATTACGTTAATACTAACATTTATATGAATTTATGCATTTTAGGGTGATTTCCGAAAGTGGGCTTATATGGGAACTATGGTAAATTATTCAACAATTCACATAAAATTTGTCACTGTGATTTTTACTTGTATAAGTTAAAGTGATTTTCGGAAAAGGGTTTTATGTGAGAGCTATGATCAATTATGTACCGATCTTCATGAAATTTGACACAAAGATTTATACTTGTACAAAACTTCCTTACATAGAATTTCATTAAAATATTGCTATATTTAAGGTAAAATAATGGACCGATCATAACCAATTTCAGTAGACTACGTTCTTGTGTCATGAAATTCTTACGTACTAAATTTCATTGAATTATCTTCAAAATTGCGATCTGTACTTTGTGCATAAGGTTTTCATGAATAGCCAGATGTCCAGATAGCCAGACGGATGGACATCGTTAGATCGACTCAAAAAGTGATTCTGAGAAAAAAAATCAACAACCTCCTTAAAGTTGGTATACTTTATTTTTTTCTGTGCGTTACAAAGATGAGTACAAACGCATAATACCCCATACATACCTTATGGTGGTGTAGGGTATTAAAAACTAACTTTGAAAAAAAAAAAAACAAAATATGAGTGATCACAAATAAACGTAATTTTCTCGATTAAATTTCTTAAATTTTCTTTCTATTATGACTTTTTGTGATGTTATAGGCAATCAAGGTAAAAATTATACCTGGACTTTTTTTAAAAAAGGCCCTCGTTTTAATGGTTTTTATTATTTTGTATAGTAAGATTTGTCGTTTTTACAAAACAGTATATTTTGCCACATATGCAAACTATTCCAGTGAAGATGTACCAAAATTCGACCTTGTAGTATCGATTTTGTACTTGTTACACAAATATTGGCATTAAATGCAGAGTCTAGCATGACTTTTTGAACCAGTATTGTTGAATCAAACAGTCACTCAACATTTAAGTGAAACTCAAAATTATAAAAGTTGACATGTTAATATTTTTGCATATAAAAACGTTTTCATTTCTTTTATTTTAAAAATCGATGTGATATATTGAAAATAGATAACATATTTCACAATAGTTAGAAAATATTTAAATAAAACTATATTTTCAAAATAACATAAAATTCATAGAGTAACGAATTTTTATTTTAGTATTTTAGTATTTTAGTATTCTTTAAAAAGGAACACGTTTGCGATTTAATTAATAATTTACATCTAAGGCCAGTTTAAGACATTATAAATTTTAATTAAAACTAAAATATTTTATTTCCGTAATGGTGTACTTTGAACATTTAAAATGTAATTTTTTATCCTAGATTTGGAATCTTTATGTTTATTTACTCAACTACCAGAATTCTCAAATAAGTTACTTCTGTTCCACATCTATTATGTCTTCGTCTGACATCACACTGTTGTTTTAGTTTTAATTTCTTTTTACGAATATTAAAGGAAAAAGTTATTAATATTGCACATATTTATTTACTTACGAGCTATTTTAAAAAAAATTTGTCTGTTTTCAATATATCTCGCCGATTTTTGAATTAAGACAAGTGTTTATATGTAACAATATTAACATGTCAACTTTTATATTTTATTTTTGGTTATCGGCAACACTTAAATTTCAAGGGAGTATTTAATCCTATAACAGTATGAAAGTACTCACTCTAATGATCCAAAATGTCACGCTACGCATACACCATATATTGCCAGTATTTGTATAAGTAAAAAATCAATACCACAAATTAAGATTTTCGGAAAATGTATTCATTTATAAAAACTACAAACCTTGCTCTACGAAATAATAAAAATCGTTTTTAACAGGCTAGGTCCATATCGAAACGAGAGCCTTTTAAAAAAAAAATTCCATGTATAAATTTTCATTTCGATTGCTTAAAATATCACAACAAGTCATAGTAGACTAAAAAATTATATTTTTGATTCTGAATAAAAAAGATTATATAGCTTTTTTTGCAAAATGTTAAATTAAAGAGATTTAATTACTTTTAAGACCTTTTTTAGGACAAAAGTCGAAGTCGACTGGCCGGTTTACGACCGATCGATCAAATTACTTTGTAAATCAATACTTTTGTAAATCCAATACATTTTATGGGTCATCTAATGTTTATTGGTATTAGGAATATTAATATTTTTATGAATTGATTTATATTTTTGAAGATCGAAAAATTTTTCAAAAATGCTTCTTTTTTAATTAATAATTTTATAAAGGTTAGTTCGTTTTTTTTCAAAATTTGTGATTTTTTTTAAGTTGTTGATAGTAAAAAATTGGTCCATTTTTGAGAATATTTTATGAGTAAAACATATTTTTTTTCGGTTAGTTATTTTCAACAGACAGACGAATATCGATAGTATCGAATTTATAGATTTATAACGAAATCCTTCTGATCATTACAACTGTAATTTCTATTTCACTCTTAACCTTTTTAAATGTTGCCGGTGTTAATCTGAGTTTTTAAATAATTTCCAAAAAAAAAAAAAAACGTCTGAAAAGGAGGCCAAAAATTTAAAAAGAGCTCATATTTGTGGCGCATTAAAAAAATGGTGGTAGGCTGATCCTCAATAATACCAATTAATTGAGAATCAATTTCTGCGTCAATTTATTGATGTCCGCCTCTTCTCCCGTCTAGCAGATTGTTAGTGCAGATTTGTGAACAAAGTACAGATCACAGTGTTAAAGGCAATTGAATCAAGTTTTACACACATAATTATTTTTGTACACCGAAGAAGCCTTTGGCTGTGATCGAGCTACTATTTTATCCAGACACTAATCAGACGTCACACAATGAACGGAGCCCATATTAAAATTGGAAAAAGTAGAACGATGATGGTTAGTATATGAATAAAACTTCTTAATACTTTGCCTATATTGGATTAATAAATTATCCAAAATACCCTCTTTTAGGTATTAAGTTTCATAAGAGTATATTATACATATCTATTGCAATAAATAAACAAATATTAGCTATGGTAATTTTTGCACAAATTATTTACTTTTTTTTGTTACTCAGTGTTGCCATAGTGTTTATAGATTATAATATTAATATATAAATTTATTTTTTCCTTTAATTTAAGGATCACTTATTTTTTTATTTATATTTTTTATGTACAAATCAGTGTAAATATGTATTACAATAAATTATGAATGTATTAAACCACTAAAAAAAACATCTTTTAATACGATTATTTAATGGTTTAGTAATACATATTGGTAATTTTGCATTTGCATTGTTATATTTCGATGAATTGTAACAACACGATCAGGAGTAATTAAAAGTTTAATAATTTGATTTCCATTAGTATTTTCTTTGCTAATTTTTCCAATAAAATCATGATTGTTCTCGTTCGTTTTGCAAATACATATTAAAATATCTTTAAATGCATCCTTTCTTATAATTCAATTCAGACTAATTGCACAATAAAATGCAAAACATTATCTTGAACGCAGAAAGTTTTAGCTATCAATTAATGTAAATTCTTTTATTGTAAAATCATAATAAGTATGTAAAATACTTTGTAATTTATTAAGTTTTATTTTTCTTTTAGTAGTTACAATTTTAATTTGTATTTATAATATAGTTTTCACAATTATTACATAATATCCTCAAGAAAATCTACAGCCCACACTTGATGGTTTTTCGAGTGAAAATATGAAAAACGCTCGAAAATTACTTCAATGTTCTTAAATTCTAAAAAAATGGTATTGAAATAATATTTTGCACATGATGCAATAAATAAGGTGACTGTTACAAAAAAAAAAAAAAAAAAAAAAAAAACGGCGTAGTGATTGTTTGTCGATTGGTTGAAATTTATTTTCATTTAATTTGTTGAAAAATATTAAAAAACTGCAGAGGAAAATTATTGAAAATCACATGTGAAAAGTTATATACATATTCCTTACACTTTTGGTTAAGAGCAAACAAATTAAGAAAATAAATAAAATAAAAAAGTAAAAAAACTTCTTCACAAATTTGCCAATTTAAGAAATTTATTAAATGAAAAATTAAAAAAAATAGAGTTTTCCGACACAAATACATTTTACTATATTAAATATTTTTCAACTAATTTACGTTTTTGAATTCATTCTTAAATGGAAAATAAATCTAAAAGATTATAAAATGTTGTTACGTTATTATTGTATTTTGACATTATTCTAACAAAGAGCACCAAAAATGTATTTGTTGTAGTGGTACTGTTACCCGGTATTATTGTGCCATGATTTTGGACAAGTATTATGGGATAAATCATAATTTTAAATCCTACAACGCGTTTATACTCTGACGTATGATTAATATTCATTTTAATTGTTAAAAATTCCTATACATTAAGAATCTGTTTCAATTAATTCAAATTAAAAGCCTAGAAAATAATTAATAACAAAAGTTAGTTTCAGTGTTTTTAACTATATTCAGAATAGGCTAACTACCTATTACTGCTTAATTTAGAATAATGTAATTTGTAATAAATTAACTAAAAATTGTAATTAATTTTATTTATATAATATCAACCAATTTATTAAATATTATGTATCCAACTTAACAGATTACATTTTTGTAATTTTAGTTCATTCAATATATTTATTTAACTTAATCAAAATTATTCTTAAATCCGCATCAACCTCCACGTTTGACATAATGATAGAAATGATTGTCATGTTGTCTTTTACCATAAAATCTCCTCATAACAATTGTGTTTTTAAATAAAATGTTTATGGTGAACAACAACAATTAACGTTCAATCTAAACCTAATGACTTCTGTTCTGATTTTTTGACCCTCTTTACATAACGTATTTATTTCTACTTTATTATAGGGGTTTTAATTTTCATTTTAAAAATTTGGTTTCTAAAAGGTTGTCATGTAGTTTATTTATTTTACATAAATCGTATCAAATTTTAGTTTACACATACATATGAGTTTTGTGTAAAAATAACAAAAAATAACACATTTGACATTTGTAATTAACACAGATGTCAATTTTATTGTTTGCGGTTATCGTGATAATTTTATCACATCACCATCAAATTTACACATACAGTTTTATAAAGATATACCTTACCACATATAAAAACTGTATTTATGTATTGGTGATGTCGTTTGTAACACGAAAAAGTGTTTAATTATATCCCAGTAATGTGGGATCTATATAATATGTGGGGAAAATATTCAGTCTCCTAATATTAATGATATTAATATATCAGATCAATTTTA
The DNA here is from genome assembly GCA_932274085.1 of Protocalliphora azurea. NCBI lineage: Eukaryota > Metazoa > Arthropoda > Insecta > Diptera > Calliphoridae > Protocalliphora > Protocalliphora azurea. Next base: position 152,465,870 of record OW026521.1, on the reverse strand, counting down.
AAAATTGTTTAAAGTTAAGTTTAAAATAAATTTTATGTAGCGTAGCTTAGATTCGTTGTAAAGATATAAAATATTGTAATTTTTATATTGTAGATAATTTGAGCTTTATTTAGCTATTTCATTTATTTTTTTTTATAGTTCAGCATTTTAATTATGTTTATATAGAAATATTTTAAATAAGAACGGAGTGCAACAAAAATATAACGAATATTTATGTTCATTATAAATAACACTGGGCTGCAAAAAAAAAACATATATATATTGACTAATTTAAGAAATATGTCACTGGAAACATCCTTGATGATTTTGTATGTTTCATCTACAACTGCATTTCTTTTGCTACATAAACCATTTATAGCTCGATTGAAAGCTCTTACCTTGTTCTTTTGAACGATGTATAACTCTCGCTGAAAGATGCTTAGAAAAGGAACTCAAAATTGACTGATCTAGGAAATATGTCACTGGGAATATTGTTGATGACTTTTGTATAGGATCAATATGTTTACTTATATATTTATTTATTTATTTATTTTCTTTTAAACAAAAATAAGTCTAGTAGATACAATTTAACGTGCTGAATACGAATCTGTTTTCTGTTTTTTTTTTCTGTAATGTCATGACTCTAATATTTTCTTCTTTTTAATACAATCACGTTAATATAACTAGAGAACGGTTTGTCTAATTTAGATAAATAAAACTCTAGTAGATTCCGACTAAAATTATATTCAAGTTAGCTTAACGTATTTTTTTATCTGTTCAATAGTTATATATTAAGATTAATCAATCAATAGATATATTGCGATTAAAATAAGCCATATATCATTGACATTTATGGCCGAATAATAATTTTATTCACACTTAACAGAAGACATCTATATAGAAAAATGTATATACTATACTTATACTTAATATTACGTATAATAAATATTATAAATTAATGTTTTTACTTTAGGTCATTAATTTTCATGAAATATGGTTTATTTTAAATATAATATATTTAGCTTTTTGATAAGAAAAAAAAAAAAAAAACAGAACAGAACAGATTCGTGTTCAGCATGTTAAATGCCATCTAGTAAACTTATTTTTAAGGATGATTTCTCTGCCGACCAGTGTAATATGCAAACATACAAAATTTATATTTCCATTTATATGCCCATTTTTGTAGAACAAGTACAGTTGGTTTCTTCCGGGCACGTCACATTTAATTGACGTTATTATATTTATCAATTAAAATTTTAATTGGAATCGGAAATTTTTTGGAATATAAAAGACAAGATACGAGGGTTAAAGTTAAATTTTTATCACAATTGTATTTTTTTTAGGAAAAAAATATACGATTATTTATTTTTTTCATTGTGTCATTATCACACATGAAAAAAATCGATATATGCATGAAAATAAAAACCACACGTAGTAAAACTACGTACTCAGCTTTTCTTCAGGATGACAAATTAGCTCTTAGGAGGGCTTGTGAGTTTTAAAGGATACACATTTTAAAAAATAGATTATAAAATATTTGCGAGTATAATATCAACACATTATGGTAGTCAAATGAAAGTTAATAATTCCTGCAATATAATATTTATACCCCATACCACTATAGATGGTTGGGGTATTATGTGTTTGTGCTGATGTTTATAACGCACAGAAAAAATCATCAAACAACCTTAAAGTATACAAATCGACTCAGAATCACTTTCTAAGTTGATGTATCGATGTTCGTCAGTCCGTCTGGCCGGCTGGACTGCTGGATGTCCATGTAAAACAATAACATGTATATATAGTGCACAAAGTACAGGTCGCAATTTTGAAGATAATTCAATGAAATGTGGCATGTAGGAGTTTCATAACACAAGGACGAAACTATTGAAATTGGTTATGATCGGTCCATTATTTCACCTAGCCCACATGCAAATGTCCTCCAGGAATAGGGGTTTAACGATCATAAATACCTTGAATATAGCAATATTTTAATGAAATTCGGTGTAAGGAAGTTTTGTATAAGTTTTAATCTTTGAGCCAAATTTCATGAAGATTAGTCCATAATTGACCATAGCTCCCATATAAAACCCTCTACCAAAAATTACTTTAACGTGTATAAATCACATACACATGTTAGTATCAGATTTATATTCGACAAAAAAATAAAAAAAAAAAAATTATTTAAGTGAAAATCATAGTGACAAATCGCTCCATAATTTACCATAGCTCCCATATAAGCCCACTTTCGGGAATCACCGTAAAGTACATAAATTCATATAAATATTAGTATTTACGTAATATTCTGTATTCGTATATTTTATTTTACACTTAGCAAAAGTATCGGTCCACAATTGTCCACGTGTCTAACATAAGACCCCTCCACGAATTTTGATGGACATGCACAAAGGTGTGGGGTATAATATGGTCGGGCTTGACCCAATACATCTTTTTTACTTGAATGTTGCAGCACAAAAGCTTAAGAAAATATCGATTTGAAAATGTAAACTTTTACTACCCAGCAAAAACTTTGCTTTCCTGGTAAGCTAGCAGATATGATTGGAAACAAAAATAAACTACTTATTTTTTGCCTGAATAACTAGTTATTTTTGTTCGACTTGTCCACAAATTCATGTAGTTATTTTTTGACTCTAGGGGTACTCAAAAATATGTACCTAAATGAAAACAAAAAAATTTACCGTCAGTGAGACTCGAACTTGGACACACACTAACCATTCGCTTTTACTGACTAACGTCTTACTTAGTACACCATCTCGCACATAGCATCCTAAGCGACAAAAACTCTATTTAGTTTAAAATATCTTTTTAGACATTTTGTTATAAAAAACTAATAGCTTCAGAATGGGGTTGAACCAACAACCTTCTGGTTGTTAATCCGGCGCTCTATTCAACTCATCCACGTGATTGCAGTATTACTGTGCTATTATACTTTTGAGTACTTATTAATGTAATACAGAGTAGGCAAATAATAATGACGCCTCATTACCAAGAAACTACTTTAATAAGTAGTTGTTATTACCGAAAACCAAAAAGTTTTTGCTGGGTATTTATTTTCAAATACACATATGTCAACCTGCAACAATAATTTTCACACGTGAAAAAAAATCATTATTTAGATAAAACTAGAAATCATCCATGGTAAATCTGTATACCCAGTATGTCAAATTTCAGGAAGACATCAAAGTTTCGAAAGATGTGCAATTTTTAAGAATATTATAAAATATTTTCAAAGATTATATCGATCCAATATGAATGTCAAATGAAAGCTATGAACCATTGCAATAAAACGTTTATTTTCATATTAATATAAATTGTATTTACTAAGGGCCGTAATAATTATGCATTTAAAAATAAAAATCAACAAATAATGATTATTTTTTATTTTTTTCGCTCAACATTTAATGATTATTTTTATGTTTTATATTTCCGCTTAATTTATAATGATTATTTTTTTATTTTTATTTTAATTGCTCAAAGAATAAAAGTTATTCCCAATTCTTTGTGAAAAATTAGACTTTTTATACCATTCTTCAGAAAGCAAAAAAGTTTATATTTTCTTGATTTTTATAAAAAATAATATCGATAGGATGTCTGTCCGTCCATCCGTCTGTTCTACCGTCCGTCCGTCGGTTGAAATAGCGTTTATGAAGCTCACTGATAACGATCGGAAATGCTTTCGAGAATTTTGATATTGAAATTCAGCAAGATCGGTTCATAAATGGAATAGATATGTGCAAAATACGGTCTTCTAAGGTTTTTCGACTTACAAATGGTCTAAATAACGTTTGTGAAGCCTTCCGATAATATAGATATATGACATATATATCAAACGATCAAAAACTTTTTCCAGAACTTCTGAAGCTCCTATATAAGCTAGGAACTTTGTTTTTTTCAAAACAAAATCGCGAAATTTTTTTTCTGAATTTTTCTGCCGAAGGTATGAACTTAGTCGGTCCATTAGTTACAGAAATATAGGTCAAAACACAATTTTGACCGATGTCCAAGTCCTAAATAAGCTACGGACTTGGTTCTTATATATATCGATCACAACTATTTTTCTTGAATTTCGGTTTTTTGAATCTACTAAATCGGTTTATAAACAACCGAGTTTTTGGGAAATTTGTTTTTTATTTAGTTAATGTCTGTTTCCCTTATGGTAACCAGGAAAACAACATGGGTACTGAAAAAAAAAAACAATAATAAACTAAGGCATATTTGGTTTTCTAAACCTTTTTAAGCATATATATATATATATATATATATATATATATATATATTTATATATATAAGCTAGAAACTTCATTCTTTTAAAGAAAAAACAGATTTTTTAAAGAATTTTTATGTTGAAAAAATGAACTGAGTAAATCCAGTATTTTCCGAGTTATATGCCTAAATGAGTTATATCTACAAAAGCCATGGGACTCATTCTTGCACAAACCTACCACAAGTAGTTTTTTTTAATTTCAGTTTTTTAAATCAGTCAAATCGGCCCATAAATTTTCTATCATACCCTTTTTTAATTTCATATTGTTTTACATTTATATAATTTAATATTGTCATATATTTACAAAATATTTATTCTGCATCGAAGTGATTCATTAAATATGTGCCAGCTTTTGTAAAATTCTAAAGCATTAAAATTGCTATTTACTAGATTTTACCGGTGCGCTTTGCTACGCTAGTTGATGCTATTTATTATATACTTTATAAGGGAGCTAATATTCTCCCTGGGCCAATTCACCCTATTCGAAATTTGAGATGAAAATTAACTGTAATAGTTCTTTAGATGAGAAAATTTAAATGTTCTTAGTATGGGGGCTACCTATCCCCCTGAACATATCCGTCATGTTTTCATTTCATCAATACGATATGATAAAATAAAGATTCCCACGAAATTTGGAGGCTCTCATTGTGATGGTTCCTTAGGTATGTCATAATGAATATTTGCTTTATATGGGGGTACTGCTCCGATTTTAAGCTAATTGATTCATCCGTTTGGGAGTTTTAAAAAAGTGGGTGTAAAATATGGTTGCGGTATCCGATGAATATCCAACAATACTTATAACATTCTATAGTGTAAGCACTATCTGTGCGTCAATTTTCATGTAAATAGCTTTATTAATAATGTGTAAAATTGAAAAAAAAGTTTTTTTAAAAGTAGGAGTGAAATGTGTGTGCAACTACCAATCGATACCTAACAAAGCCTATAATCACCTCTGGCACTGGTACTAACTGTATGTCAAATTACTTGAAAATCGGTTCATCCGTGTAGACGTGATTGATACACAAACAAATAAACAAACTTCCACCTCATTTTTGTAACATATATAAGGATATAAGGATTTACAAAATCTTGATTCTATTTCAACTTTATATGAAAATGCAAATTATTTAAAGTTTTTAGCGTTTACATAGATATAGTATAGTTATAGGTAATTACTTTCAATACAAGTTATTTATCTTTCATATAACACATCTCAACACGGGTGAAGGGTATTTTTAAACAAGAAAACTTTGATTTTCACTAAAAATCAAAATTTTTACCAAAGATCAGGTTTTGTTTCAAAAATAATAAAAATTGGATTTTTTGTTAAAAATTTGACAAAGATAAAAGTTTTTTCTAAAAATCAAAATTTTTTATTAAAAATATCACAATTTTGGTCTTGAATAGAATTTATAAGAAAATAAATCTAATTTTTCATTAAGAATTGAGAATAAGCTTTATTTGAGCAATAAAATAAAAATCACAAAATAATCATTATAAGTTGAGCGAAAAAATAAAAATCAAAGATAATAATTAAAATTGATTTTTGTAAAAAAATAAAGAAAAAAACAAAAAATCGGATTTCGATAGAACCTGTACTGTTTCTGTATTTAACACTTTTATCTTTTCAAAAAATAATGAATATTTTCTGTCCTTGGTATTTATTAGAATTAAGAAATTTTTTTTTTGGCTTCAAAAGCTAGTTTTTAAATATTATAATATTTTGGCCGCCTTGGCGTATAAGTAATGTTAATTTAGACTACTTTTATATTAATCCTTATTCTTCGACTATTAAATTAGACTCATACGAGCATTAATTTAATAAATTCAAATAACCTTTGGAAAAATTGCTAAAGTTTAAGTTTACTTTTTATTTAATTTATATTTTACTTTCTTTTTTTTGTAACTAAAAGCTGTCAAAATAAAACAACAACTTACAAAAGCTGGCAATTGGGCATACACTTGCAGACATATATGATAAGTACGTATGTATGTATGTATGTATTTGCAAACTTACTAACACTAACAAGAAAGCAATATGGCATAAAAGTAAATAAAATAAAAAAACAAGTTATAACGCTATAATCGGCTGTACCGAATCTTTTATACCCTTTACCACCTTATCGTCAAATAATTAAATTTACACCTTAAAGTATGCTTTCATATTTTCACAAACAAAAACAACAAATTTTATATGTATATACTACTAAATTTGTATGTTTACATATGCATGCTTATACAAAAAACAAAAACACTGAGTCATTGTAATGCTTCTATTTCCAACTAAAAAAGTCCAAATATATACAAGAAAATTATTGTGGGTGTGTGTACACCATCAACAAGTAATTGCTTATACAAACTGATTGCTTAAACAAAAAACAAAAACACTGAAAGTCATTGTTGCAATGCTTTATATATATATGTGTGTGTATTTTTAATATTTTTTCAGATTTTCGCCTATAACTCGGATGTTTGTGATCTGATATGTTTAATAAAAAAGCCGAAATTTTAGAAAAAAATGTTTACAACCGATTTGTATAAAAACGAATTCAGAAGCTTATATAGACGCTTTACAAAGTTCAAAAATACGTTTTGATGGATATTTCAGTTACTAATGAACAGATTTCGTTCAAAAATTGTAGAAATGACAAACTTATATATAACCTTTACACCTATGGTGAAGGGTATAATAAACTGGAAATAGTAGAAAATTTTTTAGTATGCTAGGTTTTTGGTCTTTTATTTCATTCTCTCAATTTTTTTATAGGTGTGTTAGAAAAAAAAAACTCACTTATACTTGTTGGCATAAAATTACGTTTACTCTTCGTCTGAAAGCAAGTACAAAAATATGGAGATGTAATTAAATTGGTTTGAGTTGTAGCACGTAAGAAGTCGTGTGTTGAACCACTTTGACAAGTTATGCTTATACGTACCCTTTAGTGCACAATTTTGACTTTAAGAAAAACTCCAATAAAGGCATGTATGTGAGCTTATTATTACACTCAATAGAACTTTTTTTTCGAAAGTCACCCAGCAATTTTGAGACTTGCGTTTACAATATAATAGTTACTTTTCTGTCCACTTGTATTTTTTAAAGTGATGTATTAAATCATTTAGTTGAATCACTTTTCTTACTTCAATTTGCTTTTTTAATCTAAGCTAATGCAGGTGGTGATTACTATAGCCTTCACTACAGGTATAAAGTGTATATAAGTTTGTCACACCATTTGTAATTTTTACAACTTTCAACCAAGACCTCATTAGGTTAAAATATCATTTATTAAAGCCCCCAATATGTTAGCAATATCAATAATTTTGGGTGGGTCGTTCGCGATGCCTCAAAATTAATTTTAATTAACAGAGAGAGAGAGAGAGATAGAAAAGAAGGTGACAAGTATTAATAAATCGTTACTCGTAGGTTGGTAATTAGCTATACCTATTAATGATTAAAAAAGTTAGTCAGTTCTAAACGTAAAAAAATCTGCAGGGTCATGTATTCGACACATGAGTCTAAACAACTCTTACCTCAGGAGTAACACGAAGAGTTCTTGAACTTTTGGAAACAATTTAGATAAAGATGCAGTCTCCGTATGAAATAAGGTAAAAGTAAAAACTTCACAATACGTAAGTTGTACTCTTATATAAATGATAGTGAATATGTGAATACAGTGAGCAACAAAAAATTTAAATTTTTATTTATATGATATGATATTTTAAACATTTGTGGATCGATTTTGAAATAATGTCTATATTTTAAAAGAATCTAAATAACTCGCAAACGATATTTGTTTTTATTTATTTGCTATGTATATATTTAAATATATTTCGAACTAATAATTGAGTAGAAATTATTATTAATTTGTTATTAGGATCTGACAGAGTTCAAAATATATATTAACAGTCCTAAAGTATATAAAAAGTGATTCCAAGTCGATTTAGCGATGTCTGTCCGACTGCCTGCCTGTCCATGTAAACATTATGAACATAGTGCACATCACAATTTTAAAGATATATTGATGAAATTTATCACAAGCAATTATTTTGACACAAGGGCCGAACCTTTTGGTTATGATTGGTCTATTATTTTACCTAGTTTATTATTTTGCCTAGTTTTTTATGCAAAATAAGCCTTATTTCAGTGTTAATTTTTACGCCAAAATTCATAATCGACCACAGCGTCCATTTTAAATTTTTTCCGAAAATAATTTTAACACGCATATAAATTTTAGTATTAAGATTATATTTGACACAAAAAAGTTTTGTATAAGCAGAAAGTAAAGTTCGAATTTTGTGGCGATTGGTCCATAACTGATTATAACTTCCATATAAGGCCCGTTTCCCGAACTTTTTCGGGATTTCGTACTTTATATTTCATATTAAACCTAGAATGTAGTTTACAGCAAAAATTTATTTTTTATGCATATTTCAATAAAAGAAAATCATTAATGTCTAAAAAACTAATTTTTCATGCAAAATCAATCACTTATAAATTTAAAATTAGTTATAAATAAAGTTTTATAACTTGTACCATATTAAGAGCAGATATTATGAGTTTTGCACATTTGAAGACAACAAATAAAAATTCCACGAGATTTAAAACAATTCTTGATTATTAAGTATTAGTCGACATGTGTCTATGACAAAAAGTTAAAAATTATAGACACTTTTTATTGAAAATCATATTTTGGAGGTACTTTAAAAATGGTCCAGCTCACGAGAATGAAATAATTGAACCGAAACATTTTGGTTACTAGTTTGTAACACATCAATCTCTAATTTTGTGGGGGTACATTTGCATTATTTGTCTTTATACAAATCGATGCACTTTAATACAAAAATAAATCTTAATACTTGATGTTATAGGTTTCTGTTCATAATTTGCTTCAGGTGTAGGGTACCAAGTTGTTACCGAACATAATTTTCTTATTTAAGATGTCGACTTTTTAAATATTTTTGAAAAGTTTTTGCAACTTTTGACTTGTATTTATGTTAAGAAATCCCGAAATTAAAATCCCAGGATCCTTTCATCCAATCTCGGGATTCGGGATTTTGTGATCTCGAAAAATCCTGAAATTTTCGGGGTCGTGATTGGCATCTCTAATATTAACATATTATTTTTGTAATTTTCAATTCATAGGTCTGTTACTTTTTAATCTTTAATTGTAAATTAACAAAAATTTGCATTAATATTTTGACGATATTTTACATAATATTCTATTTACGAATTATTTGGCAAGTTTTCTTTGAATTTGAAATTTATTGTTATTTGATTAAGTATGTTTAAATTATATATTAGATTGTCGCGAGGAAACGCCTTTTTGAGATTTCGTTGTAGGAAGACCACTCAAACGATGCATATTGATGAGCTGAATGCGAAAAAAAAACTATTTAAAACATTTTTGAAATTTATGTTCAGTTCCCTATCAGCGATTGAAAATCTCAAGTCTAGTACATTTTGGGCAAAAAAAAAAGTTTCGAGTTTTTTTTTTGTCTGGAAGTAGGTCTTAAAAATTTCGTAATTTTCAGCATGTTATGGAAAGATATTTTTAAATTTTTTCCTATGTGATTTTTTACCACTAGAGGAGCTTTTGGTGATTTTTGGTGAAGGAATTTTTTGAAAATAATTTACTGTAAGTTATATCTACTATAGTGCAATTTTTCAGCATTTTGTCCATAAAAGGAACAAAATTATAACATTCTTATCTATTTTGCAAATAAAAATATCGAAATTTTTTTTCGCATGATGCAATAAAATAGTAGTTTATGGACCAACAATTTTGCGAAAAAAATTTTTAAATATTTTTTTTTTTTCATAATAGGTTAAAAATTACAAGTTTTTTGATACCCATTTCGAGACAAAAATCAAAACTTTTATTTAGATAAAATGTTCACTGGTAGAGAACTGAAGATCAACTTAAAAATTTTTTTAATAGTTTTTCATATTTAGTTCATTAATACGGATTGTTTGAGAGGACTTCGTACTATTTTTTTTTCTACGAGAGAATCTATTATACATTTTAAAAATTCATGACATTTAAAGGAAAGAGGATAAAGCCATTGGCTTAAAAAATAGTATAAATACTTTATTGATTTAAATCATGATCATAGAACCATATTAGGGTTAAAGATTCACTTTTCGGAAAACGACCGGATGGACACCATACAATTCTACAATAAAGATCAATGGTAAATGGTGTATTATTTAATATTATCTCCTTAACTTTATAAGAATTATCATTGTAACGGATTAATTGATTTCTGAAAATTTACGCTTATAACAGTAATCACATATCACATATGTTTGTCATGTTATTTTAAAGCATTTTGGTGGTGCGGAGACAATGTTTAGTTATCTCTTGGCTACATCCGCAGATATCCGCAATAAAATTTAATGAATCCAATATACAATATATAAATTTTTCATTTGATATTGATTTGAGCGCAGAGATAAAGGAAGCTACATAAACGCATTCTATTAAAAACTATTTTTCACTTAAAATTTTTGAATTTATGATTAAAAATAAAATAAACTCAAAATTCTCGATCTAAAGTGGTATAAATTATATTCCATAAAATTTAAGATGCGAAAAAATTACTCCTTAAAATGTTCTAGATTTTTTGTTCAAAAAATGTTTATTTCAAATATACTTAATTCAGTGAATATTATAGAACAATAAATCATGATAAGTTAAAGATTTTATAAAATTAGTTTATAGTTTTTTGTTGAACTTTGTTATAGTTTTTTTTTAGATTTTTTTTTTGTATTTCGGCCTAAGTTCATTGAATAATTGTAGAATAAACACAACATTGTTCATTGCTACTTAATAAGTGGCTAAAAAATAACAATTATACATTACTTGATTTACTACCTAACTGGTAGCTGGTAGAATACTAAATAATTGTAAAAAAGCTTTATCGCAAACCATTCGTCTTAGTTAATAACGTATTGAGAAAATAAGTTACAGATTCCATTTCCCTAAAAGTTGTAAGTTAAATAGATGATGTTAGAGAGAACACCACGGTGGTATGTTAAAGAGTGCTGATGACGGTTGTGGCTGACTAGAAAATGCAATACTTTTACAATGTATTCTTCTCTAAAATTATTCAATGAACTTAAGCCGAAAAACAAAAATTTTAAAAAAGATTTTATAAAATTTAACAAATTTTTAAAAAAATATTTAAGTTCAGTTTTTATTGTAGCATTTTTTAAAAGTAATATAAATCTCACCATTGCAATCAATCTATAATTTGGCTCAGGTTCCATATAAAACGCTATCTGAAAATCCATTTTACGCACATACGCGATGCACACTGGATCGAACTAAACAATGTAGAAAGATAAATATGAAGAAGTAAATGTCGTTAGAATGAATTAAAAATTTGCTGTATAATACACAACATTCCTCAATTACGAAAACTGTTTTGAAATTAATTGAAAAATATGCCATTTGATCATAAATTTATTTTAACTTAAAAGTGCTAATTAAACAAAAAACTTATAAACATCCAGTGGACTAAAAGTCTTAAAGTTTAGCAGCGTTTAGAATATTAAGCTTTTAGATAAAAACCCCTATAGTGTTCATTATGTAAAGGCATAAAATTTTCCTGCACTTTTTTGTGATTTTCCAACAAAATTTTGCGATTTTCCAACAAAATATTGTGATTATTCAATAAAATAACAATTATTTGATCTACTCACGAAAAGTATACTAATTTGAATTATCAACTTAAGCAACTGATATGTCGCTATTACAATAATGAAAAAAATTTAGATCATAAATTATTTTTGAAAAAAAAAAAAAAAATCGTGGATAAAAAGATTTTTTTTTTAAATAAAAACTTACAATTCTTCGTCAAAACATTCTTTTTGTACAGTTAACTATTTTGATAATTAACATTATATCTTGCTTTGTATTTACTATTTTATAGTGTATAGGATATCATATGTGTTGGCTACAACTTTTTTACTTTAAGTTCCTATTGAAAAAGATCAAAAAGGCTAAATGTCTCAAAAATAAGGTTAAAAAAAAAGTTTTTTTTTATTTTAAAATTTATTTTTTCTCGTTCTTATTAGTTTCTGATATTTTTTAAAGAAATTGTAATACATTTATAAATAACACCCAACAAAATGACTTAACGAAAAATCGCCAAAAAAATTCGCCTACAAATTTGAGTTATATTTCATGTGAAAAATTACCAATGTTTCAAAGTGATTTTTCATAATTTTTTAACTGCAATTTCTTTTTGATTAAGCATATCCAAATTTTTGGTGATTTTTGCATTAATAATTCTTTTCAGAAATAGTTTCTATGGTTGATGAAGTTATATTAAAAAATGATTATTATAATCGACTTAGAGAATGAAGTGCTTCAAGCGAAATTTTTTACTAAATAATAATTTAGATTTTTTGTGCAAATAAATATACATAAAAATGCTTAAATGGATGATTCTGTAAAAATAAAATTAGTAATAGTAAATAAGAAATTTGTTTTTTCATTTTTGATATACTAACATTTTAGCCTTTTTAAGGCAATTTTAAGAATTAAAAAAGGCTAGAAAAAAGCTGGAAGCTAAAACGGAAATTTTAAGGCTAAAACAAAAATAAAAAGGCCAAACTAGCAAATCTGCTTATAAGGAACGAAGGGTCATAAAAATGTCAATGTTTTTATTTTGCTCCAGCTTGAGCCTAGACTAGTCGATTCAACTCCGATCTGTCGACTTTATGAATGCAATGGGATGGTTCGATTCCATAGGTATGTACCAGCCATCGCCATTTCCTTTTACTCTTTTCAATAAGTATGGGGGTCGGATTAGTTTTGGCCCATAGTCTTTTTTTTATATGGCATCTGGCCAGAGTTTTACTGTATACATTTTTTAATACATAACATAGTATATATATAAAATAAAAAACTTAATTTTCCAAGCATTTGCAAAAAGCTGAAAACATCTTCATGTTCAAATACCTTCTGGTCTAAACTCTATTCACAACTCAAAATACATATACGCAACTTTAGCAATTTTTGGCTTTAAGTGTAACTTCATATACTATTACTAAAGATGTGCTTGTAGTTTTAAATTGTATTTGTTGGAAGAATAATTAACTTTCCCCACATACTCCTGCAGTTAGTCGTATATATGTATGAATGCGTGTTGGCTTTTTTCTGCATCTAAATTCTTTTCTTTTTCTTATTTTCGTTTCCTTTGGTCATGTATGTAATTAGAAGTTTTTTTCTAAAAGAAAATCAACAAGAGAAGCTAAAGTTTTTGTGCAGAGCATCTAAACCTTAGTACCGGAAATGAAAAACTTTTTTTTGAAGAATATTTTTCGTTTTTCTTTTTACTATTCTGTCCCTTTAATTTGTGTGTGAGATTTTTTTTTTGGTTTTGAAATTTGAAAACAATATTTAAGAAAAAGTACAAAAGTTTATAGCATTTTTAATGTTTGTATTTGAGAAAATAGTAAATAAATTCCACTACAACAATAATAACTATAAAACAATTTTAAAGTTACAAAAAAAGAAGTGAAGATGTGTGGTCTTAACTAAGTGAAGAGACAGTGATTTGAATATTTAAATTGAAAAGTATAATACATATTAAATTTTGGAAAGACTGATACCATTAATGCATAGTTGATTGTTAATTTTTGAATAGTTGAATATGAGTTTAATTGAAATTCTCTAAAAAAGATTTTTAAAAAGTTTTCAGTTTTATAAGAACTTTAATACAATTTTTTTAATCACTTTTTGGCACAAATAAATTTATCTCTTATTACCCTTTAAATCACTGTGCATACTCCTAGATGTCTGTAATTCAAACTAACTTTGCCATTCAACACTTAAAAATGAAATAGATGTGTAGTTTATCTTAATTTTATAAGAAAATTGGCAAAGGAAACATTTGCATAAACTAAAATCAAAATAGACAAAATAACTTACACATTCACTCAACCAACACATACTAATCCTTATAAGTATGTGTGAAAATATTTAAAATTTAAATGAAAATTTACTTTCACTTCAAGTCAGGATATACTACACATATGTATATAAAAAGAGACATATATATATGTATGAATGCTAAATTGTAAATATGTTTAAGGAAAATAAAACAATTTAAGTTTAAGTATTTATTGTAGATTTTACTTCTATTTGAAGTAAAGAAAATAGTATATTATTTGGTCAACATAAGAGCAAGACGGAAAAAAAATAAATGAACGAAATATTTCTTATACTTTCTAAAGCTATTGTTGTTTGTATTTCTATAAATGTTTGTTTATAAATACATATGTATTTGTATATTTATATGTATCATATTTCACAATGAGAAAGTTCGTTTTTTATTATAAAAATATTTTTGATAAAATTTCTACATTAATTAAGTATGTTTTAAGGGAATTTATCTAATTGACAAACTCTATCTCTGTTGCATATGTTGCTCCCTTGGAAAATAGTAATAATCAAGAAGAAGAAATAAAAAATAAGCACATACAAATATATTTGTATGTAAAGAATACTTATATTACTTATGTATAAGTTTGTATATGTTCATACGATAACGAAAATGCAATTTGTTAGTTAGACATCCTAAGCTATAATTGCTGGCTAACAATAGTTGTATGAATTTTATGTGGCTGTATTCATTTAGATGTATGCATATGAACACACAAATGTAATACGAAACTGAAAATTGGAAGAGCATGTTAATACTATCAGACTTTTTGGTACAATTTCAAATAGAAAAGTACAACATAAAAAAATAAATAAATAAAATAAAAACTAATGTAAATGTAAATTTGTAAGAACTTTTCATTAGCTCTAATTATCAAAATTAAAAATAACATTTCCTCAGCAGTTCTTCTTTAGGTACTATTTTTATTTTCAAATTATTCCTGTTCATATGTTTAAATCTGCTTTTTTGAGTTTTAGTTTTTAATTAAATCTGAATTATCTATAATTATTTTATTTCAGTACCATAAAATATTTTAAAGTACAATTTTTTAAGCTCTTCATAAATACGCTACCAATCTGAACTGATTACTGTGTGTACTCTTAACCACCATAGGTGATTGGGATATTATGTGTTTGTTCTGATGTTTTGTAATGCACAGAAAAATTTTCATTACCCCACCTTAAAGTATACCGTTTGACTTAAAATCACTTCCTGAGACGATTTAATGAATTCCGTCCGTCTGGATGGATGGCTGGCTATCTGCCCATGTACATTTTGTGAAAAAAGTACAGGTCGTCCGTCGGTGTAGGGTTCAACTCTTATAAATGCCATAAATATAGCAATGTTTTAATAAAATCCTACACAAGAAGATTTATATAGGTATCAACCTTGTGCCAACTTTTATGAAGATCTGTCCAAAATTGTCCATAACTCCCATATAAACATATCTTCCGAAAATCACTTTAGCTTTTAAATTTTACAATTTCGTTTTTTTTTTTAAATTGGGGTGCTCATTAAATGGTCATCATGCATTTCATGGCATATGAATCAGTTCCATATCGTTTATGGTTCTTATTTTATGGAGCTCTAAATTGGAATACCTCAGGCATTTTTGTCAAAATTAAAAAAGTTTAAGGTAAAATAACTAGATAATGCATATCTAATTTTAACCAAATGGGAGACAATGGATATTCCTGATTATCATAAAGTCATAAAAGTGACACATCTTCTTGGCACAAGGACCTCTAAAATGAAAATTATCCTTTATATTGTTATATCCTGAAAAATGATTTGGACCGAATTCTGACCCTGAGATTTCAAATTCAGAATTTTTTCTTTTTCAGAGTTATTAAGAGCCCGTATCCGTTTATATTGAAAGAAATTCAAATCATAGCCTTCCTGTTTAATATTAAAAGAATTCCTTATTCAAGTGACACACGATAAAGTACCACAGAAATACATGTCTTTAAATAAATGCATAATTTTAGTATAACAAAATATGTATATTTTTTATTTCTTCAAGAAACTGATGCCAACACTTTGAAATTTGGTTGCGCAAAAAATTATTTTTTTCTGAACTCTAGTTTAAAAGATATACTTAATTAAATTTAAAAAGTGTAATTCATTATTCAAATGGCAGAAAGTGTATATACAAAACAAATATATAAAATAATTTTTAGGTAGCAGAACATAGAAGATATGGTCAGTTGTGGACCTATTATAATAAAATTTGGTACAACGATCTATATTTGTACAAAAATGAAATGCAATTTATTTCAAACATTTATACGAGTTAAATCACTATTCCGGGAAAAAAAAATCTATGGGGTATAGTTGAAATAATGGACCGATTATGAAAAAATTTAATAGATTTTGTAACCTTATGTATCAAATTTGAGTAAAAAATCCTTGAAATCGTCACAAATAATTGGGTAGATTTTTCAAGGTGGTTACAGGTCTGTTAATGTGTTCTTGAAACATCTATAATAATATCAAATTATTTTCGATATCAGTAGTATTAATCAATAATGAACTATTATATTAAAATTTGCTTAAGTATATCAATATACCTAAATACCGCTTAATATGGAAGATGTGTCCTTTTCATTGACACCAATTTCGTTAAAATCGGGTAATGCACATAAGAGTTATTTAACCTTAAATTTTGCTCATTTTTGACAAAAAAAGTTTGAGGTAACCAACTTTAGAGGTTCATAAAATATGAACCATTAAAAATATGGCACATGTAGATACTCTATATGAATCACATGAAAGAGTAGGCTATATGTGATGAATTTCATTAAAATCGGAGATGATTAAAATCTGAGCTGGGTCGCTTTTTTTTCAGGATTACATCATACTAATGTTAGTGTAAAGTTAATATTTGACACAAATAAGTTTTATATAAGTAGAAATTACGGGGCCAAAATTTTTGATAATCGGTTCATAGTTAAACATAGCTCCCATATATATTATTTTCTATATACGTATGTTTGTTTTATTCTATACTTAATACAATTATCGGCCCACAATTATTCACAAGTTCAATATAAGGCCCCTTGCCAAATTTTGATGCACTTGCACAATGGTGTAGGATATCATATGGTCGGTCTTGACAGACTACATCTTTCTTACTTGTTTTAAAATAGTTTTATTTATTTTTTTTGTTGTTTGTTTTTGCATAAAATAATAACTAATTACGATTTTTCAATATAAAATTTAAATTCCTATTTGCTAAAAGTATTTATGGCAAATTTTATTTACTTTTTAGCATGGAGACTAAATTTAAATTAAATAATGTAAATAATTGTTAATATTTCGAAAATATGTAATAAATACGAAATTTTGTACAAGAAATAAAGCATAAAGAAGAATTTTAATTATTATAATAAATGATATTTAGTATAAGATTTATTTGATAAAATGTTAACGTAAATTTCTAATTTACTTAGTTAAAACTTTTAAATAGAACCTTAAATAATTTTACATAACTTAAAGTTAATTTAACTGCAAAAGCTTTTGCATCATATAACAGTTTGAAACAAATTGAAACGAAATTGTGTCTAAGACATGTAGAATAGTATTGAACTTATTCATTCTTTTTGCCTAGAATATATTTAGATAGATAAACAGATATAAAAATAGGTAGATATGTAAGTAGAACAGACATTGGCGCCCATAGTACTCCGGAGCCGACTAGTTTTGGCATTTTCACATACACAATACGAAGATTAACGAAGCCAAACAATGGAGAGCGAATAGAAAATAAAAAATTCATGTCGAATGGTTAAGGAAAAACAAAAACAAAACACAACAAATAGCCTAAGAAAAAATTATTATTTTTTTATATATTAGATATAAAAAACACATTCGCAACAAAGAGCTTAAACAAACCAAATACACTAACACATTCAAAATTTTACGTTCTCTCTTTGTGCATATCACTGAAGTAGATAGATAGCCATAAATGTTGAACTGTATAACCCCAAGTCTAGGTTTGTGAAAATACGCCCAATTATGTCTAATAAGGGATTAGCCTGTTCGTAACCAATTTTTGTACAGAGTTTTCATATTATGTACATCAAGTCTATTGAGAATAAAATCGATAGGTGTTTAACCTTGGCTCTTTGAAAGTGGGGGGGGGGGGGGTAAACTCAATGGTCGCAATAGAACCATCCGTGAACCATATATAAGTCTTGGTCTAACTAGTGGCACCTGTTAGTATCAGAATATAAAAACTCTTACATTCTTTCATTGTACCAATTAAAGGTTACCATTAGCTATGTACAATATTTCTTCGATGAGACATGTTATGCGTTTCTGCTGATGTTTGTAAAATTTTCCATTCGGCTTATAACACCGTGCAACAATTTCCTAACAATTTTTTCACACATAAAACTAAACTTTATCAAACGAAAGCCCCACATAATAAAACTATATTCTCAGTTTTTGTCCAGGACGTCAAATTTTCCCTCAAAAATATTTTGAAAAACATACAACTTAAAAGAAATAAATTATTATATATTTACCAAAAATTAATCAATCCAATATGGTTGTCAAATGAAAGCTAAGAATCCCTGCAATATACCAAAAGTTATTTATTTAAATATTGCTGCACAAAATGTTGAAAAAATAATTTTTATATAAAATATATAATTAACTAATAAATATATTATTAAAAAACTTCAACACATTTAAATAAAAGATATTATTATATTGCACGGATTCGTAGCTTTCATTCAACATCCATATTGGTAATATTTTAGGTTTTTGTACAGCAATATTTAAATAAAAAATATTATCATATTGTAGTGATTCTTAGCTTTCATTTAACAAATTTATATTTATAAAATATTCGTAAATATTTTATAATTTTGTTTTTAATATTTCTTAGTAAATTTACAACGTATAGTTTCTAGTTTCATGCATATATTGATTTTTTTGATGTAAGAAAATTACTGTCACACGATGTAATTAGCTTTCTGAGTCGATTTAAAGATGTCTGTCTTTCCATGTAAACTTTGTAATAAAACTACAAATCACAATTTTAAAGGTAAATTAATGAAATTTGGTATATGGGCCAAGAAGGAAACGGCCACATAAATGTTCTCCGAAATAGCGAATTGACTCTCATTAGTAGTATATGTCACAAACGAAGCAGAATTACCTCGTTTTTAAATATATGACATCAAATTACATTTTTATGAAGGGGCGCACATACAGTAAGCAAAAAGTAGAAAAATATTAAAATAGTTAAAATTTCGATTTCAAAGTTTGCCATCGTAGTTGACCGAATAGATAGCAGTAGCAATAGAGTCATAAAATATAAAGTGATATTGTTCCTCAATGTCTCTAATACTAAATATTTGAACTTGAAATCAAAAATATGAAAAAATCCTGATTCGTTTCAAACATGTT
The DNA here is from genome assembly GCA_932274085.1 of Protocalliphora azurea. Taxonomy (NCBI): domain Eukaryota; kingdom Metazoa; phylum Arthropoda; class Insecta; order Diptera; family Calliphoridae; genus Protocalliphora; species Protocalliphora azurea. Next base: position 152,446,240 of record OW026521.1, on the reverse strand, counting down.
TTTATTTTTTTTTATTTTTATTTTTTTCAACTTTGAAGAACTGCAACTAATAACCATAAAGACAGCGGACCACAAATCTTAGCAATTTGAATGCTTATGGTGTTACTAATACAATGTTTTCAAACATTTTGCCAAAAACGAAACCCTGTTTTGTGTTTTTGCCCAAATACTCGTAGTACCAAAATTTGGAAATATTTCGAAAAATATATTTTGTAGGATCATTCATACTTTTTGTAAGTTTAGTATTTTAAATCGCTTGAGTTTGAATAATATTGTAGATTATTAGTTTTATTTGAATTTTATGGATTTTTTACTTTACAGCTTTAAATTTAGTTTCCTTTTCTTTTAAAAATCTTCGACTATGTTATCAGCTTTTTTCACTCTTTCATTTAAAAGCAAACAAATTTGTTTACTGTTTTTTAAAGAGTATTATTTATGATAACATTTTTAAATTTATCAAAGCTTATAGAACAAATTTCCATTCAAATTTTTGAATAAAATTATATGTATATCCCTTGTTGAAAGCAATTTCAGGTTGATAATATTATCTTAATCTGGTTACATTAAAAATAACGATATAATTTCAGAGAAAAAGTAATAAAAATTAAAATCGAATTCCAAGAAAGCTAATAGTGCACTTAAATAAGTTGCAATTTAGAAAAACAAGAATTTCTATGGAAATCATTATAGAAACACATATGATTTCAGAGAAAACCTAATGGAAATTGAAAAAAGGTAGAAAAAGAAAGGATTGTGTTATTTTAAAACAAAAGTTTATATAGAGACAAAAAATTTTCAATGAGTTTCGGAAGTTTCTAAATCTATTATATACACTCGAATATTTTCCAATTATATTTTCACTGTAACACAGTGTTATTAAAAATACCTTCATACACTTCTTTTCATCATTCAAATGCTTAAATATAGAAAAACTTTTCAATGCAGCTGAACTAATTTACGAAACAAGAAAATCCTTTTCTTTTTATTATTTTTTTCTACATCTAGGATAATTTTAATTGATTAAAATCATCATCAAGCATTAGTACAGACTCATCATCAATTTATTTTCTTTACGTTTCATTCTCTATTTTTCCTTTAACTCTACATGTCTCTCCAGGAAAAAAAAAACAGACAACAGCTACAATAACAACCAGGAGGAAAGATAAACTAGAACAACAAAAAAATATTAATTATTCATTACTAGTACAAATGATTAAACAACAAATACAAGAATATCACAAAAAATCTATACAGAAAAAAAGTAATACGTTTAATTAACTGAAAACAAATAAACCAAACAAAAATGCTCCGTATTCCTTAAAGTTTGTATTTTGTACGTGTATGAATGAGTATGTCTACATAAAAGAAGGACCAACACAGAATAAGGATGAGTTGTAATCTAATCTAAGTTCAACATAAATTAATCTAAATGAGAGAAAACAAAACAACTGTAGTCAAAATAAAGGAATGAATGAATGTTAGGGTATGAATATAATAAATGTTTGTTGTTAGATGGCTGATAGGTTGAGATAGTGAATTGGTTGGTGGTAAGACAAGTGATATAGTAGTTGTTATAAAAGTATATTAGAATAAGAGAAAATTGGCATGTAGGAAAAAGTGGCAATGTATGAGTTTGTATTAAACATTAAATGAATGAATGCATGTTTTTAACTCATTAGCAAAACTCTCAAAAACTGCGTACGTGTGGCCAAGTGTATGTGTGAGCTAATATCAGTGTGAAGGTTGGAAATCCTGTTGTATATGCATAAAGGATATATGATTATATGACAACATTGTATCCAATCAAAATTTAAAATAAATGAGTTGTTTTTCTGTTATTTTGACCGATTTTTAGATTATCTTTCTGGTTTAGAAAAGTTTGTAAGCTGTAAAGTAAAATCGTACCTAATAAATTATGCACAGAAAAAACAGATTCTTTAGAGCGATTTTGTTGCCAATCAAATTTAGTCGGTTGCAAGTACTAACACAAAATTCAGTTGTTATTACTATATTTATTCCGTATACGTAACTATTTTAATAAACAATTCTGTGTTAGGAATGAAAATATCCAAAATGCTTTTGTGTATGATAATCAATTTTTTTAAAATAAATTTTATTGGAAATAAAACATAAATTACAATAAAAGTCATGCCAAAAGTTAATTGTATACTTAGGAGTACTTGGAGAATACAACATGATAGTGTTTTCGGTTTAACTTGTTCAAGGTTTAAGGTTTTTAATAGCAATGGTACACAACATAATGTTAGTTGACACGGTGGAGAAATACACCATCAATAGTTTTATTACTTCAATAGATTCTGTCGACAATCAGCTAAATAGAAAAATTAATAATATAAAATGTTTGTTGACAATATACTTAATGCTGTTTCTTACCTTTGTTTCCAAAGTGTTCTACAACAAGGATCATCTTGATTTGATAAATAGAATATTTCTTGCTAATAGGGGCAAATGTTTATTAATAGTTGCCAAATGAAAGTCCGTACTAAATCGGGTGTATTCATCACTAGTCCGTGCTAAGTAATTGCATTAATTTAATGTTGTTACCGACGTTAAAAAGAAGACTATGCAAAGGAATGTTATTAATGACTTTTTATACTTATCTCTTCTGTTATATTCTGTTCCGTTATGCCATTGAAATCGAGACAGATTTGATGTAACGTCTAAGGACTATTTAACTATGTAATTTCGTAACCGAACATTTATTTCATTTTATAACCTAGATGATTGGAGCAATGTTGCCAGTTTAGCCTTTTTAAGGTCATTTCTAGCTTTTTTTATTTTGCTTTTAGTCTCAACGTTTTTGTTTTAGCTTCAAGCTTTGATTATTAAATTTGTCAGCAAAAGGCCAAAATTTTAGTTCTTAAACATAGAAGAAAACAATTTCGTATTTACTTTTAATAATTTTATTTTTACAGAATCATCCATTTAAGAATTTTTGAGTTTTTATTCGCACTTCATTCTCTAAATCAATAATAACTCATTTTATGGACTTACTTAATCAGTTATTATAATTATTTTTTAATAAACTTTATTAATCATAGAAACTACTGGCTGCCAGTAAAATGACCCAAAGCAAAATCACACAAGCAAATATAGAAAAATTATCCAAAAGGAATAAAAAATTGCCCAAAAATAGAAAATGGAACTTTCGCCCAAAAAAGTGAAAAAATTCCCAAATATTTGAGAAAAATCACCCACATCCATTATCCATTATGATACTTCCTGGTATGAAATATAATACATAATAATATTCAGAATCTAAATCGTTTGGCCTGGAAAGAGTTCTGGTCTGTATTAAAATGATTTCTTAGACAGACAGGCTCGGTCGAACGTAGGGGTTTTCAACCCTGGTGTATTTCAAATCCCGGTTTCGCTAAATTAAACTTTTTCTGAATAGGATGACTGTTTACTTTCTCGTGCATATTGCAAAAATTTATAAAAAAATAAACAAAAACGAAAAATCATCAAAAGTATCAAAAAACTAATTGTAACAAAAAATTAACGAAAAATCACCGCAAAATTTTGGGTTATTTTTTATATGATATATTACACAAATTTGTATGGGAAATTTTTGGGCGATTTTTCTTTGGATAATTTTGCTATCAGTCGAAACTATTAAGTATATAATTTAAAAAAAATTTCATGAAAGCGAAAAATCACCAAAAAAATTGGAAATGATTAACCAGAAAAATTACTTTAAAAATTTGGGTAATTTTTCATATAAAATATAACCCAAATTTATAAGAAAATTTTTTGGGCGATTTTTCATTATACATTTATTACAATATCCTTAAAAAATATCAAAAACGAATGAGAAAAAGTTAAAAAAATATATTAGCTTTTTTCTAGTGTTATTTCTTGAGGCATTTAGCTTATTATGACCTTTTTTAAAATTCAATTTAGCATATTTTTTTCACCTCCTGGTAACACTGGATTGGAGTTACCAATTCATAGTACTAATTAATATTCGATTGTGTTAATCAAATTATTTAAATGAATTGTATAAAAACACATATTGGTTTAATTGATTAAATTTACCTTTGAAGTAATTGCAACTTCGTTCTAATAATCACAAAATTTTTATAAATATTAAAAATTGCAGTATTTAACTTTTTTCAATAATTCTAATTTAATATTGGTTAGTTTTATAAAATTTATATTGTTGTAACAGTTTTCCAACAAATCTTTCTTTTCTGTGTGAACAAAAATTTCTTATAATGCTAAGAACAACTTTTCTTCAAAGGGACCATAATATAATCTTTATTACCTATTTATAGTACGGGTATAATAAGTATAATTAATAAGCAAACATATTTTCTGTTACTCCTTTTACGCTCATACTATTTAACCGATTTTAATAAAAAATATATCATTAGAAAGGTATCATGGATGTGCAGAATGTAAATTTTATTAAAATCCGTTCAGTATTTTAGATGTTATAATAGGTGAAAGTTGCTACTAATACATATGCATAAAACTCACATACATATATGTGTATAAGCTTCAAACAAAAGAGCGTCCCTATTACAAAAGTATGCAAGCCTTTGGACTTGAGCAACTAAAAATGGTTTCTAAAGTCATTTGGGATCTTCACTCATTTTTTCAAAATTGGTTTTATTTTTCGATATATCATCAAAATATATATTTTTGCTATTCAATCAGAAGTGATAAATCGTAATTAAAGATCTGTCAAATTGAATTGTTCAAATTATTTGAGACCTGTTTCCAAAAGTGGGAACTCAGTATGTCTAAATTCCAAATTTCTCGGTATTATTTTTCGAGTTTTATAATAATTTATAATAATTGCTCTTCTTTTTCGTAACTTGCTCCACCAAACTTTTAAGTGATAAATCTAAATATCGAATATAGAAAATTAAGTTTTAAAAATATTCCATATCCAATCATATGGTATTTTGCAACAAACTCTCCATTATTTGATGCAAAAAAAGAGGTTTGCGATTCCCGTAATGTTCCGAATACTATTGTCGAATTATCTCTTCCCTTTATGTAATCTACTCTGCTAACTGCATTAGTAAAATCAAACCTGGAATCAAGTTATTCATTTCTGTTAATGAAACATATAAGCCATGGTAATGAACTTACTCACTTCAAAGCATTTAACATAATTTTCACCAATTTCCTGAATATATAATATTCGTAAACATAATAAAAATGATTTTAATCATCCCTGTAATGCTCTTTCTACATTTCTATATGATCTTGAATAAAATCTAATATAAAGAATATGATTAAAATAAATTTTCTTACGAAGTCAACATCAAAAAGTCGTTATGACAGCTGATTTCTCCAATATGCGAGAACTCGAAAACTAGAGCCAATCTTAAAAACAGAATTCTGCTCAGGTACAATAGTTGACCAGAATTTGTAAACTTGTGTTACTAAACTCTTCTCTATTTTATTTTTCATGTCTCTCAGATAACTCTCTCAGTTCAAAACAGTGTCGTTGTTGTTATTTGTTTACAAAAACAAACTAGAAAAGTTGTAGTGACATAACAGCAATGAGTTTCTTTTTTTCCAATTTCATTTGAGAGATTTGAGAGAAGATAAACAAAATAGAAAAGATTTTAATACCTTCAATTGCTTTGCTTATATTGTTTTGAGTCTTATTCGTTATGAGAAACAAAGTAGAAAAAGTAAACAATTTGTGCTGATTTTTTAAAGTTGATTTGTTTTTGTTTTTATATCTTTTCTTTTTTATCGAAAAAGATGGGGATATATAGGGTTTATTATTTATTATGTTACATGCCGACAAAATCATTAAAGACCACATAAAGTATATATATTCTGGGTCCTGGTAAGATTCTTAGTCGATATAGCTATGTCCGTCTGCCTGTTGAAAGCAGGATAGGTCTTGCGTCGGACCACCTAGGGAAACGAAATTTGGCTCAGATATTAGTCTTATATAAGGCTTATTTGGTATTGAAAATGCGCAAAATAGGTTCATAAAAAAAGTTATGGATCTAATACTAGAAAAACAGGGTGTCCGTGGTAACTCCAGTTTGTACTTTTCAGCCGCATGTAAGACAACTAAATTTTGTATAAACTGTTCAATTGTTCTTTTACTTCGGATATTTAAAATTAAAACTTTTATCCTAAAAGTTAGAGGATTATATTTTTACTTTTATATTTTTCAAGATGAAATAAAATTCATTTTAAGATTTGTAATTTTTTTAATGGGTGCATACAATAATTCCCATCTTTGTTGTTTTTTATGAAAGGTTAGTGTTATTTTCAAGAAAAAGGTTCAATGTGTTTGATTCATGATATTGCACATTGGAAGCTACGACATTTTCAGGAATTTATTGATTCTATCCCTGCATTATTTGAGGCAAGAAACGAAAATAGGTTAATTTTTGATACCTTGTAATGAAGTGAAGCATATTTCAGCTAGAGTATTCCGAATCGAACCAAACAAAAAGTGGTCAGAAAAGGCAATATCTGGGCTAAACAGCGGGTTGAGTAAAACTCTTCAAGGCCATAGTATTCAACTGGTTGTGCAACATAAGCCGATCATTGCCATGATGTTAGGTTTTACTCGCACTTGTCTATCGTGATCGCTTCACGTGGTTTTAAGAGCTCATTATAAATGGGAGTGTTCTGATGTTCCAAAATACAAAGTATAACCATGGCGACAGATATATTAGGCTTTGATATTGATTTTCCTGGCTGTCCGGGCTTCTTTAAGATTTTTGGCTTTTTTTTTATTATTGTAACGAATCCAATTTAAATTACACTTTTCGTTCATTGCAGAAATGACATCTTTTCTTGTATCACTCAATTTGCATGATTTTCGATAAATCCAAGTTCTTTTAAATGTCCGAAAATTATTGCTCGATATACTCCTTGCGATTCCGGAAGCATTTTTTACATTTTTCGCGAGTCTTGATCGAGTAAAGTCTCCAGTTCTTCAAACTTTTTCGGCTGGCCAAGATACTCCTTCACAACAAGTTGCTACAGTTAAAGCATAATCCCCATAAACTTCTACCAAAATATGATGGCTCTCTGCAGTATTTTGCTTCAAAAAATAATAACGAAGTAAAAATTTCCGCTAATGCTTCGTGTTTAGTACCAAACTCACCATATTCAAAGATTAAAAAACTGCCAATTTGTTTGGCAAAACCGGAAAAAACACAAAAGCAAGAAAATTGGAAAAATTTAGAAAAAACCGGTAAAATAAAAAGTAGCCATACAAAAAAACGCTAAAACGAAAAAACCAAAATAAAAAAGACTAAAATAAAAAATCGCTAAAAATGAAGAAAACGACAAAATGAAAAAAATCGCTAAAATGAAAAAAACCCTAAAATTAAAGAATCTCTAAAAATAAAAAACCCGCCAAAACGGAAAAAATAAAAAAACACGCTAAAACGAAAACAAACGTCAAAATTAAATTAAAAAATAAATTTAAAATGAAAAAATCGCCAAAAGGAAAGGGAATATTCTGAAAAAGGTTGAGCATTCTCTTTACTTTTCTGCTTTAAAAATTTTAGTGGCAAAGAGTTAAATTTTTTAAAGTCGCAAGTATTTTGCTTTTATATTCAACCTTTATGGTTGTGTTGTTAATTTTATTTCTCACGATGTTTTTCAGTTTTTTTTTTTTTTTTTAGAAAAACCAGGATCTGTAAAATTTTTTAATTTATAAAAAATGTGTTTGAAAGGTATTTATTTACTTCACGGATTACAATTTCAGTATTTGATAAGTTACAATCGTTTAACATTTGTGCTGACATTTTTTATTATTTTTTTTTATACCAAAAATAAGTTTTATTTACAATAAACTTCTTATATAATCTAATGGTAATCTTTAATACATTAAAATACATCTTTACACTTGGAAACAGTGTAACATTAAAACAAATTTGAAGTTGAGAAAGTCAATACTCATACATGTGATGTTAATGTTGATGACTTTGATATTGCTGCTACGGTTGATGATTATAATGATTACAATAATAATAGTTATAGTGACAGTTATTTTGGGTATGATAGAAATCGCACGTGTGGCATCTTAATGGTTTGGGTAGACTTGGGTTATTGAGTCAGTCATCAAAAAGGTGCTAGCATGAATTAAACTCTCAATTAGGTTTTAAAGGACCTTTTGCAATTCGTGCATTGTACGACGTTTTCTTTTGTGTACATGTTAGTAGGAAGAATTTTCTGTGGTTCTTCAACTCATTAATCGTTAGTGTTGTTACTGTAATTATTTTGTATTTTTTAAGTCTAGTTTGTTATTTAATTTGAACTTTTACAAGTAATTCAAATACACCTACTTGTTTGTTTATTATATTCGTCTATTAAACGGTAGTAAGAGACTCCCTTTTAAGTTAATTGATAGACTATTTGAGAAGCATCGAATAATTTTAGGTATTTAGTTAAGTTTTTGTAAATGTTAGGTATTTGTCAATGTTCTGATGTATAAAAATATTACAGTAAACATTCTAGAATACCTTTAAGCCTTCTTCTTTTGAATAAAATAATGATGCTTCATTTCAAAATTCAATGCACCAAATTTTAAAATTCTAACAACATGTTTTAGCTTCGTGACACTTTTTGTGCTAACACGAATAGTATACGTTTTACAACTGGTATCAGTATTTTAGCTTAGAATTTCTGAACATTAAAATTCTCCACTTAAATTCGGTAACTTCAACAAAACGTAAGATACTACGAAATATACTAGAATTTTAAATAAAACTTAGTATTAGTATTATTTTAAACCACCACAAAAACACACACAAGATTTGTGAGGCGTTTTATATTCATCTGCATGTGTTAGTATTTGTTTAGTTTATGAATGTAGAAGTTATTTAACCTTAGAATATGTAACATTTAAATTTTTTAAATATTTATCTATGTACACAATTTTATACAAATACTGAAACTATTACACTTATGCATAAACTACCAAAATAGCAACTTCAACTAAATGAACAGTCAATCGATAGACCCAATCATATATGGACCATTATCAAAAAATTTTAACCTAGCTGAAAGCGAACTTAATCCTTAATAAGTTTTCTGGTAATACGACCTTAAATAAACGTATTACAGATTTGAACTCACAAGACTTGAAACTAATAGAGTGTGCATTTTGGCACAATTGGTTTCATTTTGTAATTATGATCTTTGTTCATATTTCAAAAACTTAGAAAAAGGGCTTAAAATTACTTCTACACTTTTTGTTCGCATGTTTATACTTTTTGATCTCATTCGATCGTTGTGCATAAATTCGGAAACTTCTTTGTTATTGTGCAGACTTTCAACAATTTTATACAGAGTAGTCAAATTTTAATGAGAAAATTTTTTAATTTTTAAAATTTTTTGGTTTTTTGGATGGGATCTGTGTGTCCCTCACGGAATTTTTGAAACAGGGTTTGATACATGTTGTAATTACGCCTATTTTGTGCTATATCTCGTTGATGTTCCCTAAATAGTCAATGAAGTATTTAGTCTCAAAATTTGAAAAATAAGAACAAAAGTGTTTAAATCGAGAGCATTAAAAATAAATTTAATAAAAAAATTTTATTGACTTTTTGAAAATTACGAAACAATTTGTATTTGTATTTTTATATAGTAAATAATATAGTAAATATTTTTAGGAAATATTGATCGGAACCAATAATTTTAGTCAAATGTGGTTGATTGTTGAAAACAGGACACTTTTGTCAAAACTCAATTTACTAAGGTATGGGCAGTACGAGGTTAAATATAATTAGTATAATTAGTAGGTGTTTGTAATGCTTAATGGTAATGTAGAGGAGCATCAAAAACTTTTGTAACTTTGAAAGTTAAAAATTTTGTGAACGAAAAAAAAAAAAAAAATTACTTGGGTTAAAAAATAATCACAATATTAAATAGCATTTCTTTGTGAACAAGCTTAGGGATCTTGTTGAAGGTTTTCTTATAGATGATGGCAGAGACGGGGAAATGTAATTAATAAAAGGGCCAATCTATAAGAAAAGATTTAATCGTAATTACTCATATAGGAATAATTATAATTGTAGGGATGAGAAAAAAAAAACAATAACAAGATTAGTGTTAGAATCCATAGGGTAGCTGGCTCTTGCTGCATAAAAAATCGCCTTTCTTTTGGACTACTTTTAGGAAATGAAGTGAAAGTACTTGATATTCTTAGTGTTGATTTCAGGTGGTAAGTTTAAGTATACAATCTTTCAGGTTGCGGTAAGTATAAATTTTAGATTAATGTAAGTATTCGTTTTAGTTTAAAGTAATTATAAATTTAACGGCAAGTGATCTTCGCGATAGATAGTTAACAAGTGACTTTTTCTTCAGGATAGCAACACTATATTTAGTGAGTAATTTATTCCAATAAATTTGGGTTTTTTAACGAAACCCAATTTTAAGTCAACAATATTTTGCTTTACTGTGTGTACTAAAATTGCTGCCAATTTATAAAAATTACACTTAAAAAAAAAATGTCTTATATTAATTGAAGAAGTAATTAATACGAAAATTATAATGGATAATTATAATTTAAGTGTCCAACTAGTTTGGACACTTTGTAATATTTTCGTATAATATATGAATAAAAAACTTAGATGCGAACTACATTTTTGGAAAAATATTTAAAAACCGCAATTTTTTGCATAAAGACGATTTCTAAAATTTTGATCGAAAACCCTAAAATATGCTACACTTGTACCATCGAACTTTGAAAATAGCATAACCTTTATTTGAGTAACTCAGTACATAAATTTCTAATTTGTAAAAATGTTTATATATTAAACTTAAAACCGCTTTAACTTTCGCGTCCCCTGCACGATATGATTAATGCGAACAGATTCTATACTCATTCAAATCACTATTTACTTATACAAATAGATTTTAATATGACGTAAAAAATTAAGGCCTAAAATCAAAAATTTTTAATAATGGTCCCTATGTATCTACACTATTGATCGGCACCAGGCGAATACATTTGAATGTATTGGTGAATTTGTTTAAAAGTGAAATTCCTATTTTCTTGCGAATTTATAAATTATATTATATGACAAATTGTCGAATGGCTCTTTAATACTGAGTGCCATGAGTGCTGAATAATGCTCAACATAGATGCAGAGAATTAACATTCAGTATAGCTGTCAATGACATTGTGACAACGAACACTAATGTTTAAAATGATGTTGTTGTTTCTGTTTTTAATGTTTATAATTATGTTGAAAATATTGCTTTTTATCGTACATATCAAAAAAACTAAAAAGAAAATCTATATAGATATGTATGTACATATATACAAATATAATACTCGTATGAAGTGTTAGTTAAACCACTTTTACAGAATGTCTACTATTGTGTGTGTATGTAAATGTCATTTTCATGTATTCTTTTATATTATAGAAGTAGGGTTTTTAATTTCCCGACATTTTTCATTTCCCTTGAATCGGGATTTTATGGCATTCCCGGTTATTCGGGAAAAATACAATACTATTTGAAAAGTATGAAAAAAAAAAACTATATTTTACATATAATTTGCACGTAAATAAATCAATCTACTTTTAAAATAAAAGTATATGTGAATTGAAGATGACTTTTTAATGTAATAATGTAAATTGTAATAGATATTGAAAATAGTTTTTAATAAATATTTTTGTTGGGTAATAAATGAAATATACAATTACTAAATATCAGTATTCACGTAAACAAATTTAAAAATACATTTTAAAGAAAAAATGTGTATTAAAATTTATTTTAATTTATTTTAAAAGACATTTTAAATTTAAAAGTTGTTTACTTATTGTTATATTAAATAAGTTAGAGTACTATATTCGGCTATGAAGAATCTTATGTGCCCTGTTGAGATGTTATATGAAACATTTAAATGAAGACTTTAATTGAAAAAAAAATCGAGAAAAATCTTTGTGATCGTCAATTTGGGCGATATTTCGGTTTCTAATGGACCGATTCAATTAATTTCTTCAGCACAAATATTCCGAAAAGAATTCCGAATTTTCTGCGAAAAAAAGTTTTTAGCTTATATAGGGGCTTAAAAAGTCGAAAACAAAAATGTCTTTTGGGGGTATATTCAGTTTTTTTGGTGATATCTCGGTTTTTTTCATCTAAGGAAAATTCTCTATAAATTGAAGTATAAACCAAACATATCCAATATCTGGAGCTTTATAAAAACTTTCAACAATTTTGGTGAAGGGTATAAAACATTGATATCTATATTTATATATATATATATATATATATATATTTTTTTTTTTTTGGCAATTGTAAAGGAATTGGATGTAAGTTAAAAGTAAATTGAAGAGGGTCTCAGCAGTGCTCAATTATGATAATTAATTTTAATATATATATGTATGTATATAGTATATATGTATATATTTTTTAATTCAACAGTGCTTTACTATTTAAGTATATGGATATTAATCACCGACAATAAAAACAAACAAAAAAGAATCCTATATAGCGTTCATTACAACAACAATACATGTTTTATAAAATCATAAATTAACATGTCTTCTAGAATAGTTTTTTGGAAATCTTCCTTGGACGCATAGCGATTTCCCCAAAACTTAAATATAATATTCTTTTTTTTTTAATCTTAAATATATAAATTTAATATGTAAAAATTGTTGAAGGTTGAAGCAGTGTTACCTTCACGCTGGTTTTCTGGGTTTCGTGTTTTAATAGCAGTAATTTCAAACATAAAGAATTTTCGAATATTTAAGTAAAGTGTACGTTCGAATTAAACATAACACAAATTTCCGCAATACATCTCGTACTTCCGTTAATTTTAAAAATCTTTCTTGATTACAATATCTTCTAGAGACATGTCAGATTTATCTGCAGATCGAATTAATTGTATGTATTTCTTCAAAATCGAATATGAGCCATGCTAAAGCTATACTTAAGCTTTAGTCAATCAAAGTTAAAAAAATTAAGTGACAAGCTGAAGGCAAAGAAGGAATAAAACACCTCAATAACAAAACGAGATAGAAAAATATAGTCAGTCAACACCGATTATATGATACCCTAAATCATTGTGTACGGGCATAAAAACTTGGGAAAGGGACTTATATTACACCTGTGGCTAATTTTACCAAATGTAAAATAAAATATACAAATGCAAAATAATGAGTTGATATTAATATCTAGATGATTTTATGTACTTTGCACTATGGACCGATTCTCATAAAATTTGGCAATGTTGTTTCTGCTTATATAAAACTTATTTGTGTTTAGTATTAACTTGATACTAACATTCGTATGGGATTTATGGATGTTAAAGTGATTTTGGGAAAAGGGGTTTATATAGGGACTATGGTCAATTGTGGACCGATCTTCATAAAATTTGGTACAATGATTGATACTTGTACAGAACTTCTTTGCACCGAATTTCATTAAAATATTATTGTTTTTAAGGTATTTCTAAGTGTTTAAACTCTATTCAGGGGGGGAGGGGGGTACATTGTATGGGGGCTTGGTGAAATAATGGACCGATCACAATCAATTTCAATAGGCTTCGTGCTTGTATCATAAAAGTCCCACGTGCCAAACTTCATTGAATTATCTTTTAAATTGCGACAAGGTTTACATGGACAGCCGGCCAGCCATCTAGACGGATGGAAGGACATCGTTAGATCGATTTCAGAAGGGATTTTTAGTCGGAATAAATTTGAATAATAATCGAAAAGATTGTCATAAAAAGATATTGATGACACTCGTGACATGCAACAGTGTTTTTAAAACTTTCTGGCACCCAGAATTGGGAATGTTATATTAGTTCCACAGAGAATTAGTTATTTAAACTACCCAGAATTTTGGCAATAAAGGAATTGGATCCAAGTTAAAAGTAAATTTAAGAGGGTCCCAGCAGTGCTCAATTGTGATAATTAATTTTAAGTTCTTGTAGAGAAATATCGCAAAAAATTTCCTAAAGGTACTTTAAATTTTTTTATTTTCAGAAATCATACCTAAAAAATAAAAATAATCTAGTTATCAACTAATTTTTATATAAAATGATATATCAGAAAAATCGGGAGAAGAAATGCTACAAGTAGTTGATTTAGTTTTAATTATAACTTATTTCGTTAATTTTTTATTAAAAAAAAGTTTATGTTTTATTTGAATGCACACCTTAGTTTTGTCATTTCAGTATTTCTTAGTTCAGTAGTTATTTTTTTTAGTGTTTTAACAAACTGTTTCAAGTTAATTACATCCAGCTGAGTGCAAAGCAATGTAATCTTCTAGCCATATATTTGATTGATCATAGCCAATCAACGTTTTTTTAAATTTTGGATTTTTAAAAAAGTTTATTTTTGATAATTTCCAGAAAAGTCGTTCCGGGAATTCCCGGGACAAAACCCCTATACAGAAGTTATGTGACTTAACTTAGATTTTGTGGTTCAATAGGAAAACAAAATGTAACCAGTCTTTAAATAACCATGTTTATTTTTATTAAGATGGTTATAACTAAAGAAAATTTGTTTTTAATATATTTTAAATACGTTTTGTGATTTTAAATAAACTTCAAAGTATGCTTGAGATTCCTGAAATTAATTCACCAAAAAAAAAAAATGAATTTACCAGGAATTATTGATTTGTTTAAAAAATTCTAAGGATGAGTTACAACCATTTGTTGGCAGTAATTTTAATATGCATAATATTGACTTAATTTTGTGAAATTTATCTTGCTTGCAGTTAACTGCTAAATGTTAAAAAATAATACTGAAGTTTATTAGATTTTGTTAAAGTAAATCTAGAAATTGAAAGATGAATGATGCTCAGCGTACTCTTACTGAAATAAATACATTCAAAAATGTTTACAATAACCGAAAAATAATTAACAATTTATCCTCGTATAAAAAATCAAACGAATTAATTATGTTAACCTCATGAGATGAAAGGAATTATAGACAAATTGCAGGAAATCGATGAATTTTTTGTGAAGTTCATTGGAAGATTCTGCAAGGTCTTGTCTTGTACCCATTTCATCTTACGCCACTCCAATCATACATAAATTTCGAAATCGAAACAAGGTCTCAGGCAGAACTTGCGGTAAGTAGGAACAAATTTTCTTGAGAGCCTGCCATTGATTAGCATTGAATAAAGAACTATTCCAAACTATTAAAACGCAGCTAAAACGACAATGAACATGAGAAAACGATGGTGTGTTTAGGAATACAACGTCATAAACAAACTTCAACAGACTTTTCTGAAGTGCTGTCATCTAAGGAAAACAAGTAGTGTGTGAGATATAAAATATTTTTTTTTTATTTAAAAGAAATATTACATCATTTAAATGACCGTAGGTACAATTTTCAAAACCACTAATACAACAGCCCAAAGAGTAACTGCTGTTATTATTGTCAATGATTATTCTACTAAAATTAGGGCTTGTCCAAAACACTCCGAAGAAAAGTTAGCAAACTAACTTCCTCGGTCAATTGAGTCTTCTAAAAGTGCAGATTCCTTATACAAAATTAGTCAAGTTGGGTTCCTGGTCACTACGATATTCTCGGCAATGAAATAGCCGATGACCTAGCTCGTAAGGGCTCGGAAAAAAACTTTTCCAAGTCTTTTGTGAAGGTATCGGTTAGGATTCCGATTGGGTCATATTTCATGGCCATAAGAGAATAGGTAGAACGAATCATGCTTGGAGGAGTAGAATAGACTGCAGGGTATCTAGAGCGTTATGGCCTAGTCTTAAACGAGCAGATTCGAAGCGTGTGAATCTAAGGATCATTGTTGGCATGATTACTGGTCACCTCACAATAGTGAATATGACCAGTAAGTGTCACTCTGGCGCATCATACTTTCGCAGGACGTGCGATGATGTAGAGGAGCTAGAGACAGTGGAGCATATACTCTGTCACTGTGTAGGGCTTCAGTGAAGTACACTGAGGTGGTTTGGGAGCCATATTCTGCACGAACTAGAGGAGGTTACGGGTGAATAACTCGGCAACTTTATAGGGTTCGTAATGAGAATAAAGTGGCTTAGAGATAGTCAGGGTTGATTTGATGGGTCTTATGTTCCACACCTTTCTTGTTTTTCTTATATTTAGCTATTTTTCTTTTCAATCTTTTCAATCTTTAGCTATATTCTACTAGAATTTTTCTCTTTCTTCATTAATCAGCTTTCTCTATTATCTATGAAGGGATCATAATGGACCGAATGGTCTCTGGGATTTATGCAAGGTTGCCATATGGATCTAGAAAAAATGAACGTTTGCAAATTGACAAAATCGATCGAAATCTGAAGAAGTAAAAGCAAATTCGATCAGAATCGCAAGTACGGAATCAAAACCATTCCGATCGGAATGCGTGACAAGCCTGATTATTATCTTTTGTCCTTACCCCAAAATATTTTTTTGTAATTGTGCGGCTTAAGGTAAGATATACAGCTTGACGGAGCATCGCTATGCCGTGCATTACGTATCAGGTCAGAGATAAAATGTTTCTGATATAAAAGCAGGTATGAAAAACTATACCGATATTAAATATGTTTTTCGGTGAGCCGAACTGTTTTGCTTAGTTTGTAACTTCAATAAATGTTTTCAAAGAATTTTATGCGGACTATAAATTTTAGAGATTGCATAACCTATTTATGGTTGCCATACTATTTTTAATCGTAACTGAACGAAGTTTTCGGCGGAAGTTCTTTTAAATATGCTGTATAATTCTTTAAATTATGCTTCCGGAATTTTATTTGTAGACCTAAAAAATGTTTATAATTTTTAATATGCCACCAGATCAGTTTCCGCTTTGTTTTTTTGTCACAAAGCATAATTTTTATTTAAAAAAAAATATTAAAAGAAAAAAAAAAAAAATAATAAAAAGAAATCAAATCTGCCATTAACTTATCTAAGAAATTTAAACAATTTGACACGTTGTTAAAATTTGCAAATTTTGTTGCGGAAATATAATACTTTTAAATATGGACCGTATAGTTTTTTCTATTCTTTTTTTTTCTTCAAAGAAGAGACAGTTTCAGATCTTGTAAAGTATAAATTTTTATTAATAGTCAAATATGATAACAATTTTATAGATTTAGTTTTGTTTCAAATTGAATACCTTGAAAAATAAATAGCTTTTAGGGTACACCATAATTTGTTGCTTATGTTCTACACAGTGCTGTATATTTAGCAGTGCGATCAACCCTAAGTCACTCTTTCCACTGGACTTATAAACTCATTGAATAAAAGTAGAACGATTCCTTGGCGCCATGCAGAAATCACTGATTAAAATTACATCCTTATACAACAATTCAAAATTTTAAATATTACCAATTATTCATCCATCGACTGCATAATATTTAATACCGTAATAATAATAATAATAATCCAGAGCAGGATTTGTTGAACAGCGTTTTCAATTTTTTAACTTAGCTTCACAAAGTAATTTTTAATGAAATCTGTGGCAATTCAGACTACTATTTCTTAAAGTAATGGACAGATTTTTGTAAAAAATTTACACAATATGTAATGAAATACAACAATTCTAAAAAAATAAATGGAAAACGACATATCTTAAGTTATGTAGTTTTTCCTTTTGGCGTATTTCTATATAAAATTATTTCTAAAATTAATTGTTCGATATTGGATTTTAATTTTAGACCAATATCGTGTAAATGATGATTTAAAATTTTATATTAGCAATTTTGAATACAAGATTTTTATAAGATTTTTCTACAGTACAACGTTATTTTTGATATAATTTACTTCCAAATTTGATTTCGTATGATTTTCCCAAATACGATTTTCAATGTGGAGTGTTATGTGAACTTTAATTTTGGATCGATACTCACAAAATTAAAAATCATAATTTTTTCTTTAATAGAAGCAGTAAAAACGTATTTCGAGAAAACATTTTCATCAAGATTTTCACGAAATCCACTTCAGTCTTCCTTGGAAAGAAAGTTATTTGTTAAATTTCATTAAGATATCTTGCAAATTGTAAACTATAATTTGATCAGAACGTTTAAATTAACATAGGTTGGATGGACGGCCTGACAGACACTACTAAATCGGTTTAATAAATTATTTATTGCCAAAATAAATACTTGAAATTAGCCAATTAACGTCGTTTTTGCCCGCTATAAGCATTATCGTAAATATCACAAAATTGTACATTTTACAATGATGCGATGCAATCTAAAAAAAAAAAACAAAATCTTAATATGTTTTTACTTTTTGTTTTAGGTTTTCAAAAGTGACATCTAACTTTTTCAACATTTTTAAAATGCCAAAATCTTCCTCTTCCTCAACGACACCAATATCTTATTATAAAAGCTTACAGTTTAGTTAATGCTTCGAACACTAATTTTTTCCCCAATGTGCAATGTATAAAGGTTGGAATTATCGAATTATCCGGATTCGGCACTTAATTTTCTTTACTTCCCGGAAAATTGTTTTCAAACAAATGATTGCATACTATTCACAACCAACAGAATTTTTATACTCCCAATATACACTACCAAGGTTTCCGGATTTCTCTAGAAATAAGCGACTGCTTGATCATAAATACTTCGACTAGGTGCAATTTTTATGGGCTTGGGCAAACTTTGAAGGAGTAATACTATTGACTGATCTTCTGTTTCGGAAACATACGCATAGATCCAGATTTCGCCATTTGTAATAATTTCATAAATACGTCTTCAAGAACATAAACCGAATTTTTTCTATGTTTTTCCACACGGATCTTTTTTAACCGATTGTTAACTTATATGGAATTAAAAGAGAAAAACTAATCAGTACTTTGAAGTACTTATGCAATATTGAATATTTTTTAGTGGAATTAATGCCCCGGAATTTCTCGATATTACGACATGTCAGATATCGGTGTTGCATAATCAGATCGCAGTATTTTTCAACATAACAGCCGTTTTTAGAAGGTCTTCACAAAATTCTTTCTGGAGACAGCAATATCCAATATTGAATTCCGCATATCAGCGATATAAGGTAGCCCACTATGGAGCTTTATTTCTAAATGTTGATTAGTACGAAAAATATATTGTTCTCAGATTTAACGTAGTTTTTTTTCGTTTCGCATAACATAAATACCACTCCTCGTATGAATTATTTACTCTTTGTAAAATTTAAATTCTTTATCATTTAAAAAACAGCAAACAAAAAGAATTTGCAACCGCATTTAAGAACAAACAAACAGACATTTAAATCCAATATATCATCAGTTAAAGATTAACAGCAAACAAATATTTAAGAGATGAATATTAAAGTAAGAAAAACGGACTAAATACACAAAAGTGAAAGGTGGCATTATGAAAGTATATGATATGACAATGTTAAAATAAATTCGTTAAGCAGACACAATCGAAACTAAGCAGGGATAAATAAATGAAGCAATTACATACAAATACTTACTAGCACACATACGTACATAAATTCAACCATAAAATGCCACATTTGTAATACATACATAGCTTAAGAAGATACGAAATATCTGACAAAAATTGACTAGCCTCAGGTCTTAAGTTGACGCGTCAGTGCCAATTTATACTAAATGCAAACAAACAGAATATATCTTGAAAAAAAGGACACTCTTAAATACACAAAACAAATATAGAAATCAGAAAAGAGCAGAAGTGGAAAGGCAACACAAAAACATAAACTACTCAAAAAGATAAGACGATTTTCGTTCATGTTCATTTTATTGCCATCGTCCTCTTGTTGTTGTTTTTGATATTGTATGTGGTGTGATCAAATGTTTAAATGGATGTATCACATCTTTAAATGGATGTTGGCATTTGAAAAATCTGTTTGCGAATCGTTAGTTAAACCGTTATGCAAAGCCAAAATAAATCCTTAACGAAAGTCAAACTGCAACACAACTCAATTCGAATCTAAGTTCTCAAATTCAAATCAGTTTTAGTTTATACTACTTAGTACTTACAAATACAACGAACGAATGAACTAGTGAAAATAGACAAAAAGGCAGCCATACACACCCATACACACATCTAACTTACTAGTGCTTTTAATATTTAAACGTCATGTTCAAATATATACTACTACAACTACAAAACATATTGATACATTTCACAGACACATTTCTGGGGATGTATATATATATATATATGTATCTATGTATTTCTGTTTGTATGTACAAGTATCAAGGATATAAAAATCACCGGATGTGATGTCACTAAGTAGAGCCAAAAAATCAAACTCTATGTACTCAATAAATGAATGGATTGAACTTATAATACTACATGACTGACACACATACAAAAAAAGTGATATAGAGAGGAAGAGATAGTGAGGCAAAAACTAAACTAATAAGTACAACTTCTTTGTTATTGTTGTCATTGGTGTCCCTTATTTCAAACTAAACTCCATTTTGTCATCTACAGCATATTCAGTTTTCATGGCGTAGAATGATAGCAGAAGAAAAAAAAATGTACGATAAAAAATAGCAAACTAAACACAAAGAATAGTTAATTTTGACTTTTGTGGCAGAAGTATCAATAGCAACAACCAGAGCAAAAATCTTGCTACAACACAATCTCCTCAGGTGAAAAAAATATTTGGCATACAATGCAAATAATAGTGAATTGGCATAAAATATAATAAAATATCTATCTATTGAAGGCAAAGACGCTCATATACATAAGCTTATATATATATATGTATGTATATATATGTACATTAAAGTGCATCGATTTGTATGAAGACAAAGATGTTGCAAATTTATCCTTATAATAAACTAATCCCCAAAATATGACGGTTCACAATTATTTCGTTCACATGAGCTGGACCATTTTTAAAATACCTATAAAAATATGGTTTTCGACAACTGCGTACAAAATTATAAAACTTTTGTCAAAAAAAAAAAAAAAAGAAATTTACATATGCAAAAGATGTCGACTAATACGTAATCAGCAGAGTTTTTTAAAATTTGTTTTCATTCTCGTGAAATGAAGATTTTAGTAAAATTTTCTACGAATTTTTTAAATACTATTTTATTAAAGTTTGAATATTTCGGACATTTTAGAGCATCATTGATATGAACTCATTCAGTACTATTGATATATGTATGAATTTAACCCCTTAATAATAAAATTAATATTTTTCGTTTACCGGTCCATAATAGGTTAATTTAATTTTTATGGTTATTTACGAAAATAAATGTCACAAAAAGCATAAACTTGTGGTTTCGATTTTAAATGATCAGCTGGGTTTAAGAAAATTGTCTGCAAGATGGGTGCCACGATTGCTCTCAATTGACCATAAACGTAAACGTGTGAAAACTTCAAAGGATTGTTTGGAGTTGTTTAACCGCAATCCGAATGATTTTTGTGTCGTTTTGTAACTGTGGATAAAACATGGATCCATTACTGTATTCCGGAGACTAAGCAGCAGTCCAAACAATGGGTTTCTCCGGGTGAACCTGCTTCGAAGAAGGCCAAGGTAAGTTTGTCGGCCAATAAGGTGATGGCAACAGTTTTTTTGGGATGCACGCGGGATAATCCAGATCGATTCAAAAGGGAAAAAACAAAATTAACGGCGAATATTATGCCAACTTATTAGACCTATTTAATGAGGATTTAAAAAGTAAACGACCCCATATGGTCAAGAAAAAAGTTCTTTTTCATCAAGATAATGCACGGGTGCACACATGTGCAGTCTCAATGGCAAAACTCAATGAATTGGGATACGAATTGGTACTTCATACGCCATATTCTCCGGATTTAGCCCCTAGTGACTATTTCCTATTTGCAAACCTAAAGAAATGGCTCGGTGGAAAGAGATTCAGCTCCAACGATGAAATTATTGACCAAACAAATGCCTATTTTAAGGACCTCGAATAATATTATTTTTTACGCAAAGTAAATGACGACACTTGCTCAAAATTTGACAGTAGTCTATTAACAGGTGGTACTTAATGGGAATAGTGTCGCATTTCATATAACTACGAGGGAAGTTCGAAAAGTCAGGGACTTATTGATCCGCCCTCGTATATATAACTACATATCTAAATAATAAAAATATGAATATAAAAATCTTGATATTTCACTAATGTAGGAGTTATTTAAATGTATAAAATATAAGCGTTAATATGTCTCTATAATATTTTGAAAAGTTTGTTTTTTTTATAAAAAAGATTTTTATAATGCTGCTGAAAGAAATCCCTATTTTCAGAGATATTTTGAAAATGCTAAATTGAAACTCTCAGATGTAATATCTTGAAAATCATGTAAGAACATTTCTAGAGGGTTACATATGTAACTTCTTTTTCATAAGGCACTTTAATGTACATATATATATATATATATATGTAAAGGTATATGATGGAAAATTATATAAAATATCACATTTGTCTTTGATTTTGGTTGTGTTCTTTTTTCTTGCCATTTTTGAACACCCTCCTACTTGATTGCAACTGCCTTAAGCATATTGCTTATGTTATAACAATGTCATTGTTAGAGTTTTGTTACAATTTACTTTAGTTTGGTTGAGGAGTATGGAAAATATTTCCAGCACAGAAAGTTGATTGATTTAAAGCTTAGACTTTGATACTAATGAAACTATAAATCATAAAATCAAATACTACTACAGACACATTTATCATGACACCAGAAAGTTTTAGCGACAGGTTGAAATTGTAAAAAAAAAAAAAAATAAATTTTGCCAATAGCGAAAGAAAAAAAAAAAATATATGGGAATTAAATTGGCATCTTAACAAAGTTTTATGGATCTTTTGACGGTTGTTTAAGAAAAATTTAAGAAGTAAAATAAGTCAATAGAATTTTGATTTTTGCTATGGATAATGGGCAAAGTTGTCAATAGTTGTCCTATTCGGCATTTTCGGTAGTTTGAAGCAAAACTGTTTATGTTTGCAGAAGAAAGGAAAATAAATTATTTAATATGATAAAGTTATAGCATTTTTAACTAAAAAATAAAATGTAATAAGTTAAAATTTTTGTTACACAAATATGATTTTATATTTGGTATTAACGAAAGGATATAAAATAGCCTATAAATGATTATCAAAAAATATCTTAATATTAAAATAAAATAAAATACTTCTATTTAACAGCGAAAACTTTTCGACTCTCGGTAATGGCAACTACTTATTAAGTAGTATCTTGGTAGTGAGGCACCATTATTATTTGCCTACTCTATATTACATAAATAAGTACTCAATATTATAATAGTACAGTAATATTGCAATCATATGGATGAGTTGGCTAGAGCGCTGGATTAATAACCAGAAGGTTTTTGGTTCAACCCCATTCTGATGCTGTTAGTTTTTTTTTTTAACCAAATGTCTAAAACGATATTATATTCTAAAAATATTTTTGTCGCTTAGGAAACTGAGTGCGAGATAATGTACTGAGTAAGACGTTAGTCATTGAGAACGGATGGTTAATTTGTGTCCAAGTTCGAATCTCACTGACGGCAAAATTTTTTTGTTTTTTTTTATTTTATTTTCGTTTAGATACATATATTTGAGTACCCCTAGAGTGTAATATAAATATTGGAAAATATTCTATTCATAAATTACAATATATGAATTGTGTTGTCGCTTTAAGATTTCTTCATCAGTTAGGTCCAATATTAACATTATTTCTCAAAAATACACTTAGAATATAAATTTTAATTTTTCCGAGTCATGGTCTGGAGAAATTTAATTTATTTCTATTAGTGGTTATTCTGCACAATCTTACGAGTTCAGAGATACCAAATACTTACCCAGCAAAAATTTGGTAATGGCCAGGGAAAACAAAAATATGCAATTGCATGTTTTTTTCTGGACGTTGAATGAAGACTTCGCAAGTTGGGGTAAAAGAGGTCGAAAGTGGCGTTCAATTCAGCGAGAGATGATATCAATATTTTAATGTTCGTGATTTATTTTTTTTTTATTTATTAGTTAGTAAAAAATGTATTTTTAGAATTCTGCAATTTTTTTTTTGGTATATTGGTAATGTTCGTCTATAGATTGGGGTAAAATAGGTCTAAAATGGCCGCTTATTTAGGGAAAAATTATATAAATATTTTAATAATCATGATTTATTTTCTTATTTATTAGTTAGTAAAAAATGCATTTTCAAGATATTATGATGTTTTTGAGCAGAATGCTAATGTCCGTCCATCTATGTGGTTGGGATTAAAATATGTCGAAAATGTCCGCTTAATTCAGGGAAAGGTGATATCAATATTTTAATGACCACAACTAATTCTGTTGTTTATTAGTAAGTAAAAAAATGCATTTTTAGAATTCTACTATTTTTTTGGGGCAGAATGGTAATGTTCGTCCTTCTATACATTGGAGTGTCAAAAACTGAGCTTACTTCAGGAAAAAAAAAGTGATATCAGTACTTTAGTGATTTCGTTTGATTTTTTTTTATTATTTAGTAAAAAGCAAGCATCCGTCTGTTCGTTAATTTCAATTATTTTTATCAATGGATGTATTTATTTTAAAGATTAAGTAATGAAACTTGGTATATGTGATAATTTTTATATGGAAATATAGTATACAAAAATTATTCAAAAAGTTTTCATACAAATGGGCTCTCTAAATTCAACTAAAAATGAAATGGTGGTACTTCATGAAAAAATTAAACAATATTTTTTTTTATACAATATTAAACAAATTTTTATTCACTATCAATTTAATTGTTATGGTTTTCTTAATCTGCTATAAGAATAAGCAAATCAACCGCGTATTGAAGTAGGACTATATGTTTTTTTTTTTGTCTTTTTTTTAATATTTTTTCCCATACTAGATATGATTGTATCGAAATTTACCAAAAGTCTGTTAAATATATCTTCGTTATATTTTTTTATATTAAATTTTGGTGAAAAGTGTTTACGGTAATTTTTGAACTCTATATTTCTTGCTTCTTGAGTTTCGTCAGAAAGTTAGCCAATTGGTGGAAGTGCATGTTTTATAATTTCCGGGCCGTGAATAAAAAAAAAATTGTGAAGGGTAGGAGCGATAAAATACCAGAGATATTTTATGTCTCCGAAAAGTTTCTAAATTTTTTAAAATTAATTTTTTTGCAGCAAGATATTACAATCCGAGGAATGTGCTGCATATATATATATATTATATATATTTTTTTTTAAGTTAGAGGTTCTATAACCGCAACAGTTTACGAAAAACGAGTTATACTCGTATTTTCGCGACTTTTATCTGTTTTTTTTTAAATTTCATTATAATGGCTATAACCAAAAAAGAGAAATCCTAGTCTTTTGGAATATTAACCTTTTTGCGTGATTTTGATCTTCAATTTTGTCAGTATATTTATGTCATTTATTGTGTATATACATCTCTTAATATGGTAAAAGTTCAACATATTTTAAAGCCAAAGATTTTTCAAAAATTAGAGATTTAAAAAAAAATTGAAAGAGATTCCATAAATTCAATTTACTTGAAATGCGTTAAACCAAAGTACAAGTCTTTGGTTTAACGCATTATAAAGCAAGAAAATTCATTAAAAAAGTTCGTACGTACAACAGAAAGTAGCGCTGGCAAACGTTGCACCTTAAAGAAAATTGAATACCCAGGAATGGAAAAAATTCTTTATAAGTGGTTTGTAAAACAGAGATAAAAAATATACCAATATCAGCAGTGATTTTACGATCGAAAGCCAGTTATTTGTATTCCAAAATTTAACAAATCAATTCAGGCTTCAATGCCAGGAAGGATGGTTAAAGAAATTTAAGCGTCGACATGGAGTTAGATATTTAAAAATTACGGGCTAGAAATTGTCTTTGAAACCTCATCTTATTGGCCCATTTTTGAAAGAGTTTAAAGATTACATTGATGAGCATGCGTTGAATCTTCACCATATCTACAATTCCCATAAATCCGGTTTATATTATAGGATGCTTATAAATCGCACTCTTGTCACATGTAATGAGATAACGGTTCCCGGGAGAAAAATATGTATTCACAGACAAACTGAAATTGTTGGTTGTTGGAAAATCGAAAAACCCACGCGCCTTTAAATGCTGAAAAAATTACAACTACAGTAATAACGCATGTTAGTGAAAATAAGTTGTTCATAAGTGAAAAGTTTTTAGATCTGAGAATTTTTGGCTTCAAAATGTCTGCCACAAAAAGCAGTTTTGTTTTTAGATAACGCGACGTGTCACTCAGTTGAGGAACTAAAAAGTGATGACGGTTTAATTATAGCAATGAATCTACCACCCAATTTCACTGCGCTTATTCAACCGTTAGATCAAACCTTATCAACTTGGTCAAATTAAGTTATAAAAAAACAACTGCTCACCCATCTGCTTGGCGAGAAGGTAACAAATTCATTATAACTGAGTTCGACTGTAATTGTAATAATAATTGTATAAAACAATCACAATAATCAATAATAAAGCAACGAAAATAAGGCAAAGTAAAAGAAAGAAAAGAAAGTGATTTTTGTTTGGGAGCAACTTGAGTTTTTCAACATGAATGTTAATTTCTAAAATTAAATAATTGTTAAATTAAACAAAAAAACTTAGACGGCAACGGAAAATAAACGAAACTTTAATTAATTTCTTTTCATTTCTTTTTCTACTTTAAACGTTTTTCAATTTTTCTTACCAAATTCATTTAATTTTTAAAAATATGGTAATATTTTTTTGCGAGTAAATGTAAACAACAAAAAATATGGAGAGAATTTAAAATAAAATTAATTTTTAAACCGAACCGCATTGTGCATTTTCTATACAAATTCGTACAGAAATTACCGGACCGGGCTTGTTGTGTTTGTATATTTAGTTGAATTTTTAAATTTTTGTGTTTATTTCTTCATCAAACTTTGGGAATTTTAAAGTCAATGGACATTTTAAGTTTTAGACTATTAAAGAAAATTACGACTATATTAACAAATTGTAGCCCGAAATCAAATTTGTTACAAGTATATAAGTGGTAGATCTAAATAGCTAAAAATTATTCCATCAGCTATAAAGAATATAGAATATAGAATATGGAATATATACCTTTATAGGTAAAATTCGTATTCGCAAATATGCTTGCATTTATAGATACTTTCTTTTTTTTTATCGGTATGAGATGTAAGTATGTGTATTACATAGAAATAATTATTCTTTTATTTCTATGTAACATACATAGGGGAAACTGGGGTATTGTGGCCTGTGGGACAATGAAGAAAATTTTAATTTTTTCGCGTTTTTTTAATTTTATTGCCAAAACTACTTCCGGCATATGTTTGCCGTTATTGCACTATATTTCTAATTATATTTCATTCACGAAATATCTGATTTTATTACTTTTCGTGCACAAGCAAATAAAATATACTTACGAGTAAAAAGTTTTTTTAAGTACTGGTGTTTCTGAGAAAGATATTCAAATTAGGATCACTTTAAAATCGGTGAATACAAAATTAAATACTTTATTTTGCACATATTTCAATCGAAAAAAGTTTTGCCTTAAAAACATAATGATTTTTCAGATCTTTGCTTGATGTAAAAATTATGAATTGAGACATTGTGTTGAAAATATATTGAGGTAAAATGCAGTGTATAATTTACGAAATTTTCAATAAT
This sequence comes from Protocalliphora azurea, assembly GCA_932274085.1. Taxonomy (NCBI): domain Eukaryota; kingdom Metazoa; phylum Arthropoda; class Insecta; order Diptera; family Calliphoridae; genus Protocalliphora; species Protocalliphora azurea. The sequence goes on along the minus strand of OW026521.1, from coordinate 152,418,701 downwards.
TTTTTTTTTGCAGTTTTGCTGCAAATAGAGTAAATAATTGGTTTAATGACCAATGATATGAAAATATTTAAGAAAATCTAATGAAACATATCAAAATGTGATGCTTTAATAAAACCAATAGAACATAGGAAAATTGGAAATAACTCCATAGCGTTAATTCATAGAGCCAACTTGTACATTAGCTTATTAAAGGAAGAAAATCTGGTTTTAAAAATTGCGAAAATAGTGGATGCTGTAAAAATAGACGGTTTGATAAAGCTCATGCAAATGGTCTGCGCATTTAACGTGTGCAAAATTAGTGCAATTTATTCCACGTATGTATTAGATTATTCTAAATACATGAAATAGCTGTCGATTTTTAAACCTTTTGTTTTATTATTTTCTATTCGTTTTGTCAGTTGTTATCTGTCTGTTTTCATCAGTTATTGGAATTTTAATATTAGTGTGACCTCGCCAATATAAAAATCATTTAAACACATTTGATGAACACTAAATATTTTAAAATTATTAATTTTTAATACTTTCCACTTTACCCCAATATTTACCTTTTTAACCAAAAAAAGTTGATTTGAAAAACCCGCCGAAAATAACACCGAGAGATAAAATAATCTTATTATTTTTATGCAAAACTTTCGACAACAATCCACTCTATATAACACTTTTATTGCACGGTTCAAACGAATATTGGTTGGTATTTTATTATAATAAAATTAAAGTATGCTCTAGTTTACCCCAATCTCCCCTACTTAAAAGTTATGCACAATGAAAATAAGTAACAAAGTCGATCAAGCTCAGCCATGAAATATACTACAGTGATATCTCTTGCAAAATAGTTTCTCTATTATGGCATCTATTTTAAATTTACAAACGTTGTTGTAATATTTTAAAGTGGATTTGAGATCTATAGTCAAATACGGACCGATTTTTAAAATTCGGTTCTTGCCGAACTTTTTACAAAAGTCCTATTTCGTTAAATCTTTGTGAAGAAGTTAAGGCACCGAGCTTATTCTAGTACTGTATACCAAATGTCATTAAAATAAATATATTCAAAATAACAAACTGAAGTTTGTTTATAAGCTTTAAATAGACAGATGGAAAAATTATTAAATCGAGTTAGAAAGTGATTAAAAGTCAAAGAAAATATACATAAATACAATATGCAGATGTAGGGTATAAATGATAAAAATAAAAACTTTAGAACTTTCTATATTTAAGGATCCAGCATAATTGTCATCACCATAAAAATAACATAAAACTTTTTATGACCCTTTCATTTCAGTGAATCTTTACACTAAATGTTCATCTAGTTCATTGTGATGTGATGCTTGTTAAATGTTGTTGGTATAGAAACCAAAAAAAAAATAAAGAAAAGAAAATAGAAATAAAAGTAATCTATATGTTTACATACAAATGTGAAAGTTTTAGATCTACATACATATATGTAATATTATTACATTTGTATTTGTGTAGCACACATTTGCTGAATTTTCAAAAATTAAACAAACTTTTTCTTTCACACAAAACTATCAACACAAATATTCAAGTTGGTCGTCATCGTAGAAGTCGTCATCATCAACATGATGATTAGTGTCGCATTAAAAGCGAATTGTATTTACCACATCAGTTAACACATTTTTAAGTTTTTGAACAGAGAGCAAGCAAACAGGAAGAGAGGGAGAGAACTGTAAATTACAAGATGAGTTTGTGTTTTTAATAGTTAGAATGACAGAATTGCCGGAACTCAAACTATATTTTATATTTTCGTACTTACTTATACTAATACATTGTAATTAACAACACATTTTTTTATGTGTGTGAGTGTGTAACAAAAATTAAATAAAGGCAAAGAACAAGTTTAGAGTGGCAGTGTAACAGTTTGGTTCATTAAATATAACAGAAAGTGTGAAAAAAAAACTAAAATAAAATAACTTTGATTAAAAAAGTAAAATTTAACAGACAGAATACGTTTAATTATAATTCAAATCTGTATGTAAATTTAAATAGAACCATTTCGAAATATATGTATATGGTTTTTTTTTGTATTACTGTTTCTTATAAAAAAAAGAGATACAAAAATCTGTCCCTTTTTATTTTTAAAGGTTCTCTACTTTCACCTTGTTCAATGTATAAATATTAAATAAATTGTATTTCTTTTCCAGAATGACGTGGTTGGCACAAATAATTTTCCATTGCCCATATATTAGCTAAATATTAACATTTTGTTTTGCTAACGAACACGATGATGATGAGACTGCTATTAAGAAACTTTTTTCTTTTATTTAATACATGCACATAATTATACGTGTCGCATATTAAATAAGAATATCAACGAAAATAAATCCCGGGAAATAGAATTTTCTTTTGTCATTTGCTGACTAAAAGAAATTACAAAAGTTTTTGTTGAAAAGAAAATGACAGCATAGTTTTAAGATTTGTTATCTTTTTTCCTTTAGAGGCGAAAAATTGAGAAGAGTATTATTAATAATGGTGTCTAATATTATGTTGAAAATTTTATTAGTAGGTAGTTTTATTTAGGAAAATTTGTTCTGCCACTGACTATAATTATAATTTTAATTTTAGAAGATACATAAGACTAGAGATAAATATTATAATTTTTTATTTTTTAATTAATTTTATTCTACTTTACGCCACTACATATGGGATAAATACAGAAGCACTGATTACACACATACCCAGTTGATCCAGGATAATAACTTTTATGATCCTTTTCTTGACCAACAATTATGTATTTCACAGACCTAGATAAGGGAAACTAAAAATTATTTGATTTCAAAATTTTAAAAGATATGGTTTTCAAAATAAAGGCTTGCATTGGAGAAAAGATCCATTATGATATGATTCGGAATTTGTCATAACTTCCTCTAACAAGGAAGGTCTAACGTTTTTGGACCTCTTTCTGAATAGTTAATATTAAATAAACATAATTTGAGGGAATTCTAAGTGACTTGAAATTGTTCATAAATAAATCTAGTTAGAGTAATAAATACTTATGATCACAGATTTTCTGAACCCATTTAGTAAAAAATTATAAGCGGTTAAATATTTTTCTAAACAACCTTTTTTGATGAAAAATATGAGTGAATACAGATTTTTCATTATTTGTGCTCTTAATCTTTTTATTAACGAATTAGATGTGATTTTTGAAAGATCACAGATCTTTATTATTTTTGCTCGAGCACAGAATGTCTTTATTTTCGCTTCTAACCTATTTCTTAACGAATTATAAGCGATTAAATATTATTCATAGAAACTTCTTTTTTGATGACAAATATGAATGAACACAAATTTTTATTATTTTTACTCGAGTACAGAATTTCTTTATTTTCGCTTTTAACCTATATATTAATGAATTATAAGCGATTAAATATTTTTCATAAAAAATTCTTTTTTGATGGAAAATATGAGAGAATACAGAGTTTTCATTATTTTCGCACTTAACCTATTTATCAACGAATTATAAGCGATTAAATATTTTTCATAGAAACTTCTTTTTTGATGAAAAATACATATGAACAAAGATTTTCATTATTTTTGCTCTAATACTCTTTATTGACGAATTATAAACGATTTAAAATTTATAAGAAAATTGATTTTTGGTGAGAGAGTGATCACAGATATTTATTACTTTCGCTCTTTATATATGAATTAGATGGCATTTTAATTTTTCGTAAAAAAATTTATTATGAATAATCAGTGATCACATATTTGCATTATTTTTCCTCTAAATCCCATTTAATAAAAGATCAATTTTAATTAAAAATTTATAAGCGATTCTAAATTGTTCTTAATAAAAAAACAATATTTGAAAAATTACGGATTTTTATTATTTTTTCTCTAAACCCTTTTATTAACTAATTAGATGTGATTTTAAATTTTTCATAAAAAGTTGGGTATTGCTGAAATAATATTAGTAATCGAAAATTTTAATTTCTTTTTCTTTAAATCCCTTTATTAACGAATTATAAGTGATTTAAAATTGTTCGTAAAAAATCAATTTTTGATGAGAAATATGGTTGATAACAGATTTTCTTTATTGGTTTTCATTTGGTAAAGAAATGGAAGCGAATAGAAAACTTTCATAAAACATTTATTCTTGGTGAGAAATATGAGTGATCACAGATTTTCATTATTTCCCCCTAAATCTCTTTATTAATAAATTAGATATGATTTTAAATTTTTCATAAAAAAATTATTATTAATGAAAACCGATTTTCATCAATTTTGCTCTAATGGGGCTTAGAGTTAACCGTTTTTGGATAAAAGTTGAGGAAAAAGAAAAGAATGCGAAATTAATCGTATTAATTTTGATTTCGAAAACTGAAGTATAAGTAAACAAAGTTTGATTACAGTCGGGGTGATTAAAACAAGACGAGAATCCGCCGCATAAGTATCTGGTATTATTTTATATAATTGGAAGAGCCGATTATATTTTGCGAAAGTAGAATATAATCGTATTTTGCACGCTCAACTTCGGTTGGGTCCCTAAATAAATTTTACACGAGTGACTTCGGTTGCTGTGTTCTCACGAGTGGCTTTGCGGCTGTTCGTTCTCACGAGTGGCCTTGCGGCTGTTGGTTCTCACGAGTGGCTTCTGGCTGTTCGTTCTCACAAGTGGCCTTGCGACTATTCGTTCTCACGAGTGGCCTTGCGGCTGTTCGTTCTCACGAGTGGCTTCTGGCTGTTCGTTCGCTTAGTAGAATATTAACCTGTGGAATTGTACGGTAGAAGTGTACTATAAGCCGAAGAATCGAACCGAACCACTTATAACCGAAGCAATCCTAATATAAGCCGAAGAATCGAACCGATCCTAACATAAGTCATAGAATCAGTATAAGCAGAAGAACATTGTTGATGAAGGAACGATTGAAGACGACTATTATATGGTATCCGAACTGAAGTTATCAAACTTATTCTCTCATAATTTTTGTATTTGAAATATTTTTGAAGTATTCAATAAAGAAAATATTATTAAATCCCCAGAAAGGGTAAAGGGTAAATCAAAACGTCTTATTACTTAAGGTTTGTGGATCGGTAAGTAGACTCTGGAGGCGACTAAGTTACCTCAACCGACGACAAAAACCACGTTATGGTTCCCGCGAAACCAAAGATACCTTGAATGCTGATGAAGTGTGTAGCGGCTCAGAAAATACGTATTCTATTCTGCTGTCTAATTATAGTCCACAAACTCTGCTTTGGTACTACCGCACAGACAACAAGCCAATTTAGGATTGCAAACTTGTTTAATTATAAAAAATTGCCGTAAAAATTGTTCTGAGATAAAAATGTATCTGAAAATTGCGTTGCATTATTTTTAAATTTTAAAATATCATTTACAATATTTATTATAATAAACTTTATACTGGTTTTAAATTATTATGAACACTTAAAATTACATATTACTAAATGAGAATAACCTAAAATATTAAAAAAAAGTTTTACGAAAGAAAAAAAATTAAATTTTGTACAAATAAACTGGTGGTTTTTTTCTAAAAAAAATATTAAAAATAGTAGATAACTTTTTCCCAGAATAATTATTATTGCATTTTATAGTACAGGTATTGTTTTTGAACATATTGAAAGAAAATTAAAATCGAAGGGGTAGAAAATTTTCAAAAATGCATTTTAAAAGTGCAATTGCATTATAAGTGCATTTTTAAATAAACAATTTACCTTTGAATTATTGTCTTTAAACCCTGAATACTAATGTACGTAAATTTTACATATATTTTTTTTTCAAATATGTATTACTGAAATGTGTAGCAACCTAACGGTATGAAATTCCTGAAGTTCTTTCATCAGGTGTTTTTAGACATATATTAAAAAGAATGTATTAAAGTTTTAGACGTTTAAAAGTTCTGAATGTAAACAGCAAAAAAAGTTAATATTTAAAATTTACATATCGTTGGTATTAAGAGTATAAATTTTATATGTAAATTTTACGTATCATTAGTATTAACAGTATAAATTTGAATATAAATTTGAAAATGTCATATAAAATTGCAGAGTAAAAGTTGAAATATTCACCGTATAATCTTAATTTGTTGTAGTAGTCAATTCTAACTTTTGAATGATATTAATGTAATAATTAAAAGGAAATTATGAGCTGCTGTGATTACCGTTATACTAAAAACTTATACTAAAAAGCAAAATGTGTTAAAAATTTTGTCATTATGCAAAAAACGAAAGGTTAGAATATGTTGTCATGTTAGATAAATATCTCAAGTTTCCGGTGAACACTACATCATAATTTATCATGACATTTCATAAATAAAATATTGAAAAAAATTTTAAGAATTTTTTAATGTTCTATTTTTTTTTTTTATTGAATTTTTTTTTTCACTTTAAAAGCCTCTAAAGACAAAAAAGTAATAAAAATACTTTTAGCTGATATAACACTTTATAGATGATAAGCCATATGTATGTAAAATTTGCGTATCATTAGTATTAACGTATAAAAAAAATTTTTATTATTCTTGAAATTTTAAAATCATTTTAGAATAGGGCATGAAGAAGAGATTAATTCAAATAACGATCTTCACATTTTGGTGGAAACAAAATTGTGACATATTCTTAGTTACAAATGGGAAAATGGACAGCCTTAGAAATAGTACTGTATTAGAAATGTTTGCATTTTATATCCTTAATATGTAAACATGATTTCAAATGGAGGATGATATTTAACTTGTTTTTAAATGTTAACTTTTGAGAATAAATAGTAAATTCCGCAATAAAAAGTGGAATTTATTCACTGATTAAAAAATATATTATTCATTTGTATTCAGTTTTATATTTTATAAATATTTGAGATTAACATTTGCTATTAAAATACAATTTACTTAACTTTTTATGAAAAATAAACCCCAATTGGAATTCAAATTTAAAATTGCAATATGTGAACTATACACAGGTCGAAAAAAGTATTAGCACAATTTATAAATTACTAGCTGACCCGAGCCGCGTTGCTGGCCCTAAGCAAACATTAGTGTTGTATTACTGAACGATTTAAATTGATATTTTAACGAAATTTACGACCTTTAAATAAAAATCTAAGGAATACCTATTATAAAGTGTTTTTTACAGAAGAATTTAAATATGATGTAGATGTGGGCTCAATCAAAAAATATACGCATGTATTTAAGGCAAATTTGAATTTATATTTATTTATTACTTCATCTTAAGGTTAGCGGATAGACAATGTCTTTTTTTTGAACGGAATGATGAGAGCTGTAGTCGAAATTGCAGTTTATTGTTTAATGATTATTAAGGCAAAGAAATTATGACAAAAAAGAGTTTTTTTTTTATCGCGGATTTTTCGCGAATTTTTTTTCGTATTATCATTTTCTGGCCGGTGACCGGTCCGAATTGGTGAGAATCATCAAAATCGGTCTAGTCGTTCTTGAGTTATAACAATAGTAACTAACATCACTTTCTTTTATATATATAGATTATAAAATCCGCCATTATATTCAAACTTTTTTAGTTATAAATGTAAGTGCTAGGCATATGATACATCCATGTGTAATTTTATTAATGTCCATTAAACTTCTGTGCTATAGCAAAGCATATGCAAGAAAATTGCAAAATTTAAATTATTTGCCAATATTTTAAGGAAAAACTATTGGCATAGGAAAGTAAAAATGCATTAAAGTTTTGATATTAGTTGGGTCTATGGGTCAGAACTGAAGTCATGTACTACAGCTACTATATATTCTTCGATTTGGAGCCTTTTTATCTTAATTGTATTAAATTTGTCCCCAAAGTATCACGAAAGGTATCAAAAATTTAACCTTTCAATATAAACGAAAATAAATCCCGGGAAATAGAATTTTCTAAAGAAATTACAAAAGTTTTTATTGAAAAGAAAATGACAGCATAAGGTTTTAAGGTTTATTGTTTTTTTTTTTTTTTTTTTTTTACAGGCGCAAACTTGAGAAAAGTGTTTTATATTATATTGAAAATCTTGTTAGTAGGTAGTTTTATTTAAGAAAATTTGTTCTGCAACTGACTGTAATTATAATTTTAGAAGATATATAAGACTAACGATAAATATTAAAATATTTTATTTTTTTGAACAATTTTATTCTACTTTATGCTACTATATATGGGACCAATATATGAAGACCAATACAGAATAATTAATGTAAAGGACTTCACGTAAAACAGAGTTCTCAATAAAACCCAATATAAGCGAACAATATCCTTTTAATGATATATTGAAGAATTATCAAAAAATACCTTTTTAGTGAAAGTTCAGATGCTAAAAAACATTTGATAATAGCAAAATCCTAATATCTGAACGAAACACTCCGAAAATAGCTAAATATAGATCAGGAGTTCTTAGTAAATAAATTCCCATATGAAAAACTATATAGCCCATAAGAATCAAAGTTCATAAAATACTATAACTATTTTTTAAAGCGATTTGCACATTTATTGGAATAAAGAAAAATGCTACTTTTTAGTATCCCAACTTTCTTTAAAAAGGTTTTGGTTTGTTAATTCTTTATGACATCATTGAAATGATGTTGTTCGTTATATTGTGTGTTATTGGAAAATCTGTTTTTCGCGAAATCCTTTACATTTTTGAAATTTTAAAATGCTTGTAAGGGTGTAGTGACTTCTTTTATCAACTGCATTCATTTCTGACCGATTTTGATATTAGAGGTCCCTTAAAATAATTTTTTATTTATTATTATGAAATTACAAATTCTTACAGGCTAGCATACATATTATTATTAAAGCTATTTACAATAAAATGTTTTTCATAATCATTCAATAATAAAGTATTATTATTTAACTAAGTTAAAAATATTCCTCTTAACGCAGATAGGATTTACTGAGAAGTCTATATATGGATAAGAACTGTTGAATTGATTGCATATACATCTCATGGGATCAAAGTTTGCGTAATTGGTCCGAAAATATTTTATTTTTAAAGGAGTAAAATTTCTAGTCGGACGATTTGGGATTACGAATTCGATCTTACGAAGTAGAAACTCGAAGTTAATTGAACCGTTCACTAAATTAATTACAAATGAAATATTCATATATTTTCTGCTACTTTCCAGAGTAGGGAGATCAATAAGCTGTAATCGACTTTCATATGATGGTAAATTAATACTAGAATTCCATGGAAGATTACGAAGGTAAAATAAGATAAATTGTTTCTGAACCGATTCAATTTTCTTTATATGAACTTTATATTAATGATTCCAGGCCACGGAAGCATATTCAAGGATTGACCTTACGAAAGATGTGAATAATTGCTGGGAAACGTAAGGTTCATTAAACTCTCTTCCCCAGCGCTTGAGGAAACATAGACCAATTTGCAAAATGTGGGAATTGAAGGATAGTTTAGAATCAAGCAGCACACCCAGATCAAGATATTCATCGACTAGATCCAGTTGATATTCATTTATTGTGTATCTACAGAGTACTGAACTTCTTCTGTAGAACAGAAGAAGTTCAGATCCATTAGATTCATCATACACCAATTATAAAGATTGTCAAGATCTGATTGGAGTAATGAACATTTATAGCTGGTAAATCATTTATAAATATTAGGAATAATAAGGGACCGAGATGACTACCTTGCGGAACACCAGATAAAACGGGAATTGTGTTCGATATATATTCTCTAAATAATACATATTGGTATCTATTTTTAAGATATGTAGAAATTCATTTGAGGACAACAGTTTGAAAAATAGGAGATCGTGATTTACTTTATCGAAAGTTTTACTGAAATCTGTGTATATTTCGTCTGTCTACAAACCGGAATCAAATGCAGTTATAACTGAGGTTGTGAACTCCAAAAGGTTGGCTGTAGTGGAACATCGTTTTTTAAATCCATGCTGAAATGCAGAAAGATAACAAACAACTTGATGAGAAAGGATTTTAGTAACTATCTTTTCGAAGAGTTTTGGAATAACACTTAATTTAGCAATACCTCTATAATTGGAAATGTTGGATCTGCTTCCGGATTTAAACAAAGGTATAATATTTATATTGAAAGGTTAAATTTTTGACATCTTTTGTGATATTTTTAGGATAAATTTAATATAGTTAAGATACAAAGGCTTTAAATCGAAAAAAGTTTTTGCACCTGTAGTATGTGACTATAATTTGGATCCATAGACCGAACTGATCTCAAAATTTAAATGCATTTTTATTTTCCTGTGCTAATATTTTTTCCTTAAAATATTAGGAAATAATTTAAATTATTTTCTTGCATATGCTTTGCTTTAGCACAGAAGTTTAATGGACATTAATAAACTTATACTTGGATGTATCAAATACCTAACACTCATATTACTAAAGAAGTTTGAGTATAGTGACCGATTTTATAATAATTTACTTACTGTGCCAATACCTTTTTTCGGCCTGTGGATGTATTTGATGTCAAACATAATCCTTTTATAAACTTTTGATTTGACATTTACTAGGATATTCAAATTAATCGGTTTTTTTCTTGCTCGAAGAAAATTAATATTTCGAAGACATTTCAGTTTGTTAGAATTTCTCAATCATGTATTTAAAGTTATTCGCATAATTGAAACAAAATAATATTATTGTTAAAAAAAATTTTAAATAATTTTAACATTTTCCAGGAGAGCTAAAAAAACTCCTTAAAGTAATCCAATATTTTTGACAAATTAATTTTTTTGTGAGCTTAATCTTCAAAGCTAAAAATCGAAGAATGATGACGATTAGTGTTAACGTTCTGTTTTCGTAAGCTTCCTTTCATGACTAAATCCTTTTGAAATTCGTTTAATTGTCGAAATCTTAAAAAACTTTCTAATAAAATTAGCTGAATGAATGGAATTATTCGTTTTATTCGAATAGTCGGCATAAAAATATTCGAATTATTCGTTACTCCAAAATATCATTTTTAAATTCTTTGAAAAAATATTCGAATGAATATCCTAGTATTTATTAATTTCATAGCAATACTGGTGGGTCGTGCTCGAGTTTTAAGATCTCAAGGGGCTCGTGAAGCTGTTGCTTATGAGCAGAAAATTAGATGTTTATACATTTATTTGATTGATTATTATTTATTAGATTAAATAGAAGTAATATTACTTTTTGTACTTAACCCATAGTTTGTACATAAAATTTCAATTCCTAAGATGATTTAAAAATATCCTAATAATAAATCTGTTTTCTCCATGTTTATAATATAAACTGATACTTAATTTATATGTGTTTGTATTTTAGTATAATTTAGAACATTAATGTTAATTACTGGAAATACATAAGTTATATACACACATATGTTTACTATACATTTAAATCAGAAAAGTATCTTAAGCATATTGTTTGTATATTTGTTATTTGTTTATCCTTTCTGTTATCATTAAATTGGCTTTAATAACAATAACGTGTTTAATTACTTTTCCCACTATCGGCTTCGTTATATGCTTTTGATTAAATGATTATATTCATAGGAAAATGTCACAAACATTCCTAAGAGACATCATTATAAATATATAATATGTACGTAAGTATTATCAATGCGTACATTAAGTACTATGAATAGTTAAATAAGGATATTAATTAAAATTTTAATTCTAAAAGATGTTAATGATAATAACGCAAACAGCATTTGCCTATGTGCTATTTAGAGCTACTTAAACAATTTGTGTTTTTGTGTTTGTATTGTCATAATAAGTTTAAATTTCAATCTAATTTTGAAAATTACAGAACTACGATTAGATATTTGGTGCAGTTGATTAGTGGCAACTAATTACACATTAGAATATTTCTATTACAATAAAAAGTACGCCCATATATATATGAATGTTGTAATATATAGTTTGACAAATGGGGGTGTCTGTGGTGTTAGTTTTAAGGTTTGTCTTTTTGTTACATTCATACTTACAAAGTTTCTAATTAAATCATTATTTTACGTTAAATGGTCACAAAGCAACTGTGCTTTTTTTTTATAACTTTATAAAAAAATTTATAGTTTTTCTTTTAAATATACTGTGAAAAAAATGTATGATTACACTCCCTTTTGTGTAAGTGAAATATTCAATTTACTTACATTTAAAAATGTTACAGGCGTTGTATTTATTTGGCTGGTATGGAAGTTCTATATACATTGCATAATATAGATTGTTAGAGTAATATATGTTTATCAAAAGGTGTGAAACATAATTGTGAAATAAATAGTCTGAATAACATAAATAAATTGAAATATTTTATGACCTATAAAAACCTATTAAAAACCTTTAAATGTAAATAAAGTTTTTTCACTTCTTCTAAATAAATTAATATTAATGTCGTTCATGAACATTGCTGCCAGTTTAGCCTTTTTAAGACTAAATCTAGCCTTTTGATTTTGCCTCAAGATTTTCATTTTAGCTTCTGGCTTTTTCTAGCTTTTTTGATTTTTAAAATTGAAATTTTAAAAAATTAATAATAAAAGTTGCACTTGATATATAATGAACTTATTATTCCAATAAAGGAATAAAGAATTAAATGTGCACAGAAAAAATTGAAAATAGATTTCAATTACAAAATTGCTTACATCAATTAAAGAATTGTTTGACTTTGCTCCAAATATCAAAACTATAACATCAATGAAGTGAAATAATTTAGTTTTTGTATAAATTTTAATTAATTTTATTAACTGATTGAATTATACTCATGATTTTGGTTAAAATTCATCAAACTGATAATTAATTAAAAATAAAATGTATAAGTTAGATTGAAAATATTTATTGTAAGCTTATGTAAATACATGAAATATATTAAGTCCATGTAAATTGAATTTTCAGGCAGAAGCAGTTATCTCATCAGAACATTTGAACAAAAAGGCTGGGTAGGATGGCAACCGGATCCCTATAGATTGATGTAAATATTCTGCGTCAGTGACGGGCACATATGCAATACATCAAAATTCTTAACAAATTTACAAGACATTAAAAAATCAAACGAACTTACCGAATTGATTACAAAAATTCTCTTTTTGAATTTACATATTCAGTTTGTGTTACATAGACTTTGCTTAAAAAGATCATAATATATGTATATATATATATATATATTATATTATATTATGATCTTTTTAAGCAAATATATATATATATATATATATATATATATATACATATCTGTATATGTGTTTATTTATTTATTTTTTTATATTTTTTTAATATTTTTCTTGTTGGTTTGAATTTTTTGAAAGTCTGTCATTTTTTGTATAACAGAAACTATAACCAATTAAAAAATTAATTTAATAAATTACTATTATAATTAATATTTAAAATAAAACGAAACATCAGATTAATTGAGAAATTTGTCCGAAAATTTTTTCTGTGCGTACAACCGTTTGAAAATTGTGCGCCCCGAAGTATTAAACATTTTCTTATTAAAAATGATTTTTTTTTATTTTGATCACAATTAGTTGATTAGTTATAAATATCATTGTAACTAAAAAAGATACAATGAAACCGAAAACAGATTTAAAAAATTCAGCATATTTTACATTAAGATCAATGCTAAAATTTAAATCGTTCAAACATTAATTTTTATGCTTTTTACTTAATTTTGATCACTCATATCAAAAATAAGCGCACAGTGGCTCAGAATCGTTTTTCATCGGCCATAACTCTGTAACTTTTGCACCGATAGAGATATTGTGCAAACATTTTTTGATGGAGAGATTTTCTGGAATTTTTCCCCAGTTTTAATTTCATTAAATTCGGTTCAGCATATATTAAGAAATTTAAGGCTAAAGTTGAACTTATAATTTTTCTTTAGCATTTAGTAGGAAACTGTGAATTTTTTGTTTTCTGAATAAGCTTTACTTATAAAAAATACCCAGGATAATTTTGTGAACAGGTTCCCAGTATATCAATTCCAGAACAGGCTCTACTAGAAGTGGTCCTTAAAGAACAGGTGCCACTAGAATCGGTTGTTTTTGGACAAAAAATAGCGACTTTTTAATGTTTTTTTGTTTTTTATTTAAACAGCATTAAGGACAAAAAAATTTAATATTTATAATAACTAATAGTTTTTTAATGTCTATTTTAGTTTTTTCTTAAACAACATAATAATAATTATAATTATTTTATTTTATTTAGGTCTATACTCGTATTATTTCTGTCCTTTAGCAGCCCTTTTGCTTCTTCATCTAAGTCCCGGTGTTCTACTTTCCATTGACTTCGTATGGTAGAGATGAGCAGATCTGACGTTGCCAGTAATATATTAAATAGAAATTCATTTGTAGAATTTCGTGATCTTTTTTAGTATTGTGCTCTAACAAAATCAGTTATTTTATTTTGCAAGTCTAATTGTATTTCGGTGTTGCATAAATATAAGTTCACTTTTCTTTGAACATAACTTACAACATCTTCCTGCTTTTTGTTTTTATAATACTCTTCGTATAATTCTTTATAGCTGAAGTCCTTCATATTTTATAAAGGTTTTAAAATGTGATTATTAATGCTTAGATATATTATAGCAGCTGAGTTTATATTTGAATGCCAATTGGCTTTTATTCTTTTCTTATAATGCGTTGTACTATGCTCCAGATAGCATAAATAAGTACAATAAAAAAATGCTAAAAACAACTAAAATGGACGTGGAAAAATAGGTGAAATAAGATAAAAAATTGAGTATTAAAATAATTATAAATATACCAAAGATACCTATCACAACTTATAGGGCTTGAGTCATATGAACAGTTAAAATAAAAATAGAAAAAATTTTGGGAGTAATTTCATTCAAATGGAAAAATTGTTCTACTGACGGGTCCAGACAGATACAAGAGTATATATAGGGTTAAAGAAAACACTTTCGTCTTTCTTCTGGTAGTAAAATTTGTTTAAATCTTTTAGATCCTCAAAAGTTCTATTCAAATTTGACTAAAGTATAGTACCTGAGAAAACATTTAATAACACAGCAGGTATAAATGGCACAGTGACACATCATTCCATTTCTTAAAGACTATTATCCTAACAATATAACAAAGGCAAAATGAATATAACAATATATAAATAAATAAATATATATAGCGTGATCCATTTCGGGGTTCCCCACTTTTTTAAAGAAAAAAATACAGAAAATTCAAATTTAATGGGGAATTTTATTATCATTTGAAAGAACATTCTTTGGCATTTATTTTTTGAAGATTATGTCTATAAAATGTTGGCCGTTGCTACGTCGCAGATGGTCAATCCGTTGAGTTCAATTTTCGATGACTCGTTCGAGCATTTCGACTGGTAACTGGCGAATGACACGAGTGATGTTTTCCTCCAAGGCCTGAATCGAAGCGGGTTTGTCCGCATAAACTTTAGACTTTACACATCCCCACAGGAAAAAGTCTAACCGTGTGATATCACATGATCTTGGTGGCCAATCGACCGGCCCAAAACGTGAAATTATGTGCTCACCGAAGTGTTCTCTCAATAAATCCATTGATTGATTGATGCGATGTGTGGGAAGTGGCTGAAACCAAATATCGCCGAGATCACGAGCTTCAACTTCAGGCATCAAATAGTCGGTTATCATGGCACGATAACGGTCGCCATTGACGGTTACCTTCGCACCGGCACCATTTTTAAAGAAATATGGACCGATGATTCCACCGGCCCACAAAGCACACCAAGCCGTTGTTTTTTTCTGGATGAAGTGGCAGTTCTTGAATCTCTTCAGGTTGCTCTTCGTCGGAAATGCCGCAATTTTGTTTGTTTACATACACATTGAGCCAGAAATGGGCCACATCGCTGAACAAAATTTGCCTCGAAAACGTCGGATCTTCTTGGAACTTTTCAAGAGCCCACAGAGCGATGCGATGTCGCTTGGGAAGGTCGAGCGGCTTCAGTTGTTGCACAAGCTGTATTTTGTACGCTTTGAATTTAAGATCTCGACGTAAAATGCGCCAAGTCGTTCCTTACATCAGTCCGAGTTGCTGCGAACGGCGCCGAATCGACTCTCCACGGTCTTTGTGTACACTCTCAGCGTGGTCTATTCGGTCGAATATTATCCAATAATGAATGCTGGGTCTCAAAATGGGTGATGGTGTTGCGAATAGTACGCTCAGTAGACCGATTATGTTGACCATAAGTTGAGCGAAGTGCACGAAACACATTCCTCACAGAAAAAAAGCATTAATAATCAGTTTTCGTAATAAAGTTGAACGATTTGTAAACGTTGTTCAGGCGTAAGTCTCTCCATTATAAAATGCCAAACAATACCAAACAAAAATAACATGACAGCGTGACACGACTCACACGTGATCTGTCAAAAAAAAAAGGCTATTGAAAAAAGTATCTCTATTTAAATAACCAATTATATATATATATATATATATATATATATATATATTCATTATATTCATTATTATATTCATAAGTAGAATGATGCGCCGCACGGTGGCTCAGAAGCTAATTTCATGGCCAAAAGTCAAATAATAATATAAAAAAGCTAAAAATCAGCGAAAATTTTAGATACGCTTCTTCAAAAAGGATGATGAAACATTGGTTAATTTTTCATGCGAAATATTACCCAAATTTGAATGGAAGTTTTTTTGCGCTTTTGGCAATTTTGCTGGTAGCCCTGTGCTTTATTTATAAATTCATTATAATATCTTTAAAATACTAAAAATTAATAAGAACACAGAACAAAATAAAAATGGATTTCAATTACGAAATTGCTTATATTAATTAAATTTTTGTTTGATTTTACTCCAATCATCAAAATTATAATATTAATTAAATATTATATTAATTAAATAAAATAACTGATTTTTCTTTAATTTTAATTATTTTTTTATTACATCAATTATATTTATGATTGAAGTGTTGCTCAAATCCAAATAATGTAATTATTGTTTCGATATAATAATTAATTCAATCTGTACTACTACATAGAAATCGTTCCCTAAATGAAAACACATATGATAAATTATTTATTTGAATATTGTAATTATTTAAAGAATACACAAAATTATTTCACATGTAATATATGTAAGTAAAATGTACATACTCCTTGTAATACACATAATGTATTATTTACTATATACTATATAGTATACGATATATAAATTCATTATATACTATATAGTATATAATGAATAAATATAATGTGGGTGGTGTGTGCATTTTATGTACTGTCTCAGTGGGCGTGTGCTTTCAACATAGTAGATACAAACTTCTGATTTTTCTCGGAAAAATTCATACTTATCTCAAATTGGTCATCCTGGAAGGACGCATCATAAAAAAGAGTTTGAATAACATTGATCATACAATCTAGAGGACGAAACAGCAATTTGGATATTAAACGAAATATGATAGATTGTTTAAACAAATAATCAAAATAAAAATATTTGTTAACCTTTTGTGCAGTACGCAGCTTTAACACTATCCTGGATATTTGTTTAGTCATTAATTTTCTTTATAAATCTCGGAATTATCTATAATAACATCGGAAATATAAATTTATCTCATCAAACGTAAAGAATCTTACTTACTTAAGTTATGAAGAATTCTGAATACAGAATTTATCACAATCGGCTTTTCTAGTGTAATGAAGTTCAAAAAGACAGAAATTGTTCGTATTTTACGTAGAAATAAAATATTTTTTTCATTTATTTTTTTTACGATTTTTGAATTGTTGTCAAATTATTAAAAAAGTTAATTAAATTAGTTAATATAATAATTATATATAAAAATAAAAATGATTAAAATGTTAATTGAAAAATTTTAGGGAAAATTTTTTTCTGTGAACGAGCAAAAATGAGTTAAGAAAAAAAAAACTTTTTTCGGGCTTTTTTTTGGCCATGAACATTTCATCATGAATTTAAAATCCAAAATATCCACTAAAAGTGTAAAGGTTGCACAAAATTCGGATATAATTTTTAATTCAATTTAAAATCCAAAATATCCACTAAAATTGTAAAGGGTGCACACAATTCGGATATAATTTTTAATTCAATTAATTTCTATTTTTTTTTTACCGGAATTACACTTATGAAGGTTAATTGTCGAGTGGAGGGTTATTTTTAGTATCACTACATACAAACAAACAGACAAAGTTAAATTAATATTTAGTATAATGTGTGTGCACGCACGTGTTTTTATGAGTTTTTGTGTAAAAGTACTTAAAATTATTTCGAGAAGGACATATTCGTGAGAAAAAATATTGTTGTTATTGTGTAAGTTACTTTTGTTTTCCAAGCAAGGTTAAATTTTTGTGTAAAATGATTATAATCTGTTGACATGGCATCCATTCATACGAATACCAAAAATATGACGAGTTTTACAGGAACATATGTGTAAAAACAACTTTAATCTTTAGAAATTTAATTTAAAAAGAAAATTTAAGAAACACAAACGCAGAGAAAAGCAAGTAGTAGACGGTCAAGCCCGACCATATAATACATCACACCATTGTGCATGTCAATCGGGCCAATTGTAGACCGATGCTTGTGTAAAATAAAACACACGAATATAAAATATTACGTTAATATTAATGTTTATATGAATTTATGCACCTTGTGTTGATTCCCAAAAGTGGGGTGGTTATATAGGAGCTATGGTAGATTATGGACCGATTATATAAGACTTATTTGTGTTGAATACTAAATTGATACTAACACTTGTGTAGAATTTATGCACGCTAAAATGTTTTAAGGAAGCTATGGCCAATTATGGACCGATCTTCATGCAATTTGGCATAAAAATTGATACCTATACTTCTTTGCACCGAATTTCATTAAAATATTGCTATATTTAGGGCAATATTTATATGGGCCTAGGTAGAATAATGTATCTATATAAATAGGCTTCGTCATCAAGAAATCTTTAAAATTACGACCAGTTCTTTATTTACAAGGTTTACATGGAGAGATAGCTAGCCGAACAAATGGACCAACATTGTCTCAGAAAGTGATTCTGTTTCAAAGAACTTTTCTGCAACCAATTAAGTATTATTGAAATTAACCATAATTTGTTTCCGACCGCACAGTGGGGCCAATCGAAGAACTTTTGGTAATAAATCTGTATTTCCTAAACTACTGTTCGGATTGAATTGAAATGTATGGGAGAGTTGTAGAGGAGGACCCAAGCTTTCAGAAAAAATATCTTGCACTCACAATGTAATAATATGAGATAAGCTATACAAAGTGCTTGGCGAGATAAACAAAAAAAAAAAAAAAAAGCTTACCCACTTAGAATTGAATTTTGAACTGTTAATTTTTTACCTCAACATTATTTTGTTTATCTGGAATAAGTTCCGAGTTATATGAGCGAATAATTTTTTAAAAATATTGTGAAACTTCTAATATATTCCGAAATAATATGCTGAAAAGATTTTTTGATTATCTCAATTCGTCTAGCCGTGAAAAATGTTCAAAGTCAGCACTCTGAAATTAATGTGAACGAAATTAAATTAAAATTACTAATTTTTACAAAAATATAGACAATTCTTAAATTTTTTCTCAACGTTTTGTTAATATATTTGTGTTTACATATTTCAAAAAGCAAGCCTTTGTAAATGGTTAATCAGGAAAGTTTAAATTGATTTAAAATTACAGCATTGGTTGAAATAGGTGAATTTTGAAAAAACAATTCATGTTTATCGATCTATAAAAAAATGTCACGAGAGCTTTTTAAAATTTATTGAAAAAAAAAAACATTCACATCAATTTTGCACTAAACTGCTTTCCGCCCGGTCGAAACGCATGAAGAAGTGAAGATTTTATTTTTTTTTTAAGTGCTTAAAAATTAAATTGGTATTATATTTTTATTATTATTTCTTATGTATTGTGTAAAATATAAATCCTCCAAAAATCATTTAAGTTGCTTTAACAAAAAATTTTTGGCAATTTTTAAAATTAAAAAAAGATTTTTTATGAGAAATAGAGTGATTATAGATTTTGATTATATTTGTTCTAAACATCTTTATTATCAAATAAAAAGGATTTAATGTTTTTCGTAAAAAATAGATTTATTATGAAATTTATGAGGGAAAGCGGGACTAAATTTTCAACTTTCCGGGATTCCCGACATTGAAAAGTTGAAAATTTGAGACATATATAGGATGCATTAACGTACGTAAAAAAGGAGAAAATAAAATCTGACCTATTGATTAGTCAACTAGATCTAAATTAATAAAATTTCAAGTTTTCATAAAAAAAGTTAAATTTATAAAAATTAATTTAAAGATTTTGTATAGATCTTTTTATACATATCCGTATATTAATACGGATGTTTATAGTTCCAAAAAGGTTTACAAAATAAAATAATATTATAGACTTTGTTTTATAAACCCGATTTATTGCAATTCAGCGTTTTTATTATTTTCAATTTAAATTCGGTATACAATGATAAATTAAATAAAAAGTTAAACAAAATTTATGGGCTGATTTTGTAAAACAAATATTCGTTTTGAAAATTTACATAAAAAACAAATTAATATTTAATTAATATTATAGATCTGATTAGACCTTCTTATAGATAACAGATAAAAAATAAATTTTCAATACATTCCCAGTTAGGAATCAATTATGTAAATATTTTTTCATACACACTTTTTATATATTTCTGCAAGACAAATTTAGCATATTGTCAACACTATTGACAATTCTTTGACAGTATCATTTCAACCAGTTACATTTTTTCCACTTGGTTGTAACTAGTGCTGACATACTCTATCTCTATAGAGTGCTTAGTAAATTAATTTAAAATAAATCTATCATTAGACAGCGCTGTCAAAATCATTACTATAAAGAAGTTACACTGAGTCATCTAATTTCTTAACACATAATTATGAAATTTTCGTTATGATTCAGTTTCCAATTGGGGTTTTAAGTTCAATTTTATTTTAAAAATTATTAAAATTAATTAAATTCTAAATTTAAGTTCTTTTAAAATTCCTAGAATTCCCGGACGAAATTCCCAGGAATCCCGAGACGGGAAATCCCGGTATGCAAACTCTCATTATGTGTGATCACAGATTCTCATGGCTATCGCTTTAAACCTCTTCACTAATAAATTAATAGCGATTTTAAAGAAAGTATTTCATAAAAACAATCGATTTCTTATGATAAATATGAGTGATCACAACCCAGTAGAAACTTGTTCTAAAATCGTTAGTTCTTCAGCTGGTGTAATCAGAACCACTTCTAATTACATATACTTAGAACTAATGATGCACTCATGGAGTTGAATCTTATTGTGATTGTAAATTGGTTATAGGGAATGTTTAGTGCTAAAGAACTAATTCTGTTTCACTTATACATAACTTTTCTGTACAAATTACCGGTTCCACAATCATTTACCGAAACTATTTGAAAAACATATAACAGAAAATCTAAAAATTCAAAAACAAATTTAACAAAATTAAATTAAAATAATTTAAAAAATGGCCTTTAGCAAGTGGTTCATTAGAATGAAGAAAAAATTAAACAAGAATCATTGATGAAAGCCAGTATTAGGCTTTGGAACCAGAAGTAGCTCTGAATGTGAAAATTCAAACATAAATCATTGGTCGCAACGTCAAAGTAGAACAAGTATAGGCTATTTTCATGCGTTCTAGAACTACTTATAGAACTAGTACATTTTTTGCTGGGATATTTCCTTTATTTTCGCTCCAAATACCTTAATTAACGAATTATAAGCCGTTTAGAATTTTTTCTGTAAAAAAAACAGATTTTCAATAAGAAATATAACCAAAAACAAATTTTTTTATTATTTTCGCTCAAAACTACTTAATTAACAAAATATAAGCGATTTAAGATTTCTCTTAAAAAATGTATGCGAGAAAACTGATTTTCACAATTTTCGCTCTAATTCCCTAAATTAAAAAAAAAAAAATTATGAACTAAAAAGCTGACTTTTGAAGAGAAATATATGTTGTAATAACCAAAAATCACTACAATCACTTCTACCAACAGGCTGTGCTTTCTGCAGATCCTGCCTTGCTCGTGGAAAATACGGTTATTTCTTGAACCTATTATATTTAAAACAGGTAGTTACTACAAATAAAATCGACAAAAAAAAAAATAGTTACACAGAATGAAATATTAGAGGAGCTTCTTTGAAGAGTTATAGGTGTAAAATCCTCGTCAATGTTCTCTGTCCGTCCGACCAAGCTATCATTAACCTAAATTTCTCAGATAGACCACTTACGTTTTATCTATTCTGTAAATCAATTTTCATGAATTAAAAAAATTCAACAAACTACAATTTATTAACGAATTACAATATATGGGTAATTATAAAAAATTTTTGATTTTAGGTCTTAAAAAAAAAACATATTTTTTGATGGCACAATAAAAATCTTTTTGTATAAATATAACGTGACCCGAATGCATGCAGAATAGCCTTAAACATTTCGTGCAGGAGGCGCGAAAGTTTAAATTGAACGTCAGTGTTGCCAGGAGGTGAGAAACAAGTAAGAAAGATATAATCGGTCAAGCCCGACCATATGATACCCCACACTATTGTGCAGGGGTCTTATATTTCGTGGAGGGGTCTTATATTAGACATGTTATACGAAACAATTGTGTATCGATACTTTTACTAAGTGTAAAATGAAAACATTTATATGAATTTATGCACTTTAGGGTGATTCCCGAAAGTGGGCTCATATGGGAGCTATGATAAATTATGGAGCGATTCTCATAAAATTTTTCATTATATTTTTACTTATATAAAACTTATTTCTGTCGAATATAAACCTGATACTAACATTTGTATCTGGTTTATGCATGATTTTCGGAAGTGGGTTTTATATGGGAGCTATGGTTAATTATGGACAAAACTTCCTTACACTACATTTCATAAAAATATTGCTATATTTAATGCATTTATGATCGTTAAACCCCTATTCCGGGAGGACATTTGTATGGGAGCTAGGTGAAATAATGGACAAATCATCACCAATTTCAATAGGATTCGTTCTTGTGTCATGAAAGTCCTATGTACCAAATTTCATTGAATTATCTTCAAAATTGCGACCCGTACTTTGTGCACAAGGACTGGTTTGGACAGCCAGTCAGCCAACCAGCCAGACGGACGGATGGATATCATTAGATCGACTTAAAAAGTGCTTCTGAGTCGATTCGTATACTTTAAGGTGGGTGTTGGATGATTTTTTCTGTGCGTTACAAACATCAGTACAAACGCATAATACCCCAACCACCTATGGTAGTGTGGGGTGTAAAAAGGACAGAAAAAACTAAATGCCCAAAAAATAAGGCCAGAAAAATTAAACATTTTTCTTCAGTTTAAAAACTTATTTCTTTTCGTTCCCATTGGTTTTTGATAGATATTTTGAAAGATATTGTAATAAATTCATAAATAAAATATAGAACGGAGCAAATCGTTTAAAAAATTCCCATACAGATTGGGTTATATTAAGTTTTAAAATTTTCTTCATATGAAAAATAACTTTTTGATTAAGCATTTACATATTTTTTGGGTTTTTTCTCTTTTATATGATTTTTGTCTAAATTAGAATAATGAATGATTTTCATGGTTAATGAAATATGTATATACAAATAAAATATAATAATATAACTAGTAAGTCCACCAAATTAGTTTAGTTAGTTTTGGTTTGAATAATGAAGGGAGGCAAGAGAAATTTTTTGTTACATATTACTAATCTTGATTTATGTGCGAATAAATGCATAGAATTGCTTAAATGGATGATTCTGTAAAAATAAAATTGGTCATAGGAAATAAAACTTTATTTCCTTCGTTTTTAAAATACTATCATTTTAGCCCTTTTAAGGCAATTTGAAAATCAAAAAACGCTATAAAAAAGCTAGAAGCTAAAACGAAAAATTTGAGGCTAATTAAAAAAAGGATAGATTCAGCCTTAAAAAAGCGAAACTGGCAACACTACAAAAATTACGCGCAATATCAAAACCTACTGAATTTTAAGTTATTCAAATAAAATTTATGATATTTCCAATGTTTGAAGGTATTAGTGTAGTATATTTTAGGTAAAATTTTAAAAGTTTTGCTTAAACAAAAGTCGTGATTTTTAAAAATTTTGCGAAAAATGTGCATCGAATCGAAGTTACTTCTCCCTATATTATGCGAAAATATAATTTATTAAAGTTTTTACAAAGAAATGCTATTTAGTATTGTGATCCTTTTTTAACCCAAGTAATTTTTTTTTGTTCCAAAAAATCTTTCGAAATTTTTTGATGCGCCTCTACATTTCGGTTAAGCATTAAAAACATCGCCTATGTCTACCGATTATGGGCCATAACGTGTTGTCCTTGCGATGTGCCTTAGCAAAATGTGTTTTGACAAAAGTGACTCGTTTTGAACTATTATAGACATTTGACTTAAATTTGGGGTCCCGATCAATTATATATATCGCTCTTCTTTTATCTGTATATCCAATATTTGTACAAGTTGCATTTTTTCCGTAATTTTCAAAAAGTTCCTACAATTTTTTTAATTAAATTAATTTTTAATGCTCCTCCGATCTAGTTCTGTAAAATAACAAAAAACCAAGTTCACGCAATGATCCATACTATTCTATATGAAACTGTAGATGTGGCTCACAAAAAACTGACTTTTTTTTAAATTTTCGCTCTTGATTTCCATGCTTTGAGACTATATACTACATTGACTATTTAGGACATATCAACGAAATATAGAGCAAAATATGCACAATTACAGCAACTATCAATACCTATTCCAAAATTTATGTTCAGTTGAGGGGCGCATAGACACCACCCAAAAAGAAAATGAAAAATTTTGTCATCAAAATTTTATACGTAACTGTTGAAAGTCTCCACAACAACAAAGAAGGTATAGAAATTATCTACAAAGTCCTATTAGTTTATACAAGATTGAATGAGATCGAGAAGTATAAATGTGCAAACAAAAAGTGTAGAAGAATGGGAAAAAGTAATTTTTGGCGATTTTTTAATTTTTTTCAATTTTGAACAACAATCGTGATTATAAAGTGAAACCTATGGTGCAAAAATTTTGCACTCTATTAGTTTCAAGTCTTGCAAGTTCAGATTTGTAATCCTTTTGTTGAAAGTAGTTTCCCCACAAGACATATTTTTATATATAGTTTAGCCTTTTGAAGCTAAATCTAGCCTTTTTATTTTTTGCCTTTAACCTCAACATTTTCGTTTCAAATTCAAATTCTTAAAATTATCTTAAAAAGGCTAAAATATTAGTATTTAAAAAAAGAAGAAAACAATATCTTATTTGCTTTTACTATTTTATTTAAATTTAAGAATTTTTGTGTATTATTTCGCACAAAAAAAATAAATATTATTTATATTTAACTAAAATTTTCGCCTGCGTCACTTCAATCAAATATAACTTAACTAAGTAAGTCCATAAAGACATACTTAATCAATTATTATTGTTAATTATTTTTTAATAAGCTTCATTAACCGCAGGAAATATTTAGGAGTATAATTAAAAAAATATATATACACTGCCTCACATTTTTTTAAACTTTAATTAAGTATATCTCCTAAACTAAAGTTCAGAAAAAAATATGTTTTTGCGCAACCAAATTTCAAAGTGTTGGCTTTAGTTTCCTGAAGAAATAAAAAATGTTCATATTTTGTTATACTAAAATTATGCATTTATTTAAAGACATATATTTCTGTGGTACTATTTCGTGTGTCACTTGAATAAGAAATATTTTAAAACTAAGCAAACTGTAATTTATTTTTAAATTTTAGGTTATAAAAATTAAAGTTATTATCTTATAGCATTCAATTAGTAATGAGTATTGCCACCATTTTTAGAAATAGCCTCAAAAATGCGATTTGGCATCGACTTGTATAATGACTCTAAGTAATTTAGCGAAATTGAACTCCATGCTTCCGTTATTGCATTCTTTAAGGATTCTATTGTCTCAAATTGTTTTCCTCCTTCATAAACTTTTCTTGCAAGCCAACCCCAGACATTTTCTATTGGATTCAGATCTGGTGCATATGGGGGCCAATCCAAAAGTTGAAAATCGTGTTGATTAACCCATTGTTTTACTGCTCTGGCGGTATGAATCGGAGCGTTGTTGTGTTGATACGTCCAAGGTATGGGTCCAAAGAAATCATTAAATTTTGGAAATGCTTCCCCATACCATTATTCCGCCCTCTCGGCTGTGTCTGCGGCTCAAAAATAATTCCTCCTTATTTAGATCATGGAAGTAATAGTTATACCCGTCAGGACTATCAAAATTAAACTTTTTCATTGGAAAATACAAGTTTAAACCATTTGTCGGACCATATCATTGTATTTTTGGCAAACTTTAGACGTTGTGATTTGCGTTTTTCATTAAGTGGTGGTTTTTTTTTTGCTGTTTTCGTCGGACTATGTATGGACACGACTTTAAAATACGGTGCAGTGTTTTTAGACTAGCACTGACTTCACTTTTTTCATGTATTTTTGATACCGACATGGCAGAATTTGATGCAATTCTAAGAATTTTTCGTCTTTCTTTTGGAGTTGTTGCCATTTTCTTCCGCCCTTTCATATTTTTTCCATATCTTTCCACGTTATTTAAATAATTGTACACAACTGTGTTTCCTCTGTTAATGTTTTTGGCTATTTGGACCGGATTCTGACCCTGAGATTTCAAAATCAGAATTTTTTCTTTTTTATAGTTATTAGGAGCCTTACCACGTCCCATTTTGAATAAAAATTATTTAAAACTATCAAATTAAAAATTCTCTATCCGTTTATATTGAAAGAAATTCAAATCATAGCCTTCCTGATTAATATTAAAAGAATTCCTTATTCAAGTGACACACGAAAAAGTACCACAGAAATACATTTCTTTAAATAAATGCATAATTTTAGTATAACAAAATATTTATATTTTTTATTTCTTCAGGAAACTAAAGCCAACACTTTGAAATTTGGTTGCGCAAAAAAATTATTTTTTTCTGAACTTTAGTTTAGGAGATATACGTAATTAAAATTAAAAAAATGTGATTCCTTATTCAAGTGGCAGGCAGTGTATATTATAACTTGGAAATAATTATGATTCAAAAATGACGAAAAATAACGACAAAACATTGAGTCATTTTTCATACGAAATATATATATGTATGGAAATTTTGTAGACGATTTTTTAATGGATCATTTTACTGGCAGCAGTGCTGTTCTATTTTTATACTCCACATACATTTTTATACACACTACCATAGGTGATCGCAATTTTGAAGATAATTCAATGAAATTTGGTACATAGGACTTTCACGACACAAGAACAAAGCCTATTGAAATTGGTGATGATCGGTCCATTATTTCACCTAGCCCCCATAGAAATATCCTCCCGGAATAGGGGTTTAACGATCATAAATGCATTAAATATAGCAATATTTTTATGAAATATAGTGTAAGGAAGTTTTGTCCATAATTAACCATAGCTCCCATATAAAACCCACTTCCGAAAATCATGCATAAACCAGATACAAATGTTAGTATCAGGTTTATATTCGACAGAAATAAGTTTTATATAAGTAGAAATATAATGTTAGTATTAACGTAATATTCTGTATTCATATATTTTATACTTTGTAAAAATATCGGTCCACATGTCTAATATAAGACCCTACATGAATTTTTATGAACATACAAAATGGTGTGGGATATGATATGGTCTGGGTTGACCGACTATATCTTTTTTCTTATTTATTTATAAATTTATTACAATATTAAAAAAATATCAAAAAACTAATGGGAACAAAAAATAAATAAATAAAATAAACAAATAAATAAAAAATTAAAGATAAAAATAATTAAATAAATTGAATAAATAAATAAATAAAAAATAAACAAATTATATAAGTAAATAAATAAATAAATAAGTTTTTAAATAAGAAAAAGAAAATACCTGACCTTATTTTTTTGGGGCATTTAGTCTTGTCTGACTGTTTTTAAAGTTTAATTTAGTCTCTTTTCTTTTCACCTCCTGGCAACACTGAATATGAGTGATCACAGATTTTCATAATTTTTACTCTAAACATCTTTGTTAACGTATTGGAAACGATTTTAGATTTTCATAAAAAATATTTATGTTGACAGATTTAATTTTTTTTATGATTCATACATGCTGTAAAAGATTTTCTTATGAAAATTGAGCTTATTTCTACTTTAGGAATGTGCGTGCAACATTTTTCTTTTTAATTATATTACTTTTCTCTTTAGCATTTGTTTGTTTATATGTTTTTTTGCTTTTAATTTTATGTCTGCTAAACATATGTTTAACGAAATCTTGTTTGTCTTGTAATAAGTTTACTTTGATTTAGAAAATGAAAACTTATCAAGAGAATATGAATCGAGCACGACATAGACCTTTTCCTGACTTCCCTGAAACTCTTTAGCGGCTCGTATAACACAGAGTTTGAGAACATGTTTAGGAGTTTGTTGTTCTTTTGTTGTGTGTCTTTGTATCATTAAGTAATTCTACACTGGTTTGTTTGAACAATATCTCAAGGGAGATTTTGTTTTCAGTGGGATGTGTAATCAATGTGTATTCGAAAAACAGTGGGAGCATGTAGGGTGTTAAGTGTGTTATAAAAAATCAACTTTATTAACTGATGTTTTGTGTATATGTTTATGAATACAAAGAAGTCAAGAGTAATCCTTCGTGTGATATATATAAATCTTATGCGATATGAAATCTGTTGTGTAAATGAGTAATTGTGGGAGTGAGTAATTCATAAGGTTGCAACATCCCAATGAGAAAATTAATTTAATTTACTAACCGTTATGTTTCTCAGTCTGTTACTCATACTTCGTATTAACAAGAATGTTTCAACTTGTTGTGTATTCTTTTATGTATATATATGATATTATTACATTAAAAAAAAAACACTGTCAGATTTTACCGTAAAATTAAAATTCAAAATTTTTCTCATTTATTTCAAAGATTTTTTATACTGAATTTTTCTTAAAAAATATTTTTCTATTAAAATTAGTTGTTTTTCTTTAGACAAGCTGATTTTTTGCGAACTCAAAGAGTGTTTAACATTCGTCCCAAACAAAAAAAAAAAGTAATTAAATTTCTGATTCAATCAAGAAATTCACTAAATCAAGGCTTTTACGGAAGAAAATTTTGAAAAATCCCTTCGGAAAAGTCGGAAAATTGGAAAAATCGAAAATCGAGTTTTTGTATGAAATTTTGTGTGAAATTATCCCTTAATGCCTTTCCAAACGAAAAAATATAAAATTCTCAGCCAAAATCCGATAGATGGCGTTATACGTTGACTTAGACTTTGCGCAATCTGACAAGTGTCATTTTGGCATTGTAATTTTCTACAGTAAAATTTTTCTTGCAGCAATTTATACGAGTTTTGTGTATTTTTAAATTGATTCCCGATTGTCGTAAATCACGCGTTATATACATATAAATTTAAATATTTGTGTTGTATTATTATTCTAAAGTTTGTCTGAAGGCTTAAAATTGGGGCGAAGTTCGCCGCGTCCGCTAGTATATTCTAAAATTGTTGCATAAACAAATTTCAAATTAACTAATATTTTAAGGATTAACAGCAATTAAGTTTAATAAAAGCTGTAAACGAAAATAATGCAAAATTGGCAATTTTGCATTTAACAAAATTTTATTAATATTAGACAATCGAAAGTTTGTTAATGCAACAATTAAAAGCTTCATGCAAATAAAAAATAAAAATAAAAATAATAAAAATTCCAAAGTTGTTTTTTTTTTTTTTTTAATACAACATACGAAGGAATTACAAAATTTGCGTTTCGCTAATTGCGCATTAGCAAACAAATACGAATTTTATTTTATTCTTTTCTTAAGCTTTTGTAAGAAAAATGTTATGTATACAATGCTAGAGTATCCAAAAATACCGGTTTTTTTTGGAAAACCGGTTTTCGGGTTAACCTCATTTTAGAAAAAAACCGGTTGATCGGTTTAGTACTCTTGAAAAAGCCGGTTAACCGTTTTTTAATCATTTTAATTTTTTAAAAGGAAAATTTTCTTTTTTTGTAAATTTTTAAAACAAAAGTCTAAATTTATAGTTTTTATAGTTTTACTCTGAAAAAGAAAATACTTTTTTGTGCGTAATTTCAAAATTAAAGTTTTTTATTTGACGTTATAACTTTTGAGAAATTATTTATTTTTATTTTTTTTTTAATTTGTAATGGGCATTGTTTTGATATATTTTATTTATTTTTTTTTAATATTTTTTCCTGAGTTTGGTACACAGAGAGAAAATTATTACTTATTTCCAAAATAAATTTTTTTCATAATTAATATTAAATTATACATAATGATAATTTTAGGAATTTTGTAACAATTTAGCGAAAATTTTGACTTTGTTATATTATATTTCATTGCAAATGCTAAATGAAAATATTAACAATAAATGTCTTAAAATGGCAATTTGACAAGAAAAATATGTTAAAAATAATGTTTGAAAATTTGCATCACTTTGCAGCCTTTATGGAGCACATACATCATTTTCATAAAATGCGCTAAATAATTATATTTTTGCTTCCAATATGAAGCTAAAAATTATAAGAAAATTTAATTTCAAAAATTTTCTTTACAAATTAAAAGTGTAAATAGAAATTGAAAAGAATTTTGTTTGAGCCTTCTTGAATTTATTTTATTTGTAAAACATATATAAAAAACGTTTTAATATTTAAGAAATTATTCTTAAATATGACTATTGACAAAAAAAAAAAAAAAAAAAAAAAAAAACGACATTAACCTGACTTGGGAGCACTTTATATTTATTTGTAAATTACACTACGAAATTTACACGTTTTTCTTTATAAAATTAAATTTAATTTCACTTTTATATTTTTTAATTTATTGTCATTGTTATATTCATAATTGTACTTTTTTTCATAAATTGGGGTCAATTTTATCCACGTTAAAGTTAACATATATAAGTCTACACGTTAACTCCTAACGTATGTAAATGGAAATTTTGTATCAAGTTGCCTATAAACGTCAGTGTTGTCAGTTTAACCTTTTTAAGTCTAAGTCTAGAATTTTAATTTGCTTTTAGAGTCAAAATTTTCGTTTTAGTTTCTAGCCTTTTTTCTAAATATTTTGTTTTTTAAAATTGCTTTAAAAAGGCTAAAATGTTAGTATTTCAGCAACGAAGAAAATAATCTCTTATTTGTTAATAATAATTTTATTTTTACGGAATCACACATTTAAGCATTTTTGTGTATTTATTCACACAAAAAGTCTAGATTATTTACATTTGACAAAAAATTTCATTCTCCAAATCAAAAATCATTTTATTAATTTTATGAACTTATTATGACGATTATTATAATTATTTTCTATATACCTTATTAACCATAGAAACTATTTATCAATATAATTAAAAAAGTCTTATAAATGTGAAAAATCACACATAAGTTTGGAAATGCTTAAACAAAATAAAAATTTAGTCCAAAGATGAGAGAAAAACAATTCAAAATATTTAATAATTTTTCATATGAAACAAAAATATGCATTGAAATTTTTTGGGTGATTTTTTATTAGGTTATTTGCTGGCAGCCGGTTATTTGTAAATATGTAGTAATATCTTTAATAAATAGTATGAAAAAATAATGAGAACTAGAAAAATTTATTTTTTTAAATTAAAAAAAAAAAAAAAAAAAAAATGTAAACTATTTCCTGGCCTTATTTTTTTTGGAGCATTTCGCATTTTCTGGCCTTTTTTAAAGTTCATTTTAGCCTCTTTTCTTTTCATCTGTTGGCAACACTGATGAACGTTAAAGTGCCTTAATTTGTATGGAGATAAAACATGTTGCAAATAGATCCCTGTAGAATTATAGATAGATATGCTTTAAGCTAATACCCAAAATATTTCGGTTTAATTATTTCGTTCACGTGTACTGGATTATTTTAAAATTTTTAAATTTTTGTAAAAAAACAACGAAATTACAATATATAATAGACAAATGACGCTTAATACAAAATGAGTAAAAAAGTGTTAAAATTAGTTTTCATTTTCGCGAAATTAAAATTTTCTATGATTTTATTTTAAATGCCATTTTATTAAAGTTTGAATATTTTGGACATTTACAATCGTAATTTATATCTTAGGGCATCATTGGGAAAGCTTCATTCAATACTATTAATATATGTATTCATTTAACCCTTTAGCTGCACAGGTAATATTTTGGGATTTTCGACCCACAAATGGTTAAGTTAATTTTTATGCCAAATAAATGGTTAGTTAAGAAAATAAATGTCATTAATATAATTAATGTAATTTCGTGTAAAATAGTGAGTAAATTAAAAAAAAAAATCTCTTTAATTCTATTATACGTATTCATAGAGGTGTTTTGAAAATGGTCCAGCTCTCGTAAATTTAAACATTCAGATGTAATATTTTGGCAATCATATAGGAACAGACTAATCTTAATTTCTAGAGGAGTACATTTGTAACTTTTTTTCGTGAGGCAACAAAATACATCTATTATAAACTGAAATCGATGAATACAAATTTTTATATTTATGTGCAAACTTTTCTCTGTGTATTTCCGAAACAAATTAATATTTTGTGATCAAAATACTAAGAAGTTATTCTGGTTATAAAAATTATAGCGATAGATGGTTTGTTTTTTACGAAAGAAAGTTTTAAATTTGAAATAAAAATTTATTTCTTATAGAAATATAATAATACTTGTAAGCTTTTCTGTAAAACTTGTATACCTCTTAATAGGTCGGAATTTTGGGCAATTTGGTTGATTGGCCTCCTTTCATAAAAAGCAATTTTTTTAAAACACTAACTTTCGATGTATTTCAACTGTTTATAGAGAATTGTCTAAGTAAAATTATATAAGGAGTTAAATAAAATGCTGTTGAAAAAAACTGGTTAACCGTCTTTAAAAAACCGTTTTCGAATAAAACCGAAAATTAGAAAAAAAAAAACAAAAATCGGTTAACGGTTTTCGGTTTTATTTTGCATCAAAATTAAACTAATAAATAAAATTTTTAATTCATTCCATCATCTACTAAAAATTATTTAATTGCAAAAGTTTTTAATATTTCACAGTTTTTAGTAATTGATATAATAATTTTGGTGAGAGGCAAATTTAACAAATGTTTCATTGAATGAATTATTTTGTTGATTGGTGAGTTTTTTTGTGCTTTTACGGTAGTTGTAGCTTTAATTGTGGCTTTTTTTTCTGTATTTTATTTTACATAAAGCAGTGTTGCCTACTATAATATATAAGGAGTACTAAAAGTTTCATACAAAAACGAATGAACTTCAAAAAACTCTGGCATGTATATCACAATTGTTTACGTTATCAACAGTGATTGAAATAAAATTCAAATCAAAGAAAATATTATTAGATACAATGAAAATCATTTGTAAAAGCTCAAAATATTTTTAGGTAAAATTTTTTTCTGTGTAGTGTCGTGTTTTATTTTTCCTATTTTTATTTTTTACATTTAATGGTAAAATAATTGAGTACAACAGTGAGTGCATCATGGATTATACTCAATTAAACATAAAACATCTGGGTTACATATGTTCAAGTGTCACAACACATAAAATCTGACACACGTACTTAATGCCAGAGAGCTGGCGAATACGAAGGACTAAAAGTAATACAAACAATATTCCAAACATATTATAGGAAAAAAATGTACACTTTTATTCTAGCATGACTTTAATAAATAGCCAACAACACGTCATACAGAGGGGTGAAATTGAGAAAAATGGCCATTAATTGAAAATTAATATTTTGATAAAGTAATTGATTCTATGTTAAAATAAATAAAATTAAGTATCATCTGTTAAAAAAAATTCTTTAATTTTTTTCACTCTCCGTGCGATGCACCTTCGAAGTCACAGGTTTTTTTTTGCAATTTTTAATCACATTGGTAAAAACTTAAATTCGAAATTTTTCAAGTTTTTATTTTTGTGTTTTATTTTGTAAAAATTAGTTTCTTTTTACAATGGAGTTGTTAAGCTTAGGTTTTTAGTAACATATTTACGTATTTTTTGTTAAAGTTAATGTTGTAGAAATATTTTAAATTTTCGGAAAATACTTAAATACTTAAGTTATTAAGAATTTGCTTTAACGGGACAGGCTTTTATATGGAAGCTATGGTCATTTATGGACCGAACCTTCTGAAATCTGGCTGGAAGGTTAATACTTAAATGGGATTTATTTTTATAAAATTTTATGTTTATGAGATCATGTATATAGGAATTATGAATGAAAAAGAAATTCCGGAAGAAAATTCTGTACGGGAGGCATTTGAGGACCGATCTTTGATAGTGTGATTTTTTTGCTTAGACAATTAATATGAGATGAATTTTAAGCATTTGACCCATTTTCAAGAAAATTTTAATATAAGGGCTGAGTGAAAGAAAAAATTTTATTTTAACCAATTTATTATTTTTTGTGTTATTATGTTATGGCCTAAAATAGGCTTAAGTACCAAATTACATAAAATTATTTTTAAAACTGCGAACTAAAGATTAGCAAAAATTATGGCTTTTTAATGACTGACAGCCGGACAGACAGAATTTTACGCTAATTAAAATTTATAAATTCAAAAAGTATTTTTTCGATATTCTAATAAGCTAATTATTGCAACAAAATTATAAAAATGTGCTATACACTTTTCCTGAATTAAGCGCCATTTTTGGAGATTCCGCCACACTGTGCAATAGTAGGATAGCAGATAAGAACAACAACAATAACTAAAAAGTTTTCTCATTGTGGTGACCAATGAAACTTACTGTGGCTGTTACTGGTAAAAATTCAAGTTAGTATTAATTGAATGTGTAGATAGATACATTTATTTAACCATTTTTCAAGTTTTGATATAAGGTGTGCATTAGAATAAAATATAACACAAAATTTTTGTATTAACTCTTACTGCCGTTAATTTTGAATATATTTCTTAATTATAACCAGGGCAACCAAAAATATGTTCTAAAAAAGTGCTTTATGCGCATAAAAAATGCTTCTAAAATTGAAAAATATACACTAAAAATTAAAAAAATAAGCTCTTAAAATATAACTTTTTTTGGCCAAATTTTAAATTATTGACGCTAAAAAGAATTTAGTTTTTATTAGCATCTGCTAAAAATGTTTTCTTTTGTACTTAAAAACACTCAAATCTAATACATTTTATCTATTTACATCAATTTTCAGAGAAATTACAAAGTTTCTATCAATTTATAAGATTAAAATTATTAGGGAATCGGATTTAAAAAAAGCTTGTGACAGTAAAAAGAAAATTTCATTAATGGCAAAATATGTTAAAAATTCTATCGGATAAATATGCAATATTGTGCAATTTAAATTACTAAAATATGCTCTAAAATAAAGATTTTCTATAAAAATATGACAAAATATGCTATAATGACTAAAATATGCAAAAATATGCCTTAAGACGGATAAATAACTAACAATTTATTTCATTTAAAGCTCAGGAAAAAATATAATTTTGCAAAATTTTGATTGCCCTGATAATATTAGAGAGATATGTCAGATTTAACAGAAAATCGAATTCTTGAAATCCGCAGTCAAAAAAAAGCAAAAAAAAAAAAAAATTAGAAAATAAAATTTTATTATTTTTTTTTACAATTTTTGAACTTACTAAAAAATGTTGAGAAAAGTATTACATTTCAGGATAACATAAAGGCTTAAAGAGGACCCAAACTAATGCGATGAAACTTGGTTCGGAAAAAAAAATGTCATAAAATATAATGAATTCTAAGTCCAAAAATTAGAGAAGCTCCTAAGAGCTAAGCCAAACATGTTCAGCCGCGTAATGCTACGTTGTGTTGATTTCCTCAAAATCAAATATGAGCCATATTAAAGTTATGCCTAAGTTTCAGTCAATCAAAGTTAAAAGAATACATATAACACAGCTGAGAAGATTTGAGGCCAAGAATAATCAATAAAACAAAAATAAAAATATTTTCAATATTTTGTTTGTATATCGAATAATCGAGAAAATGGTCCTATATAGTATCGAACTTAAAACAATAAAAATTTATAAAACAATTTGTCGTATTAAAAGTTTACTCAAAATGCCACAAGATGTGTGATTGTTTTACTTCTTCAGTCAAAGCTTCTTCAGCCAAAAGAAGATATAGATGACACTCTTGACATTTAACAGTATTTTTAACATTGTGTTTTAGAATTTTGTCATTAATGTAGAATGTTATTTTAGTTTCACAGAGTATTATTTAAACTCTCCCAAATTTTGGCAATTGTAAAGGAAACGGATCCAAGTTAAAAGCGAATTTAAGAAGGCCCTAGCAATGCCCAATTTTGTTAATTAATTTTAAATTCTAACTAGAAGGTTAGGTTAGGTCTTCACGATCCCTTTAGAATGCCAGAAGAAAGGTTAAGAAGGCAAAAAGAAAAAGAGACAGAGAAAAAGAGAGGGAGACTTCAATAGTTAAACCATTGGAAAAGTGTGGAACCTACAACCTAGCAATCAAGGAATTTAGCCCCATTACGAACCCTACCAGATTACTAAGTTCTTTGCCAGTAACGTCCTCTACTTCACAATAACTACTGGCTCCAGCTCCTCCACATCACACATCCTACAAAAGTCTGACGTTCCAACGTCCCACTTACTCGTCATATTCACTATTGCGGAGTGACCAGTAATCATACCAACAATGACTTTAAGATTCCCCGACTCATGCTTCGAATATTTCGAATCTGGTAGTATAAGACCAGGCCATAATGCTCTAAATACCTTGCAGTCCATT
Source organism: Protocalliphora azurea (assembly GCA_932274085.1). Classification (NCBI taxonomy): domain Eukaryota; kingdom Metazoa; phylum Arthropoda; class Insecta; order Diptera; family Calliphoridae; genus Protocalliphora; species Protocalliphora azurea. The sequence goes on along the minus strand of OW026521.1, from coordinate 152,381,980 downwards.
TTATTCCGTCATGCATGATTCGTTCTGTCTAAAATCCATTCCCTTATGAACCTAAAGTATGACCCAATTGGAATCCTAACCGATGCCATAAAAAACCTGTCCAGCTCCAAGCCAGTGCGAGCTAGCTCATCAGCATATTAAGAGATACCGTGAAAATTTTCGTAAAAGTACTTTATTTTTTTCAAAAGCCATACCTAAAACAATTAAAAATAGTCTAGTTAGAATTAATTTTTAGATAAAATAATATATCGGAAAAATTTGGAGAAGAAATTCAAGTTATTTGATTTAGTTTTAAACCTAACTTATTCTATTCATCATTTAATGAAAAAAACCATGTTATGTTTTATTTGAACGCACACCTTATGAAATGAATTTATAAAAATATACACACAAAGTGCAATTTATTCAGAAATTTATAAAATTCGATGATGAAAATTGTAACTAACTAACCAACCAGCTAGCCAACCGACCAACAGCAAAACACTGTCCCACAGCGTGTTTGAAGTTGTACAATATTGTTGTTATTGCTGTTGACGGTTGAGATTAAATTATTCAGTCAGTCATCATGTTCAGAGTTTTTCGATGTTTTTTTTTTGTTTTAATATTTTCATTGCTTTTGCTGTTGCTGTCCTTCCTGCACCACTTGCTTACTCCACAAATTAGTGTTTGAATGAAAACTTTTAATATAATTTGCCATACAAGAGACCATCATCGTCCATATTCAGGAAAATACTATTAACAATACAACAAAATACAGTACATATATAATTTTTATTTTAATTTAATATAAAATAACTATAAAGAATATAAAAAGGACATATAATACTGACCATGTACAGATTGATTTGTTAAGAATGTATAATTGATGTTGAATACAATTTTATGGTACAGAGATATCAACGAAATGCTGTTCTTAGGAGAAGGGTTTAAAAATGTTTTCGTTCGAAATTTAATTTATGTAGTATACAGGTTGGTCTAGGAATAATGAATGATGCGGAAATGGGGTATATATATATATATATATATATATACGAGTGTATATATATATGTACAGCATTATCCTGTGAGCCCTGAAAAAAAATATAGGAGGAGGGGTAAATATTAATTATCGCATATATAAAGAATTATTGGAGCAAAAAATTTTGTGGAAACAACTTTCTTATTTTCTTCAATAATTGAAATGAAAATTTGACGGTTATATCCAGGAGGAAGAATACCCCCGTACAAAAAATATATATATGTATATATATATATATATATATTGATTAGTCCATATTATATTACCATAGAAAAAATCTCGATATTTCGTGGAAATAATTTTCTCAACTTTCTCATCAAACTACTATAATTGAGACGAAAATACAATTTATTAACTTTTTCAAAAAAATTTTTCAAAAAAAAACTTTAACTTTGGAGGCTCACACATATAAAAAAAAGGTATTGATATTTAGTTTTTCAAAATTCGAACTTTTAAAATTAGACTTTCTGGGTAGGACTAAGAGGAAGGGTACCCACCATAAAAAGAGAATATTAATTAATTAATTACAATAAAATTAATAAAATTTTGTAGGAATAAATTTTTCATCGACTTCCACAATTGAGATCAATATAGAATCCCCGGTTTAGATGGCATTAATAGCATTATCCTTAAAAAGATGCCCGATTGTAAACTTTTCAACTCTTGTTTAATAGAAGGCTATTTTCCAACTATTTTTAAGAAAGCAAAAGTTATCCCAATTCCTAAGCCAGGAAAGGATCCTAAATTACCGTCTAGCTATAGACCAATCAGCATCCTAAGCCTATTGGATAAAGTATTTGAAAAAATAATTAATAAGAGAATTTTAAATTTTTCCAACTAAAATAATGTTATTAACCCTCAACAGTTTAGATTCCGCAAGGAGCACTCCACAGTACATCAACTAAAAAGAGTCGTTAATTTTATTGAAACAAACAAAATAAATCGTAAGAGCACTGGAGTTATTTTTCTTGACATTGAAAAAGCCTTCGATTCAATATGGCATGAAGGACTGGTTTTTAAACTAAATTCCTTCAATTATCCAACGTACTTGCAAAAGATAATAAAGAGTTTTTTAGATCAGCGCTCATTTGTTGTATCTATAGATAACACGCTATCTAGTGATAGACAAATCCCTGCGGGTCTGCCGCAAGGATCGGTATTATCACCTACTCTTTATTCAATATATATTTCCGATTTTACTATTCGCAAGAATCAAGAAGTAGCTTTTTACGCTGACGACAGTGCTTTTATTTGCTGCGGTAAGGTGTCAAACGCAATAATCAAAAAAATGGAAGATAGTTTAACATCTACCAATAAATACTTTGATAAATGTTAGTAAAACACAAGCTATTATATTTCCTTATAATAGATCACAGAAACGTATTCCTACAAAACATTTATATTCTAGGGGAGTTTTTATTCCTCTGCAGGATAGTATCAAATATCTAGGTATTGTCTTAGATAAAAAACTATCATTTAAACAACACATACAGTATATTTGTGATAAAGCAATCAAGTGTGGCCGTGCACTTTACCCCTTACTTCACAGAAGATCTAAACTTAATTAAAAAAACAAGATCCTTATTTACAAAATGTGTATTCGACCAATTATGACCTACGGATGCCAAGTCTGGTTTAATAAAGCTGCTAAAACTTACACAAGAAAATTACAGATAATACAAAATAAAAATCTGAAAATAATTCATAACCTTCACCCCAGATATTCTACTGATCTACTGCATAGAAACTTTAAGCATAAAATGTTTAATTCATTTGTAAGGGAACTGAATCTGTCATTTAATGAAAAATGCAGAACGTCTACATATGAAATAATAAGAAATTTGCTAAACAATTACTAAGACTCTTTTTTACTTAAAGAGTTATAATTGATGGTTGTTTTTAAAATTTCTTATAACGTTTAAGTATGTACAAGGTTTTTTTTTTGACAACTTTTCCTTAAAACTGTGATATTAGTAGTTTCCTTATTTAATTATTTAGATTTTAATTGTTGTAATACTTTTAAGAAAATTCTCATAACAATGAAATTATTTTATTAAAGGTTTCAATAAAGCCAATAATAATAATAAAAAAAAGATCAATATAGAAAAATTAGGTCTAGGAGGAGGATAACCCCCATACAAACAGCTAGTTTGTTATAAAAAATAAATGAAAATAAAATGTATTGAATATTTCCCATAAACATAAAGTTTATGGACTTTTCTATAAAGGCAAAACTTATCAAAATTTGTCTATAAATAAAATATTTAAAATTTTCTATAAATAGAAATTTTTTATATAAAAATAACAAATTTATTGATAAAAATATTCTATTAAAATTTTCTATAAATATAACATTTACCAAAATATTCTATAAATTGAATTGAAAATTTCTAAATATTTTTCATAAGTTCAAAATGTATAAAAATTATTATAAAAACAATAATTTAGTGACATTATTTAATAAACAGAATACTTTACCAAAGTGTTCTACAAATAAAACAAATAAAGGAAAAATTTTTTACATTTCCAATTGCAAATATTTAAGCCGAATGGTGTTAAAAATGCTTAAAAGTTTCTGATTCTGTGGAGTCTTGAGAATATATATAAATGTACTTTTACAGTTTCGAAAGATTTGTCAATAAAATATCTTAAAAATTGTAAAACTTCAGAAGAAAAAAATGTTTGGACAAATTTCTTAAAAAAAGTGTATTTCTGCTCCTGTAAGCAATATTATATAGATCGGATACTTTTCTGAATCTGTGAAGTTCAAAGATTATAAATCTGTATTTCGTTTTTATTAAATTCACACTGTTATAAATTAACTTAAAAATTGGAATATAACGCAAAATTAAATTTGCGCAAATTCTTTTGAACACTACATCAACCAACTTCAAATCGAAAAAAATGTTAGTTTGGCAATGATATTTTGGTAAGAGATACATCAAAGAAAAGACTAGATTTGGTGAGAGAATGGGAAAAAAGGTTCAGATTAAAAACTGTAAAACATACTGAATATGTGCGTTATAAAAAATTAATAAAGATCAAACCCAGTTAAAAAATTTGTCAAAAAACATGTACATTCTAAAAAAATTAAAAAATTTATTATATGTTATAAGAAATTTACAAAAGTTCTTAAAAAATAATGTGAAACAAGTGTCCAAATTTTTTTTTATGAATTTTCATAATTTGTATATTCTTTCCGTGACTGATAATATTAAATAAAAACACCAAGTATATTTGTATACTTTAGAGTCTCTAATTTTACAATTTTTCAGCTACCTCCTCTATAGGTACTTAAATATTTATGTTGGAAAATGTCAAAAAAAATCCTTTATTTGTTTTATAAAATTTGTCGAAATTTTCCATAAAAAGAAAAGTTATCAATATTTTTCTAAAAAAAAAGAAAACCTATCAAAATCTTTCAAAATTTTTTATATTTTGATAAATATAAAAATTAATGAAAAAATCCACATATATATTAAAACCCTTCCTCACCAAAATCTGTTCCCAAATAAAACTTGAAAACCCCAAATTGAGGACAAATTCTCCCAGCTGGCAACACTGGTTCGGCAATACTTTTTTAGAAATAGTTGTGTAACTTGAGAACCATGAGAGATATCTGAATGAAATTTCATATGGCACTCCTCAATAGTTAATCATGGACAAAAACATAAAAATTTGTTAATGAAAAAATTTAATTTTTGTAACACACATACACTACCTGCCACTTGAATAAGGAATCATATTTTTTTAACTTTAATTAAGTGTATCTCCTAAACTAAAGTTCAGAAAAAAATAATTTTTTGCGCAACCAAATTTCAAAGTGTTGACTTCAGTTTTCTGAAGAAATAAAAAATATAAATATTTTGTTATACTAAAATTGTGCATTTATTTAAAGACATGTATTTGTGTGGTACTTGAATAAGGAATTCTTTTAATATTAATCTGGAAGGCTATAATTTGAATTTCTTTCAATATAAACGGCTAGAGAATTTTTAATTTGATAGTTTTCAAATAGTTTTTATTCAAAATGGGACGTGATAATGCTCTTAATAAATCTGAAAAAGAAAAAATTATAATTTTGAAATCTCAGGGTCAGAATCCGGACCAAATAGCCAAAAACATTATTTAAATAACGTGGAAAGATATGGAAAAAACATGAAAGGGTGGAGAAAATGGCAACAACTCCAAAGGGAAGACGAAAACTTCTTAGAATTGCATCAAATTCTGCCATGTCGGTATCAAAAATACGTGAAGAGTCGGTGCCAGTCTAAGAACAGTGCACCATATTTTAAAGTCGTGCCCATACATAGTCCGACGAAAACTGCAAAAAAATCACTACTTAATGTAAAATGAAAATCACAACGTCTACAGTTTGCCAAAAATACAATGACATGGCCCGACAAATGGTTTAAAGTTGTATTTTCCGATGAAAAAAGATTAATATTGATGTTCCCGACGGGTATTACTTCCATGACCTAAATAAGGAGGAATTATTTTTGAGCCGCAGACACAGCCGAGAGGGCGGAATAATGGTATGAGGAAGCATTTCCAAAATTTAATGATTTCTTTGGACCCATATCTTGGACGTACCAACAAGACAACGCTCCGATTCATACCGCCAGAGCAGTAAAATAATGGATTAATCAACAAGGTGTACAACTTTTGGATTGGCCCCCTTATTCACCAGATCTGAATCCAATGGAAAATGTCTGGGGTTGGCTTGCTAGAAAAGTTTATGAAGGAGGAAAACAATTTGAGACGATAGAATCCTTAAAGGATACAATAACGGAAGCATTAAGTTCAATTTTGCTAAATTACCGCTAAATTTATAATCTAAAATTTAAAAATAAATTACAGTTTGCTTAGTTTTAAAATATTCCCTATTCAAGTGACATACGAAAAAGAACCACAGAAATACATTTCTTTAAATAAATGCACAATTTTAGTATAACAAAATATTTATATTTTTTATTTCTCCAGGAAACTAAAGCCAACACTTTGAAATTTGGTTGCGCAAAAAATTATTTTTTTCTGAACTTTAGTTTAGGAGATACACTTAATTAAAGTTAAAAAAATGTGATTCCTTATTCAAGTGGCAGGCATTTTTTTTTCCCGAATGATTGTTTTCAATTCTCTAACTCAAGTTCATCTTTCTTTTTAATGTACCAGTATAGACCTGATGCTAACAGAAAGGTATGCCATTTTAAAAGAATTTATTTACACATAGATGTACACAATATATGTATTAATAAAATCGACTTAGTTATACTCCACACCATCATAAGTGCTTGGAAAGAAATCTGCACCTTATGGGCTGTAAAATAGGCGGAAAATATATAAACACACAGAAAAGATAAATTTAAAAGGTTGTTGGAAATCTTTTTAAAATTTTAAATAGTTTTATTAAATTTTTATAATCAAAAGGGGCTAAAAAAGCTAGAAGCTAAGATGAATATTTTGAAGATAGAAGCAAAACAAAAAAGCTCGATTAATCCTTGATTTATTTATAGAAAGTTCCTCAGTTCTGGTTCTTGAAATTTAGCATTAAAAAGGCGAATCAGGATACACTGTTATTTAAATTTCTGTGATTGTTTTTATAGAAAGTTCTGCAATTTTTATTCTTGAAAATGCTGGATAAGGATGGTAAGGATTTATTTGTATGTTTCAGACAGTCGTTGAGTATGGTTTGTATAGCAAAGTTATTGTGTAAACGTTAAGCGTACATTTTTTAAAAGTATAAAAATAGTAAATTTTACACAATAATAAAATTTTAGAAAATAATTTGTTTATGGGCCAATATCTAAATTTTTTGATTTTGGCCTTAAAATTTTTTCAATGGCATATTAAAATCCATTTCTATAAATATGAAGTGACCGCAATGGATGTGAATCATTTCGCGCAGGGGGCGCGAAAATTATAGGTTTTTGGTTGAACATATAACAATTTTTACAAACTAGTAGCCTATGTATAATTCTGGTAAAAATTACGCTCAATATCGAAACCTACAGAGATATTCAAATAAAATTTATGAAATTTAGGGTTTATTTTAGGGTTAACTAGTAAAATTAAAAAGAAAATTTTTATACTAAATATCGCGGGTTCGAATCGAAGTTATTTCTCCACATATTATACGAAAATATACTTTATTAGAGTTTGTTACAAAGAAATGTTATTTAATATTGTGATCCTTTTTTAACACTAGTAATTTTGTTTTAGTCCATAAAATTTTTATCTTTAAAATATGGCTACACATTTCTGTTAAGCATTACCAATGCCACCTAACTATACCAATTATGATCAATTTCGTGCTGTCCACGCGATGTGTCTTAGCAAAAACTGTTTTGACAAAAGTGTCCCGTTTTCAATTATAAATGACATTTGACTTAAATTCATGGTTACGACCAGTTATATCTATCATCGTTCTTAAAAGTGTATTTTTTGCGTAATTTTCAAAAGGTTCATAAAATTTTTTTTATTAAATTTATTTTTAATGCTCCTTCGAATTATATTTTCTAGGAAATAATTTATTTTTTACAATTCATTTGATCTTACCTGTTATTTTGAAACTATCTCTTTATTTTTAAGTCCAGTAAAAAAAAAAAAAAAACAATGAATTATTATTATAGGTCATATTGAAAGAGCACCAAATGTCGAATCAATTATTTGTATGTGAGTAAATAAAATTTTATAACAAGAATTTAACAAAATAAATAATAGAAATGACTTTCTTCTTATATAAACAAATATCGGCCAAGGCTATTGAACTGGCAAACGAATAAGAAAAATAAAAAAATATTACACTTGGTATAAATTTGCTTTAGATCGATTTAAAATTTATTTTTTTCTCTCTCTATTAATTTATTCATCTGATTATATTGTGAATTATTCAATTTGTATTATTTTATTTATTTTTTCTTGTAGATTTTGAACTTTAGATTAGAATTTATTGTTCGCTTAGTTTGCCATTTATGTAAATGATTTAGGTGAATATAATTTACACATAAATCCCTCCATACATATACACATACATACATACAAACATACATACATACGTATATACATACATACATACATACATACATACATACGTACATACATACATACACATTTATTCACCTATATGGATATAAACTAGGGTATCCAATCGATTAACCGTCATTCAGTTATTCGTTTAATTTTGGTCGATTCGAATAATTTGCAATTGTCTATTTTAGAATAGTGAATAAATCGAAAAATTTTTGTCGAATAACCGATTAACCAAAATTTAGTTTTTTGGAGTTAAAAATTCCGAAAATTGTTTATTTTTAAGATAAATTTATGCGGCTAACATAGATTTTTCTTTTTAAAATGTCTGTAAAACAAATAAATGTTATGTAATTTTTAGGGAAGTAATTTTTTATTACTTCCTAAGTATCGATAAGTGTACGTTTTCTTGTGCTTAAGAAGTAACACAAACAACATCAAAAGATTCCAGCAAAAAAAAAAAAATAATAACAATAAAAATAAATAAATAAAATAAAAAGAATTGAAGAAGTCATAATTTTAACATTTTGTTATCATTGAAGGAATTACTTAGTGCTAGAAAAGAGCAGAAGTTCGTTTCTTAGCCCATATTTTTCATTGGAAGGATGTTCTTCTTTTATACTTTTTGTTCATTGCTTTTGAAGTACTTTCAATAAAAATCCTGTTTTAGCTTTCAATAAAAATTTAGTTTTAAATAATAAAACGTTTTAAAATTTATAAAATTTTAATTTTCTTAGAATTATTGATTCAAATTTTTTGGAAGTAATTATTAATAACTTCCAAAAAAGCACCTTTGAAGTGGTGAAAATGTTCCATTTAGAAGCACTTAAGCGTGTTTTTGCTGGAATATAATTAAAAAAATTTTAATGAACTGTTTTGCTATAAAATGTTGAGAATCGGTTGTTATTTTTTCAAATTTTTGTTACTGTTAAGTAAATGAAAAATAATGTTATGCAAATTTGTTTTATTAAAAAGTTTAAGATAATGAAAAACGACATAACTTAAGATATGCAGTTTTTCCTTTTGATCACAGATATTATAATTTCATAAATACTTGAACTTGTGACAATAGTCAAAAAAAATTCTAATTTTCGTCAACAAAATGTATGTAAAAGTACCAATAATAATTTGTACTTTTATAACAAAAAATCATTCTCACACAGAAAATAGAGTTACATTAAAAAAAAAACTGATTTTTTAAATAAAGCTGAATTAGGAGAATATTTTGCAGTATTAACTCGAAAGAAGATAATCCTTTGTAATCCATATGTTTCTAAATAACTATTTCAATAGAATAAATATAATAATTAGTGTTATTATATGTATATTCTATTCGGTTAATCGAATAATTTACCATAAATCGGTTGTTAACCAATACATTTTTAACCTCGAATAATTATTTGCCGAATAAATTTACATGAAAACCCCAATAATTGGATACCCTAATATAAACACATATATGTACATACAAATTACCTATTCTGTATACTAAATAATAACCCAGCAAACAATGAAATGCGGTTTTCGCAAAAAAAAAAAAAAATATATAATAAAAAAATAAAATTAAATTACAAAGAGTCAAATATTATTGGATGAATTTATCGCACGCATTGTATATTGTTTTAAAAAAATATGTCTTTAAGATTTTCCTTATAATAACAAATTTATGAATTGAAAATTTAAAAAATTGTTTAATGTTGTTTTTCCAAAATTTAAAGAAAATATTGTTTGGGATATTTTGATTTCTCTTTATACATTTTATAATTGAATCGAAAAAGAAGAAATAAAATCTAAAAAACAAATTAGTTTCCTTGAGATCATTCATGCGTTATAAACACTTGCAGTCAACAAATTCTTTTGTAACATGAATTTTATATCTATGAATTCTCTGTTTCTAACATAAAGCATGCGTTTTCTTATGTCAAGATTTTTTTTTTATATAAAATAAGAATACAAACATACTTTGAATACATTAGAAATGAAACAACTCATCTGCAACACATTAGCTTTAACCTTTTCTTAACTTTAATTTTAATATTGAAAAACATTATCATGATGATCATTATCCTGTTATAACTTAATTCAGGAAGAGATGATTTTGATGTTGGCCTACATTTTAATGATTTTTATGTAGAAATGAAGTCTAGGAAGTTTGAAATAATTGAAACCAGTGCATTTCATTAAGAATGTCATTTAACAAGTCATATCGAATCATACTAGTATACTATTTGTTAGGTATATATCATAACATAAAATGGAAACGGCCCTAGCTAATATTTCGAAAATTCGACAAACAGTGAAAAATAATTGACTAAATAAATAAGTAAGAATATTATATTTGGATTGGCCGAATATATTGATACACCATTTGCAAATTTCTTTGTGCCTTCTTAATTTAATATTTCACTAAATATGGTAGGTGGGTGGTAATATGGGCGGATGACGCCCATTTAGGTTTGTGAATATCGATTCTTGAACCATTTGTACAAAATTTCATTGCTACACATAGAGAAAAAATATAATATAGTTGTAATGACCATAGTCAAAGAGCAATATGTTATGATTGGAATAGAAATAGAAATGAGATAAAGTAATAATTATCCTGATTCCGCTTTTTCATATCATATTGTATTGTGCTTAGTTTTTTTTATATTATGATTTTACATATATTTGAACAATATTATTATAATATTATACCACATTGTCATATTATGTTATTATTACCTCATGTTATCGTTATAGGTAACCAATCTGATATTATTAATATTTCATTTTGTCATATTATTTCATCTTATCATATATTAATAAAAATTATTATTATTTTTATAAAATTTTTATTGAAAATAATATAGAAAACTGTTCATTAACCAATATAAATATTAGTAGTCAATATATATATATATATATAAATATATATATATATATATATATATATATATTTACATATTATTAGTCATATTCATTTGTACCACCAAATGTGGTTCAAATGCAAACCAAACCTTGTCTATTTATATTTATTCATATATAAACTAAATGAGAATTACATTGAAGTTAGAAAACAAATATTATAACAAAATATATATATTTAAAAACAAGCATTGAAGTCTTCCATTAAATTTGTGAAGAGGATAAGTGTTATATTTAGTTGTAACATTTTACTGTTATAGGACTAATAATATTAATATGGTTTAAAAACAGAATAAGGGAATAAACTACAAATATTTAATGATTGTAGAAGCAATGATATGCTTCATATTAATAAAATCTTGTTTCTGGTAAAAATATTTAAAAACATATAATTTTTGCAGTCAATCATAATAAAATTATTATTGAGTGTAAATATTAAATGACAAAATTGAATTACAATCATTGTTATCATGAACACAGAGTTATTAAAGTTCAATAAAATTAACAATGAGAACATAATATGTTGTAGTCATAATGCTGTAACCATGTTTTTTCTCTGCGTGAATGGGATTTACAATGGACACTAATTTTGTCTAGTATTTGCCCATAGCTTTTTTCTATGAGCCAATTTTATGAGCCATTTTCAATACCGAACGAACCTTATTGATAGAAAATAATTGAGCCAATTTTTGTTCTCCTAAGTGCTCCGGCCAAAATAATATACAAATATTTCTATGTGTTACACATGAAATGATAAACAAAATATACCCTTGGTTTTGTTGGTGGGTATAAAAATGTGTGTAAATAAAGTTTGTAAATATTTTAATATTATATTAATATTTGTATTATTTAGAAAATTTGTCGTATATCCAGAAAACGTTTTTGAAAATTAGTTAGGGCCAGTTGTATTTTAGGTGACGATATATGCTTGATGATGTCTAGTTACTAGTGGTATGAATAAAAGTCTCAAACTATGGCTTTAAGACATCTAAGTAGCTTTGTTTGGTTCAAGATTTCTGGTCAAGTTTTCAAGAGGATATTGATCCTTCTTTTCAGGGTCTTAACATTAAGTGCAGTGGTCATTGAGAAAAAAACTTTTCATGACCCATTAACACTTGTATGTGGACCATCTCCAAATAGAAGATGACTAACCTATTTGTGCCATCTGATATCAGCTCTTTGAAGTAATTACACGGGTCTGCAAAAAAAAAAAATGTTCTTCGTCTCCTTCAAAAAAAGAAAAAAAAAAAAAAGAAATATGCGGACTACACAGAAAAAAAATATATAAATGGTTCCCAATTATGAAATTGTTTATATTAATTAAAATATTGTTTTATTTTATTCCAATAATATTAATTAGTGAAAATAATAGATTTTTTGTAAAATTTTAATTAATATTTATAATTATACTAGCGGACCAGGCGAACTTCGTCTCGCCCCAATTTTAAGCCTTCAGACAAAGTTTAGAGTAATAATACAACACAAATATTTAAATTTTCAATGTGATTTATTTGAATGGAATCAGTAGAGAGCGATTTAACGAACATTGTTTTTCGATTTGTTTTCCGGCGAAAAAACAAATAACGAAGACGGTTTCCCAACACGCGAACATGCAACGTACAGCTGACCGTGCGAAAAACAGAGAAATTCGAGATTAATCCCACAGACTTCTAGTGATTGGCCTTACGATTTATTGATTGTCATCGCAAATGCCAATCGAACGGGGAACAGAATCCTCTTGAATTGGAATGGAAGGTCAGTTGGAATAATGGGAATTGGTGGGATAAGGACTTCCTCTTCTTTGAATTTGCCCTTGATGATTGTCGCCTGAATCACATTGTTCATTAGCTTTTTGACGGACAACCGCTTACCGTTGCACAATTTTGGAGGATTGAGATTCCGACAGATTTTCCAATTTTCCGCATTTCGCATTTTCCACAATTTTCCAAGATTTACACTAAGAACTTGCTATTATTTGATTTGGAAAGCCATTAAGGAATAATTTCACACAAAATTTCATACAAAAACTCGATTTTGGTATTTTTACAATTTTCCGACTTTTCCGGAGGGATTTTCCAAAAAATTTTACAGAAATCGGCCCAGCCGTTCTCATTTTATGAATTACTATGCATTTTTTATACCATTTTTACATATATAGAAGATTAATTATATTTATAATTGAATTTTTACGAATCATTCTGATAATTAAAACGAATTTTTACCTTTTTCTGTGAACACAATATAGCTACCATATAATTTTATAATGATCTGTGGTAAATGGTGGATTTTTTAAAATAAAATCGTTGTGATAAATAGATCATTTAGTTTTTAACCAATTTAATTTTAACTAATTTTTAACTAATTTAATTTTAATTAAAAAATAAAATATTTAATACAAAAATGCGTAGATACCAAGTAATTTTTATTAATAACTAAGAAACCAACTGAAAAATTGTGATGCAAATATACGGAGCAATTATGGTTATTATTAATACTGAAACACATATAATTACATCCGTCCGGTGCGGAAACAATTTAAAAATCCAATACACAATATATCAATCATTTGTTTTATATTTGTTTTATATTGATTTAAGCGCGGAGGTAAAGCGATCACCAAATACATATTCCATTAAAAATTGTCTTTCACCCAAAATATTTGAATGTAATGTGTACAAGAACTTTAACCACTGTTGTAGTCTTTTTAAAATTTATGACTAAGAATAAAATCTACGCAAATTTCTCCATCTAAAATGCAATGAATTGTAATTCAATAAGTTTAAGATGCAAAAATAATACTTCTTAAAATAATACTTCTATTTGTTCAAAATTTTTTTATTTCAAATATAGTAAATACGTAATTGTTCATGATATATTAGTTTTACAGTAAATTAAAAATATTATAAAAAATCGAAAAATTTTCAGAAAATATTTATGATCACTTTGTATTCTAACATTTCTCACAGTGCGGCATACGAATTGAGGGTTTCAATCGTAGATTGAATATAGAGATAAATGCAAATTTCAGGAGAGAAGAATTTCCTCAGATAAAATTATCTTTAGATATGCTATAATTAATAATTGGTTGTTAGCACTGCCCGTTGATCTTCTTTTTCTATTTTCTTCTCAATTATGAAGATCTATAAGAAAATTGTTCTTACAAAATATTAAAGATTTTACAGTATTAGTTCTTTAGATATGCCATAATAAATATTTACTTTGTATTGGGCCTACAACTACCCCTTGAATTAACCATCACATTTTCATCTTAGTTGTAAAACTGGATAAGCAAATTATTCCCACAAAATGTTAAGGCTTAATAGTTCTCTAGATATGCGATAATTAATATTTAATTTGTATGGGACTTACTACTTCCTTTGGACTTACCCGCATATTTTCTACTCAATTGTGGAAGTTGATAAGAAAATTATTCCCATGAAATCTTAAGACTTTCCCTATAATAGTTCTTTAGATATTCTTGCGAAAAAAATATTTGCTGTTCCGATAAAAAGCAAAGTAGCCTATTTTACTTTTGGCGCTTACCGAAAATGCTGTGAAAATCGGTCCAACGGTTTAGCTTTCTATAAAGCCCAAACAGGCATAGATTCATTATACCCTCGGACCCCCACCTTAAAGTATATTGTATAATGTCCGTCCATCTGGAAATTTGTTCGTCCATGTAAACTTTGTGAACAAAATAGAGGCCACAATTTTGAATATGTCTTAATGATATATTGTATAAATAATTATTTTAATACAAGAACGAGGCCTATTGAAATTTGTTATGATTAGTCTACTATTATTTTACCTAGCCCCCATATAAATGTCCTCCCGGAAAGGGCTTTCGCGCTCATAATTGCCTCAAATATAAAAATAATGTAATGAAATTCGGCACAAAGAAATTTCATATAAGTATAAATATGTGTATCAAGTTACATGAAGATTGGTCCGTAATTGATATAGGTCCCATATAAATACCTCTACAGAAAATCACTTTAACGTTCATAAATCTTATAGAAATGTTAGTATGAATTAATATCTGATACATATAGTTTTATACCAGCAGTACCAAATTTTATAACAATCTTCCGATAATAGACCATAGGTCTCATGCAAGTCCCCCTTCGCGGAATCAACCATAGGTATATAAATTTAATATAAATATTAATATCAAACATTATAATGTATATGTATGTTTAATTGAAAAATGCATTACATTTAAAACAAGTATCCGTCCACAATTTGACATAGCTCCTATAAAAGGTCTCTTCCCTGAATTTTGATGAACATATACTATGGTGTAGGGTATTGTTCGATTATATCTTTTTTATTTGTTTTTATTTATTTTATATATTAAGTAATCTTCTTAAATAAACACCAGTTAAACTAAATTAAGCCCCTAATTTTCTTTTAATATACAACATACATAAACAAATATAAAAAAATCTATAATTCTTTTACACAAAAAAAGGTGAAAAAAATTAAGTTAAATTCTCAAATAACTAGAAAAACAAAACCAGGAAAAGAAAAGAAACTGTGCCAGAAATCAATACAGTTACACCTCTTTAAGATTTAGCTAAACAAACAAATCACAACATGTGCCAAGAATTTCATAAGGATAATGGAAAAAACAATTTGATAACATTTTTAATATTTCTTTTTTCAATTTTCTAAATATTATGATTCGTTTGTGAATACAAACATTGAACTTACATATAATTTTTTTTTCAATTTCTTGTATTTTCTAATGTTTTGAAAAAAAGGAAAACTAGAACTCGTTACTTTTTGTTCAGACGTGTGTGTTTTAATTTTTTTTTTTTCATTCAAGTATATGTATTTCCGCATCCGAGTGCATTTCCTCTATTGAGCTGCAACTTTAAGTGTAGCGTTTCCGTTTTAATTCTACTCCGTTGCTCTTTTAGTCGAAAATTCTTGTACATTTGATGCTTAAAATAACGTAACATGTTTACATTTTATAGAAGAATGTGTGTCTGTGTATGTTTTTTCTCCTATGTATTTGTTCCTAGATTGGCCTGTGCAATCAGTACGCAATTTATGTACTTGTATATATTTGTAAGTAAGAGAATGTATACATTTTTATTGTAATTTAAGTTTTCTATAGTTTTTAAGTTTAGTTTTGTTGCTTTTTTTTCTTTCTGACTAAATGTAATTTATTTAATTTCTGCTTCGTTAGTAGTACAACTGTATGGTTTAACATCGAGCAATTTAAAAATAATAGTCAGGTCCATACAAACATGTTGAGAACAAGCATGTTAACAGTGCACAGTGGGGCAGAATCGAAACAGGCATAGCAGAGAAAGGTGCAATTTTAAGCTTGGAAAGAGGACCCAACAGATCCCTCAGGTGCGGACCTATTGGGGCTTAAAATAGGGTATCTCTGATATAGAAAATGTTTAATCACTTTTGCGTTTTATCCGACATGGTATTTATACCTTATAATTTTCAAGTTATTTGCATTTGAAATTTCACTACCTCAATTGTGCAAAACCTTGGTCCAGTTTTTTAAATATATAGCCCAATATTTTCATTCGATCTTTCAACTGTCCTAATTTTGTAAGTTTTTGGTCTAGTTTTTTACATATATAGCCCAACATTTCCAACCGATTTTCTTAAATTTTTTCGTAGTTGGTAGAAAGAAAATTATCTATTGAATCAGGCAAATTTAAAGCCGATATCTTTATCGAATTCAGAAATATACGATTGTTAATTTGAAAATTACAAAAATTATGATTTTTTTCTTTTTTTGGGTGAAAAAGTGTCTTCAATTTTGTTTCTCTGAAATCAAATTTTCCTAAAGAACATACCTTTCTGAAAAGTATCTTCATAGATATGATTTTAAAATTTAAAACGAGACCAAACACTCAACAGGGCTAAGTACAGATCCTGCAGAATTTAAGCTATGTTCTAACATCCCATAGTGAGTATCTACAAACTGAATGCAGTTTCAGAAACTCTGATGTGTTCTAAAGAGTTTGCTAGTGTGATTTGCTAGACTTACAGCAAATGTGAACTTTATGGGCAAAATTTAAAAAAATCCATTTTTGGGATTTTCGCAAATTTTTGGTGAATTTTTAGATTCCTTTTACCAAAATCTTAAATTTCTTTACTCTTTATCATTTTAAATGATAATGTCTACAATCACCGAAAATTTCTTAAATAATAAAGCATTTATTACAGATAAAATATTTATAGTTTATTCAAAAAATATTTTTATAGCCAAGCATAAACACAGCTTCGAACATTGTCTACGGGAACAAATTAATTATTTATTTATAGCTTTTTTGCATCCACGATAGAACAATGTTTTCGGAAATTTTCGTGATATATTAAAATTTAAAGTATCGTAGTTTCGGTTCTATAAAAGATATTGACGTCAATGTTTTCTGTATATAATGAGGCATTATGTCAGGCAACAGAATTTATTTAAAATTTTTTTTTTTAATTTTTGTAAAAAATAGGTTTTTGAATAAACTATAAATATTTAATTTGCAATAAAAGCTTTGTTAGTTATGACATCTTTCGATGATTATATATTTTAACATTTAAAACGATAAAGTTTAAAAATATTTTAGATTTTTATTAATGTAATCCCAAATTCCCAAACAGCCGTCGAAATTCCCACAAAGTCCGCATTTGTTGTATGTCCCATGAATCATGAGTGAAAACTTTATAGAATGCATCGGAGATTCTAAAACTGCATTCCATTTGCAAATTCAAGCTTTGGATTTTGGTTAAAGTCAAAATTTCGATACAAAGTAGGTAAAGTACGAAGGAGTTTGCACTTGACCCATGAATCATGAGTGAAAACTTTTTAGAATGCATCGGAGATTCTAAAACTGCATTCCGTTTGCAAATTTAAGCTTTGGATTTTGGTTAAAGTCAAAATTTCGATACAAAGTAGGTAAAATACGGAGGAGTTTGCACTTGACCCTATTCGGAGATTTGGCTGGTTTTTAATTTAATAATAATATCCGTGAAGAGACCTTTCTTAAAAGTGTAAAATTATTATATGTTTTTAAAGAAAATTTTATTTTAGAGAAAAAAGAGTGTACACTTTTTTGACAAAAAAATATCATAGTTTTGCAATTTTAAAATTCAAAATCTTTTTTTTTATTTTTTTGAACTCGGAAAGGATATAGACTTAAGAATTGTTTTATTCGATTAATAATTCTGTTTTTTAACCAACTGAAATTAAACTACAAGATCGGATGTAAATATCGGGCTATATATTTAAAAAACTGGACCAAGATTTTTTAAAACTGAGATAATGAAATTTCAAATGCAGATAACTTGAAAACTATAAGGGATAAATAGCACATCGCAATAGCAATAGCTCCGCTACTGAGGGGTCTGTAGGGCCCTCCTTTTATTTTCAAAAAATCTAATGTTTAATAGTATGTACGTATGAATATTAAAGTTATAATCAGGGCAACCAAAAATATGCAATGTTTTTTTTCTTGGACTTTAAATAAATCAAAGTATTAGTTATCTATTCGTTACAGACGGAATTTTGGCACCGATTTGTTATTGAATATTTTTGCTTATTTTGGTCATAGTATTGGGCTTAGCAGCATATTTTGCATATTTGCATAGAAAATTCTTATTTCAGAGCACATTTTAGCAATTTAATTAGGATATTTTTTGAATGTTTTATACTTAAGAGCATAATTATCATATTTTACACTTAAGAGAAAAATTTTGTATATTTTGAACCCAATAAAATTTTTTATACATACATTATTTGCCGTTAGTGAAAATATAATTTTACTGTCACATACATTTTTAAATTCGCTTCCCTAATAGTTTTTGTCTTATTAATGGAAATTTTTTAATTTTGTTTTTAAGTGCAAAAATAAAATATTTTTTAGTAATTGCTAACAAAAACCAAAACATTTGTCATACAAAAACTATCCGCGGTTTTTTTTTTTTACTGAAAGTCAATTTGTATCAAGTACATATTCGCCATTACTCTCCACGATCTTTTGCCATTTTTCAGGTAGCTTCATAATTTTATCAAGGGACTTTTGCAGAGACCGAAACATATGGTAATCAGAAGGTGCAAGGACCGGGCTATATGACGGGTGCATCAAAACTTTCCAGCTAAGTGCAGTAAATTTTTGGCGGGTCAACAAAGATGTGTGTGGTCCAACATTATCATGATGGAACGCAACACCTTTTCTGTAGACGGTCGATTTGTGAACAGTAGACTTCAGAATTGATCGTTTCACCAGGTTGTAGGTTGTAGTAACTCTTAATGTATAATACCCTTTAAATCCCACCAAACACATATCATAAACTTGTTTGCCATCAAACTAAGCTTTGAAGTCATTTGTGGAAGGTTACTGGCTTTCGACCATGATCTTTTTTGTTTAATATTCTCGTAATTAATCCATTTTTTGCCGCCTGTAATAATCCACATCAAAAATGGTTCGATTTCGATGCGTTTCAACAGCGTTTCACTGTGCTTATTCGGTCAATGAAATTTCTTGTGCGATAAGTTATGTATTACCCAAAACGTCAAGCTTCTTTGAGTAGCTAGTCTTTTTCAAATAATTTCAAACTGTGGTTAATATTTAGTGCCTCCGCTATATTCTAATAGCTTGTGTATCCGTCTTGCTCTACCAGTTGTAAAATTTTATCCACTTTTTCAGTGACTCACATCAAAAATATAACCGAAAATGTTATCTTTCAAACACGATTTATTTGACTCAATCGAATTTGTGTTACTTGATATATGGGTGTCAACACCACCTAGTAACAAAAGAAACTGTTGGTACTTTTTATATCACCCAATATTTTTAGATAATTTCAAATTTAGCCCGAAAAATTGATATTTTAAGAGCATAATTTTCATAGTTTTAAATATATATTTTCGTTTTTAAAAGCATTATTTATGAGCAGAAAACACTTTTTTAAAGCATATTGCTTATACGTTAATATGATTTATGAAAATAATATATTTTATTAAAATTATTATGAAAACAAAAAGTAAACGAAAATAAAACTATATTCTGTGCACTGAAGTTAACCAACAAAAGCCCCGCTTCTCTTGCCAAACAATTCATTTATTGCTACAGTATATGATCTCTACAAATTGCATTAAAGACTACTGTCACATTTGTATATGAGAATAATAATCTATCTAAGTGTATGTAAGTGTTTATGTGTTACACATACTAGTGTATCTATATATGTGTGTATAGTTGTTATTGCAGCATTCCTTGTGTTTAGTATTAGATACATTTTTGGTTATTTCTGTTTTAGACATTAGGAGCGTTGATATGAGTACACTTCTCTATTACAATTTTCGTTTCTGTTCTTGTTATTATTCTTTCTTTTGCTGCCACTGTTATGTGTGTTATGTGTATTTCAATGTTTGATATTGTTACCATAAAAATACAGTTACGAAAATCATACTTACAAACAGAGACGCTTACAAATACATATCGTATGTATTGCGAAAGAAAAACAAACCAAAAAGACCATGAGTTTTTTTTTAAGTGTATTTATGCATGTGTATTTGTATTTGCTGTTAGTAGAATTGGCCATTTGTGCATTTGTTATGCCTCACTGCGTTGCCTATTTGGCATGACGACACAAAAATGTAAAGAAACAAAACATATGTATATATATGTGTGTATGTATAACAAAATGGAACAACTTACCAAAAAGAAATGAAAATTCTATAGAGTACAAGTAGGTACTTTATTCTCATACCCAAGCAACCATATCGTCGAGTTCTGGCTCTTTAGGGAATTTTATTATCAGTCGTTTGCCATTTTTAAAAGATATTTTAACATTATATTTTCTGTTTTCTTTTTATTATTTTCTTCATTTTAAGTTTTCCTAAATGTGTGTTAAAAGTATAAAAAATAAAATAAAGAAACCTTCATATATCTATACTTACATTCATATATGGGCATTTCTTCAAAATCGTTTACTTTTGGGGTTAATTTTTTTTAATGGTACATCAACGTTATTTAGTACCAATATAAGAAGGCACAAATCTGTTCAAGTGAATGACTTTTAGCGAACGGCGTTAATGTTATGAATGTTTAACACAAAAAGCTAAAAAAAATAAATTGCCAAAATTTTATGTTTAACAATATTTAAAAAATTACCACACGTATACATATAATCCACATCAATATGTCTAAAATACGAATTAAATGTGATACGATATTGTTGATGATTTCGAAAATAATCGCGATCATAGTGATTTTTTAACATTTCATTAAACAACTTTTACTCAACAAAGTATGCACAGATTTTCTAGTTTTTTTAATTTTATAATTTTTTTGAATTATTTTTAATATTCGGCAATCCAAAAAAAAAAAAATACAAATTAAAACTACAAAATACAAAATAATCGGGACCACAAATCTGTTTAAACCTTCCTTAAGAATATAGAACAAAAACAAAGTGTGCATAGATTTTTGATATATTTTTGATTGCATTTAATTCATTGATGTATTTTTCACGTCTTACCACAAAAAAAGATCCTTAAATGATTTTAACGAATAAAAAGTTGAAAATATTAATTATATAATTGTAAAATAAAATTTTCAATAACAAAAACCAAAAAAAAAAAAAAAATGTTTAAAGTAAAATCCAAACGCGTGATTATATTTGAGTACCACTTGATTCCGATATAAGCTACATCTGTAGATTGGCATAAATTTTTGCCGATTTCAATTAGTGCCTTGCGTGTGCCTCCACAATTTATGAAATACGAGGGCGGATCAATAAGTCCGAAATAATGAAACATATTTTTTTTTGCAAAACAAAAATTTATTTTTCAACATAATCTCCTTTTAACTCAATACACTTAGTCCAACGTTTCTCCAGTTTCTGTATCCTTTTCAAAAAAATAATATTTGTCGAGGTCCTTAAAATAGGGATTTGTTTGGTCAATAATTTAATCGTTGGAGCTGAATATCTTTCCACCGAGCCATTCCTTTTGGTTTGGAAATAGGAAGTAGTCACTAGGGACTAAATCCGGAGAATATGACGGATGAGGTACCAATTCGTAGCCCATTGAGACTGCACACGTGTGCACCCGTGCATTATCTTGATGAGAAATAACTTTTTTCTTGGCCATATGGGGATTTAAAAAGAATCCTCATTAAATCGATCTAATAAGTTGGCATAATATTCGCCGTTTATTGCTTTTCCCTTTTGAAGGTAATCGATGTGGATTATCCCGCGTGCATCCCAAAAAACTGTTGCCATCACCTTATTGGCCGACAAACTTACCTTGGCCTTCTTCGGAGCAGGTTCACCCGGAGGAACACATTAATTAGATTGCTGCTTGGTCTCCGGAATGGATCCATGTTTCATCCACCGTTACAAAACGACGCAAAAACTCATTCGGATTGCAGTTAAACAACTCCAAACAATCCTTTGAAGTTGTCACACGTTTATGGTCAATTGAGAGCAAACGCGGCACCCATCTTGTAGGCAACTTTCTTAAACCCAGCTGATAATTTAAAATCGAAACCACACTGCCATATGAAATGCCTATGGCATCAACAATCTCACGCTCTTTTACTCTTCGGCCGGCCAACACCATATCGTGGATTTTTTCGACATTTTCGAATGTACTGACCTCAATTGGCCGTCCAGAACGTTCAGCTTCATTTGTACTTGTGCGACCACAACGAAAGTCAGTCACTTTTTACCATTGAAATCGATGGTGCAGAGTCCTCATTTCCATTCCATTTTTAGAAAAATACACGAGGTTGTATGTTAAACGCAAAGTAAATGATGACACTTGCTCAAAATTTGATAGTAGTCTATTAACAGGTGGTACTTGATGGGAATAGTGTTGCATTTCATACAACTACGAGGGAAGTTCGAAAATTCAAGGAAATATTGATCCGCCCTCGTATCATTTGTTGAAAAAAAAAAACAGAATAGATGTACTTATACAAATATATTTTTCATATAACG
Source organism: Protocalliphora azurea (assembly GCA_932274085.1). Classification (NCBI taxonomy): domain Eukaryota; kingdom Metazoa; phylum Arthropoda; class Insecta; order Diptera; family Calliphoridae; genus Protocalliphora; species Protocalliphora azurea. The sequence continues at coordinate 152,359,056 of OW026521.1, read as the reverse complement.
TAAGAAATGCTAATATAAAGTATGCAAAAATTTTTTATCGATTTGAAGAAGTTATAAGAATTTTGCGATTTAATATTTTATCGTGCCACAACAATTTTAGAATATAATTTGGAAACCTTTTTTTATCACGCGATACTATAGCTTCATTGAAATTACGCTGTGAATGTACCTTGCGAAAAAGGCACCTCTTAGAGCCATTAAAGTTTTTTCTCCCCAAGTTTGGGCACCCCCAATGTTAAAAAATCATTATGCTATCGAGGTCACATCAAGGAGATGTATCTCAAACGATTCATAATTACAAGGGAAATAAATATGAATTCTGTGCATTGTAGCGCACGAAACGGCGCAAATTTTCTAATCGATAAACTGAAAAAATTTTAAATTTTGAAAATTTTTGTTTTCACCACTTGTCCACAATATAATGTAACACTTGTAGAAATTAGTCTATTTCTATAAGTGTTTGTTGTTTACATTAGAGGAATTGTACACATATGATAAAACCCGAGATTACAGAAATCAAAAGAAAGGAAAAAACTTATTATTTTCATACTTTTTTTTAGATTTTTTAACTTTGAGTGGTTGCTGGTACCACATGGAACAATTTCAGGTTTTGAATTTCTGTTGTTGTTAATTTAAAGAATCTAAATTAAAAAAGAAAATATTTAAGGTTTAAGGTCGATTTCTTAAAGGTAAAGGTAAAAAGAGAATTAACCATATACATTACACAGAAAAAATTATTACCTCATATATTTCAATTAGCACAGTTTTTTCATTTTACATCAAAATTTATTTAATATGTTTAAGCAATTCAAGTAAGTTTTTTTTTCGCATTTAAATGTTGAATTCATTTAATCATCTGCTTTAATAATTTTTTTAATTGGAAAACTATTTTCGGTTTTACATTTTTTACAGTTATTAGTAACTGATATAATCAATCATTTTGTTGGGAGGTGCAAATTAAAACAAAATTTTAATTTAATGAATTATTTTTGTGATTGGTGACTTTTTTCTGTGTACCCTTATACACATACATATGTAGTTAACAAACACACATGAACAATTTGAGTCTTTTTTATATTTATTTAAATTTATTCTTTTTTTTATCCTAGTGTATGTGTGTAAGGGTGCAATTGTATGTAACTTTTTATATTCGTATTTGTTTAAATTAGTTGTAGTTTTTGTCCTTTAGTTATGCCAATATATATATTTTTTATTTTTGGTTTTGAAGTGAAAGTTTTCTATTAAATTAAAGTTTTTTCGTTTTTTTTTTTTCTTTTTTTTTTGTATATGAATGGTTCTTTATATCTTTTGATTTTATTTGTCTGTCATTTCTCTCTATTTAGTTTCAAATTTAAAACAATCATGTTGTTAGTTTTTTTTTCAATTTTTAAAAATTTAGGATTCTTTTTTTTGAAATTCAATTATCTCTGTACAAGTTGTGTAGTAAAGTAAAGTTTATTTATCTAAAATTATAAAGTTTTCAATCAGTTTATACATATAAAAATATTTATATTGATATTAAACTAATGAAATATATGCAAATGTATGTATATGAAAATATAAAAAATGTCCTCTAGCCAAATCACTGGATTATTCTGAAATGTTTAATTTAATAAACAATATTTAAATTTAAATCTAGTGCGTCCCCAGATGGTGGATAAGAGGAAGAGAAATGGTCACAAGGATATTGCAATTATGAGGAATATTGTACAAATGGTCTCTCAATATGATTGTTAAGGCTAGGCTTTTTTCTGTAGTCTTCTCTCAATTTAAGGATGAGCTTCATATGCACGTGGAAAATTGTACAAATGGCCAAGTGAATATAAAACTCTAACCTGAGGTCTCTACCCAGCTGGAAGATACATTTTATCACAAAAGGTCGGAAAGTTCATACAAATTCCTAGTAAATTGTGCAGGATTGTAGTGCCCTCTGACCAAAAGATGACAAGCCCTCTTGCCAATCTTCCAGTTTCTTAAGTTTCCCCAGTTTTTCTATTTCCTTGGTCATATGTTCCGTGAAAGTGAACTTTTAGTTCACTTAGCGTCAATCTTCTATCCTCCTCTCAACACGCTTACGCCAAAGGTAAGCCTGTGGACACAGTTCTATACCCACTCGTAGGATATATAGAGAAATTACTTCAACAATGTCAAACCAATAGCGATTAAACTAGAAGACCTTGGGCTTGATCATCAGATTTATTTCAGATTTACTTGAATATAGCAACATCAAATCCTATAACGGCTCAGCCACGATCCATAGACTGGTCCACAGGGAGGAATTCAATCACCTCTGTTATAGAATGTTGCCCTAAACAAACTGTTTGTAAAAATGGATTCCCTAGGCTTCAAGCCCTTAGCCTACGTTGATGACGTATCTGTGGCCAATACAGGAATCCATCTTGACATACTCTCAAAATAATGGAATTAGTGGTTATAACACTTATCGACTGGAGTATTGACAGTGGTCTAAGCGTAAATCCCTATAAGTTGGAACTAGTCATTTTCTCTATAAAATACAAAATATATTATCTTAAACGTTAAAATGTCCTGGAAACTCAATTCCCTTGCTAAAATATCAAAGGCCACTATGGAAATCTATGTATACAGGAAAGCCATTGAAGGCACAAATGCGGAATCAACCCTAAGAACTTGGATTGGATTCACGAAGCTGTTATTACACTGATACTCTTCTTAGTATGGTTGGAATCGCTTGATAGGGTTTCAAGTCGCACCAACTTTGAAGGAATGCGCAAAATAGGATTCCCCATCATGGGTGCCATGCACGTCAGATTAATGAACACAATATTTGGAATGCTAAATTGGATCCTAGTTGATACACAGGCCGAAAAAGCATGCGCTAAACAAGGCGGTGAGACTAAACGCCAATGGCTGCTGGTAATACAAGCCTTATGATGCTGGCATTTTTGGAACTAAAACTGCTAAACCGATTTAATAGAGTACTGCAAACAAAGACCATTTATGCTTTATTTTGTTGCATAGAAGTAAGAAGGATTTTAATAGAATTCTCCGTACCTATACAGATTTTTCCAAGATGAAGTACGGAATCGGTGTTTACATTGAAGGAATTGGGAAACGGTTGTCTTTCAGACTTCATAACGAATGTAGCATTCCATAGAATAATGGCCATCAATACGGCAGTTAAGTGGATAAGGTATCCTATAATACCTTAGTAGAGATATTGTAATATTTACTCACAGTCAAGCTGCTATAAAGTCCCTGACAGGTGTGTTTTCCACCTAAAATATAGTCCATGCATGTTGTATATCACTGAATGAGTCAAGACAATTATATTGCAGACGAATTGGCGAAGAAAGGTGATTTACTACAGTATGAAGACCGAAATCGTTTATTTAGCATTACTTTCAATGCCTAGAAGCAGCATATCGATGCTTTAATATATGATTTTTAACAGATAACGAACCTCCGAATGATATGGCCTAAACTGCACAGATTTAGGTCATCATTCTTACTGCGTTCAACTAGGACACTTCTAATTTATATATTTTCTTTTCTAAATCCATATCTTCCTGCCCCTAACCCTCTCCTCAACATGTCATTTATTTATCTTTCATTCGTTTCATTTTTTTATCTTCTATTTACAGGTACCACGGAGGATATTAAGGAACTAAGTGAACTGAAAACCTCATCGTTAACGAACTAACTGACTAACTAAATAACTAACTGGATGATTGAATGAAACAAATTTCTAATTGAAAAAACTATATGATTTTTTTCTTTTATCTGATATAATAAAAAAAAATGGAGAATAGAAAATAAGATGTTTCGATAGAGATAGATAAATTTTAAAAATGAAAAACAACACACTTTGTTGTAATGAAAAAAATTGTTTTTTTTTTTGTTTCAAAATATCAAACAGTTTTTGTTTTTAATTTTCACTTTTTGTAGAGCATATTTTTCATTTTTAACCGCATATTTAATGCGCATAAACCGCTTTCTTTTAAGAGGATATTTGTGGTTTTCCCGTAGATAAGTCTTAAAGAATGAACACATTGTTTCCGTCTAAGTTTATGGATTAACAATTCTGTAATTATTTACATGATGGTGAAATATGTAAGATTTTCGTAAAACAGTTTATTATTTTCTTCGAGGTGAAATGAACGTAATTTTCTAATTTGGACTATAATAAATTATGAAGAGATTTATTATAACACTAAAAATATCTTTCAATTGTTCAGGTTCAAAACAGAATATACTGGCGTTTTTATTATTTGCATACAATAGAACTTCCTTTTTTTAATTTTTGAATTTTGTGTATTTTTAATTGTTACTAATTAGAGTGTTTTTTTGTGCTTTTTTGAAAAATAGTATAAAAATAGTCTACTTGTTAAATTAGCTTTTTTTTGAAGTTTTTTTTTTTTTGTTATATAAATATAAGAGATGATAAAAAGGATAAAATATTTTAATATTTCAATCTTTATTAATTTTCAATAAATTTATATATTAAATTTAATTATAGCTTTTTATTACTATTTTTTACATTAACATTATATATTATAATTAAAAGTTTTATTTTACACTGAAATAACTTAACGATAAAGAAAAATTCTTAAACTTAATTTATAAAAAATACAAAATCCCCTAAGATCACGTAATTTTCCGCAATAATTTTTCATAGTTGTATAATATTATACTTAAAAAGAAAAAAAAAAATCAAAAAATGAAATAAAACTTACGTAAATATATGTGCAATAACTCTATATATTTTATATTCTTTTATATTTTTGCTCTTAAGAACTTTATTTTAATCTTCTTAAACGGCAAACATTCTCAAAATGTACACACATACGCATACAAACAAGTATTAAACCAGAATATGCATACAAAAGTCTGAGATTTTCCCACAAATATGTTTGCATATAAACAAATACGCACATAAAATTATAAGCATATTTAAGTATGTATGTGTATGTATGAATGTACTACTAATACAAGTAAATATAAATATTTTACAAATTTTCATTAAACATACTAGTATAACAACTTAACTGTAAAAACACATATACATATACAACTTAACATATTTAACTAGACATACTCATAGTTTCAGTATTAAACTTACATATATAATGTGTATTAGACTGCTCCAAAAAAAACCCGATTTTCGAATTTCGACTGTAACTCCCCATAGGATTGTTCTTTTTTATGTGAAAACACATTGTGCCAAATATTAGAATGATCGGATGTCGTTAAACGTGCCGCATAGTCTCTGTAATTTGACTTTTTCACAGTTTTTTGAAAAAATTTGCAAATATCAATTCGGTTTTGAAATTTAGTGTAAAAGAAACGTAATCTAGACATAATTATCTATTAAACAGTTAGAAAATATTAAAGATCATTGATATATTTTCTAACACAAGTCTTGTGTAACCAACGTACATACAAATTTTTAATTTTTTTTTTAGAAATGTTAAAATAAAATATTATTTTAAGTCAAATTTCAATCGTAATTACTGAAGAAAGCTCCGAATCCTGCAGGATAATGTAATCATATTTTCATTCTTTATTAAAAAAAAAACATTGAGTGTTTCAAATCACCAATTTAAATTTGTAAAAAAATGTTATTAAACAAATTTCAAAAAAGTTAGGAAAATACTATATGTATTTTTTTATAGACAACACCACAGAAAATTAAAATAAAAAGTAATTCGATAGATATCTCTTATAAATTCGCCATACCTTAGATTTGAATTTTCAGTATTTCGGCAAAAAGGCCAAAATTTTTGGTGATTTTTGTGTTGTGTAGTCACATGTTTGGAATAGTATACAGATTATTGAAAATTGTAACACAACAAGATAATATAGATTATATAAAATACATTCCGAAATTTTTAACGCATTTCAATAATGTTAACCTCTAAAACAGGAAGTTAAAATGTCAAATTTTGGAAGATTTTAGATTATTAATGAAAATATAACTCAAAATTATTTATTTTTAGCTAGATTTCAATGTAATTTTACAAAGGTATAACTAAAAGAAAGTACATGATATCTGCGTATAAAAACATAAATTTAACCCTCAACTTGGGGTCAATATTTTCAAAACTCCTTCTTTCTTGAATATGTGCAAAGTAAATTTTATTCACTGATATCATGGACAAAGAAAATAATACTTAATTCATTTCACCATGTAAAGTTATTCTAACAAAATCAAATTTATTATAGAAATCATTGCTTTAAAATCAATATAAAAATAAATAAATTTGAGTTATATTTTGAATAAAATCCTTAAATATTCCAAAATTTGACATCTGACGTTCTTGCTTTAAGGGTTGACATTATTAAAATGCCTTAAAAACTTCAAGATGTATTTTCTATAGTTTATATAATCTTGTTATGTTTGATTTGTTAATAATATTAAATATACTAGTACAAAAAATTACAAACATAAAAGTCACCAAAAAATGCCTTTTTGCCGAAATCCGCTAAATTTAAATCTAAGGTACGGCAAATTTGTTAGAGACTTCGAGCTAATTCTTTACTATTTTTACTTCTTGTGATACTGTCTATAAAACAGCATAGTTTTTTGGTAACTTTTTTTGAAATTTGTTTAAAAAAATTATGAAAAAATTGAAAGTGGTGATTTGAATAAAAAAAAAAAAGAATAAAATAAAAATCAAAGTTTTTTAATGAAGCATGAAGAGGGGTATATGTAACCCTGGAGGATTCAAAGCTATTTTTAATGATTATTTTTCAAATTTGACTTAAAATAATATTTTATTTCAACATTTCTAAGAAATTAAAAATTTGTCTGTACGTTGCTTTAGACATGGCTTGTGTTCGAAAACATATTTCTAATAACTTTAATATTTTATAACCGATTTTAACTTTTAATATCTTGTTTGATAGCTAATTATATCTATATTACAGTTCTTTTACATTGCATTGCAAAAACGAGTTGACTTTTACAAATTTTTTTCAAAAGAATCTGAAAAAGTCAAAATTTTCAGATATAAATGCACCCAACAAACTTCAGGGTCGATGGAGCACGTGTCAGCGATAACCGATCACTCTAATATTTTGCATACTATATTCTTACATAAAAAAGAACTCCTCCTGTGGAGTTACAGAAAATATTCTAAAGTCGGCTTTTTTGGAGTAGTCTAATATATAAAACATTTAATCATAGAAAGGCGGACTGACGTACAGACCATATTGTTTGTGTTCTTAGTAGCAACATTATAATTGCATAAAGATCTCTAAAACAAACACAAATCAGAATAAAGCAGTACTTGTGTGAAAATACAAAAAATAGTAGCATTTATAGGTATGTCAGGAAAAAATTGAAAAAAAAGAATTAAAAAAAAGCATAAGACAGTTTGAAGAGACATTTAACAGATGGGTATGGGATCTTTAGCCGTAGTCACAGTTATGGACTAAAGACTTTTCCCAGAATTGAACACAACATCAGACCAAAAATAGATTAGAAAAGAAAAAAGAACTAGAAAAAAGAATGACACAAACAGAACGTATAACATGACAAGTTGTGTGTTTAATAAAAAAAAGTATTAAAGTTTATAGGGTGTCTTTATAAGAGATGTTTCTCTATTAGCTTTTCACTACATATATATATATATATATATATATATGAGAAGCCGCGGAACAAAACGTACAATTCTTGCATTTTTTTAAATTGCTTTTTTGTTATTTTTGTGTTCAATGGGTTGAAGTGTTCTCGAAAAAATTATATCGGGATTTTTTTTATTTTGCTTCAAAAAATGTACTTTCTTCAGATCCAGACGTACTTTTTTTATATATTTTTTTTAAAGATTTATTATTTGCCTTAAAAACAAGAAAATAATTTTAATTTTTTTAACAAAACATACTTTTTTACGTTTAAAAGCCATTTGATTTCATACATCCTTAAAATTTGTTATTGTGATCCGATATATTTTATAGGGTCATGTTGTTTTGTAAGGGTAAGAATAAATAAATAAATAATTCTCAATTTCCCAGCAAATTCAGTTGTGACTATATAATCCTAATTTCATAATAAATAATATGTTTACAAACAAAATTACTTCTATTACTAAGCTTTTACTTTTGTATTTTTGTCGTGACACTGTGCATCGACTAGTAAATATTTATTAACTCAATTTTCTCAATAAGCATTTTTGCTGGAATTTAAGTTGAAACAAAATGTACTCCAAGCCTTGAATCTAGTGCCAGTAAACTTGTGTTACACTTTAATTCGATAGCGTTCTCCTGTAGAAAGGATTCTTTTTAATTTTTTCAATCCCATTTCATGTTTAAAGTATTTTTATATTTTATTATAATTTTTTAACTAAAAGGCTTAGAGCGGAAATAACGCAAATTTGTGATTACTCATATTTTCCATCAAATATTTTTATAAAAATTCTTTAATCGCTTATAAATTGTTAATGAAAATCTTTGATCACTCATATTTTACACATAAAACTGATCTTTTATTAAAATTATTTAATCGCTCATAATTTCTAATTAAGAGATTAAGAACAAAAGTAATAATCTCTCATATTTTTAACCAAAAAAACTTTTTTGATCTTAAATCTTAATACGATCTTAAATCGTATAAAATTCGTTAATTAAGTCATTTGTAATTAATAATTAAGAGGTTTAGTTCTAAAATAAATGTATACTCTACCAAAAATTTATTTTAATATGAAATCGACTGTAAGTGATTAAAGCGAATATAATCGGAATTTGCATTCAATTATATTTTCAACCAAAAATCGATTTCTATAGAAAATATTTTAATTGCCTTATGAACCGCTAATTAAGATAAAAATATGTTATAACTCATTGTTGAGAGAGTTATAGAGGAGGACCTAAGCTTTCAGAAAAAATTATCTAGTTGTCACCCTGTAATAATACGAGATAAGCTACTGGGTTTCAAATTTGACCATTCCGAGTATGAAAATGTTTCAAAAAATTGCAACTTGTATAAATCAGGTCCGATTTTAAAGGTCTAAAAACCTTTGTAAATACCTTAATGAGAAAGAGAAAAAACATACTTACTCACTTATGATATTTGCGCTGGAATTTGGAAATTTAAATTTTTTTGCCTTGACTTTTATTGGTTTTTCTCAAGTAATTTCCGTAATATACGAGCAAAAATTTTGCTTAAAGTTTTTTAAGATTTTCAATACATTCTAAAATAATGTATTGAAAATTGTTGCGAATTATCTCAATTCGTTTAGCCCTGAAAAGTTATAAAAATCAAGACTTTAAATTGACTACGAAAAATTGCTCCTTAAAAAATTTCTCAAAATTTTTGAATAAAAAAGAAAACAGTTTTTCACTTATTTCAAGGCAAGTACTTAAGCTTGGATAAAAAGGACAATTTTATGTGATTGACATTTGCACCCCACGTACAACAAGATTTCAAGTAAATAAATATGATTCAAGGCTTGAATCGTATTTATTAATTGCAGATATATTAAAATTTTTATTTTTTAAATTCATTTTTAACGTAATGTATTGCAAAGATAATATTTTTGTATATAGAAATCAATTTGATAGCTTTAGCGAGTATTTTTTATAAATTTTCAAATCCAAGAAATTTTTTTTTTTTTAAATTCTAGATACAAAAACTAATTTTTTTTAGCAAAGCTTCTTTCAATTTTTAAAAATTTAAAAAACATAAATATGGTATAAAAATAAACTTATCTACCTATACATTGATATACATATTCTCTACATACCTTTTGAAATGAGACAAATATAACGATCTCAATCAAGATATTTCGGCCACAATTTTTGGAAATCTGACTTGATTTGTAGAAGTTACGATTTCTTGAGACTTTTTCATACACGAGGTGGTCGACTTTGAAACCTTGTAGCTTGTCTTGTAATATAACAGCGTACGCGCAAGATAATTTTCCTGAAAGCTTAGCACTTTTTCTACAACTCTTCCATACATTTCAAATCGATCCGTCTAGTAGTTTTGGAGATACAACACTAGCTGCATTAACTTCACCAATAGCTCATCACTAAAGAAGTTAATTGCAGCTAACTTCAATGCAAATTAATGAAAATAAGATTACTGATCCACACAACAAATTAAAATACTAAAATTTAAAGTTTTGATAAAAATTTTTAATTTTTAATTAAAAGTGACAAAAGTTTAAATATTACCCTAAACCTAAAACTTATAAAATAAAACTAGTTAAAAAATACGAAATTAAATACTTAATTACCTTTAAAATTGCATTACAAATATTTATAAATTTTGTATCAATTTATAATTAAATCCGAAACCTAAAAACCCTTATATACGTGTAATTTGTATATTCACCAATAAATAAAATGTAGAATATTAAAAGAAGAGTTTGTTATTACTTGCTTTAAAGACGCGCTTAAGTTTGTGTCTAAATTGCCCTATTGCTGTCACCCGTCTGAATAATAAAATTTTTAAAAGCCTAAAATCGCTAAAGAGAGTGCTTAGATTAAAAACAAATAAATCACTCATATCACCAATAATAATTATAAACTGTAGTACAAATGTAGATTAGATCTGTGATCTACAGATATTAGTTAAATGTGGATCGATCTCAAATTACAATAATTAAGTTATACAGAGTTTTTTTCTTTTTCCCATATAACTAATTTCTACTAACATCTCCAATTTTAGACTACTTTATAAGTGTAAATAAGTATACAAGAGCGCATATATGTTTACGTCTGTATGTAAGCATAAACTAGCGGGTGTATAAATGGTGTTCAAGTGTGCGATTATGTACCAAAGGAATCTTATGTTAAGAATATCAAGAAGACGTTTTTTTTTATATTTTTATTTTTTCTTAAACGACACAAAACACAAGAAACTGAGTTACAAGAAAGTTAAGCATAAAAACAGAAAATTAAAAAAACAAAAAAAAAAAAAAAAATAGTAAAACAAAAGGCAACAAAAGACGAAAAATGCAACAACAATCAACCAGCCAGCCATTCAAACAACCAACCAACCATCGAAGCAAACCTTGGCTCTGGCTCTGTCTTTGTCTCTGGCGCTAGCTAGCTGTTAGCTTTATTATAAACTATAAGTATTTTATAAAGAAGTGGGTAAATATAAAGTTAAATGAATGTTGTACGTATATCCACATATCGAGGGCATATATACAAAACCAACTATCTCAAAAAACACAACTTTTCAGGAGAGCAAGAAAATTATTTATTTATCTTATTTTGCAAGTATTTAAAAAAATTCTTTTACAATATTTATTTAAAACAAAGGCAAAAATCTGAGATATAATTTGTTTTTAATATTGGTAATTTTAAAGAGATTGAGGGTTTTGCATTTTCAAAATATTCAATTTGTATAAGTAAAATAACAATATAGAGGGTTTTGAATTGTAAAAAATACATTTAATTACCGTTTAGTATATGATCTTTAAAATTTTTAAACTAGTTAGTAATTAAAAAGACCAAGATAATTCATATAGGCTTCTTTATTTTCACTCCGAAAACGATCTAATGTAAGTTGTAGACCTTCTTGAGGGAATTAACAACTTTCGAAACATCCCCTGAATTTCCAGATATTGCGAAAAACCCGTTTTTAGGGTAGTTCTTGCACTATAGATCTTGTAGCCTCTTAGGTTTTAAATCAATTTAAGATTTTTAAATTGATTTAGAAAGCAGAGAGATGTAGATTTGTAACTATATTACCATCTTTTATATAAACTCAAATTAAATAATGAATTTTGACCATTTTTAAATTTATTGCCCTTTAGTTTTTCAAAATTTTGATTTATATGTAAATTTTTCTGAATTTTCTAAAGGACTACACATACTTGTTTACAAAGCTTGAAATATTATTTGATTTAGCATAAAATAAAATTGCTTAAAATTCAAAAGGTTATTAAGTAGAAAATGCTTAATAACTTTATTAAAAAATAACTTTATTAAAAAATTCTTCATATAATTTGAGACAAAATGTTTTTTTTTTTATATTTTACATTTGGTTTTTACTTTTTAACATAAGATTCCTTTGGTACATAATCGCACACTTGAACACCATTTATACACCCGCTAGTTTATGCTTACATACATACGTAAACATATATGCGCTCTTGTATACTTATTCACACTTATAAAGTAGTTTATTAAAAATTTATGGAAAGTTTTGGTAAGTTATTACAGATAAAATCGAATAAGTTCTACAATTTTTGACCAATTTAAAAATATTAAATTTTATTATGTTCACAATAAAAACGACCTTAGAAATTATTGCATCGTTGGACAGACTTTTATAGAAAAAATTGTAATAAATCAAAAAAAAAAAAAAAAAATTTTTTTCTAGAAGTTGTTTGAAAGTTTGATTTTAATGTTTGACCGAAACAAACCAAATTCATATGGTTGAAAAGCTTGTTTCTTCTACTTTCCAAAGAAGTTAAAAAAATTATAATAAACAAAACAATAACTGAATTAGAAATTCATTTATACAAGAACCTACATTTTTTTTTTTTTTTTTTGGAATAACTCTTAATTTTGAGGATGTATTGCAAATTTTTAAAACTGACTTATGAATATGGAAGGTTAGGTTATAGGCCTTCTTGAAGACACCATTGGAGTAAAAAATTATTTATCTTTCAAATGAAAAACTATTAGAGCAAAAGTTACAAAATTGTGTGGAAATAATTTTCTTATTAGGAATCATAAATTATATGAAAATAGGGCGGGCAGCTCTAGGCCATACCCAAGATAAATCTTAATTATAGCATATCTATGGAACTATTAAAATCAAAGTCTCGCAGGAATAATTTTCCTGCGAAGTTCCACAATTGTTATGAAAATAGGTAGGGTAGCTTTACAGGGGGTAGTAACCGCAATACAAAGTGAATATTTTTTATTGTATATCTAAAAAAACTATTCAATCAATTTATCAATTTTTTCATATTCAGCATGTATAAATTAACCAGAATTGGCTTATGTTGTATTTAAATTGTAAAAAAAATAAACTAATTATTCAGAGAGATAGAGGATTTTGCAATAAAAAGTAAAAATAAAATATTTATTTTGTAAGATAGAGGGACACAAAAACGTTGATAAAATTGGAAAAACTATGAATTTTTATTTGAAAATTATATTATAGATGAGCGTTTTTATAGGGAATATAATGATATCAAAGACACAGTTTCATGAAATCCTGAGATAGAGGGCTTTGAATAGAGGCCCTCGATATGTTCAAGTACGTGTAGGTGTGTGTGTGTCAGTGAATGAGTGTATGTTTTTAGCATTATAACTCTTGGTATACATAGACACGCTTTTCAAATTGCTTTGTGCTCTAAAATTCAATTTTCTTTCTTGAATGATGTAAGCCATGTTTACTCTCTACTAATTTTTTTGTCATGTGGCTGTTGTTCTCTTTTTCTTTAGAATATAAATACTTACTCACAAACACACAAATTCACTTACACACTTTTCTAAAGGAGTATTTATAAAAAAAAAAAAAAAAAAATAAATGAGAAACCAGAGTGAGTATAAGTATTTTTTCAACTAAAGTCAACTAAAGCATATGTTTAACTTAAGCAGTTTGCTTACTTTATTGTAGTTGTTGTTTTCGTATGGATATAGGTATGTTATAAATATCGGTAAGTGAGTGAGTGTGTGTGTGTACATGTGTACGTTTGTCTGTTTGAGTTGTTTGTACATGTGTATTTGTCTCAAGTCTCAAAGGAATCTTCGTTGTGTATTGGTTTGAGCCTCATAATACAGCTTTTGGGCTTGAAATGTACAAATTTTAACTCTTTACAAAATCAATTTTAAAATATTCTCGCTACTACTAAAGCCTGTACCTCAATACGAATGATATAAAGGTACATGTACTACTTATGAGAATACAAAACAAAGTCATACATATTTAATATTGTACTATTTTTACAGGTTGTTGGAATTGCCTGAAAATGGGGTAGAAATAATTGGGGCCATTTACAGAAAATAAAATGATAAATAGAAAGTATTTAACCAGGGCAACCAAAAATATGCTCTAAAAAATTGCTTTTAAAATTGGAAAATATACGCCTAAAATAAGCAAAATTATGCCCTTATGTAAAAATGTGCAAACATATGTCATTTAAAATGCTAAAATGTGCTCTAAAACAAGGATTTTTTACGAACATGTGACAAAATATGCTGTTTAGTCCAAAATATGCAAAAATATGCTCTAAAAATCGATGTCAAAATTTTTATAATTGCCTGAAACGGATAAATAATTAACAGTTTGGTTTATTTGAAGCTCAGGAAAAAATAAGATTTTGCATATTTTTGGTTGCTCTTTTATAACTAAGTGTGTTCAAATTTTAAAAAATATATTGTAGTTCTTTTGAAAAAAAAAAAAAAAAAATTGTAAATAATAAATGCGTATTAATGCCCTGAATGCAGGAACAATATTTCAAATAATTAAAAATTCGTATTTAATTTCCTACCAGCACACAGTGTCATATTTAGTAGTTTTAGAACGACAAAAATCCAATTTTGGAGATATTGGACTGAAAATTTATATTCTGTTAGTAGACAAGGTAGTAAACATTTCCACTAAAAATGTGAGGGTAGCAGTATTGCCACTCCCATACTGAGAAAAAATATTTTTTTTATGAATTTCTAACATACATTTTATTATAATAAAAAATACTTCAAAGGTAGGCTTGGAGTTTTTAATAAAAATAAAAAAAAAAAAAATAGTATTTAATATTAATTTTTTCCTTAACAAATTATAATAAAATTATTTGGATACATATCAATATCTGCTGTAATTACTCAAATATATATAGTTAAATTTAACATATTTCTTTACACGGTAGTAAATTTTGGGCAAAAGTCAATAAATGTTATTTCTCAGTGTAAATAATTTTAACCTGCTGTACGGATAAAATATGTAATGCTTTATTCACAAACCAATTTCTTTACGAATATCAAAAGAAGTTGGCCCGTTAAATGAGATTAAAAAAGATTTATGTTAAATAGATTTAGGATTTAAAATGATATAAGATGAAAATCATTGTTATGAAAATAATTACACTCATTAAGTCAATACAAAATTAAAATTTCCTCAAAATTTTCAAATCTATTCACTTTTTCAGGCATTTTTTTTTTTAATACATTTACTTTTAAAATTTCTTCGGACCAATTTGTCCATATTAAACAAAACAAACTTCAGCTCAAATTGCTGCCTAATAAATTTATTTTCTAATTATTTTTGTAAAAATTCTATTTTCGAAAAGAAAATTATAATGAAATCTATATTCGTCCTTGTTTCGAGGATAATTAAAAAATCGTGTATTCAGTTTTTACATATTTTCTTTAAAATATTCCTTAAAGTGTTGACAATAACATACAAAAAATTTAGAGTGGGATTATGTAGGCGATGCTGAGAAAATTAACATTTTATAAAATAAAACTCATTTATTATAGTAATAATTTTATATTTTTTAATGTATTTTTGCTTTGTGTACGAATATATATGAATAGACTTTTCCAAAATCAATATCATACATAATAAATGAGTGTGTCGCAAAAAGTTAGGAATGTCATTTTAATGAAAAGAATACTTCTATGGTGGTATATTTAACGAAATTTACATTTAAAAATGCAATTGCATTAAAATACATTTTTTCAAAATTTGAATATTTTAATTGAAATTGACAATAATATAATTTAAACATAGTTAGAATTGTCTTTATTTGTACACAGAAGAAAATTATGGCTAAAATATTTTTTTACAAATCATTATTTGATTGTAAATAAAATTTTATAAAAAAATTATTAGATTTTAACATTATGTTTTGTTGATTGAAAATAATTTTAAAACCAATACACAAAACAAAAACAATTTTATGTATTTTGACAATTTCAATCAAATTAAAAATAAAATTATAAAAATTAGGAAATCAAAAAATATGACATCCAATATTTGAAGGCATCCGGAGGTACGTTATCTTTCTGATGATTCGAAAACCAGTGAGGATAAATGTATTTTATCATAAAATAACTATACGTAAGTAATATTATTTTATTATCCGCTATCCATATTATCTTGTAAGTTAATTTAGAAATATCTTAACGAACAGTTTTTCTTTCCATGCTCTCCTCAAACGAAACGATTGTGTTCAATACAGATCTCCCATGAACGTTTCATCTGGTTGTCGGAGGTTCATAAATGATTATTTGCTTTTTGAATTATCGAAAATATATCCATTTTTCATTGCCTGTAATAATTCGATGCAAAATGGATTAGTTTTGTGGAGCATTTCAGACAGGATAAGTCTACTGTAGACTTGGAGGCTTTATGCCAATCTCTAGTTTTTCTTTTTCAAACTTTTTTGGCTGGCCGGAACGCTCTGTATCATGCGCATTAAAATAATCACTTTTAGATATCAAAACCATATCTAAGACAAGTAAGTTGTTGTTAACTGGAACTAATATTAAATTTTAATAACGATTGATTTCTTTTTTTCAGGTCGATTTGGTATCTTATATAACGCGAAGGTAACGTCAAAGGACCAGCATTTTTTTTATTGTTTTTTTTATTTATATGTATATTAAAGCATATTTTTATTTCTGCATTATTTTTAACTGCATAAAATACCATCATTATATTACACTTCATATACCCTGTATTTTTTCATGAATCCTATATTTACCCAAACATTATTATATATTTTCTTTTGCAATTTAATTGTAAAATATGCAGTATTTAAAATAATATATATATTTTTATTAAAAATTCTATTCATTCAACAATAAATATTGTTTGAATATCTACTAAAAACTAAATATTATTTTCATTGTTTTACTTAAAAAAAAAATCAAATAAATTTTATGAAAATTTTCAAATATTCAAATTTATGAATAATAGAAATATTTTAATAAGAAAAATTTTTTTCCACAAAACATTTACGAATTTGAATATTTAATTTTACTAATTCAGTGATTCACTAAAAAATATAATTGATTTTATAAATTTAGTATTAGAATATGAAAGTTTATTTTTTCTGTTTAAGTTGGTCTCTGAGATATTGTTTTTTAAATCACATAATTTTATGATTTTTATAATTTTTCAAACTATCAACAGGTAAAGAAGAATCGCAAAATTTTGCAGCTTTGCAAAACCAAAACAGAAACTCATAAATAGATTCCTTGAAACAGCACAGATATCCTGCGTCAATCGAAACAGTCAGTTAGAATTCGTTTATTTATTGTCAAAATATTTCCATTTGACCGCACTTGGTTTCAAGCATTATTTCTTGAAGTTATTTGTATTATTTCCTCAAGATATATTTATTTTGGACAATTTTTCAAATTAATAAAATAGAATCATTAATAATAAGTTGCAGTTTTGAACATTCTTTTATACATACAGGAATTGTTTCGTTCAAAAAATATTAGAAATGTTCAAATTATTACTGAAATAAAAGTATGTTCAAATCGAACAAATTGGTCCTAAAGATATATGAATTCAAATTTCATGTATTTTGAAGAAAAAAAAAATGTTTCAAAAAAGTGGATTTTGAATCGCGATGAAAACTAAACTACTTAAAATTTTGTATCAATATAATGAGTGTCAAATTTTATCAAAGTCGGAGGTGGTGAGGTAAAAAATTGCATTGTTTTATTTGAAAATTATTGTTTTTTTTCCCAATATTTAATACATTTATCAAAGAAAATCTAAAAAGTTTAAGGAATAGTTAATTTCTTGGTTATTTGATAGTTTTGTATTATCCGGTGTTATCCTTTCTGATGCGGCTAACCCCTGTACGGCTGTTTATTTCTTACTACTATATATTTTTACTTAAAATTATTAGATTATTAAGATAAATTAATAGACTATTTAATCTTGTTTCAAAAATTATGCGAAATAGTTAAATGAGTTGTCCAACTTAGTTGGGACGACCAACATTTAGAGACAAGTTAATTACACGTGTTAAAAATTTATTTTATGATCTTCATATTAAAAATTACTCCAAATTTCCAAGGATTCACTCTAAAATAAATATTCCGTATATTAAATTACTTAAAATATATATCTTGGTCGATCCTATACTAATTATGTCATTTATATTACATTATTCATATTTTAAATGTGTTAAACTTTAAAAATATTCAAAAAAATTCCTCATTTATGGTAGTTACTAGACATTCTATGATAGGAAGGGTAGCAGGTAATACTAGCAGCTAAATTTTATATCCAATTACTTACTACACTTAGTAGTATACGTTTATGTTTAGACTTAATCTCTAAAACCTACTAAGAAAAAATTCTGGTCCTTTAAAGTTTATATGCCCTTTATACCAAACAAAAACTAGTAGTTTTTGGCTTTATTTGGTTTTTGAATAAAAAACTACGTAAATTTTTTTGGTTTATTTTTATACAAATCAAAAACCATTTTTAACTATTTTTTATTGAAAACCAAATAAAAAACCACTAAAATAACTATTTTTGATACATCCTGTTTACGGAATTTTAGAACCGGTAGCTTTTATATATAAAGAGAAAAATAAAATTTTGAATTTATAGAAATTATTTGTTTTGTTTATGAAATTATTACAATAAATAATATATCTCTGGACGATCGGGAAACATGCAAGTAGACTTGCTCTTCCTTATAATCAATACTGTCGTAGTTGTGGCAATCGCGAGAAGGAGGAGACAGTATATCATCTTCTATGCGAATGTCCAGCCTTGAACGCAATCAGACATAAATTTCTGGGAAGGTACCAATTAGACAACCTCTGTGAGATATCTTACCTTAGAATCAGTGACATTATTAAATATCTCCATGATAAAGGCTGAATCTAATTAATTTATGTTCTCATTTTTTTTCCCTACACTTTTATCTCATTACGGACTCAATCCAACTCATTCACCTGGTGAGTAGTGTGGAATCTAACGGAATCTAACGAGTCTAATTGATTGCCCGTAAGTTTACGGGCTACCACGTAAACCAACCAACCAATATTACAAATTGTTAAAATGTATTTTAATATTGAACCTATGTATTCTCTGATCGAACAAATAGCTATATTTGCTATTAAATATATCCTAGAAATGTGAACATCAACAGAAACTACATTGGGAAGAAATAAGGTATGTAAACGATGTAGTTTTTGAAATTTTGTTTTTCAAAAACCAATTAGTTTTTACTTTGTTTGGTATAAACGGCATATTATGTTTATTTTTTTATTTTTTTCATAATAAAACTAACCAACGTTTCTACAGCTCATAAATGTACCAAAAGGATAATTTTATGACCTGCATTTTACATAAGGAGGTTGCTTATAAATCAAATTTCTCAAAATAGTTGCAAATTTTCAAAAATCTTGTACATGATAAACGAACGTGTGCTACGTTCTTTCTTTATTAAAATTTAAATAGTATTTATTAAAAGAAAAGTGATAAGTGAAGAATTTGTAAGTTTTCGTCATTATTAATGCCAAAGTAGCAGTAAATGCCGCGAAAAAAGTTACGTGTCATATTATCTGTAATGTTAGCATTATAATGTAATAAACATTTGATCAAAAAACTGATTTTAATTTTTAGCCGGAATTTATCACCGTATAATGCAGGAGAGTATAATTTTAAATTTGGAAGGAGTATGATCCTATATCTCTTTAGCGGATATAGGATCATGGCTCAAAGTAAGATATCTCTGACATAGAAAATTTTTAAACACCAGACAAATTTTTGTTCTTTAACCGATTTCAAAGATTTTTATATCATCTTAAAACTTTTGATAAGAAATTCGAAAAACATTCAAGCATATATTATTTATTTCTTATAGTTTTCGAGTTGTTTGCAATTCATCTATCTCAATTTTTCAAGATCTTGATCCTAATTATTCCATATCATCCCTGGCTGACTAAATTACCTATTTAAAGATTTTTGAATTTCTTAATTGGTTTATTTAGATCCCCTACTAGTCAGACATAGGACCATTAAAGCATTTGTCCATATCTGTACTTGTTTAGGTTTTACCAAATTACCTATGTAATACCATATCGCACTTGATCAACAAGAGGTTATTAACTCAAAATTTTAAAATTTTCTCTGGAGGTCAAAAACTGTTTGTGGTTACATTTTAAGGGAATTTGAAAATCCGAATATATTATAGTAAGCAAATTCCACTTGAAAATATATTTAAATTCTTATTCTTTTAATTTTTTTTCAATTATTGCGAAAAAAATATATTTTTTGAATTAATAAATTTTTTTTGAGACTTTTTCTTGATATAAAGGCAATCACTAGACTATCACGAAAATAGTCTCAAATGTGGTTTTAGAGATGAAAGAGTAATCGGAGTACGTTGAAACTTTTACCGTAGATAGATATTGATGTTATTAGTTGATTTCTTGCCAAAAGCGAAATTTTAAAAATTTTCAGTTTACACTTTCTTGTTGATCAAATGTGATACATAAAATATTCCAACAATATGACCTATGTATAAAATTTTTCATATTAATTAATTAATTTTTAATATCTAATATCTAATATTTTACGTCCATGATTTGATGCCTAAAAGTGAATATCCCAAGACTGGTTATACTCAAATTAACTGATACAGATTTACGTCATCTAGGACTTAAATAATGTCTGCCCGTCTTTCAGTTTCAGAGAATTATTTAATATTTAATATGAATTTGTGTTTGTTTATTCTTAAGGACCAACTCTGTATAATGATTTAAAATTACGAGGATTTAAAAGCTCGCAGTTAGACGAAATATGTATTAATTTGTTTATTTATAATTTTCTACAAAATTTAAAAAAACAACACTATTTCGTATTACAAAAATTGTGAATAGTGTCCATTCCAAAAAAAATATTTCAGCTGCCAATATATTCTCCAAACGATTATATAGGACGTGTTAGACGAGCTGGGCCATCACAACCATATGTCATAAATTACTTTCATTTTAATTGTTTTAAAATTAAATCAGACCAGACAAAGAGTCGGGTGACCATACTATCAATGATATCCGAGCATTACTTTTTATATGTTGTAATTGTTTTGATCAAAAATTAAAAGTTGTGTACAGTGTTGATCGAAAAAATTAGTGCAGATTACCAAAGCGAAATAATTGATCATAAATATGGTGATTATTTTACTACAATTTTAGGGGAGAATATTTGCAATACTTTTTGTCTTGACACAAATTAATGCACTTTATTGAGTTAATAAATTTTTAGCAAAAAGCGAAAAACAAAAAAATAACGAATTCCTATTGAAAATATTTTTATTGAAAATCGTGAATTACTGGTTAATTAACTTTTTTTTAGCTATCGTTTGATATATGCAGCACTAATATTGTGGAGATTTTTTTTCAAAATTTCTTCTGGGATCATTAAAAAATTACCTTTGAGTAACATGTTCCAATCATCTTAGGAGGTTTAAATTTGACCAAAGTATATATTACAAATGATACCTCCTGCCATAGTTCAAATTTATATTTAATTAAACTTACCAACTTACAAAATGAAAAGTAGAAATATATCTTAATAAAAATTGTTCTACAAAATTACATAATCTAAAGTCTTCCTTGATTTTCCTAATAAAAATTAATTGCGTTACTAAGTCTATTAATGAAAAATAGTAAAACTAAACAGTTTTTTAGCTTTCCTGAAAAATTATTGAAAATTACATAGGTAATGCAGTCAGCGTAGGGACGATATATTTCATTCTGTAAGAAGTTAAAGAAAAAGATTACCTATCGACTACAGGAAGACGATGTCTTTACTGAGTCCAAAACTTAATGATTCAGAAAACTAAATGATTCAAAATTGTAAAATTGAAAAAATTTTGATTTTTTTTTGGAATTTTTTTGAATTTTGCTCACTGCCGTTGTTGGCAAACTCTTTGAAATACATCACAGTTTCTAAAACTGATTCCGCTTGTAGATACACGCTTTGGGATTTTAAATTCAAAATTTCGTTAATAAAATAGGTCAATATATAGGTTGGGCACATTTTTCATTTTGAAATCATATTTGTGCAGATACTTTACAGAAAAATATATAATCGTTATATGTGCTAAATAAAAAATACATTGTAGAGAAAAAAGAATGTAGACACTTTTTCGGCACAAAGAAAAAACCTAATTTTGCAATTTTCAAATTCAAAATCGTTTGGACTCAGTAAAAATGTTGAATTTCCTTTGGTCGAATTTTGTTCTTTAACTTATTACAGAATGGAATATATGGAAATAAATAGACTAAAATCTTGCAAAATTGAGATAGTTGAAACTTCAAAAGTAAATAACTTGAAAATTGTAAGAGATAATTAGCAAGAGCAGGTCCTATTAAACGGTTAAAAATGTTCTATATTAGAGGTACCATACATTCCGCAGCTACTTCCATGTTAAATTTTATGTAAATCTTACCAGCCAAAACATTTTGATTCTGCTCCACTGTGCACTGCTACTTATCTGTACTTAATGGAAATTTCACAAACTAGAAAATATTTTTATATATTAGGCCCTTAAAAAGATTTCTCATAAACTTGCACTTATATGCACTGAGCACACTCACACAAACAATATCATTGTTTGTTTAACAAAAACATACTTTCACACACACATAAACACATAGTTGAAATACAAAGTATTTGTAAAATTAAATTAAAAGTCTGTCACACACGTACAATCTACTCAACAACTCAAACCTCGGGCAAATAAATCCCTTTCGCTATTGCATCCAAGCATAAACACACTTACATCCACCTACACAGTTTGACACAATATGTATGTGTGTAAGTGTGTTTATATTAGAATTTTATTATTATCAAATGCACCATGTTTGTCATTTGTTGGCTTTTTAGATGGTTGGTTGCTGAATGGTTGCTCGTCAACGTTCTTGGTCGAATATGTTACACTCATACACTTTATATGTTTTATATATTTATGTATATATATACATATGTGTGTATGTGTCTTTAATGTCTGAATATAGTTTTTGTTTGTTGTTGGATAGTAAGTCAAATGCATGAAGGCATCGTTCATTCGTTTACTTTTTTCACTTATTCATGTTATACAAAAGAAGAAATAATACCAAGATTTTTGTAATCAAACCAAGTAAATGTTTGTACAACGTGAAAATAAATAATTACATATGTATGTGTGTAAAAAAACAAATCTACTAGAATTTAGTATTTATACGAGAACACGAACAAATAAGGCCTAAAAGGATTTGTAAACTTTTCCTACAAAACAAAAGTAACAGAATAGAAACTTATTACTCTTTTTGAATAGAATTGTTAAATTGTTTATAATTACAAATCCAATTTTTAATTGGAAAGGAAAAAAAATAATAAAGTAATAAATATTGAATAAAAAAAATTTATAAATATTGAATTTTAAACCGCCAGATCAAGAGTAGATTTTAATTTAAAGAGCATTTATAATTACTTATCTTTATCCAAATAAGTCCAGTTGTGTTGTAGAAACTACTTACATTTGCACTCTCATGTGCAAATAACACAAAAAAAAGAAATAAATTCTCAGATTTTAATTTCCATGTTAACAAACTTGTTAAAAATACATTTTGAAATAAAATACTTTTACTCAAAATTAAATCTGTTAAAAATCTCTTATCTAATATTTGGTTATTAAATATTTATATGTTACAAAAAGTATGAACATAAAAAAGATTTCATCAAAAGTATGCACAGACTTAATAAATGTATGAAAAAAAAAATAACTAAAGAACTTCTAAGAGTCAGTCTAAATAAATAAAAAACCTAGTGTAACATCGTGATAAAATGCACTACTTAAATGCCTTCATAAAAGCGCAATGGTAAAATAAGATCAAGAAGAATAGCTACAAAAGATTTCGATATAAATCAGACACCGGCGCCCATACCACTCCGGAGAGGAGTATTTTCGGCGTTTTCACATACGCAACACGAAGGTTAACGAAGCTAAATAATTGAGAACGAATAAAAACTAAAAACTCATGTAGTTTTTTTTGCAGATTTCAACATCGCAGATTCATGTCGCATGGTTAATCAAAACAAAAACAAAACACATAGCAATGAGCGTAAGAATTTTTTTTATATTAGATATAACATCACATTCGCAACAAAGAGCGTAAATAAATCAAATACACTAACACATACAAATTTTTACATCCTCTCTTTGTGTTTATCGCTGATGTAAATATATTTTGTGAATTTTTTTTTTTATAGATCGATAAACATTAATTTTTTTTAATTCACCATTTTCGACCAATTCTGGACTTGTTACTAAATTAAATTAATTTAAAATTTCTTTATTAAACATATTTTGAAATTTATGAATAAAACCAGTAAGAAAAATATAGTCTGCCAAGCCCGATTATATGACACCCTATATCACTCTGTGTGTAACAAATTATTCGGGAAGGGACTTACATAGGATCTGTGGCCAATTGTTGTTCGATACTTATATTAAGAGTATTGCATATTTAAAACCTATATATATTAAAGTGTATTGATATGTAAGGAAACAAAACATATTGCAAACATAGCCCTCTAAAATTAAAGACAGATATGTTTTAAACTAATCCCCAAAATATTTCGGTTTAATTATTCCGTTCACGAGAGCTGCACCATTTTGAAAATACCTTTAAAAATATGGTTTTCCTAATTTTTGCATAATTTTTAATTTTTTGTCAAAAGAATTACAAATGACGTTTAATACATAATGATTAAAAATATTGTTAAAATTAATTTTCATTAAAATTAATTTTCGCGAATTTAAAATTTTAGCAAAATTTTCTACGATTTCATTTTAAATACTATTTTATTAAAGTTTGAATATCTTTGACATTTTCCATCCAAATTTATTTTTTATGGCGTGATTGGAAAGGTCTCGTTTAATATTACTGATATATGTATTCATTTAATCCTTTAGTTGCATAAGTAATATTTTGGGTTTCCGGTTCATAATTGGTTAAGTTAATTTTTATGTCAAATAAATCTTTAGTGAAGAAAATAAATATCACCAAAAACATATATTTACCATCAAAACTGTAAATTCGTGTAAAATATTGAATAAATATCAAAAATCCCTTTAATTCGATCATTATCGCGGTTTTAAAGGTACTTTTTATATTTTTAATCTCATAATAACATAAAATTGACCCTTTTGCTGTTAATGGGTTAAGTTTAATTTTCAATAGTATATGGATAGACCATTCCAATTGTACATACATTAAAACCCAATATATGTTGAAAAATTTCCGAAGTATATAAAATTATAGGTTTTAATAAAGAAAATATGACAAAAAACATTAGTAAAATCTTAATATTCCGCGACAGTAAAGAGACATAACAATTATTTAAATAAATATTCCAGACCTTAGTATGCCTCTATTATAATTTAAAGTTAATTTTCTTTCGTAGAAAATTTTTATAATCATATTGAAAAAAATACGTGTTTTTTGAGGTTTTTTGAAAATGGAAAAAGCTCACGTAATTTTAAACATTCAGACGTAATATTTTGGAAATCATATAAGAAGAGACTAATCCTTATTTTTAGACGGGTACATTTGCAATTTTTTTTCGTGAGGCTCTTTAATGTATATATGTTATTTATGCGTTTTAGTGCGGTTCTCATAATTGAACCTTATATGGGGGCTATGGTCATTTATGGACTGATTTCCACAAACTGCTATTTCTATATAAATTTGTGTTAAAAATTAAGTTAATATTAACATATAAATGTTAATTTATGCACGTAAAAGTAATTTTAGGAAGAGGGATTTTTATGGAAGCTATGACCAATTATAAATCGATCCTAATGAATTTTGCCACACAGACTTTTACGCCTATACAAAACTAGTATATGCCTTATTAGAATCAAATTTGCTATATCTAAAGCATTTATAGTTTTTATGTCCCTATTCTGGTGGTACATTTGTATGGAGGCTAGATGAAAGAATGAACCGATCAACAGGCTTCGTCCTTGCACCATAAAAAGCATGCGTGACAAGTTACATTAAGTTATTTTCAAAATTTTTGATCACAAAATTTATATGAATGAACGGACATCATTAAATCGACTCAGAAAGTGATTCTAAGTCGATTGGTATACATTAAGGGGGGTCTTAGAACAATTTTTTTTTTCTGGTGTTACAAACATCAACACAAACGAATAATACCCTCCTCACCAATGGTGGTGTAGTGTATAAAAATTATTTTATTGAAAAAATTTGAAAAAAATGTGAAAGAATTGCAGTGAAAAGGGGAACATTCGTCACTTTTTTTTAAAGTACTAACTTTCTTTTCCACTAAAGACTTATGTATGTT
Source organism: Protocalliphora azurea (assembly GCA_932274085.1). Classification (NCBI taxonomy): domain Eukaryota; kingdom Metazoa; phylum Arthropoda; class Insecta; order Diptera; family Calliphoridae; genus Protocalliphora; species Protocalliphora azurea. Next base: position 152,332,766 of record OW026521.1, on the reverse strand, counting down.
GGCGTTAATTTAAGTCCTTTTGATACTAACTACATCTCCTTTACGTTAAGTTTTTGATGAATTTCTGACGTGATCAAAAACTTTTGCTAAATAATGGGGGCAAAATCGTTTGCCTATATATATATATATATATATATATATATATATATAATGTCTTTTTTTATTTATTTTTATATTTTTAAAATTTAAAAAATAAACAAAAAATTATTATATTTCATTGAATTTTATAAAAAAATAAATAAAAATTAAATTAATAATGCAAATCTAAAATCAGTGCATTGCACACTGGTCAAAAATCTACATTTTCTGGCAAAAATTCAAAAAGCATTCTTAATGCCTTTTTAAGTTATATCGAAGTCATTTTGTCTAAAATTACCAGTAATATTTATTAAATCCGATTTCAAGTATATTTGTATAAACCTCTATAATACGTAATTTTACTACAGTAGAAATATTTTTTTTCTTTTAATTTTATTTTAATTATTATGAGTGTTTTTAGATTTTTATTGATTGGTGAAACCATTCAAGAGGTTGAAGGCTTAGGTTTACCAAAATTTAACTGAAAGAAAATTGACGATTGTAAAAGTTTCTCGAAAAATTCTAGTGATATCTAAATTGTTGCATAAAATAGACATGCAATTTGGAAAATAAATTTAATATTTTTTAATTCTTCTGTCAAACTTATAGGTTACCTTGATAAACAAAACATATGGCCACAAAACTACAAACTAACGACAAATACACGAAGTATATAACATTAAAAACAAAGGTCTCAAAATACATCTCCTAGGCGCAATTTACGTTATATAATACTGTTATATATTTTTTTAGTATTGCGGAACAGATTTCAAAACACTAGCTCCATTTTAATAAAAATGTGAAAAGTAATACTAAACTACCAATTTTATTACTTTGTCAGACTGTCAACGTTGTCATCATATTTTTTAATATATGTTCTTGATGACTTGGTATGTTATCATTTATAAAATACATTCAAATTTAATAGTTACTCAAAATTTTTATTTTGGAAATTCTACAAAAAATGGGTTTTTTGACCAGTGCGAATTGCGAAAATCACTAAATATTTTTTTTTTTTTTTAAATTCTGTCAACACTAGCGAATCTATATGTACAGTAAAATATCTACAGCTGGTAACTAATCGCCACATTCCTGGAGGATAAATTGGGTCATCCCACTAGCAGTTTGGCGAACGCTGCACAGGAGTAGTCTTATGCATCAAATACAATTTTTTTCACACTTTAAATCAATTTATTAGAACAATTGTCTTCCATACTTTTTCATTATTATTAAGTTTACTAAATTCCAAAAACTAAAAAATTAATCATAGAAAATGCTTATAGCGAAATATTTGGGAAAGTATTGAAAAATAATTAATCAAGTCTACCTCCGATTAAATATAGATTGAAAATATCAAAATTGGATAGATGGAAGATCTGCGATAAAGTAAAACAAAATCAATTAGTGCTACAAAAATGAATACTTTGTTTTCAAAATAATTGGCAATGTGCTTATATTCTATCTTACTACTCCCCTTTCTACCTTACTATACTTTTATAAAAGATAGACTAGTACAACTTTATCTCACCAAGCACTTTACAGTCTTTGAAATCGGACTTAATTTGTGAAAGTTACGATTTTTCTTTAACTTTTTCATACTACCCGAGGTGGTCAACTTTAGCACTATATAGCTTAACTCCTGTTATTACAGGGTGACTACACTATAATATATTTTGTGAAAGCTTGGTAAACATCTCATAAATTCTCTTATACTAGAAACTAATAATTTAAAAAAAATATTTTTTGTAATTTTTAATCAATTTTAAATTACTAAAAAAAATTTATGCAAACCTTTTTTGTTTCAAAAAATGTAAAATATAGGTATTAATCTCATTTCTACTGCACTTGAACTTCATGAAATTCAATACACCAAAACCATTACTTTTACATAAAATATATTTGAAATTACAAAAAAAAAAAAAAAATGATAAAATAATATAATTCCATATATAAACATGACTTTTTAATGTGCTTTACAAACAATTTGACCTTAAAGTTTCCTGCCGTTTATGAACAAACACATTCTTAAACTTGCACTCAACTAGTGCCCCTTTCGCTTTAAGAAAACTTCTTCTTTCAAAACTGTTTGCATGCAAAAGAAACAAAACTGTTACTGCGTAAAAATATAAAACTATTTTGCTTAAAAATGTGTAAATAAGTTACTTATTCTAGTGAACTAAGGAAAATGTAAGCAAGTTACAAAATAGTTTATAAGAACATGTAGACTTTGTTTGTATATAATAAAATGTTTTATAGAAAAGTTTCTTTAATGTATCAAAATTGTTATTAAAGATTTTAAATATTTATCTTAAATGTTAATTATGTGGCGTATACATAATATGTAATATGTAATTAAAAATTAATTATACGTATTAGTGTCCAATAAAATTTTTTTTACAGTTTTTGCCTACACCACCATAGGTGGTTGAGCTCTTATAAATTTCTGCTGATATTTGCAACGCACAGAAAAAATTTAAGTATACCAATCGATTCAGAATCACATTTTGAGTCAATTTAACAATTTCCTACATTTCGACTGATTGTAAGCGTAAACCTCGTGGACAAACTGAAGGTCGCAATTTTAAAGATTTTTTTTTTTTTTTAATAAAATTTGGTACTAGGAATTATTTTATTATTTTTAAAAATTGTTTTGCTACAAGCCTGCTGAAATTAATTATGAAAGCTCATAATTACCAATAAATATAAATAAGTTTTATAGAAATACAAATTCTTGCGCCAAGTTTCATGAGCAACTGTCCATAATTGACCATAGGACCAATAAATGTACCATTAAGATTATATCTGACATAAACAAGTTTTGTATATGGCCATAGCTCCCATATGAAGGTCGCCACTTGTAGGTATCATTTTAAAGTGCATAAAACCTATATAAATAGAAGTATAAATATAATATGTTTTATAGAAATATATGTTAGAGTTATTTTAAAAATCGGTTTACAATTAGGCACAGGTCTCATATAAGACCATTTTCGAAAATTACTTTGGCGCATCTAAACAATGATGTAGAGTATCATATGGTTGGTCTCGATCTACTGTAATATTTCTACTTAATTTCAAATGTGTACAAAATATTTACTTAGTAATTACTTAATATAAATATTTTTATTACAAACATTTAATATTTTTCTTGAAAGTGTCTTATGTGGTGTATACTTAATGGAAAAATGTAATATCATTTTTATTAATATAATATAATTTAATATTAATCATACGTACGTGTATCCACGTTTGTGTATAAAATTTTATTAGCTAAAGGAATTATAAAAATAGCAAAAAAAAAAAAAAAAAAATAAATAAATACACTGCCGTCCTACTTGAATAAGGAATCACATTTTTTAAACTTTAATTATGTATATCTTCTAAACTAAAGTTCAGAAAAAAATAATTTTAGTCTTGGATTTAGTTTCCTAAAATTATGCATTTATACTAAATTATACATTTATTATACTAAAATTATGCATTTATTTAAAGACATATTTCTGTGGTACTTTTTCCTGTGTCACTTGAATAAGGAATTCTTTTAATATTAATCAGGAAGGCTATGATTTGAATTTCTTCCAATATAAAAGGCTAGAGAATTTTTAATTTGATAGTTTTTATTCAAAATGGGACGTGGTAAGGCTCTTAGTAACTCTGAAAAAGAAAAAAATTCTGATTTTGAAATCTCAGGGTCAGAATCCGGTCCAAATAGCCAAAAACATAATAGAGGAAAGACAGTTGTGTACAGTTATTTAAATAACATGGAAAGATATGGAAAAAACATGAAAGAGCGGAAGAAATTGGCAACAACTCCAAAAGAAAGACGAAGCATTCTTAGAATTACATCAAATTCTGCCATGTCAGTATCTAAAATACGTGAAAAAAGTGGAGTCAATGCCAGTTTAAGAACAGTGCTCCGTATTTTAATGTTGTGCCCATACATAGTCCGACGAAAATTGAAAAAAAAACACCACAACGTCTACAGTTTGCCAAAAATACAATGACATCATCCAAAAAATGGTTTAAAGTTGTATTTTTCGATGAAAAAAGTTTAATATTGATGGACCCGACGGGTATAACTATTAATTCCATGACCTAAATAAGGAGGAATTATTTTTGAGCCGTACACACAGCCGAGAGGGCGGAATAATGGTATGGGGTGCCATTTCGTATTATGGTACCATAGAATTGGTTTTTGGGTCCAACAAAATGACTGCAACGACTTACAAAAAACATTCTGGAGGAAGCATTTCCAAAATTTAATGATTTCTTTGGGTCCATCGTACCAACACGATAACGCTCCGATTCATACCGCCAGAGCAGTAAAACAATGGATTAATCAACAAGGTGTTCAACTTTTGGATTGGCCCCCATATGCACCAGATCTGAATCCAATAGAAAATGTCTGGGGTTGGCTTGCAAGAAAAGTTTATGAAGGAGGAAAACAATTTGAGACAATAGAATCCTTAAAGAATGCAATAACGGAAGCATGGAGTTCAATTTCGCTAAATTACTTAGAGTCATTATACAAGTCGTTGCCAAATCGCATTTTTGAGGTTATTTCTAAAGATGGTGGCAGTACTCATTACTTTATAACCTTAAATTTAAAAATAAATTACAGTTTGCTTAGTTTCGAAATATTCCTTATTCAAGTGACACACGAAAAAGTACCACAGAAATAAAAGTCTTTAAATAAACGCATAATTTTAGTATAACAAAATATGTATATTTTTTATTTCTTCAGGAAACTAAAGCCAACACTTTGATATTTGGTTGCGCAAAAATTTTTTTTCTGACCCTTTAATTTAGGAGATATACTTATTTAAAGTTAATAAAATGTGATTCCTTATTCAAGTCGCAGGCAGTGTATATGACGATGAGTTGTGGAAAATACTTGTGTGTGGGCTTATTGAAATAGTGGAGTAACAAAATAAAATATAATTTTTTTAAGTTGGTAAACAAATCGATTTTTATACCATTCACCACAGGTATAAAAAGTATATATATATATATACCCCTTTTAAGTTATTAATTTAAGAAAAAAAGTTGTACTTTATTTTAGTACTGCACTATTTCAATAAGCCCACATAATAATATTTCCACATCTCATCGTCATATATTTATTCTTTTGGCTATTTTTAAAATTTCTTTAGCTAATAAACATTTATGCACAAACGTGGACACACGTACGTATCAGAAATCATTTGGAAAATTTTGCTATTGAAATTCAACAAAGTCTGTTCATAAATGCGAAGATATGTCCAAAAACCGGTTTTGAAGAATTGTTTGACTTAAAAATGGTTTAAATGGCGTTTATGAAGTTTCCCAAAAATTAGTTATTATATAAACTATAGTTATATATATAAACTCAATCAGTTCATTGGTATACGAGATATCGTTCTTATACAGAACTGTCACAAATATTTTTCTAAAATTTTCTGTTTTTGAATCAACCAACTGGTTCATAAACAAACGAGTTTTTGGCATATTTTTTGCATTTATTTAATGTCGGTAACAACTATAAAGTAAAGCTGTCCTTCGAGTTGATATTACCGCTTGGCGACGTTGGTCGCCAATTACCTCCTTTATAACCACTTAGCCACTTTTTTGACTCCTTTTTTTAAAATGGAACTAAATGGCGACTTTTCAAGACTATGTGATAAATGACAAAAAACTAAGTTGTTTGAAATATCTATACCCATAATATATGTTAATTCCAACAAAAGAATTAGTTATTTTGAGATATTATTAAAATATTTTTACTATTTATAAATTTAAATATTTGAAAATTCTCAAAAAAATCAATAACGTGGCTTGTTAGAATTAATAAAAAGAATATTTATTTATTAATTTTTTTTTTTGGTGCTACTAACATCAACATAAACGAATAATATGCTCCCCACCAATGATGGTATAGTGTATAAAAATTTTTTCATTAAAAAACTTTGAGAAAAATGTGAACAAATTGTAGTGAAAGGAGGAGCATTCGCCACTTTTTTCTAAAGTACTAACTTTCATTACCACTGACGACTTATGTATGTTGGCGTTAATTTAAGTCCTTGTGAGGGCAATATTTTCTTCAAATTGTTCAAATACTTTACAAATTTTTTTTTATCGTATACGTTATGAAAATTTTGTAAAAGAAAAACTTCCATTTATATCAAATTTTTTTCATTCAATAAAAATTTTCATACAATAAATACATATACGCACAGGAACTACAAATATAGGAATTGGAAGGAAATACATCAGAATTTTGGGAGATTGGCAATTTAGTTAGATTAAAAGGGAGAAATTACATAAGGAAATTTAAGGTAAGCAGAATGATGATAGATTTTGTTGTATTTATAACTAATTAGGATCATAATTGTATAATTAGATTTCATTTCTATAACAAATTGCAAATTAGAATAACAGAGGAAATTTAAAAGTATATCCATCGATTATAATTGTGCAATATCAAATTCTACAATTTATGAAAATTCAGAAAATTTTCCAAGTTTTGTCAAGATGCTAACATTAAAAAGTGATTAACTGAAACTACCTCTTCAACTTTTATTTATCTACATTAACCCTAAAACCTAAAGTTAACATCTTAATATCCACGCTAAATCTAATCTTAAAGTGCATCTTAAATCTACTTAATCAACATAAATAACACTTTCAATCTTAAACTTAATTCATCTCTCAAATCCTGATATAAAATTTAACCTAATTTTGTTAATTTGAGTTAAATCTTAATTTAAACAAACTTAATTCTATCTATTTAAACTAAATCTAATTATACAAATATTTAAACTTTACAATTTATTTTTTTATTTACTAAAACAACTTTAATTTAACTTTAATATATCTCTAATTTAATTTAATTTACATTTTGTTCTATTAAATTTTAATATAATATGAAAAAAAAATTCTAAATACACTTTTACACATATTACACTTTTATACAAAATTCATTTTATTACACTAAATACATGCTTACAAAAAAAAATTATACTTACACTGACATAAATTTGTTATAAATAAGAAATTTTCATAGTATTAATTATTTTTATAAACCTTATTTTATTTATAATAATAAAACTTAATCAGATTCAAAAAAAAAAAAAAAAATATAGTAGTAACATAATGTTAAGATTATGTTAATAACATATATTTCCATACCTATTCAAAATTTTAACATAAAAGTTAATTCTTTTTTGAATTTGAAAATTTTTATACTTTTTAAACATAAACATACAAATACAAACACTGTCTAACAAAACAATTGTTTTTCTGAGTATTGATATTTTAATATTAAATAAACAAAATGTTATTTAATTTAGATAATTTTATATTATAATTAATTTCAATATGCCTATTTAATTGCTTTATTTTACGAACGGTTAATCGGTTATAGTTAGAGAATCAATTTAGGGCTATTTTAATTATATTTTATATTTAAATAGATCGGTTGGGAGGGTAAAAGAGAAGGAAGAAATGTCACCATCTTCTTTTGACAATAAGTTCAAATCAGTTTTATTTTTATTTTTTTAATTAGTTGGTATTCAGGTCTTTAAAAGCTATCTTTTTTAAATTTAAATGGTGGGTTCTTAGCCTATGTCTTATGAAGACAAGAACACCACCCCAAACCCTGAGCACGGTCGGAAGAATAGGTAGCGTAGTCTTCTAAGAGATAGGGCATGAAGCTTGAACCGTTACATCCTTTTGATACTGACTACATCTCCGTTACGTTAATTGTTTGATGAATTTCTGACGTGCTCAAAAACTACCGCTAAATAATGGGGGCAGAATCATTTGCTTATATATACTGCAGTTGAAAAAAATAAACAAAAAATTATTATATTTCATTAAATTTTATAAAAAATAAATAAAAATTCAATTAATAATACAATATATCCCATAATATATGCGATATATTGCTACTTACATGGATATCATCTAGAAGATGTACAAAAATGAATCACTACCTTGCGGAATTTTTGCGAAAATTAAGACCTCAGGAATTCTGGAAATGATGGATTTTGTATTTATTTTGTGTCAACGTTTTCGTAATTTTATTTATGTTTACACTTTTAGTTTCAGAATATAAGTAATTGTTGTTGTTTTTCGTGCACGGAAAAAAAATTGTACATAAATATAAAAATTTACTTTCAATGATTTTAGTTCCTAATATTTAAGAATATTTTCTTAAAATTAAAACTTTTTTAAAATTTTTTGAAATTAATCAAAAGTCAAGGAGACTTCAACAGATTGTTTAAATGTTCATTTATATTTTCAATTTGTAAATGCATGTTTGAGATTTTCTTTGAAGAATTTTTTTTTATAATTTTTATCCAGAACAGAAGCGTTTTTTATTTATTAAAATGATGCATGTGCTATAGAATGGCAGCAAATTTATGTAAATTTCTTAACATTACTTTTTAACAGCTTTTTATTGGAAAATTTGCTATTTAAAGGGATTTATTTTTAATATATTCATGCATAACTATTTCAATTTAACATTTGAATTAAATAAAATAAATACAATTGAAATAAATAATAAAACTAAATTCAAATTTTAGCAACAGTTTTGCAAAATTCGTAAAATTTTCATTAAATATATTTTAATAATATCTATGAGTAAAATTTTATTCTTTATGAACAAAGTTTGGGAAAAAAGTCATATTCGTTTCATAATATTTATGAAAAAATTTTCAAATATATGAATTTTTTTCTCTGTGTATTGGTTTAGTAAGAATTTACAACCAATAAAACAAATTCTTTTTGTAAAATTTTATTCAAACTTCAATAATGATTTATTTAAACGAATTCTAGTCATATTTTTTTCTGTGTAATTTGGAAATGAGTAATTTGCAAAATAGTTTTTATGTTTTTATTTTGGTAATAATTTTTAATACTTCAATTAATATTTTGGTTGATTACATACAGAACTACAGTCACAAATTTAATTTATTTAATTAAAAAATTAATTTAATTTTTTGAAAAGATTAATTATTTTCTCTTAATTAATATTAATAAAGTGCAAAAAAAAGCAAAATATATAATTTTTTTCTCTGTGTATTGGTTTAGAAAGAATTTACAACCAATAAAATAATATATTAAAATCAAAAGAATTTTTTTTGTAAAATTTTATTCAAACTTCAATAATGATTTATTTAAACGAATTCTAGTCATATATTTTTTTCTGTGTAATTTGGAAATAATTTGCAAAATAATTTTTGTATTTTTATTTTGGTAATAATTTTTGACACTTCAATTAATATTTTGGTTGACTACATACAAAACTACAATCACAAATTTAATTTATTTGATTAAAAAATTAATTGAATTTTTTGAAAAGTTTAATTATTTTCACTGAATTAATATTAATAAAAGAAAAAAAAAAAAAAAAAAAACAAAAAACAAAGAGCAAAACCAAACAAAAATTTAATTTATATTAGCCGTTGTGTAATTGAAGTTCACTTTTATTTTTTTCTATGTCAAATGCCGCAACTTTTTGCAACGGTTTAGAAAAGTAAAAAAAATATATTTTATGATTACTTATATCCTAATTAATATTTTTACTATGACTGATAACAGTGCCTCGATAGAACGTCTTTTTTTCTAAATTAGCACTAGTGGAAAACGAATTGTCTAACAGACTTAAGTATAACACTTGTGAATCTATGCTTTCAGTTATAAATTTGTTAGATGGGGATTTGTAAGACTAGAGTTCTAGTGAAGACCTCGTCCAAAGTACAGAAGTTTAATTAATAATAATATAATTTGGTTAACTATTTTTATGAACAAATCCTTATTTTGGAAATAAAAAAATTACTGTAAATAAATTATTATGTTATTAATAAAATTGAATTTAATGTTTTTTCTTAAACTACAATATTTTTTGTTTTTATCAAGTAAACAAATTTTAAAGAGCATTTGGGTATTGAAACAGTTGTCCTCTTTTCTGGCGGCTTTATTTTTTTAAATCTTCTTTTTTTTTGACACTTTTAAGAAATTCTCAACGGTAGCGCTTTATAATTGGGCCTTACATTTTGAAGCGAACGCTCATTGGAGATTTTAATTTAAAAACTTTTACAGAATTTCTTCTTTCAAGTTTTTCCATAAACAGGCTCATCATAGCTGAATTGTACATTTTCCATATTTCTGAGGTGATCTTGATTTCAGATCAAGCTTCGACAGATTTTTCTGAAAAGATAACTGGAAGCAGACAATAAGTTTCTGAAAATGAAACGATCAAATTTAAATAATTTAAAACATTTTTTCGGGAAATATTTTGGTAAGGTGAAACACATGTATTTGTCACCATGAATACCATATCAAGCTGTATTTGAAAACTTCAAAATTTAAAAAATCTCATACTTAAAATATTTTCTATTTTCTGAACTATTGAATTTTTTTAAGCTTCAACGCAAAGTTTATAAAATTTCTTTTCAAAATACCTATTGGTTTGTTTTGAATAAGAAACTAAGAAACTAATTTGGTTGTAGTTGATATCTGTATGGGAAATATAATGTAAATGTAATATAACATAAAACTTAAATAGCTGTTTAAAACAATTAAGAATGCAAATAAGATCTTAAACTTTAAGTTACATTAAAGAAGACATCTTTAAATTCATTAACTATTTATCAAAAACAGTTTGGGACTTAAACAAACTAAAACACATCACAAAAATAAGAAAATATTCTTATGTAAACATGTGCGATTGAAAACATACAGTAGCGTAATGTTAGTTTTAAATTTTCCAAAGGCAAATGGTTTCTTACATTTGTATGTGCTTATGTGTGTATAAGTATGTGTTTGGATTGTAAATCTCTCCACAGACTTAACCACATTATAACATTCCGCAGCAATAAAATGATTTTGTTGAGACATATGAATGTTTATTACGTGACTTTTTAACAACACATATGATATTTTAAAGATATTCTTAGATTTTTTATTTTTTTGCTTTCATTTACGTTTACCATATGTAAATAATAAAAATTCCACAAAAAAAAAAGAAAGAAAACAACGAAATCTAAAATATAATGCAATTCAAAAAAAAAAAAAAAAATGTGAACTGCAATGATAATAATAATGATATACTTGATAAAAAATTTAAACAAAATTATATCTCATAAAACTCAAAAGACATGAAGAAAAAACTCTGTTTATAATAAAATTCAGTCAAATGTATATAATGATAGTGTTGTTATAACTATAATTTATATATAGAGGTGCTCTAACATTATATTTATTTATACATATATAAATTTTATTCATATTTGTATACGAGTATTTCTTAAAACCATAGAGCAATTCCATGTCAAAACGGACAACAATCGGACTTGGCATCTTCGATTTTAATGAAATCCATTACAAATATTGGCTACGAACTGAACTAATAAAATATATATCACTGCATTCGCACTCACACCATGTCCCCCAGAATAGAGTTGAAAGACTCAAAAATGTCTTAAAAATAAAAAATTCGGTGCAAAGCAGTTCTTTAAAAGTATAATCTTTGTACCAAATTTTTTGAAAATCGGTCCATAATTGACCATAGCTCCCATATAAACCCCTCTTCCGAAAATCACTTTACCGTGCATAAATCCCATACGAATGTCAATATTCGACACAAATAAGTTTTATGTAAGTAAAAACAAAATTTCCAAGTTTTTGAGAATCGGTCCATAATTTACTGTAGCTCCCATATAAACCTACTTCTAGGAATCACCCTAAAGTGAATAAAATCGTCTAGATGTTATTCTGTATTTGTAGGTTTTATTTTACATTTAGGAAAATTGGTCATAGGTGTAATATAAGTGCCCTTCTAGAATTTTTATGCTCTAACACAATGGTATAGGGTATCATATAGTCGGTCTTGACTAACTATATCTTTCTTTGTCTTTTATTTTTGGGTTTATGTCAGCAATAAATTATAATTTAAAATTAACCATATGTGGTAAAAATATTGGCTGGGTACATTCTAAATTTAAAAGGATAATTGGTTTTGGTGTAGAGTATTATATGACGGTCTTGATCGACTATATCTTTCTTTTTCTTTTATTTTTGGGTTTATGTCAGCAATAATTTATAATTTAAAATTAACCATATGTGGGAAAAATATCGGCTGGGTACATTCTAAATTTAAAAAAATAGTTGGTTTTGGTGTAGAGTATTATATGACGGTCTTGACCTACTATATCTTTCTTTTTCTTTTATTTTTGGGTTTATGTCTGCAATAAATTATAATTTAAAATTAACCATATGTAAGAAAATATCAGCTGGGTACATTCTAAATTAAAAAAAAAAATAGTTGGTTTTGTCTTAAAGTTAAAAATAAGATACAATTTTCATTTCTTTCATGGGCAAAATCTAGGACAAGAACCTTTAAAATTGGTAAAGCTACTTTAAATTTTTTGTATTTAACAAGAGCTTACAAACTGTATTTTTAGCTAACAAATGTTTTTAAATACACTTTTATCAAATTTTGGCTTACAATGCTTTGTAGGTCTGGTTTAAGTTTTTTTTTTTAATACGATGTTTATAAAGTTTATTTATAGAAAAGTTTAAAGGTCAAAGTTGGACCTATAAAAATTAAACCATTATATCTCAAAAAGTAAAATTTGTAAAAATTATATAATGTTGATATAAATCTTCACCTCACTAATATAAAATTTCAAGGTGAAAACTTTTTTATTTTAGAAGTTATATATATATATTTCAAGATTTATATATATATTTCAAGATATATATATATATTTCAAGATTTTGTAAAACGAAATACAAATAGGTCGCATAAAATAATTAAATTTTATATAAATTTTAACAAAAATAATGTAAACAAAGCCAAATGTGAAACAGTGATGTTCATTTTATCACAGAATATTCGTTATTCGTATACTTATAATTACAACAAAAATTAAATAAAAATGTTAAGTAATGAATTTTTCCAAAATAAAAACCCTATTCATAATCAAAAACGTATTAGAATATCGAAAATAATAATGGAATAAAACAGTTAATCAATAATTTATTCTAACTATTCAAAACACTGGCAGTTTATTAGTTAATGAAGACTGTTTGTATTTTTATTTTAGGTGAATTTAAACAATAAAGAATAATTTTTTATATACATTATAATGTATTACAACTTCAATTTATGTGATTTTTTACGCCAACACCTAAAAATTTTAGATATTGCACTTGAAGTTTAGAGTGATAAATTTTCTGACATATAAAATATTACTCAACAGTATTTTTGAATACGATTTTCTTAATAAAGACTTTAAGGGCTAAATTGCTTTGAATATAAATTATTTTTTTTTTAATACGGCTAAATATCTTTGCCTTTAATATGAAACTAAAATTGAGATCTAAATAGTATTTATATGTTAGAAGTTATCAACAATTAAACAAGAAACCTTTATGAAGCTTTTAGCTTTTTATACCCCACACCGCCATAGGTGCATTTGTGCTGATGTTTGTAAAACACAGAAAAAATCATCCAAGACCCACCTTAAAGTATACCAATCGACTCATAATAACTTTTTAAGTCGATCTAACGATGTCCGTCTGTCTGGCTCGACGGCTGGCTGGATGTCTATGTAAACCTTGTGCACAAAGTACAGGTCGCATTTTTGAAAATAATTCAATAAAATTTGACATGTGGGACTTCCATTGGCACAAGGACGAAGTCTATTAAATTCCATTATTTTACCTAGAACCCATACAAATGTTCTCTCGGAATAGGGGTTTAATGATTATAAATGCCTTAAATATAGCAATATTTTAATGAAATTCGGTGCAATACCTTCCTTTTGTACAAGTATCAATCTTTGTGTCAAATTTTATGAAGATCGCTCCATAATTGACCATAGCTCCCATATAAAACCCTCTTCCGAAAATCACTTTAAAGTGCGCAAATCACATACACATATTAGTAGCAAGTTTATATTCGACACAAATATGTTTTGTATAAGTAGAAATCACAGTGACAAATTTTTTGAGGATCGCTGCGTAATTTACCACAACTCCCATATAAGCCCACTTTCGGGAATTACCCTAAAGTGCATAAATTCATATAAATGTTAGTATTAACGTAATATTCTGTATTCATATATTTTATTCTCCATTTAGTAAAAGTAGCGGTCCACAATTGTCTAATGACCCTTCCACAATTTTGATGATAACGCACAATGGTGTGGGGGATGATATGGTTGGGCTTGACCGACTATCTTACTTACTTGTTTTTTTTTTTTTGAAGTTCATAATTTTAAGAGGGAACCCTGAACCTAAAAGCTTGTGTTTTAATAGCTAATGTATGTAGTGATTTTCATTGAATTCGAAGATTTCAAATCCTTAAATGAATATTTTCTGTCCGTTTTGATATGGAATCACTGTATAAGAAAATAAAATAATAGTCCTAGAAAACAAAAACTACTTGAACTTTAGTTTTCCCCTTTCTTTTTTTATACAAATATTATCTCTCTTTTATTGTTATTCTGTATCCTGTAAACAACTTAAACTACCAGGACTCTCTGACAATGGACGTTACGTTAGTTTTTCTTTTTTTTTTGTCTAGTTGTTGCTATTTCATCTGCTGTAAGTAATAAACAAACAATAAAGTCGGTGTAGCAAACATAAATAAGGAAACAAACAAAGGCAAACATAAAGAATAAATAAAAATAGAAAAACCTTGAATCAAGTCCAGTTTAAAAAGAAGTTGTTATAGAAAAAAATATATGAAAAGTATTTTTTTTTTTTTTTAATAGGGATTTTCTCAAATTTTAATAAATTCAATTAGTATAAACTAGGATATCCAATTACTCGGGTTTTAATATTAACCGGATAATTCTACAAATGATTATTAAAGGTTAAAAGTTGATCGTTTAAACAGTCGCAAAGTAATTCTGGTTTGGAGAACAACTCACGTGTCACCTTAATTATTTCTTAAGTACAGTCAGGCGGGTTTTTGTTCTTTGGCCTTCGAGAATTTTGCATCTTTCTCCCGCTTTGATAAAGTGTTTGTAGACGTCTAACTGTATCGTGTACGGCTTTTCGGGGGTGTAGATCGAGTGGATGTTTTGCAAAGAGGCTTCTTTGGATGTACACCCTGGCAAAATGTTAGCGAGATGCTACGCCATTTAAATTTTAAAAACTCAAAAAAATTTGATCGTTTAATGACCAATTAATGCCAAATCGTTCGATTAACCGAATAGTTCTATAAATAACATAGAAACATGATATATAACAAAGTCTTTCACAAAGTATTCATCTTATCAGTTCTTTCGTCGATTTGTATGAAAATTTTTCATGTTTTGATTTAATATTACAAAATGTTCTCCTAATTCAGCTTTATTTAATAAATCGTCCTCTTAATGTAGCTTTATTTTCTGTGTGAGAATGACAAACATTTATATTGGTGTATTTACATACATCTTGTTGACGAAAATAAAAAAATTATATGAATTTGGAGCTTTGGAGTTAATTTACTCAAAACTATCTATCAAAATATATTAGAAGTTATTTAAAATTCACAGCAATTTCATTAAATAGCAAGTATCTAATGTTCTTTATTATTCCAAATTAAACTCTTTTCTAGCAAGTTCTAAATGAATTATAAAAAGGTAACTGTTTCAAGTAAAAGTGATTTGAATATAATCTTCAGAAGTTTTGAATATGTGTATTTTTGTACATTTTTTAATAAAACATTAAATACGTACTTTTTAAAATTCTGCTTGATCGTTACTGAAAAATGTGATATAATGTTATTTCATTAACGAAAAAAAAACAATATTTTAATTGGAACTGGTTCGAGTTCATTAACATTAGTGTATTTGGTAATGAATATTATACACTTTTTTCCCGGGTTTGTTTTCAGAATTAGAATTGTTATTCATGAAGTTGTAATTTTGAAAACTTTTTATGTCACATTTCATACAATATTCTATATCAGGAAAAAAATAACATCCAAAGAAGTCAACAAGATCCTAAAGTTGTTATCCAAAAGTAGTGCAAATTCGGACCATTGGAAGACGTTTACATATTCACTGAGAAGGAAGTCATGCAAAATTGCAAAACACGTCACAAGGATAATAGTATTAAAATACAAACAAAAAAAATGTTAGTTTGTTTAATCAGTTTTTTTTTAGTAACAATTGTTTGTATTTTCATTTCAATATCAGTTTAATAATATCTTTGGATGCTATTTGTATTACTTCTTAAGAATAATAAAACGTTTACTTATTAATACTATAGATGTAATGAAATGACTATTTTTATATAGTTTCTGGCATATAACAGTCATTAAAAAAAGATGTAATGAACATAACTTTATCTTTTAAAAAAATGTTCAGTTAATCGGTTATCGAAACAAATTATTCGTACTCAGTTTTTCATTTTCTGATTTTTCCTCCGTTTTAAAAGAATTCAAAGTTTTAAGAATATAAAATTTTCAAAAATTAATGTAATTATTTTTATACCATATCTTCTTAGCAGTATGGGTACCATCTGAAAGGGAAAAATCCCGAGAAGCTAAAATGAGTTCTTACTTTCATTCACCAGGACAAAAAATTTTGAAAAAATTAGTCTTAAATTGTATTCTTTCGAAAACAGACCATTTTAAATTATTTGAACAGTTAATCGACCAAAATTAATCGGTTAACCGAATGACAGTTAATCGATTGGATACCCTGGTATATACAAAATATTAACGCCCAAATTTCATAAATACCCTGCGTTGATCGCTTCACCTACACTTCACTTTCAATCCCTAACGCTTGATTCAAAAACTGTAATTTTATAAATCACTACGAAATTTTACATTATTAGTGATAAATGAAAAATAAAAATAATTTCAGGATTTTCGACATCAATACATTTGTATATGAAATTATAAAAATGAGTTTTGTTATTTTACCTAAATTTATGTATTTTATAATTCTGGTAAAATTTTAAAAAGAAATTTGAAAAGAAAAATAAAAACAAATTAGAAATAATAAATTGACAAAATAAAATTGTAAGATTTTTTTTCTAATTATAAATTAATAGTGTTTGTGTTGTTAGTTTAGGTGAATTTAAAAAATAAAGAATAATTTTTTATATACATTTTAATGTATTACAACTTCAATTTATGTAATTTTTTACGCCAACGCCTAAAAATTTTAGATGTTGCACTTGAAGTTTAGAGTGATAAATTTTCTGACATATAAAATATGACCCAATACATTTTTGTGCGAAATAACGTAACATGAGATGTTGCTATTACGAGCAAACACTTCAACATTCTAGTGATTTACAAAATACAAAATTCTTCAAAGTGATCGAAACTGAGGTGTACTGATTAATAAAATATGGAAATAAAATAAATGAAAAAAAAAAATTATCAAAAATTGTTTTTACAATATTATATCCAAGAAGGCATTTTATCCAAAAATTGTTATAATAGCAAAGCAAATTTTCCATAAATAGCATATTTGTTAAAAACTTTCTATAAATTTATTGAAAATTTCTAAAATTCTCTACAAATCAAAAAATTATTGACAATTTTTTTAGAAATCTATTATCGAAAATTTTCTAAAAATTTAAAATTAATCAGAAATTTTCAATAAAAATAAAATCTATCGAATATTTTGTATAAATATGAAATTTAATGAAATTTATTCTTAGCTTATAGAGACATAAAATTTATCGATGATTTTCTAAAAATATGAAATTTATCAAAAAAATTTTAATACAAATAAAATTTTTGATTTTTTGTTTTTTTTGTAACTAAAAAATTTATTGAAAACATAAATTAACTTTAAGAAAACTTAAAGTTGAAAAACAAGACAATTTATCGAATTTTTCTCAAAAGTTTTGTGTATCATGAATTCCACATAAAAAATGAATTCCACATAAAAAAAATACAATTTTTATCCCCATATCTTTCAATTTTCTCCATATTCACTAAATATGTTTTCTGTGAAGCTAATAAAATTTATTCAACTTTAGTTTAAAATAGAACCAAAAACCATGTTTTTACATTTTTTGAAATGAATCAAAAGTCAAGAAAACTTAAACAAATTATTTAAATTTTCATTTCTATTTTCAATTTGTAAATGTATGTTTGAACTTTCTATACAAAATTTTAGGTTTTTAATGATTTTTAGGCACTTTTTGGGGGCAGAATAATACAGCATCCACGTTTTTTATTACAACGATGCATGTGCTACAGAATGACAGAAAATTTAAGCAAATTTCTAATCCTTACTTTTTAACAGCTTTTTATTGGAAAATTGCTATTTAAAGGGATTTATTGTTAATATTTTCATGCATAAGTATTTATATTTAGAATTTGAATCAAATCTAATAAAACTAAATTAAAATTTTGGCAGCATTTTTGCAAAATTATCATTAAGTACAAAAAGTTTGGGAAAAAAAGTAATGTTCGATTCATAATATTTATGAAAAAAATTTTGAAATATATGAATATTTTTCTCTGTGTATCGGGTCTTCATTATTTAAAATGTATTAGTTTCTCATATTTGCCCTCTTTTATAATCAGGGCAAGTTTAAATATGTCCGATAAAAAAGAAAATAAAATATGCGCTTAAAAAAGCTCGAAAAAATTTTATAATATGCAAAGATGTATGCAAAAATAGCATGAGTATGCATAGCAAAAGTAACATATTTTTACGTTTTTTATATAAATATCTAAAAATATATATGTATATAGATATAAATATGTAATAATATGCATAATTATGTATTTTTCTAACTTTGAAACTCTGATAGTTTTCGATTTTGTTTTTTTAAGAAAATAAAACTATACGTGAATAAATTTTGAGTCATATTTTATAAGTCAGAGTTTTTTTCTTTACAACTTGTACGAAGAAAAAACTCACAAAAAATTATACAAATTAACTTATTAAACTCAAAAAAAAAAATCAATAAAAAAATAGCGTTTTTGTTAAGAAATCTAATGTTTGCATTCACTATATGCAAATTCATGCAAAGATTTGAAAAATAAGCATTTTATGTAAATATCAGTTTTCTCGTAGTTCTATGTTTATTGCTGCTTTAAAAACTACCTTTTCTGCTACCTGTGCCAGTTTATTGCTACCTCCTTTGTTAGTATTAACTACACAGTGAACAGTGAAAGTAGCAGTAAAAAAAAAGAAATATATGATAATAATAATGTAAGGGTGGTAGTTATAAAAATTAAACTAAAAATGGATTGGTAGCCAAATATTTTATTTTTAAAACTATTGCTGCATTTGAAGTTCAAGTTTTATTTTTCTGCAGCAGTTATAAAACGTGTTAGACTACAAAAAATAATAAATGCTTTTGCGACCACTGCTTACAATTCTCAGTAGCTGTAGTTCTAGCCAATCCAAAAATCTTGGTAGCATATGAAGTTTTTCAAACGTAATTTTGAAGTAATTTCAAATTAAAATTACATAGAAAATGAAATTTTTTAATTTAAACCAAATTAAAACGTAAATAAAATCACGAATTTTTTAATTTCAAAAAATTAAAATAGATATGTGGATGTGGTTTTACAAAGCATATAATTGCCACATATGAGCCAAATCTAAGACCTAAAGTTTTATTCATATGTTATGTTGCATGGAATTCATGATATATTAAAAAAGCAAATTTGTTGAAAATATAATTAAAGCGTTAAATTTATCGAAGATTTTTAAATAGAACACTTTTCAAAAAGTTTTGTTACTTCTCAAAATCCCGGGAATGGTAAAATTTGCATAAAAAAAATCTCTGAAAATTTGTTTCGAGTATTACCGATAACAAAATTGCTACGTTTATTTAACCACCAGCAGAAAACTTTAACATCATACTGAAACATTAGCCATTAACAAAAGAAGGAATTAAATATGCGCTGCCGCTGCAGAGCACTGGGTCAATATTAAAAACTTTATATTCTACAATTATTTTCAAGTACTGCTATTCGAAAGTTCTTTAAAGTAACATAGTGTAACAAGACAAAATTGTCTCAATAATTCTAACGCAAAACGAAAACCTTCCAGTACTCTCATAATACCGCTAAAGGGTTTTTCAAAATTAGTTCGAAGTTCGGCTTTTTGGTCTCTTGAATTTCGAATTTTTCAGAGCCTTTTTTCAGTATAATTGGAAATAAAAAACATTAAAGTTATTTAATCAAAATGTTATCATGTGTTTTTGCTGTTTTATATAGCACCACTATTATATTTTTATTATTATCCTTTTTACGCCCATTTTTGTCATAATATTGTTTATTTATTTAACATGACCTTATGTCTAAACTACTGAACCGATTAAAATAAAACACGGTACTATGTATATCCATGAAGGAAGCGCTGACTGGATGCCATGTCCACTTTTTTAAAAAGGGTTAGAAAACAAATTTAAAGATTCATTAAAATTTTTAATGACAGTGGTCGAAAAAGGAGTGTGGTAAACATACAGACTAAATGTTATAATGTATAATGTTTTCTATAATTGTCTTAGTAGCAACAAGAAAGTAAAAAATAAGATTTTTACCAAAAGGTGGACTAAAAGCTGGGCGTGGTTTATCTGAAATATGATTGATATATGTGATAAATTAAATTTGAACTTTAAAAAAGAAGAAGTTTGGACGGGGCATTTTTATAAATATTATATACTAAACTAGCATTTAACCTGCTACTGCGTTAGCGGACTTGCGGGACTTCTACATAGACCAGATATAAACTTGGTAGCATTTATTTTTTTTTGGTTGAAAAAAAAAGAAAAATTAAAATTTTTTTCTTACACGGTCTAAGTGCTATATACCCCCAAGACTCCAAATTTTTAAAAGTTTTGGGGGAGAGATATCTACAGTAAATTTTCTATAGGACATTGTACCGGCATTAACAGCAATGAACTTTTAAATGCTTATTTGAGTTAAAAAAGTAACAACAAGTAAAATAAGTAATAGAATTTTTGATAATTACCAACAACACGTTTGATACATATATTTGTGATGAAGAAAAAATGCTATTTAAAATGTATTTCTATATCTTTTGGTTTAGAAGATAAGTTGGGTACCTAAATATTCGAAGGTTCAAAAACTACCAATAAGTTCATGTTTTTAGGTTAATTAATACAAAAAATTCATAAGGTAATATTGTAAGAACGAGAAAGTACTACAAAATCCCCTTTTAAGGATTCTCATTTACTTAGGACTATATATCTTTAATTTCAAGCTGCTGGGCTTAATATTATATAAAATTCAAGATATATTTTGTGAAGAACGAAAAAGTACCACAAAGTGACCTTGTGAATTCCTGCCAACATAGGACCAGGTATATTAATTTCATATTTCTTCGTTCATTAAAATAACAAAAAAGTACCATAAAGCTCCGTCTTATAGATTTTCATTCATTTAAAACCATATGCCTTTAATTTCATGTTTCTATGTTCAACTTTATTTAAAAATAATCAAAAAGTATCATTAAAAATACCGTAAAGTCCCCCTTGGGAATTACCCACATAGGACCATTTCATGTTTCTTGATTCAATACAAGAACAGAAAAGTATCACAAATTGTTGTGTTACGGATTCTTATTCAATTAGAACCTTATACCTTTAATTTTATGCTTCTAGGTTAATTATTACCAAAAATTCAAAAAGCACCATTAGAAGATGAAAAAGTAACTCAATTTCCCATCTTATGAATTCTTATTCACTTCGGGCTACATATACCTAAGTTAATGTTTCTAAGTTTAATATGTGTAACAGAAATTTTATTATCGAGTTTGGATTAAATGTAATTTTTCACTTTTATCCCATTTCTGGTACTTTTTACCCCCCATGGATGTAACAAAAATTATATTCCAATGAATTTCTAAATTGTATTGGGATCCCATATTAAAATAAGAATATCTCAATAAATAGTAAAAAATGCTTTATGAAAAAGTACCAGAAATAGGTACGATTTTTTACCTCTTAAATAAAATAACTGTAATATTAGCACAGTTTAGACTAACTTCAGAGGCCACAAAGGAAGTAATACAGACCAAGTTTAAATTATATTATACGTATATATAAAACTCCGTTGTCAAAAACTAGTTTTGTCATTCGAATAAAAATTATTTAATTAATCCACAAAAAAAATTAAATTTATTCGTACGAACATAATTTTCTAGTTAAGAATAACAAAAAAAAAAGTATTCGATAAATAAAAATGCTAATACTAATTAATTTTCCTTTGGAGCGGAATACAGAGAATTATTTTCTTAGAAAAAAACCTTTCAGTTACTCTAAGTCAAAGAAAAAAAGCGAGTATGAAAACTTTGTACTAAAATAAATAAAATACAAATTTATATTTTTCTTTCTTCTTATATAAGGGAACTGGGAGACAAAATTAATCAAAAGCTTATTAAGAAGTTTATTTTAATTTGAAAAGTATTAGTTTTTTTATGAATTTGGATTTTAATTATTTAATATTTGATAATTTAGCAACGTTAAATAAAATGTAGTTAACGCTTTTAAAAGAATAATATAATTATTTATTAACACTTGAGTTAATCCAAGTGTTAAATTTGAAGGAACCAAACATATTTTTTTCTTGAAATTATGTTAAATTGTACATTTTTATGGCAACATATTTCAATATTTATGTAAATATCTTAATAGTATTTTTCATATGTGTTACTAAATTATTCGAATTTTTCATTTGTTATTGATATTGGGTGATTAAGAATTTTTTAAAATTAATTGATCACTCGAATAAAAATAAAGTTATAAAATTTTATTCGTTCAAAATTAAACTCGAATAATTTGTCAACCCTATTAAAAAAAAACTTAAGTCTAAGAACAAATAAGTAAGTGTGCTTTCTTGGATAAGTTTTTTCGATTATTTTTTTTTTAATTTCATATATAGATATTTCAAAAGTTGAAAAAAATTTTTGATTGGATCTATTTATTGAAAGTAGATTAGATAATCACTTAGTTGCTACCACAAACATATAATTTATGATTGCTAAGACTCGTAGGAGTGAAACATACTCTGCTAATAATGCTGTATCTTAACATTTATTTATAATTTTTTTTTAACATATTAAAACATTGTAGCCATCAACTTTTTAATGAATATATTAATATAATTTTAATAAATAATTTCAACAGTTATCAAGAAAATGAAGAAATAAATAAACTTTCATGTACACTCGCTCAGAAGGAAAAAAAAAAGAAAAACGTAGCAAGCTGCTAGGCTAGACTATGCATACCAGGGATGTTAAAATTGGTACAATTGATTTTTTTATGGAACAATTCGAGACTAAAAAGTACAGCGGTACACCAATGATCAATTTAGTACAATTTAAAATTGTTTCTAATCTCAATGCTACAGGATATCATCTTATTTAGAAACTAAATTTCAACTTGAATTGCCAAAATGTTTTAAAAAATCCAGTGTTGCCAGTTTATCTTTCTTAAGAATAAATCTAGCCCTTTTATTTTTTTTTTATCCTTAAAGTTGTTTTTAAAAAACTAAAATGTGGGTATTTCAACAACAAAGAAACCATTTTCTTATTTATTATTATCAATTTTATTTTTACAGAATCATCCATTAAGCAATTTTTTTTATCTATTTCCACAAAAATCGTAATTATTTATATTTAGTAAAAAATTTCGTCTGCGGCGCTTCATTCTCCAAATTAAAAGTTCCTTAACAAAATTTGTGGATTAACTAAATCAATTATTATAATTATTTTTTAATATACCTCATCATGCATAGAAACCTTTTACGAAAATAACAGGAAGAAATCTTATTAATGCGGAAAATCACCAAAATTTTGAAAATACTTAATCAAAAGTTCCAAAAATTACGAAAAATCACTTTAAAACATTGAGTAATATTTCATGTGAAACATAACCCAAATGTGTAAAGAAATATTTTGAGCGATTTTTCATTGAGTTATTTGGCTGGGTGTTATTTATAAATGTATTACAATTTCTTAAAAAAACTAATGAGAACAAGAAAAAATAACTTTTTAAATTTAAAAAAAACCTTTTACTGACCTTTTTTAAACTTAAATTTAGACTCTTTTTTTCTTATCTCCTGGCAAGACTGAAAAAATCTCAAATTAGTTAAGACAAAGGTCTATGATTATATTTGATACCCAGTCTCACTTTTTTATTTTAAAATGAAATTTCCGTACCACGTTCTCTTTAATATTCTGAGACATATTGTTATCA
Source organism: Protocalliphora azurea (assembly GCA_932274085.1). NCBI lineage: Eukaryota > Metazoa > Arthropoda > Insecta > Diptera > Calliphoridae > Protocalliphora > Protocalliphora azurea. The sequence goes on along the minus strand of OW026521.1, from coordinate 152,308,493 downwards.
ATAATTTGTATTATTAATACTAATTATTTAATTAAAAACAATGAAGAGATTAATATATATATTTATGACTAAAGAAGAATAAAAGCATATATTGGCAGGAATTATAAATTGTTAGCAAAATTTATACAAATACTGAACAATTTGGAACGGTTCAAGCTTCATGCCCTATCTCTTAGGAGAGTACGCTACCTATTGTTCCGACCGTGCTCAGGGTTTGAGGTGGTGTTCTTGTCTTCATAAGACATAGGCTAAGAACCCATCACTTAAATTTAAAAAAAGGTATCTTTTAAATAATACCAACTAATTTAAAATGAAAATAAACTGTTTTGAATTTATTGTCAAACGAAGATGGTGACATTTCTCCTTTCTCTTTTACCCTCCCAAACGATCTATTTGAATGTAAAATATTATTAAAGTAGCCCTATAATGATTCTCTAACTATAACCGATTAACCGTTTATAATAAAGCAATTAGATAGGCATATTTAACTTAATTATAATCAAAATTATCTAAATTAAATAAAATCTTGTTTATTTAATATTAAAATATAAATATTCAGAGAAAAATTGTTCTGTTAGAGAGTGTTTGTATATGTTTTTAAAGTATAAAATTTTTCAAATTAAAAAAAAAAAAAAATAACATGTTAAAATTTTGAATAGGGGTGGAAATAAATGTTATTAACATAATTTTAATATTATGTTACTATAATTCTTTTTTTTTTTTAATCTGATTAGGTTTTTTTTTATTATAAATAAAATAAGGTTTATAAAAATAAATAACAACATGAAAATTTCTAAAGAAATAAAATCAAGTAAATAAGTAAAGCTTACCAAAATATGATGGAGGAAGCAGCAGGTCTGTTGTCCTTTTCACAGTTTTTATAGATTAAATTTTTGGTAGAATTAGATTTAGTTAAAATGTTCAGAATTAAGTTTGTTTAAATCAAAATTTAAAGTAGATTTAACTCAAATTAAGAAAATTGGGTTGAAGTTTATATCAGGTTTTGAGAGATGAATTAAATTTAAGATAATAATCCTATTAATATTTGTCTGGATTATGTGGATTTAAGATGAAATTTTAGAATTTAGGATTATCGTAGATAATTATAGGATTTTATAAATTTGTTTTAGGCTAGATTGTAAATAAATTTGCTGTAGATGAGTCTGGTTATGAATTGGTAATTTGATTTTGGTGAATATTAATTATAGCACAAACTTTCTAAATTTTAATCAAATTGGAAGAAAATTCTACTTTGTAAAATTATATTGCCTGGGAGACAAGTTTGCATCTTCAGTAGGATAATTATTATTAATATTATTAGTGTTGCAGGATCTCTATTGAATCTTATATTGATATCTAAATATCCTTTTACTTTTATTATTAGAATTTAAAATTAGTTAATATATTTTATATATCTACGTATGTGCTGTTTGAAAATTTTTTATGAATGAAAAATTTGAAATAAATAAAATTCCACCATACAAAATTTCCACTGTATATTTCATTTAAATTTATTTAATTTAATTTATTTAAAATATTTATAAACCAACAAACAATTTGTTAATCATTTTGTCCTCATACACTTTAACTAAAAAATTGAATTTGTGATGGTCATTATTACCACCTCCAATTTTTTTGTCTTCGTTTTGTTAAACTCTATTTTTTGGTCTATTTGTTTTATTAATGTATGTTTTATCAGCAAAATCGGGAAACCGATATGTTGAAAATTATCTTTATTTTGCTTTTACTAGCTTTTGTAATCAAAGTTACACAAAAAGTTTGTCGGCGTATCTACAAATGATCATGCTGATGTGGTTCTTGTCTAGGATAAATCAGGAAATTTTTATGTAAATACATAAATAAAATAAATTTATTATAAAAATTTCTTTTGGGTGAAAATTTATTGAAAATTATGAAAATTATTAAATTCAAAATCAATTACCAAAATTTTTATCTTCAATACAGGATGTTTTCGATAATAACATTAAGAAAAAATGCAATCGTCTGGGAGAAGAATAAAGCGAAAACTCATTGTTTGTCGTACAAATGTCTTAAGTGGCAACTTTATATTTTTTTTCTATTTTTGACATTTCTCTATTCATTTACATGTATGTATATAACTAAAAAAGCCACGCTACTTCCTTTTTCGTCAAACCTTGGAACCGTAAGCATTAAAATTTTCTAAATAATCAAATGCCAAATGCCAAATGATAATCCAGGGAAATCTTAAATATCCAGCCCATATTTGCCAAAATTATTTAAACAATTTTTCCTAAAATCTTTGAGCAACCATAAGAAGGTAATTTTTCTTTTGTTTTCTGAAATTGTGAAATATTAATATAATCGCCTATATTTGAGGATTTACAATATACTACCACGTGAAGACAATGGGGTACAGATCAGTCTGTTCCCCAAAATAAGTCGAAAGGCTCTTAAAAATCTAAAAGATTTAGGAAAAAATTAAGGAAAGTGCTCATTTGTGGTAATCAGATCTATTTGACCTATTTTTCAACCCTTATTACCTTGGGAGATTGGCATTTATTACCTATTTTTCAACCCCTATTACCTTGGGAGATTGGCATTTATTACCAACGTTTTACTTAAACTTTTATATTTAATACTAGTTTTAGTAGTCAAAAGGTAATTGTTATTTGCTGCCTTTGGATGAAATTGATTTCCTTAGAATATTTTTATTATTTATTTTCATTAGTTCAAACAACTACAGAAAATATGGGGTTTTGATGTTTTCATATCCCTGGCATCTGTATTGTACAAAACCCTATAACTGATCTAAAATAGAAGCAATAAAAATCACAGAAAAACATAAATTAAGAAATCAAATAAAAACTACAAGACATCAAGAATCAACAACATCATTATCATCAAAATTTAAACCCACAAACTTACATTTGTGACCTGAGAAAAGAATAATTACAGACTCCACCATCAAACGAATATCTAACTTCATAACGCTAGTCTTGCGTTATCACCATTTCACAAAAATTCTTACGCGAACAACATATAAAAGGTGTTAATTCATAAAAGTGCAAATTACAAAATTAATTTTGTCTTAAATTAATTTATAAAAAGTTATATGTTTATTAACGCATTAAAATGTTAAAATATCAAATTTTTTAAGTAATAATTTTAAAATCCTAAATATGTTAAAATAATAGTTAAAATCCTAATTATATACCTAAACTAATAGTTAAAACCTAGTATAAAATCGAGGAAATATTCAACAAAATGAGTTAACAATTACTAATTACAATATTAAAAGTTAAATTAAATATCATATTTTTTATAAAAATATGTGAAAAAAATATATATCTAAAACTAATGTAGTAGCAACTTAAATCCAAGACTAAAAATTAAACAAATAGCAAAAGCAAAAAAAAAATAACATCTCATATTTACACATATACATACATGCGAGAAAAAAATCATTTTTGTACTCAACAGTTTAGCAACAACCTGATCGAGTTCGAACGAGAAGGCCTTCTTCAAGATCCCGCACAAGTTGGTGAGTTAAAATAATCAAACCTTTTTTTTATATATATGCATAATGTTTTTCTTCTTGCATTCATTTTGTAATCACAGAAGCAACAACTAGAAATTGAAAACAGAAGCTATAATGCTCTAAAATTAAATGTTTTTTTTTCTTTCACACCATGATATGATGCAAAACAAATATAGTTCCAGGCTCTCTCCTTATATATATTTTTTGAAATTTTAAGGTTAATTTTATTTATTTCCAATGGCCTAGTTATTGCTTCTACGATCAGCTGTTTATTTTTGTTTTTTGTTTACCTTATATTAATTTGCACAATGGGTCAGAAAGTTTTAATAGTTAACACTGAATATTAATTATAAACATTTGGGATTTCTTTAAAAATTAACTATATTCATAAAAGACTTGAAAATACATCAATTTCAATGTTAGATTAAATTTTATATTTTTTTCTGACAATAATTATATATTAATAGCATAAAGTTTATTTTCTTTCATTTTTTGAAGAAACATGAATAGTTCTGTGTCTTTAAGATTATAAATTGAATAAATAAGTATCCAGAATGGAGTTGTAAAATTGAAATTTAGTGGTGTACTTATTAAATGTTATAATAGAGTGAAGTAAATTTGGATGTGGGGCTCTAGAAAAATATTATTCGTTATGCCGCTAGAGCATTGGCAGGAGAGGGTAATGAGGCATCGGTCCCCAATATTATCAGGGAGACTTAATACTTTTGGTCATAATAAAGTTATACTTTTGTGTAAATTTCAAACTGTAACCGGAAGCTGGGGTTTTTTTTTCATTGATTTAACTTTCTAGTCACAATGGTCCTTGAACTAGTTTTCTTTTAATAAAATTAATAAAAAGGGAGTCTATAATAATAAAATATTGTTTTGAAAAAAGGACTGCATGTAAAAAAGGACACTTATCCCCACCCGACTGCTAAGCTAGCGGAATTAATGGCTCTCGTAGTCCTCTTTCGATTTGCAGATCTAGATGCACTTTAACACAAAATATAAGATTTTGAATAAAATAGCATCATAAACCAAATTATATTTGGTGTACATTACAAATTATATAAAATTTTATTATTATATTACCAATATTAACGCAAGTTTAGTTTTAAAAGCATTGCATTGAGTTATATTATAAGAAGTTAATACCTACTACTACCTCTGTAGATTCATAACACTGAATTGTAACTTAAACTAAAACAAAATATATGAAAAGAAAATTACACATAAATACTTATTTATTCTATGTGCGGTTATGCTGGAAAAAGGTGGGAATAAACTCTAACTCAACTGTCTCTAATTTAAAGAAATATTAATTTATATTTGAGTAATTCCATTTTAAATTTTAAAAAAATGTTGCCTCTTGATTACCGATTTAGATAAAGTTTGGTGCATGTGTAGAGAAGGATAAACAGGCATGTAAAATTAATTTTTCTCATTTTTATTTTGAGAACTATGGCAACTCTATAACTTTGAAGGTGATTAACATATTTATTTAAATAGCTATAATTTTTGTTATATAAAAGATATCAAAATAATTTTTAGATTTTTTAAATATTTTTATTAACATATTTTTTTTTAAGAATTTTCCTTAGTAACGGGCATTTAAAAAAGTCCACCTTTAAATTGTTTATATATTCTTTTTTTGGTAGGAAGCCTTATAGGTACAGAGAAAATTTCGGAGAGGTCAGAATTTGTAAAGCTAAAATGGAATTACTCATTTCTTTCTTTTCTTAAACTATCCCGATTATAATTACTCTGTCTGCGAGTAATTATCATTTATTTCTTTATAGATTAATTACCCTTAACTCTACCCCTCTACCATATTTACAAGGAGAAGTAATAATAATACACACATTGTTGGAAATGCCATTATAATTCTGCAAAAGATTAAAGGTTAAATAATACTAACTGTGTTGCTCCTGCTGAGTATTAACGTTGAATGTTAACAAAAAAAAAAAAAAAAAAAAGATTCGTCATTAACCCGATTTGGGAGCACTTTATATTTATTTTTAAATTACATGTTGTTATTTATTTATAAAACTAAAAATTAACAAATTTTTATTTGAATTTAATTTTATTTTTATATATTTTCTTTTCCAATCATTTTATTTTAAATTCATAAATGTATTTTTATTCATAAATTGGGAGCACTTTTATCGACGTTAAAGTTAACATGTATTATTCTACTCGCTAACTCCTGATGTTTATAAATTTAAAATTTTGTATGCAATTGTCTATGAACAGCTACTATTTTCTTTACTTAAGGCTTGAAAGCATTAAGTTTATTTCGGGAGTTCTACAACATTTCTTAGATAGATAGATAGAGAAGGTAGATGTGATACCAGATAGTACCACATCTCCACCCAGAGACCGGTCCCGGTCCATTGTGAGTCCCTTCAACAGAATAGTTGTGAAATAAGAGTATAGAATATATAAAATTGAAAATACAGAGTACAGAAAAAGTAAAGTGAAAGATAAAAAGGGAATAGAAATGGAATAGAAATGTAGCGAATCACAGAGGGGGACCAGCAATGCCACCAATCCCCCTAGGGTTAAACCCTTGATTCCCCCTCAAGCAGCCAATTCCCATGACGAAGCCTATGACGTCAACAAGATCTACGTCCCGAACGTCACCTAGCCCGTCGAGGAACTGTCTATCCAGCCACTTCATCCTACGATGTTGTAATCGCGGACAATGGCACACAATGTGCTCAACAGACTCGGTCTCATCGATGTCCTCACACAGTCTGCAAAAATCAGAACTATTAGAGTCCATTCTAGACCTCATCTTCCCTATCAGACAGTGACCCGTTATGGCCCCTATCATGACCCTCAAGCTCTTCCTATTCATGCCCAGGAGAGTGGTAGTGTCTGCCTTGTCCAATACCGGCCATATCGCCCTCGACACCTTGCAGTCCTCCCTACTTTCCCAAGCCGAATTGGTTCTGACCAAGATCCAATCATTGATCTTCCCATAGAAACAACATTTCTTAACTTCAAGTAAAAATTGTATAAGAATTTTATATTTTGGTACAATTATGGCAAAACAAGTATAATTTTAACAGCTGTTGTATAATTTAAAAGTTTCAATTGACATCCCTGGTACAGACTAACAGCATTGCAGTGCTAAAAGAAAGAAAAAAATAATAATAATAAATAGTTACCCAGCTGACCACAAGCTTCGTTAATGATATTGTCTTCGAACATTTCGCGAACATTGCTCTGACAAAACATTCGAGAATGTCTATTGATGGCGATACGAATATGACCTGCTTGAGCTCACGCGTCGTTCATTTTGTGGCAGCAAAACTTTCGTTCCCGAAGGTTATGTTATCGTATTAATAGTGAATTTTTAGCGATATCAAGAGTGAAACGTAAGAATATTCCTTAGTGATTCGTTTTCAATATCGATAGTTTTCTATTAATACTTTTTTTCATTTCTATTTTGTTCCAAATTTAAAATTAAAGGTAATTTACTGTCTGCTTCTCTAAAAGCGAGAACGAAAGCTTCGTTCAAGTAAAATAACAAATAATTTTCAAATTTAAAAATAAAATACTTTAATTATTTACCACAATTGAAGTATTTTGTCCGAATTTCAACTTCTCCCAGAAGAATCATGAATGTTTTTTTTTTTCAATAATATTTTTTTTTTGCTCAAATCCACATATTTAGGACAAAGTTTTCTGAATTATTTTCCAAGAAAAAAAATTACATATTTCAATAAATAGGCTATTTTACAAATATCTGTATGAAAAAACATTATTAGATTATTTTTTATTAAAAATTGTAGAAAATTTAACAAACATCATGAATTTTAAAGCACAATATTTTACAACAAAAAAGCAATGAATTATGAACTCAACAATCACACTTGATTATCTTTGTTTAAGTATTTTGCAGCCAAAAACAAGAAAATACGTTGCTTTGTTATTTAAGTAACAAATCCTCGAGAAATTGAAAAGAATAGATAGTTTCTCGAAGAATTTAGTTTCGAAATTTTATTCAGAAAAGTGATATTTTTAAAATTTTCGAATATTACGCGAATATTTACTACCGTGGAATTATCGAGAAAATTTCAATGCTACGAATATTCATATTTAATATAATTGACAATATTTTTTCGCACATTTTGTTTCGAAAATTCCTTTTTTTTAGCGAACATTCACTTTTTTCGAATTTCAGGTCAGGAGGGTAAGTAAATATGTTTGTATTTTCACTCACACAGACATATCATTGAAAACTTACCTTCATAAATATGTCTTTTTCCGCCCCTTTCTACGTTTCTTAAATTATTTTTTTGTTTTTTTTCATTTATAACGTTTGTTTTTCCTCTTTTGTGTGTACATTTCACCATAAAGTCTTAATACTCATGCAACTTTCTATCATGAGTGTTTGCTGTTGCCGCCGTTTGTTTTTCTTGTTATTGCTGTTGCTCTTGTGGTCTAAATGGTCTGTTTCATTTTATCTAAATGTGTGAATTATGCATTCGTGCATACGCTGTTGAACTTGGCTGGAATTTCAATAACGCAGGTATATATTTAAATTTATTGGACATGACTAAAAGTTGCAACAATATTTTTAATAACTTTTAAAATAGTTGTATATCAAGGCTAATTTTTTTTATAGAGGGAAGATTGGTTGTTGGACGTATGAGTAGATAAAGTTTAAGAACATAATTATACAAAGGAGACTGTATGTTTATTGGTTAAAGTCACGGTCAAATTTAAAAAAGATAAAAAATGCTAAGGTGAAAAGACTAAGAAACGGTAGAAAAAAGTAATTTAAATTCATCACACAGTGCGGCCGATTGCAAAAATTTTGATAATAAGTCTGTATCTCCTAAACTACTATTCTTATGGAATTTTAATGAATAGAAGAGTTATATAGGAGGACCTAAGATTTTAGAAAAATTATTTAATAGTCAACCTGCAATAATACGAGATAAGGTGTCAAATTTGACTACATTGAGTATGAAAAAGTTTAAAAAATCGTTACTTTTACAAGCTAAGTATATATATAAGTATATATATATATATATATATATATATATATATATATATATATATATATATATATATATATATATATATATATATATATATATATATATATATATATATATTAGTGAACATTTTTCTAAAAATATTTCAAAACTTCTAATATATTCCGAAATCATTTTTTTTCTGATTATCTCGTTTCGTCTGAACGTAAAAAAATTCAAGTTTAGCACCCTAAAATTATGAATAATTTCTATTTTTTTATAAAAATATTGTGGAAATCTTTCACTTTTTTCTCAAAGTTTTGTTATTAAGATAATTCTTTTCTCTACATATTTCAAAAGAAAAGGCTTCATAAATGGTTGAAGAAGATATTTCAAACTGATATAGATTTGTACCCAAAGTATAGCACTGGTCAAAAATTTCATATTTAGCGATCTATAGATAAAAGTTGTGTAAGCTCCCTCCCGGTCAAAAACAAATGTAAGGGTGCAGTTTTTATGAAAAAATGTAAAGTTTTCAAAAGATTTATTTTTAAATTGCAGAAAAAATATTAGTTTTCTATTTTTGCTATTATTTATTGTTTAGAATAAACATCAATCTTACATTCCTCCAAAAATTATTCAAAGAGCATCAATTCTAGGAGATACAGAATTATTACCATAATTTCAATAATTGTCCAATTCACAACTTCGTGTTATTTGTTAAAATATTATGTGAAGAAAAATAACATTTTTAAAACTTCAATACATACACTTTGTGTAATAATAATATATATATAATATGATAAAATTTGGAACATATGACTTTTTTGGTAAAAAGACACAGCTTGGTTATTATCGATCCATTATTTCTCTTATCCCATATGCAAATGTTCCCCCGCAATAGAGCTTTAATGTTCATAAATGCTTTATTATGTCACTATTTCAATGGAAACGCAGTGAAAAATATCATATTGTCGGACATAACCAACTATAAATTTCTTACTTGCTATTATTGATAAATTGATTTTTTTTTAATTTTTAGCGAAAACTTCGATTTTTATTGAAAAATCTGATTTCAAGTGAAGAATCAAATTTCTAGTGAAAAACCAAATTCTTAGTGACTAATCGGATATAATATCCAAGCGTTACTTAAACTCCATAAATACCGCATAAATTACTGAATCTTGGTAATATTTGACACAATTTTATATAAGCAGAAATCATAGTACCAAGATTCATAATGATCAATTCATAATTGCCCATAGGTCTCATATAAGATTATTTCTGAAAATCTTGAAAATCACTTTGAGGTTCAAACGCAATGGTGAAGGATATCATATTATTGGGCATGATCGACTATAAATTTTTTAATTGCTATTATTTATAAATCGATGTTTTTAATTTTTTGGTGAAAAATTCGTTTTTTAGTGAAAAATCAGATTTCAAGTAAAGAATCAAATTTCTAGTTAAAAGTAAAATTTTTGGTGAATAATCGGATTTTTAGTGAAAAAACGAATTTTTAATTAATAAAATCGGTTTTTACTGAAAATTTTGACTTTAGGTGAATAATCGGAGTTTTAGTAAAAATGTGAATTTTTTGTGAAAATTTGAATTTTTTTTGAATAATCGGATTTTTGTTGAAAAATCAAATTTTTGGTGAATAATCAGCTTTTTAATGAATTTGAATTTTTGGTGAATAATTGGATTTTTAGTGAAAGATTTAATTTCGGAATTTTTATGAAAAATCAAATTTCTAGTAAATAATATTTTTTTTTTTTTGAAAATTTGAATTTTTAGGGAAAATTTTAATTTTCTTTTGTACAAAATTGAATTTTTGCTAAAAATTTGAATTTTTGGTGAAAATTTGAATTTTTTGGTGAAAATCTGAATTTTTTCTGAAAATTTGAATTTTTGGTGAAAATTTGAATTTTTGGTGAAAATTAGAATTCTTGGTGAAAATTTGAATTTTGGTAGAAAATTTTGTAAAAAAAAAATTTTTAATAAAAAACTCAAAAACTCAAATAACATATTTTGTGAATTGTGTAAATATAATATTCATATGAATGTTTAAAGAGCTATTGTAAAATAATAAATTTATTTAACGATTTGCGTACACATACATACATACATACATATATATATATATATATATATGTATATATATATAAATTAAATATTACTCATACGCCTCATAAGGTCACCACAAATGTTAATAACAATAATATATATAGATGCATATTTTTTTAATGCCATTTCTTAATATTAAAAGAATAAATGCCGCATAGCCAAAGGTCATCACATCATCTTTTAAATATTTAACGCAAACACATAAACATAGAGATAAAGAAGAAAATAAAAATTAAAAGTGTTATCAGTTCTGTATTATTTTTAGTAGAGCTCATGGATTTCATTTTAACCTTAACATGAGATACGTGGTTAAAAAAAACAAGAAAAAAAAAACTGAAAAAACTGAGAAAGAAACTAAAGCATATGTTATTGTATAAAGAAACACACACGCGCAGACAAGCCTATAGATATATAGTAGTATTAAATAAAAGCCTATAGAAATATGTGTATGTATTATATATTATATATACTCTTATATATATCTTTTTTTGTTATATATATATACATATATATAACTAGAATGTAGCCAACCATATAGTTATAATGGGTCTTACATTTTATATGGTTTTTTTTTTTAGCCAGCAAAAACCATTCAAAAATTTTACGTGATCAGATTTTTTTAAGCAACGACTACGGCGCTATTTATAACATGAGGTAAAGGTCTAATGTTTTTTATTTCTAGATATGGAGGAGGTACTTTTAATTTTCTAGTTCAATATGGTTTTATCCTATGGTTTGTGACATTGGAAAGCAAGGCAAAGAAAACACACTTCTTAACATGTTACTTAATTTAATTTATTTTGAACTTTAAGATGAAACTTGTCAACGTAAACAAAAAGATTCTTGTTAGAGAGCAACTAGTTCTAATTTTATTTATAAGATTTAATTGCTTATTTTGCAGCCTGACTATAAGACGGAACTAATAATGAAATATTATATTAAAAAGAAGATTTTAGTTTTTATTTTTTTTAATTATATTTTAATGAAGATATAGATTAAGTGGTTATCGCCAATGCTGATGATCATTTCGAATCCTTTTGCCACATTATTATTTGGTCTAGAGAGAACTTTTGAAGACAAGTTCTTGCATTCTAAACGGAATCTTCCAAATTCATGAGAACTTAAATAGAAAATTTGTAATGGTTAAATTGAGCGATCTTGCAGACCATCGTCAAAACAAAGCAACCTGGAAATCAATAACGAAGATCCTGTTGGAGGGAGTATATAGAGTGTAATGTTTGTGAACATTAGGATTAATTAACAAAAATTTTAAGTGACAGAAAATGTTTCCATAACAGAAAAGCACTACGATCAACTGGCTAAGCTATACGCAAAGAAAAAATAATCAGACATATTATGGTTGGAATTTATGGTTGGTGGTAAATTATATTATGCTTGGATAAAGGACAATAAAATGCTTGAAGCATATTAATACAAATATTATAGATTATAGATTCGTCGAATAACCGTGGTATGGTTGTATTACAATCGTAATATGAATTTGTGATAAGTACAAAAAGGTTGTATATAGACTTTATTTTATATTTATTTAACAAAAGTATGTTTGAGACACAATAAAAATATGATTATGGTTGAGCTGCAACCATATTTTTTTATTTTATTTTTTTTTGCCAAGGACTTGGTTTTATGTATACAACCATAATATGGTTGAAGTACAACCATATATGATCACCAAACTTTTGCAATCGTAATATGGTTGCACACCAAAATCGTAGTTGGTGAGAATGACATTATTATTATATACATATGGTGACTGACATTTGTAGTATCTGTTTGGCAAAAGAAATTTTTTTTATATAGAATTTGAAACCACTAGCCTAGAAAAAAGTAATACACACTTTTTATACCACCTTGTAAATATGTTAAAAAAACTTTTTTTGTTGTTGGCTGAGGACAGGAATAATCAATAAAAAAATGATCTTAAATTATTTAGAAGTAGGTGTAAGCATTATATGTTGGAAATTCATTGTAAATGACACTAGTGAAGACAAACATATTGTTGTTATAGGTTCTGTTTAAAATACATATAATAAAAAACACAATTAAACTACTTACCTAATTTATACACATTTATATGTATGTTTATATAAATATTTTAGTTGTAGATTTCGCAAACCAATTTTTATGATTTTATTGTAACACTGCCAAGATAAAATACTATATTGTTTTTCTTACGTATGATGCATCCGAAATTTCTTCATAATATAAAACATTTAGTAAATTTTTATATCTAATTTAAATTTAAATAAAATAATAAATTTTAATTATATATTATATATTTAATTTTTTAATACATTTGTTACACGCCAACGAGATTCAAACTAAAACATATAACTGAACAAGTTGTGCTAACCATGTATTATTGCAGAGAAACTAATATTCTTGCGGCAACCATATTGAAATTTTTTTTCTCTACGTATACAGTAGATGGAGGTATTCTTCTGCATGAACGTATTGGGCGTCCAAATAAAATAGTATTGTTATGTCCATAGAACTAAGTAAAGTAACCCACATAGCGACGATATTCCATTGAATAAATAGGGTTGGATATTCGCGGTCACCGATAATCACCTCTGTCCATACTGGTACGCTGTCGAGAAGCTCCAAATTATACTTTGAAGACCCGTTTCAATAAAGAGAGTTTTACTTATATTTCCACAGATTATAAGTGGTACTGAAGCACATGAACGAACGTCACATTACATGCAACTTCTAATCGACTGGATGGATGTACATTAAATTTCACGTAGGCATAGCATAGGAGCATATAATTTTAAGTTTTGAAAGGTATTTCGGTCCCAAATACCACTCAAGGGTGGAGATATTGGGACCCAAAATAAAGTACTACTGTGATAGAAAATTTTGAACCGTTTGCCAAATTTTACATTTACTTAAAACTCTCCATAAAACCTATGAAAAAAATAATAGCATTTGTATTTATCTCTTATAGTTTTCAAGTTATTTGCATTTGAAATTTAAACTATCTCAAGTCTGCAAACTCCTGGTCCAGTTTTTTCAACATACAGCCTAATATTTACTTATTTAAAGAACACAATTATCTATCAAAGAAAAGAAACTTGAAATCGATATCTTTTTTGACTCCAAGAGCAAATGATTTTAATTTGAAAATTATAAAAACCATGATTTTGTAGAAAAATGTCTACACTCATTTTTCTCTAAAATAAATTTTTTTTAAGAACATATAATTATTTTATACTTTTATAAAAGGTATCTTTACGGAGATGATTTTTGGAATTGCAAACACAGAATAGGACTAGGTACAGACCCACCCGAATTTTACCTATTTTATATTAAAATTTTGAATTTATCCTATATGTTCTAAAATTACAAAGCTTGTATCTACAAACAGAGTGCAGTTTCGTACACTCTAATGTGTTCCAAAATGACTTACAACAATTGTGAACTTCATGGGCAACATACCAAAAAAAAAAAAAAAAAATCAATTTTTTGGTTTTTCGCCTGGTTTTTGGGAATTGTGGGATTCTTTTTACAAAAATTAAAATTTTGTACACTTAACCATTTAAAATGATGGAGTTTAAAATCATCAAAAATTTCATTGAGATATTTTAATAAACAAAGATTTTATTTGAGATAAAATATTTCTGGTTTCTGCAAATACCATAAAAAAAGAAATCTACTTTAATTCACATCTGTTACAGGTCTGGAAAATGCCGTTTGAAATCACTTTTTTACACACTAGACTTTCTGAAGCTGCATTCTGTTTGTAGATTCACACTTTAGAGAAAACCTAGTTTAGAAATTTTTGGAAAAAAAAAAACAAACAAAAAAAATAAAAAAGGTCATAATTTTTGCAATTTTCAATTTCAAAATCGTTTATTTTTTTTGACCGGGATATATATTGAAAAAAACTGGACCAGAATTTTTCAAAATTGAGACGGATGAAATTTCAAATGCAAATAACTCGAAAACTATAAAAGGTAAATAGCATATGCAGACATATTTGTCTCATCGAGGGCTTTAAGAAGATGTAAAAATATTTGAATTTGAATAAAAAAACAAAAATTTGGCAAGCGCCAAAACTTAAAATTATGCACTCCTCTATTACGCCTATGTGAAATTTTATGTAAATCTAACCCATTACGCCCATCTGAAGTTACAGATTTATTTCCAAAAAAAAAATTCGATTCTGGCCTGCTGAGCAGTGTTATTATTTTGTAGATTAAATATAAGTTACTATATCTAGAAAAAAAAAAAAATATAAAAAAAATACATATAATATTGTATTGTTTTTTTTTTTTATGATCAAATAAAGCTTTTTCATATGTCCATCTAAATTTACTGCATTAAAAAAATTTACTACAATTTCTAGCTAAAAAGCAGTGTTGCTTGTTTAGCACTTCTGAAGCTAAATCTATCCTTTTATTTTTTTTTATTTTCATTTCGCCTTAAAATTTTTAACGAATCATCCGTTTATGAATTTTTGGGTATTTATTCATGCAAAAAGTTACAGAATTTTTTGTTTCACATTTAATAAAAAGTTTCGCTTAATAAAAGACGAATTATATCCCAAAAATTATGGAATATAACTGCAAAGCATTGGGTCATTTTTAATATGAAATATGTCTTTTAGAAAATTTAAAACATATATTTCAAAAGGTATCAGAAAGAGACAATAAGTTTTTTAATTAAAAAAAGGTAACTTTTTTTCTGGTCATATATTTTAGGGCATTTAGTCTCTTGTGACCTTTTTGTAGTCTTTTTTTATATGACACTGCTTAATAGACTTAAAGCTTATATTCGACTGATATTCCCAAATAATTTTAATTGACTTATTCGCAGTTTATTTCCAAATTAAAATGAAGAATCATATTTGATAGCATAATGAATCTCGCTATATACTAAGTAATAAATATTCTGCTACATATTTTTATTTATTTCAAAAATCGGAAAAATATATTTTTAATAAAATTTCTATAATTCTTATTTTTTCTTTTAGCACTATAAAATTTTTTATTACCAAAATCACAACTGTTAAAAATACATTAAAGAAGTACATGAGAAATTCCAATCTGCCGGATATTTTAGTTATAGACATTATTATTTTTTTCTCCAGTTGTTTTCTATATTTTCTAAAGCAGTTGTCGTATTTTAACATTTTATTGAGCGTTTGAACGTTGAACATCAAAAACGTGTCCAACGTGTTTGGTTAAATGATGAAAAACTGCAACATGGCATGTGGTAAATGAAGCACAACTGCTAATGTTGATGGTGCTGCTGCTACAAACATATTTTTGCTGTTAGTATTTTTGATGCATTTGCTGTCTATCGTTAAACATGCTATAAACTGCAGATTGTCACTTTTATCAAAAGTAATAAGAAAAATGAAACGAAGAAATAAAAAATCAAGTACCAGGCAGGCAATTTTAACTTCTTATGGACATTTGTAATTTTATTATTTCCGTTTTTTTTTTTATTATTATTTTCTCCACTTAATTTTGGGGTTGGTCATGTTGTGGCAGTAAATTTTCATCGTTTTAAGCTCAATTTTTTAACTGTTTAACTGATGAACTCGATAATGGCGGTAGACAAACATTTCCACATACACATACACATAGAGACAATAATTTCATTATAAACGATGTTAAGCCTAATAATGTTGAAGTTTAGAAAAATCGTGACTAGTTGTAGAGTAGTTAAAAGCTTTATAAAATTATTATTCTTTGAATAAGGCACACATTAGATGTCTAAACCATTAAGACTTTAATAACAATTTATTAGTGTATTTTTAGTTTAAGAAAATATATAAAAAAAAGGTTACATTGCCTGAATAATATAACAGTGGAGCAGAATTGATTTTTTTTTGTAACTTTTAATCGGCTGGTTGAGTTTATATAAAATTTCATATAGGCATAACAGAGGAGTGTAGAATTTTAAATTTGGAAGTGGAACCAAACAGATCTCTCACAAACAGAGTTGTGGGGACTCAAACTAGGCTACCTCTGATATTAAAAATTTTTAACCACTAGCCAAATTTATTTCTTACCCGATTTCAAAGATTTTTATATATTCTTAAAGCTCTTAATAAGAATTATTAAAAGCAAATGCTAATTAACTTATACTTATCTTATAGTTATTTCGAGTTTATTGTATTTCGAGTTATTTGTATTTGAAAGATCTTAGACCGGTTTTTTCCATATATAGACAAATACTTCAGAGGTACATGTCAGATGTACTCTGCTTTGAATTACCTTACCTCCGCTTCTAAAGGGTCTGTGCCTTCCACCTTCCAAACCTAAAATTGTACGCTATTTTGCTTTGCCTATGTAAAAGGCTAAAAAAATTCCACTGTACTCTTTAATTTAATTTTGCTATAATTTTCTGTAATCAAATCACACAAGGAAATAATAATTCTGCGGCACGGGACTTCTCTGTTATTATGAAGTATTAAGCCTAAAACCAGTTTTTTTTTAATTGACTCTGGTTTTCGCGATAAATCCATATTTGTAAATTTAACAAATTTGCACCATATATTAAAGCATATCTCGAGATCTACCTTGGTAAAATATCAAAAAATTCGAATTAAAGTTGTCTTCAAGTTATGTTTACATTATTTTTAATATGTCAAACAGCTATAGAGATATCAAGTTTGTTTTGTGAAAAAAATTAAAAAAAAAATCCAAAAAATCATAAAATTCGAAAATGACAAAAATGCAAATTTTTATTATTTTGTCATAAAGATAGTTTAGCTGCAAATAAAACATGATATATTTTGTTCAAAGTTTATTTAGTTTGTTTAAAGTTTATTGACAAAATTAAAAAAATAATAATAATAAAACTTGCTTTGTAGTTTTTAAAAATGTATGTTCTTAAAAATTTGTGAATAAAATCATAATTTTAAGCATTAATTTGAACCAATTATGTCTTGTTTTAATTGAAACAAATTTAGTTTCATGAACAAAGATTAAATACTTTCATTATTGGAATTTTCGAATTTTTATGATAAAAAAAAAAACAAAAAAACAATTTGTAAATTTGTACGAAATTTAATTTTCTTTCACAAAATAAACTTGATATCTCCATAATTGTTGCGCGTATTAAATAAATTGAAGGCAACTCAAATCAGACAAGTCGTTTTCGAAATATGCTTCTATATATGATGCAATCTAGTTAATTTTACAAATTGCGATTTATCGCAAGAATCAAAAAAAGTGATTTGCAGGCTTAGTAATTTTTAATACCATGTACTCAAATTAACTTAGTTGTCCCGTGCTGCAGATTTTTTCTTTTTTTTTTTTTGCACTTTGTCAACTTGTGTTATTATTTTTAATATACTCAGTTGCGTGCTATTTCATGTTTAACTAATTTTAACTAATTTTCTAATTTAACCTTTAACCAAATAAACAACTTTTTATGTAACTTTAATCTTATTTAATGGTCAATAACTTCTTCGCCTCAGCCGACACTCACAATATCATTTTGTGTAAGTTATATATATATTTTTTGCTCATTTTTAACTTAAGTTGAAATTTTCTCCAGCGTAATTGGTTTTTGTTTATGCAGTTGTTATATTTTTTTCTGTTTTTCTTTGCCTCTTAAAACAAAGAAGTAACTTTAAAGTTTGTTTTTATATTTTTCCGCCATAAAGCAAAATAAAAATTATGAAGTATTTTCCTGTTACATCTAATTACCCAGTAAATGTGATGAAAAAAAAACATAATACGCAACATACAGTTTTCTTTGGAAAAAAGAGTGTAAAAAATAATCTGCAACGAAAGAAGATTTTAAAACATAAAAAAAGCATCCTTTAAAAAAGTAACTGAAATATTAAGTAGTAGAAGAGCTGCTTAAAAAACTGCAACATTGAGAGTAAAAACAGAGAATTAAAAAAAAAGTATTTTTGTCAGTTTTTTGAGGAAAAGTTGATTATAAATAGTTACGCTTGTTGTTTCTAAAAAAAAAAAACAGGAAAAAAAATAACTTTATAAGCGGCCTTTTAGTTTATACGTAGTTCTTTTCACTTCCGCAAATGTTGCATTTCAATCTGTAAAATGATGATTTAATTAACACATTTACAAACGAAAGAGAGTGGAAATGAAAAGCTTATAAAAGATATGCAGTAACAATCTACATAGGGGCAAATATATATATGGATATCATTGAAAATAAATCATTGGCTATAAAAAGTTCACAGAAAAAAAATAAATATCGTATTTGATTAAAAAATTCAAATATCCAAACAACAAATTTATTAATTTTTAGTCTATAAAGATTTTTGTCATGTTGACTCATATTCGTAAATTTGCCATATTTTTCAACAGTTTAATTTAAATATTTGATTGAAAAAATATTGACTTAGAAATTTATTTTAGTTTTCAGCAACTTTTTATTGTGAAACTAATCATGATTTTTTTGTTGAATAAAAATTTATTTACAATTACAATTACAATTCATTCGTTTGATTATGAGATGGTCGTCAAAATTTTTAAAGAAATTTTAATTAAATCAACAAATTCTTTGTTGGGTTTTATATTTTTTCAACTAAATATTACATTTATTTGACTAAAAGTTTTATCAATTTTGATAGAAAAATTTATCAATTCAACAATATTTTCGTTGAATTTTTATTTATTTTCAATTAAAGGTTTTATAGTTTAATTTCACCCACCACCAAAAATGAGAAAAATATTTTAATTTTTTTGTATTTCTTACAGGAAATATTACATAAAAATATATAATATTAAAATATAATAATGTATCTTAAAACTATTTTATACATTTAAGAAACATTAATTATTCCTTTTTAAATTTATATTTAAAAAATAAAAAAATATTTTATATTTCTAGATTTAGGGTACTTTTTTTATAGGAAATATAATCTATAATATTACTTACTATATTTCTAAATTCAAAGTTTCATTTATAACTTTAAATACTTTAGAATATTTTTTCTGAATTAAGTGCATAAAAAAACGTTGTATTAAGTTGTAAAATATATCTGACTCTTTAGAAAAGCTTCACATTAAAGAATTTGATTATTTCATTTCATGTGATCTATATTAAGGACATTTTCCATGTCCATGTCTTCAAACCTAATATTTCCAATTCAAAATATGAGGTTTCTAGTTTAATCCATGTAACGATGAGAATAATTTTTTCAAGTAAAATTTTTAAAAGGATATTTTCTTAAGTTTTTTTTTTGCTGCAAAATTTAAATAAAAAATGCTACTACAGGGATTCTTAGCTTTCATTCGACACCCATATTGGGTTGATGTGATATTCATAAATATTTTATAAATTATTTTAAAAATGTGTATCCTTTGAAATTTTGAAGTATTTTTGGAGGAAATTTGACGTCTTAGAAAAAAAAAACTGAGTACTTAATTTTAGTAAGTAAGATCTTTTGTTGCGTGCGTATATCGGTTTTGTATATATATATATATATATATATATATGTGTGTGTGTGTGTTTTTTTTTTTTTTTAATACAAGAAAATTTCATGTTCAGTTCATTATTTCACATAGTTCTCATACAAAAATTGTCCCGTAATAGAGGCTTGACGCTTATAAATGACATAAATATGGTCTTATTTTAACTATAAATTCGCCTACTGTAAATAGCCCTTTCCGAACTTCCTTTGTAGCATGAGGTAAATACTTGGTACAAATAATTTTTATTTGGAATAATATTAAATGTATTGAAATCAGTGATAACATATTAATATGTATTGAAAATAATAATAATAATGAAATAACTCAAAAAAAATTCTTTTAGATCTCCGCATTTCGTAAAAATTCAGCACGTGCATCTTAATTTTTATTTATTTTATTTTTTTCATTTCAATTTTTTAAATGTCAAAAAAAAAAAAAAAAAAAATTCGAACACCGATATCTTTATAAGATGTAAATGGATTTTAATGATTTAAATTACATATGAAATATAAATAATATTTATATATTTTATATAATATTTATATAAATAATAATTATATTATATATTTTCTTACAATTTTCTTAAAAATTAATTCTTAAAAATTTTAGGATGCATTTTTGAAAAATGTTCTACCCTTTCAAATTTTTGTGTCACTCTAATATTAAAAAGTTTTAATGCTTACTAAAAATTACAATATAAATTGTTCTGCGATGAAATAGTCCACTATATTGAAAAAAATTCAAATACTCCTACAGATTTTTTCATACAAAGATAAGTTTTGTTTTTATAATTTTTGTGTTTTTGTTTTTTTTCTAGTTTATTTTTAAATTACTTTTAGTCATAACTAGGGCCACTAAAGATATGTTCTAAAAAAGTGTTTTATGCGCATAAAATATGCACTTAATATTAAAAGCTTTTCTCTTAAAATATTATTGTTATTTTTTTATTATATTATGATAAAAAATAACTTGACTTTTTTTACTATTTTAAAAAATAGTTTAATTTTGCACCTAAAAACCGTTAAAACAGAGAATTGCAAAATTTTTATAAATTAATAAAATGAAAACTATTTCTCTAATGTCAAATTATGTAAAAAATTATATTGTGTGCCAATTTTGTCTCTTATTTAAATTATGCTCTTAAGTATAAAATGTGCAAAAATATGGCATTTAAATGACTGAAATATACTCAAAAATAAGGATTTTATATAAAAATATGACAAAATATGCTGCTAAGTTTAAAAGATAACTAAATATGTCTAAAATATATAAAAATATGCTTTAAAAAATTGATGCAAAAAAATCTTAAAATTATCTGAAATGGATAAATAACTAACAGTTTGGTTCATTTGAAGCCTAGGAAAAAATATGATTGTGTATATTTTTAGTTGCCCTGGTCATAATATTTCATAATTTGTTATTTATGGTATAACACTTTTTTTGTCCCAGAATAATTGATAATGTATTGTGTAAATAGCATATATGTAGTTAATATTAAGAAAAAATATTTAAAATAAAATAAAAACTGTTTTTTTCTAAATATATATATTAAAAATGGTAGATCACCTTTTTCTCAGATCAATTATTATAGTATTTCATGGTAGAGATATTTTTAAACCTATATTAAAAGAAAATTAAAATCGAAGGTGTAGAATTTTGCACTGTAAATTTGCAATTGTATTACGAGTATGTATTAGCGTATTCCATCAGGAACATAAGCTGTTTACGTATAATCTCCAATCGTTTCTGTCTGTTGCAATGTATCTAAGTTCGTTGAAAGATTTCCCGTCTCAAGTACGTCTCCAAGTGTCTTCCTCGCAAACGTGCACCCTGTGGTTTCCATTGCTGTGTTGCGTGGCATATTTCGTCGTATGGCTTATGGATAGTGTGGCCTAGCTAGTTGTATTTTCCTCTTCTGATTTGCATATTGATGTCGTTTCTGCTCAGAGATTTGTAGTAGTTGTTCATTTGATATTTACATGCTGGAATGGGTTAACGTTTAGAGTAAATGTTGTTGGTGGATTACTTTTTACTCCGATACACTTTGTTTTTACTGCATTTATACGTAAGCCAAATTATTCTGCTCTTACGGACTGGTCATCAATCTTTCTCTGCATGTTGTCTTTCGTTGTGGCAACTAGGACTATTTCGTCAGCTTATTCTAGATCCTCAAGTTTTTAGTTTATTCTCGATTGGATACCCATGTTTTGATTATTGGTGTATGTAAGAATAACATAGAGGATTGTGATGAAAAGAAGCGGAAATAGAAGACATCCTTACACCGCTTAATGTATTGAAAGATTGGCTGCTTTTTCCGAGGTGTAGTACGCTACTTTTCGCATCGCTGTATTGGGCTTTAATTAGGTTAATGCCCACATTTTTCTCCTGTTTATCGCATCGAAGGGCTTTTCGAAGTTAATAAACGTTAAGTATAGCGTTGTATTATACTCGTTACATTGTTCTATTATGAGGCGTGGGCTGTTTGTATGGTCTGCACAAGAGCAGTTGGGAAGGAAGCCAGCTTGTTCTTTTCGTAGATGCTTATCCCAAGGTTCGAACATATGTTTATGTATCACCCTAATAAATATCTTACATACTTAAGATGTCAGTACGATACATCTCCAGTTACTGCATGATTTTAAATTTCCTTTTTTAGGTATTTTCATTAGAAGCCTTTTTTCCATTCCTGAGGAATAGTATCAGTCATCCTTATTTTTTCGAATAGACGATTTGTAAAATTCGTTGGGTAGGTTATCGATGCCGGCAGCTCTTCCGTTTTTTAGCTGTGTAAAGGCTTTTGAAATTTATTGGAGTGTTGGGGGATCCATGCAGATTGTTAATGGGTTTGGGGTTCTGGTATCGGTTACTTTATAATTTTAAGAGGTGTTGTCTGCATTACAGGGATGGTTTATGGTTTCCTCAAACTATTCTCTCCATCTTATCCATTGCTCATCAATAAAAGTTAGCACATTTCCATTTTTATCTTCTTTTGTTTTCGGTTTCCTATCGGAAATTTTTCCGTTCACGTTGAAAATGGTTTTTAGGTTACCTTGATGCGCAGCATTTTCAGCTTCTGTGGCTTTTTTAAATAAAAAAATTACTTTTGAATTGTTGCCTTCATTAGAAACTTGAATCATTAAAATCCTTCTACATAGTAGATCAATATTAACATTTAAAATTACGTAACACATCAGATTTTTTAAATTTTATGAAAAATTAAAATTGTGAATAAATTCGCAATATTTCTGAAATTGGAAAAAATAACAATGAGAAAGAATAAATTAATGGCTCCATAGGTTATATGCATACCAAATATGAAAAAAAAACATTTTAATTTTTTATAAATCTCTCGTGGAATGAATGGTATATATTTTCCCTAACTAATAATATTCTAATTTCTTGAATAAACTTCACGTACACGTTGGGCTACAAATTCAGTATTTTGGCCATAAACAGAATAATGTAAATTCGTCATATAAAAATATGTCTTTGGGTCCTTTAAACACTGCTGATTACTAATCTAAGATAAAAATTAAGAATATAAAGTGGCAGATCCAATAAAGCGATACTTAAGTTTTTTAAATACATTTTATTTAGATTTGTGGTTGCTAATTTCAAATTCAAAAACGGAATTTTAAAATTTAAAAATAGTTAATGAAATATATTTAAAAATAATTGTTAATTATATTCAAATAAATTTTTAAGTGTTTGAACATTTATGGTTTTTAAAATTTGCCGATTAATGTTTTATTTCACATATAATAACATTAAAATGGGAACTCAGCATAATGGCTAGACAGCTGGCTGGTGACATTTTTAAAGATATATTAATAAAATTTTCCATGAATAATTATTTTGGTGCCTATTGAAATTGATTATGAGTCGTCCATTTTTTCTACGAACCTCCATATGAGTGTTCACTCGAATTAGGGATTTAGCGCTCATAAGTGCCTTGAGTATATTACTATTTATCTGAAATTCAACATATTTCATCAGCATGCTAAATTTCAAAAATATCAATTCATAATTAAACCCATATTCGTCATACAAACAAAAAGGAAACACTTTATATCAAAATATTTAACATTTTAAAAAATTTATTTATATTACATAAAACACTAGTTTTGTATGAGTTTTTTGATTAAGTTTTAAGTAAAGGGGCAAAAAGGTGCTACCATCTACTCTTAAAAACCTTTCAGGTATTACATTTATACTAAATTTATAAAAAATACTGAATGGAACTTCTAACATTTATTACAAATTCATTTTGCAAAACATAATTATTTTTCGAAAAAATAATATCACTAAACTTAATTATTTTCCAAGGAAGATGTACTTTCGAACATAATAACAAGATACTTTTGTACAAACTAGCTGAAGAGGTCTACTATCCATGAATAAAGTTTGTTTTCTGTTTTACTTGAAATAATCTATTAGCCAAAGAATTTTACTAATTGGGTTATAATATTCCAAAAAAAATATTTTAAATATAGAGAAAATTATCTTTATGATGATATCAAGCACTTATGTTAAGATATCGCGATTGATTTAATTTAACTTTTGGTACTCTTGTGCCCCTAAGTGCAGTAAAAAAAGTAAAAACTCTTGTAAACAACTAAACGAACAAACATTAATGATAATAAACAAATTTGCGGTTGAAAGTTTTTTTTTGCAATAATAAAAGTCAGAAGTTGATAACTTTTGAAAAAAAAAACGACAAGTATTTTTTTACTTATTTTTTTTTTTTTTTTTTGTTATGCAGGACCTCTTGTCTGGCTGGACTGTGTACAGATTTTAAAAGTTAACAAATATTTTTTTAATAAATATCCTTTTTAATCACATGACCAATACACAATGAAACTTATTCAAATTTGACAATAGACTAGCAATAGCGTTTCGAGGATAACTAAAGCTAATTAAACAAACTAAAATAAAAAAAAAACTTTTCTGTCGATAAGAATGCAAATATAAAAAATGTTTGAAAAACTTAATAGCATTAGTGCGTTAAGCAAAATTTGCTTTAAATCAGTCTTAAAAACAAATATTTACTATTTACAAACACAAAATTATTATTAAAGCAATAAACTGAAGGAAGTATGTGAATAGTAAACATTCAATGACATTTAAATTTTACAAGCAAGAACACATATATAATAGAAGCAAATAAAAAAAAAATAATAATAATAAAAATAATAATTTTCAACACGCACACGTTTTTCAAATAAAATAAACACAAATAAAACAAATTGTTTGTCTGCGCAAAAATTTTGCTGTACTTTTCGTCAAATTTTTAGCAAAATATAAAAAATTTTGAATATTTCTTTGGTGTGTGTTTTTTTCTCTTATATATAAAATATTTATTATTCATACTCATGCTAAACTATTACGTATAAAAATATTTGTAAGTAGCAGAACAAACAAGTAGACAATATAAATATCCCAGTAAACATATTAGCATTTGATATTAAATGTAGTAAAATCTTACTTCGATTCTTTATGAATATACAAATATAACAATAATATATATTTGGCTCTGCAGATTTTTATATTAGCTTTACCCTCACCCTAGTCTAATTATTTTTTTGAAAAAAAGGAGTTTTTAAAAAATTTAAATTTCTGTTAAAATTTTAATTTCATTATCGTTAGTACCTTTTTAAAAAATGTAATTTTTATATATGACTTTTTTTAATAAATTGAAATATAAAAAACAATTTTTCTGATAAATATATTTTTCCTCTTGCATCATGTTTCTTAAATAATTTTTCAAAATTGTTAATATTTGTGATACAAATATGGAAAAGTTGATAATATTTGATTAGCATTTTAATTTTATTTGACCCAGCAGACCACTAATTCATACATAAAGAAACCAGAATTTTTAGACCATCCGGACCCACACCCAGAGAAAAAATATCATTGTGGTGACCATAATCCAAGAACAAAATATTATAATTGAAATATATGATCAGAGCTAAGAATATATATGATTATAAATAACAATTATTATGATTCCATTTTATCATATTGTATCCAGTGGTTCGTTTTTTTATATTTTGTTACAAGTTTTTCATATTATTATTTCATTTTATCATATATTAAAATAAAACTATTTAATTAAAAATTATTATTCTCATACACTGTTTATTGATTTGTCATATATTGTGCAAGATAATACAGTATATTTTTTTTATTAACTAAACACTTTACTAGTAGTTAATCGATACCTCATATTATTTGAATTACAAAAATATTACAAAAACTTGTCTACTTATATTAATTAATGTATAAACTAAATGAGAATTATAATTAAGGTAGAAAAAAAAACGTTAAAAAACGAATATATTCAAAAACAAGCAAGTTATGAATTTTTCAACTGTATTTATAAAAACCATATTTATTTATTACATTTTATTTTTATAGCTATAATAATATTAATATGATTTGAATACGAAATATGTTTTAGAAACAATGAAAAACATTGATAATTGATATTTATTGGTTGCAAGAATAATGATATTTTTTATATAAATATAATTCTGTTTTCGGTAAAAATAATTAAAAACATAAAATTTTTGTGGTCCACTATGTTAAAATTTTTATTGAATGTAAACATTTAATGGCAAAACTTAACATTGTTATCATGAACGCATTAATTTATTAAAATTAATGAATATTAGCAATAAAAGCATAATATTGTTGTAGTGACAATGCTGTAATCATGTTTTTTCTCTGCGTACATATACTATCCTAAAATTTATTTGAAACAGCCGAATTTTATAATTATCACAGTTATTAAAAAAATATTCGATTATAATAATTTATAAAAAAATAGGCATGCCCAGGAAAAAAGGAGCTCATTTTTGTTATTTTGTGTATATTTTATTGTATAAATATTATTTTTTTCTTGCTAAAATTGGACGGAAATTTAAAATGTTAATATCATTAATTTTCAATAGAAATTCAGCAATTAATTTTATATAGCTGGTTGTGGCTACTTTGCAGTCTTAGATGCAAACAAGCTTATTGGGAATAAATGGACTTAATCGCGTACTTTACAAGTTCTGGACATTAAACCTGTATGAAAGCTAAATATGAAGACAGCGCTCACAATGATCTATAAATTAATTTAAAGGTAAATAATTAGCTTACTTCAAACGAAACAATACAATACTTGCCTATAATTTATATTTTTATTTCATTTTCATGGATTAACGGAGGAAAGGACTCCCATATATTTGCGTAGAATCTTGCGAAGATAAGTTGACATCTATTATATTTACAAAAAACCATTCAAGAACTTTTGTGAATTCCAATCAATTTATTTTCTGTGTGTAATGAAAAAAGAAATTCTGTAAGTTTTTTTTAACATAGTAAAGACAAATTTTATTTTGCAAAGTCGTGTTTTCTTAAAGAAATTAAGGCTATTTGTGTTAGTTTTCAGAAATGGGCAAGGTATGGGAATCTCTACACCGATTTTTCCAGATTTTATTGTTTTCTTGATTATTTGAAAACAATTGTATTTCTAAGACTTTTAGCAGTTATCGGGGGCCTTCAAGAAGTTTATTTCAACACGCAGACAGACGGACATTAAATTAAGTTTCAATATCACCGCCTATAAAGATCAAAAATGTACATTTCATGTATATATGGGAGAATCTCCTGACATTTTCTGTTCTCATACGATGGTTCGTTGAAGATTTTTCAGATTGGTACAACCAAAAATATTTTTTTAAATAAAGAAAAGAAAAAAAGAAACTAAAAAATAATAATTTTTTTCCAATAATCCTTTCATTATCACTATCATTCTATCACATACTTGATGGATTAGAAAAAAATATAAAAAATTTTCATTTATTTAATATTTTAGTTCATTTAATGAAAGCGAAAAATTTTATCGCATCCGAGGTCTTTAGGTATTCAATAAAATGTTTTTAATTTTTATGTTTTCAATCATGTCATCGCATAATAATAATAATATTAATAATAATAATAAAAATAATAATAATAAAAGAATAATAATAATAATAATAAAAGAATAATAATAATAATAATAATAATAATAATAATAATAAAAGAATAATAATAATAATAATAATAATAAGAATAATAATAATAAAAGAATAACAATAATAATAATAAAAGAATAATAATAGTAAAAGAATAATAATAATAATAATAATAATAATAATAATAATAAAAGAATAATAATAATAATAATAATAAGAATAATAATAATAATAAAAGAATAATAATAGTAAAAGAATAATAATAATAATAATAATGAAAGAATAATAATAATAATAAAAGAATAATAATAATAATAATAATAATAATAATAATAAAAGAATAATAATAATAAAAGAATAATAATAATAATAATAATAAAAGAATAATAATAATAATAATAATAACAATAATAAAAGAATAATAATAATAATAATAATAAAAGAATAATAATAATAATAATAAAAGAATAATAATAATAAAAGAATAATAATAATAAAAGAATAATAATAATAATAATAATAATAATAATAAAAGAATAATAATAATAATAATAATAATTATGATAATAATAATAATAATAATAATAATAATAATAATAATAATAATAAAAGAATAATAATAATAATAAAAAAAATATGGACTTAAGTTTATGTTGAAGTTGAAATTCAGACAAAATGTTTCAAATATTGCCACTCCGCGTATGTAGTAAGGACGCGTATATTCTTATACATTTTACCATATATGGCAAGAGATGTTTATATTTAAGTCCATATATGACAAAATTGTTCATAAGTGATAATATATATTAATTCATATATTACAGAAATTTCCATATATGAGTCTATACTATATGGACCCATATATTGCAAAAAATTGGACATACGCGTCCTTAGTAGTTTATGTATAGATCCATATATATCAATATATTTTCATACATAGGCCATATATATTATATATTATCGTTTTTACCTCGGTACCTATAATTTTTTAATATTTGATATATTATGTTAAGTTTGAAATAAAACATAACTTCAAAAATTAAATCGGTTTTTAATTTTAGATTGAGAACAAAATGGAAATAAAATAAATGATAATCATGATAATAATCACAGATCGTTAGTAATATCAATATCAAATAATATTCATAACTTTTTGATATCGTAAACAAATCACTAATGAATATTTTTACGTTTCGCTATTGATATCGCTTAAGTTTCATTATTAAAACAATAGGCAAACCTTCGAGACCTAAAGATTAGCTGCCATAAAGTGAGCGACGGGTGAGCTCAACAATCTCATATTCGGATTGCCAACGATAGTCGTTCTCGAATGTTTTGTTGGAGAAATATTTGCGAAATATTCGAAAGGGATATTATCGAAGTGTTTGCTGTAGTACATGTACCAGGACTGATGATGTGCGTATATCATATAGCAAATAAATTTGTTGTTTATTGTCATTTACAGTGTTGCCAGGAGTTTTTATAAAAGAGGAAGATTTGAACTTTAAAAAAGGTCAAAAGGGGCTAAATTCCTAAAAGATAATTTCAGAAAAAGTTAATTATCTAAGTAAGATTTTACTGTATGTTGCATATTATTGTTCAAAAAAAAGTGAAAAGTGTTAACAATTACATAACTTAAAAATTCAGTGTAATTTTTGAACTTGCATAGAAGAGAATAAAATTTGAAACGTTGAATTTGAATTTGAATACGAATTCATGATGGTAAAAGGAAATGAGCCACTGACTTTTATACAACAGTTAAATAATGAATATTTATGAATGTTTAGAGTTCAACGATTTTAAAATTATCTCAGTATTAAATGTTTTATTATTTCTACAAATAAAAAATGCACAGATTTCAATTAAATAAAATACAGTTTATTCTGTATCAATCAAGAATTGTAGCTCGCATGTTCTGTAAACTACACTGCATTTTTTTTTTCTTGAAAACTTTGACGATTATAAAGAAAACTATGATTTACTGGAAATAAAAAAATGCATCAAGAGTTTTAAGACTAG
This sequence comes from Protocalliphora azurea, assembly GCA_932274085.1. Classification (NCBI taxonomy): domain Eukaryota; kingdom Metazoa; phylum Arthropoda; class Insecta; order Diptera; family Calliphoridae; genus Protocalliphora; species Protocalliphora azurea. The sequence goes on along the minus strand of OW026521.1, from coordinate 152,278,399 downwards.
AGCAAAATTAGCGACTGCTATTGAAGTATAATACTTGGAATAGGTCTTTATTGAAAAAATTATAATATTTCTAGAACTAAAAATCTTGTATACTTGTGTTCAGCGTTACCGTTTGGCGAATTTATTCGCCAGTTGCCTCTTTTGTGGCCTCTTTTTTAAAATGAAATTAAATGACAAAATGCTAAATGACAAAAAATAAGTTGTTTGAAATATCACGACCCATAATATATAAATTCCAATAAAGAAATTAATTATTTTGAAGCACAATATGGTGATTTAAAAAAGTCCCGAAGATTTTATAAATGAACTGAAATTATTAGAAACTGAAGCTAACAATAAAGAATGTGAACAACTATCTAAACATCAAATTCTGAATTTTTTTGACCGTATAATTAATATTAGAAAATAGATTTGATGAATGCTTATACCCTAATTTATATTTTTACTTTTTTGTTTTTTCAATTATCACTAATGAAAAATAAATTGTGCAACTTAAGATCAACACTTGTGAATCCATGCTTTCAGTCCTAAATTTGTTATATGGAGATTTGTAAAAACGGAGTCCGAGTGAGGACCTCGTACAAAGGTACAGAAGTTTAATTAGTAAAAAGAAAATTTTATGTTAATTATTTTTATGATTTTGTTACTAATAAAATCTAACTTAGTAGTTTTTCTTAAAATACAATATTTTTTTGTTTTTATCAAATGTACAAATTTTGAGAAGTTTTATAGGTATTGAAGTGGAAATTAATTTTTAAAATCCCCCTTTCTTGACACTCTTGGAGAAACCTCAACGGTAGCGCTGCTTGCGTTGTTGTCTAATTAGAATCGATATCAGCCTAAATTCGTGGCATTAAATGTAGAAACTCTTTATAAATATAATTAAAATAATTCCTATAAAAGCGAAAAATCACCCAAAACTTTGCGAATTATTAAACAAACAAAAAATTATGATTCAAAAACAAAAAAAAAAAAAAAAAAATCAATTTAAAACATCGTCATTTTTCATATAAGATTTAACTCAAATTTGTATGAAATTTTGTGGGTGATTTTTCATTGGATTATTTTTTGGCAGCCGTTCTGTTTTATTTATATATTTATTATATTATTAAAAAAATATCAAAAAGTATGAGAACAAAAAAAAAAAAAATTTTAAATAAAAATATAATAGTTTTTTTCTGACTTTATTTCTTGGGGCATTTAGCCTTTTCTTACCTTCTTTAAAGTCCAATTTTGTATCTTGTTTTTCTCACCTCCTAGCAACACTGGTCCAGTAAAATAATGGGTTTAATACCTATATAAAAATTTGTGCATAAATAGGAATATACAATCATGTGCATATGTATTTGCGTATCATTTTTTCATATAATTTATTTATTTATTTATTTTTTTTTGTTAATTTTTACGCTTATTGGTATTTTGTTTTGTAAAAATATTCAAAAATATGTGGCTTGCTTTGTACAAAGAAAAATTTTAAATTTCGGAAAATCAAACTGTTTCAACTAATGTTTTATTTTATTCCAATACTGATAGAATTGAAATCAACTTCATATTTTTGCGGCACGATTTTTTTTCTACGAATTCGTAGAAATAATAAAACTATAAATTTGATTGTGGGAAATAAAATGTGATACATAGTTTCATCTTGGCGTCTTATACATCTTGTTTAAATCATCGATAGTTACTTATAAATAAGATCTTTGAAACTTTTGAACCCGTTATAATATAGATTTTCATATAATTCTATCACAGAGTCTTTATGACCTAGGATGTGATGCCAATAAAATCATATAAGAATATGACAGATATCTGAACAAATCATTAGAAACAATCAATATGAACTGACTTTTTACATACAAATAAGTTTCCATATAATAGCTTTGATACAAACATGAATCTTGAAATTAAATAACTCATCATATATTTAAATTTCATATTGACCAGATGATTGTATACAGGGTCCAAAAATTTTTTCAAGTCTTATTTTGCAATTTGGAGCAAAAATTTCATCCCCAAAAATCCTCCCTAAAATAATACCTTTATTTAAAGGAGACACATTACCATTTGGGTAGGTAAATTTACCTGAATATTCAATATTGAAAAATAAATTTTCCTGTATATTTTCAAAAAACAAAAGCTTATGCGGAAATTGTTTTAAATAGAGTATCAACTGCTCAAATATTACTCTCTCTAGCCAATCTGTAAAATAATGATCCTGTTCCATATTCAGTATATCAGTTATTTTTTTCTTATTTTCATTGCAGTATTGTTGGATAAATAAGTAGGTTTATCTTACTAAAAATTTATATTCGAAGGAATATTGGGTTTCTTTTTTATTATTCCAAATTAAAGAAAATATAATAAAATAAAAATACTCAAAAAAATAATCAAAAAAATCCCTAAAATATGAAATTCATCCTCAACAGGTCCCTTAATCTCCAAACCAAATTTCCATTTCCCAAAAGAAGTCCCTAATTTTGGTATAAATCCCCTAATATGACAACACTGATTATACCTATATTAAACGCGTCTTCAAAAATTGAGAAAATCCTTACAAAGTGTTTATATTTCGTATTAAAGTTTTCTAAATGATGGAGTGAGCCCAAATAGTTGAAAATTGATTTAAATTTATTTTATTTTTATGTTTTTTATTGACCAGTTTTTCATCTTTCTGTATATTTTTTAACAGCTGTCGATTTTGGTTAAAATACTTTAAATCAATTATTACAACAATCAATAATTAGGACAATTAATAATATAAATTTCAATATAAATCGAATTTACAATGTTATTAAAAAATTATTTGGAATAATTTGTTCTGTGTAAAAGAGAAAATTCAGTTGAAAGAGAATTGTTGCGTAAAAATTCAAATAATTGAATATATATTATCATCGTTTTGGTAAACGGACCTAAGTCACTTTTAAAATAATTGGCTGAAATATTTTTTATTAAAAAGGTCTAATCATATCTGATCATACTGAACCGCAAAACGTGAACCATTTTCAAATCTTTGAAATTTTCTTATTTTCTAAAAAGTAAAAACTAAAAGAACGTGTGTCATATTTTAAGCAATCAAAAGTCAAAAAGTTAAAAAACGTCAATACTATAACATTTATCTATGAAACTGCCCATAAATTTAAATATTCTTGTTTCACACCCCCCCCCCCCCTCAAAAAAAGCATGCAAACATACACACATATTTTTGTTGTGTTTTCCCCAATGGTCTTTAACCTGCAAAGTTATAAAATTTATGAGGAGAATGCAGTTACATACACACTCACAAATAGAAAATATTGTTTACAATCCATGATGATTATATTTTAGAATTTTTATTCGAGATGCGTAAAAAACTTATACTTCTGTTGCTGGAAGCATGTGAAATTTCTGGTAACTAATATTACAACATTGAACACAAAAGGAAAAACACATATTACATAATTTTATTTTAGAAATTTTTAGTTTTAGTTTTCCCCCATGAAAACAATTTCAAGCGGTTTTTGGTTGATTAAATCATACTTGTTGATAAATTAAGCACATATGTAAATATAATAAAATTCAGCTGCGTCAAATCCAATATACCTTTCACCCATGTTGAGATGTATACTACAGAAGATTTTATAGTATTTAATGGCGTATGATTGTTATTTAAAACTTTCCTTGGAATTACTCATACGCTCAGTGGTTTAAATTTAAATCTGTAATTACGCAAGCTAACAAAATGGTAGAAACATTTTTATCACAAATAATGTTATGTATAAAGTAAAAAGTACTTTTATGTATAAAGTAAAAAGTACTTTTTTTCCTTAAGTTAATTTAGTCAATATTCCACACCAAATATATACATATTTATGTATAAAATATTATTATTAAACTTATGCTAAATTAGTTAGGATTTAGTCAATGTTACAGTGTTTGGAAATGAGTTAAAATGTACTATTTTTTATTTTCTTTTTTTGCCCACTGACAATAGTTAGCCAACATAGCTGAGTTTAAATTGCCTTGATATTTTCTCTCAATATCAGCTTATGTTGAAATTAATGATAGGTTATTTATTAAATGTCTGATTTTCTGTTCTAAGAATATTTTCTCGTTAACTTTGGATTCACTAACAGAAGGAAATATTTCGTTCAGAAAATTTCTGCCTGGATCATTTTTGAATAAAGAGAGCGTTAAAAGTGATTTTGACGATCATATTTATTGTGCAAAAACAATACCACAGTTTTTATTATTTTAAAATTTGCTACCATAATATAGTTGTTCCAAAAAAAAAAAAAAAAAAAAAACTTGCCATCTTAGTGTCCATCTCAACTGTCTTGTACTCTATATGTGACAACTATAAACGCATCCTATTTTCGCAAATTTCAGAAGATATAAAAGTCGTAGAATAATGAAATTCATATATATTTTAAATAAGCCAAAATAACAGGTTGATTGAATGGATAAATATTTTAAATGACAAAAGTCGGTATCTTAATTATATGAATCAAGTAGATGATTATATGAAGCAATGTTTAATTAAAAAAATATACATGTATGTATATATGTACATTATTTTAATTTTGTTTTTCTTTATTGAAACTTTTTTTAATTGAACATTTTAATTTAGATATTTGTTTTTAACATTCAAAATATTTCACTCTCCTTTTGCTGCTTTCACGTCCATATTTGCGGTTTTTGGTAACTTGATATTATGTTACTTAAGTGTTCGAGTTGTTCTCAGATTCTGGATTCAATTCATACACACACAATTAGGCTTATTCAAAATGTAAATGGTCCTAACATTGACCTGGGTAGAATTCCGATCTAGTCTTAAAGAGGTTTTAAACTTCGGTGTATTTCAGACACCGGATTCTCTGCATGTGAGAAGAGCAAAATCAAACATTTAATATGGTGAAGAGACATATCTGAAATGTCTACTTACAATTACAACCGTTAGCATACAACATCGACAAAGAGTCGACCAACCTTTTTATTTATAAATCGCACTTGCTCTCATCCATCAAATGAAGCATTAACGATTACAAAATCACTAATAGCATTTTTTTTCTGAACAAAGAAGTTAAGTTGTTACTATGTAACATTATTTAAAAATTACCTTCGTACTCATAAAACGGTACCTTTTTATGTTTACAATGGAACAAAAAATGTATGATCAGTTTATATTTGTGACATTTTTTTAAGTATTTATAAGAATTTTTTGCAAAATTTCTGTTTTTTGGTGAAATTTTATTTTATTTTTTAAATTTTTAATTTTAAATATCAAATTTTTAGTGATATTGCAAAGTATTGTCAAAATTTCTATTTTTTTGTGCAGTTTTTTAGTGAAATTTCTATTTTTTTTTTTGGCAAAATTTCAAATTGAAATATCAAATTTTAAGTGATTTTACGTTTTTCGTAAAATTTCGAATTTTTGGTGAAATTTCTTATTTGTGTTGGAATTTCTAATATTTGGTGAAATTTTTAATTATTTATGAAATTTCGAATTTTTAGTGAAATTTGGGATTTTTAGTGAAATTTTTAGTTTTGGTGAAATTTAGGATTTTTGGGATTTCTGTTGAAATTTGTGTATTTTGGTGAAATTTTGGTTTTTCAGTGAAATTTAAGATTTTTGCTGAAATTTTGAATTTTTGGTGAAATTTTGATTTTTTAGTAAATTTTTGGATTTTTTGTAAATTCCGAATTTTTGGCGATATTTGGAATTTTGGTGAAATTTTGATTTTTGGGTGAAACATCAATTATAAAGCAATAAATACTACACAAAATCTTCTAAGAAAAACTGTTCGAGTTTTCTGTTAATAAAGTGCAGCATAATCACCCTCTATTCAATTTGGGGGTAAAACATGTAACATATTTTTTAAGGGCAACACTATTAGAAAAGAACATCTAACCCATTTACACCATTACACTTTTTTCATAATAGAATACAAAGGAGGGTAAGGGGCAAAATAAAGAAAACGCTGGAAGACAACATATATGTATATAGCATAGAAAAGTGCATTTATACAAACAAACCTGTATGTCATAAATAAGATATCCTTACTGAAATCGCATTTAGTGCACGGAGAAGGCAAAATTGTTTAAAGTTAATAAAATTCTTACGGGTAGACAAAGAAAAATATATTTTAAATTTTTTTAAGAACGTCAAACTTTTTATTATTTTTTTCTAACATTTATAATCAATCTTAATTGAACTAATTAATCCTTTAATTAAAATTTAACATAAAATCCACCTATTTTGCTGATTGAATAACTTTAAGTAATAATGTATGAACAATCTAAATTTTAGTTAACTGAAATATTCTCTCTTGCGTTTCCTTTGCCAATCTAATTCGAAATTTTTCACTAACGGAAGTTTTCGTATTAATTGTTGCTGCTTTTACATGGATTACTCTTTCAAATGTATAGTTTTCTGGTTAAATCCAATGCAACAATATTGCTCAGATATTTCTATTTGAGTTTTGATCAGAAAGCTATGCTTGCGAATTAAAGAAATTATTATTTTGCGAATGTTTAAATAATTTTTCACATGAATTTTGGGAACTAAAGTGCACTCAGTGAACAATTTTCCCATAATTGCTTATGAAAAGAAGAAGTCTATTATCTTCTAACACTCCAGTGTACTCGAAAAACTTGGTAGTATTGTTTCTATAATACGTGCAGGTGTAGTAAAATGCCAGTTTCACTACAACTTTAGTAAGGAAGGATCTCAAAATCAATTTAAAATTTGTGTTTGTTTTTTATAATCAATAATACAATATATAGTAATATATTATGAGCTCGATTTGCGCATAATTGCTTCAAACTACGATTTGATGTAATTACTTAAAAAGTTGCGATATGCGAACACTGATTGTTACAGAGTTTTATTATATTTTTTTTAAATAAAAAGCATATTAATAAAATAATTCAGTTTAATTAAATAAAAGAAAAAAGAAATGCTTTATTTCAATGTTTGCATCTCGTACCCACTATTTCTTTAGCTCAACATATTTAATCCGAATTCATTGCAATTTTCATTCGGATTGAAGGTAATTCAATGTGATTGAATATATCTACAGATAATTTAAAAATACGTTTGTGAACAAGAAAACAAATCTTACGATAAAAATATCAACAGAAATTCCACTTATTGATACTTTCTTTTATTTTACACTTAACCTTGTAAAATAAAAAAGTACTGTGTTGTAATAATAGGTGATTGTACAAATTGACCTGTATTTATGTCTTTTCAATTCACTTAAAGGTCAAAATAAGCAAAATTGTTATTACTTTCGACTTTCGAATTAACTGGATCGAGCTTTATAATACTATGAAGTAATGGAAAATAATGTGCGTCTTTAAAATATTTTGCATACAATTGTAAATCTGTAAAATTTTACAACATTATTTTAAATAAAAACTTTATTTTCCAATCGATTTGCTAGCAGTTATAAGCCTTTATCAAGCATTATTAGGCGATCCCCACAATAATTGGTACTATAATTTCTATTTGCAGAAATCTTGCTTAAATATATAAAGGGAAACTTATTGGTCCCAAAGTCATTAAGACCGAAAGGAAAACCTTATAGGAACTCCAAAAGGATGGACTGGAAGTCCTTCGGTGAGTCAGTTGATACGGATTTGAGGGTTACTGAGAGCTGGAGGAATTCAGCTGAGGCTATCGAGGAAGTTGTGAATAATTTCACGGAGATATTTAAGAGTAGCTTTGAGCTCAGTTGCCCGGTGATTTATCCTGGCAAATGGAGGCAGCCGACATGGTGGATCAGGGAACTGAGGGTCCAACGGTCTACAATTAGAAGGCTTTTTAATAGGCCCAAGCTGACGAGGATTCACTAAGTATAAGAAGGACATAAGACTGGCGAAAAGGACATCATGGATGAATTTCTATGACCCCGTGGACTCAGTTAACGAGTTGTCTAGATTTGGACGGGTATTATAAAAGGACACGGTGAACACTGGATATATACAATGTACGGAAAACGCGTGGGTGGAGTCTGGCTCGGAAACCCGAAGCTGATAGGTACTCACTTCCCAGGCTGTAAACATATAAAATCTGATGGAAACTGATGGGTAGTGTCAGTGATAATTTACAACTCGTTCCAGAGGAGAGTGATAGCGATGCGATAGAGGATATTATCACTGGAAACAAGGTAACATGGGCGGTAAATTCATTTAGGCCAGATGGAATTTTTCTGGCCATGTTACAGAATGTCAATGATAGAGTCATCTCACTGCTCGTGAAGGTATTTATCATCAGCGAGGTCATGCAATCTGGGCTGCGAGAACTTTCCCAATGGGCAAATAGTAATGGGTTTTGAAATTCTAAACTAGTTCTGTTTACCAGGAGATATAAGGTTGAGACATTTAGTCTACCAGTTTTGAATGTTACGGAACTTAGTTTGTCAAAGGATGCCAAGCATTTACTTGAACAGCAAAATGTCTTGGAGGAGAAATACTCAAAAAAGCGCCAGGAAGGGGCTTAATGCCTACTACGCAAGCAGGGACTCTTTAGGGAAGAACTGGGGTCTAAAACTGGTAATTGTATATTGGATATGTACATCGGTTGTGAGACCCATACACACTTATGGATGTTCGGTATAATGAGAGGCGTTGAGAAAAGGGTTGTATAGCAACCATCTTTCTAAAGTTCAGAGATGTGCTTCAATTGGCATTACGGGTGCCATCAGAAGTACACCTCAGGCAGCACTGGACATCATTCTCCACTTACTTCCAATTGAGTTCCAATTGAGGAATGACTGTGCGGAGCTTATTTGGACTGAAAGAATTGGAATTAATAGGGAGCTTCACAGCGGGGCATGTTTGCATACTTGATGAAGTCAAGTTTGATAGTCGTAGATTATCCTCGGTCGTCCAAAAGAATTATGTCGGCACTATAAGTGACTTCAAGATTACTCTCGTTATTGAAATCCCTAGTAGGGACCTCTGGACTGGAACGGAAAAGCTCCAAAGGCTAGTGAACTCGACAACCTTATATGATTCTTAATGGGGATAAAGTGGCTTAGAGGTAGTCGGGGTACTTGAGTTATGTTTGAACATTGCTTACAAAACGTATTTGATATCAAAAATAATCATGTTTAAAATTTTGAATTAGTATTTATTTATTGTACAAACATTTTAATAGGTCGATCTTAATTTGAAAATAATAATTTGTTAGATTTGCAAACATGGTTTTCGGAACAAAGCAAAATTGGAAATGTCTGGGTAATATTGCTGTCTATACAATGGAAAAAATATTCTATGTAAAAATAGTAATACGAACAGTTTCGTCAGAGAACAATTGAGAATAAAATTGCTGAAGAGAATGCAAGAGAAAATTTTTCAATTCACTAAAATTCAAACTGGTCACATCCATTATTAATATATTTTTTATATTTTGTTCATTTAGTTTTATATATTTTGTAGATTTTAGTTTGTTAAAGGATTATTAATTCAATTAGTTTTTTAATTGGTTATAAATATTTTCAAAAAAATACTAAAATGATTACTGTTCTTAAGATAAATAAATAAAAATATTTCTTTATTTGTCTACCCGCAAGAATTTTATTAGTTTTGAAAAATTGTGCCTTCTCCGTGAACTTAACGCGAATGCAGTAAGAATTTCTTATTTATGGTTTGTATGTATAAGTGCACTTTTCTCTGCTATATACGTATTGATTTTGCAGTCGTTAATGCTTCATTTGGTGGATGATGCCCTGTGCAATTTATAATTTAAGAAGGCAATGTTGGTTGACTTTTTCTCGATGTTGTTTGCTAACAGTTGTAATTGTAAGTAGGAAATTCAAATATGCCTTTTTACCATATTAATTGTTTGATTTTGCTCTTCTCACATGCAGAGAATCCGGTGTCTGAAATACAAAGTTTAAAACCATTTTAAGACTAGATCGTAATCCTACCCAGGTCAGTGTTGGAACCATACACATCCTGAATAAGCCTAATTGTTTTTGCATGAATGGTATCCAGAAGCTGAGAACAACACGAACAATTGAGAAACATAATATCAAGTTACCACAAGCCTCAAATATGGATGTAAAAGCAGCAAAGGGATAGAGAAAATTTTAAAATGTTAAAAAACAAATGCCTAAATTAAAATATTGAATTAAAAAAGTGTTAATAAAGAAAAACAAATTTAAAATTATTTACATATATACATGCATATATGTTTTGCAATTAACACTTGACTCACACAATCATCTACTTGAGTCATATAATTAAAATATCGATCTTTGTCCTTTAAAATATTGACTCATCCAATCAACATTATCTTTAAAGTTTGTTTGTTCTCTGAAATTAAAATTTTAAAAGCATTTAATTTAATCCTTTTGGTAAGTGATGGAAATTTAAATAATTATTCTTATTGAATGTAACATTTTGGTAATTAAAATAATTTTTTAGTTTTTTCTGTGTAATATATTTTTTGTATTTCGTTTATTCAGTTTTATAAATTTTGAAGATTCAATTAGCTGCATTTATAGTTTTGTAATAGTGAACAATTTTATTATTCCTTAAAACTGGTAGTAAAGTGTGAAATAGAAAAATATTTTTTATCGGAATATACTTTTTTTTTTTTAATTTAAGATATAAAGAAATTTCATTATTCTATGGTTTCTATATCGTCTAAAATTTACGCAAATATGGTTCATTTATAGTTGTGACACATAGCGTATAAATTTTTATTTTTTTAAAGAATACATTTTTTTTCTCAAACTTTTATGAATGGCACATTTGTTGGTAGTATGCAGATATTGCCTCTACACCCTTCTTTTATCCAATATTTTGCCATAGTTGTGTGCGCTTTAAAAAGGAAATTTTTAATCCTTTCAACACTAAAAACTTCTAGAGGTAAATGGGACAAGTTAGCAAACCAAAACTCTTCTCCAATAAGGATATTTTCATTGGTAGCCAATGTGTTAAATTTTTCTACGAAACCCGCAACACATTTTCCGCGATATTTTTTTTTTTTAGTGTAGACCTGTGTTATAAGAATTTATAACATATTAATTATTTAATTGATGGTGATTATAAATTTAAAACATTATCATTCACCCTTTCCTTAAAATTTACTAATGAACTGATATATTGACTACGAGCAGCAGCAACAGCAGCAAAAGAAAAGATGAAACAATTCTTTTGTGATTTAATTGAATTAATTACGAATTTTCTAATATTGTTACAATTTGCACAATCACAAAAAAAAAAAAAAAAAAAAAAAAGCGAAGGCGACAATGCAAAAACAATGACTATATTTCTATGTATGTCAATGTATATTTATGTATTTGTGTGTGTGTGGGTGTAACTAAGTGGCAATATAGAAACATTTTAAAGCAAACTACACTGCATTTATAGCAAAGATAAGTAACTGTATTCTTTGGAAGTCGAAAGTAGGTCAACTTAAATTAAATCGAATTATTAATGAAGACAATACGAACGACAATAAAAGAATATAAGTTACAGTTGTTTTTATAAGAAAACGAAAAATAAAAAAGTTAAATTAAGTAAAATAATAACTCTAAAGAAATAAATTAAAAGTTTGATTTAAAAACATTTGTAAAAACTGCTGTATAGAAAAAAATCCTTTGAAATCAGTTTAAATAGGGAAAGTGGAAAAGTTTTAAAAAACAGATAAGTGTGATGCTTTAATAAGAAATATATATTTTCTTTATTATTACTTCTTTTTTTTTCAGTTATAATCATTATTATTTATTCATTTTTTTACATTTTCTTTAATTATGTAAGAGAAAAAAAATTTAATGTTGGTGTCTGAATAAAAAAAAAAAAGAAAAAAAAGAAAAGAAAATGATAAATTAAATTAAAAATTTTTTATGACAAATCTTAAATTGCAAAATAATTTCATATTTGAATCAGGAATAAAATAAAACACTCAAGTTAAGTAAAAATGTATAGAGAGTAAAACATAAATTCAATTTAAAAGTAAATAATTGGTTGGCTGATATGGCGAATGCATAGGTCCTTCAAAATATTTAACAAAATAGCAAAAGCAATGAAATGTTAATTATACACCGTCTCGCATAGATCTTTTGCCCTATCTATAAATTTTCTAGGTAACTCTTGGCAACAAATTTGCAAAGTATAAAAAAGTAATTCTAGACATAAAAGCAAAAATAATAAAAAGCAAAACAAAACAAAAAACTTAATCCTCTAACGGTCAAAGCAAAAATTTATAAAATCAATTAACTGATTAAAAACATAATTAGTGTAAAATTTTTGGAGGCTTTAAGTTCTAGATATTTAGTTTGTTACATCAGCAAATTAACCAATACAAAAAAAAAAAAAAAAAAAATACATAAAATGTTAAAATATAAATCCTTTTCAAAAATATAAAAACAAATGAAAATTTCCTGAGGCAGCCTTGACCGTTAGAGGGTTAAATAAAATTACAATCAAAAGAACATAAATAGTTCAAGCCAGAAAGGGATATAGACCAAGAAAATAGCGATGAAGACAAATAAATTTTTCATTATTGTGCCAGCATTAGAAACAATGACTAAAAGGATAAATGAATGAAACGCATAAAAGTGTTTATGTCTGTGTGTGTGTGTACAAGAATTTAAAAACATTCTTTCTACATTTACATGCAACTGTAACAGTTTGCTGCTTATGTACTCATCCATCAACGGATGAACGGATTTAGTTTTAAATAAAAGTATAAAAAGCAGCAGCATCAACAGCAAATTGGATATAAAGCTTTAAGTTAAGAACACATAGAAGCTATAAGAGAAATAGAAGTAACAAGGAAAAATAGAAAATGCCATTGCAATGCTACATAATTCAGCAGGACATGAACTGACAATAAAATTTAGTGCCGAGTGCGCATAATAAACTAAAAATATAACCGCCAGCAATGGCAGCTCACATACATAGATACACATTTAAATATTAAACATAGAAAATTATTGCCAGTTAAGTGAAAAATTTTACAAAAGAGTGTTATAACAAAATAATAGCCAAGACTAAATCTTAACTTAAGCCAAAATTTACTTAAAGTTTGAATTATATAATACAAAGTAGATTACAGGCCAACAATAACAATCACATATGTTTAAAAATGCAAAACTGCATATTGCAAAAAAAAATTACAGAAGAAATAATTGAAATTTCAAAAGAAACAAGTAAGAAAGAGTGTTATATTCAACTTGGTCGAATTTATTATAACCGCCATCTGTTTTATTATTTTTTTATGCCACCCAAATTTAAAATTTCACCCTATATGGGAGGAGGGCAGATCACGTCCATTTTTGGTCTCCTTATTTACATTGACCCTTTAAATATTTCTATAAAATTTCATTGCCGCACATCATTCTGCTTAAAAGATGTCGGCGGAAAAGTATGAAATTAAGTTACATCGAACACTAACATATTCTACTATTTGGTCCATAACTTTTTTTCTTTATTAACTCTTTAAATTAAATCTTACAACAGAGACACAGACGGACAGACTGCCTTAGATTTTAACTAGAACCCAGAATATCGGTCATTGATTCCATGACAGAACTCTTAAAAATTTCCCTTAGATCTTCGAATTTTGTTGATATTTGGCACACGCATGCGCTATGGAGCCATTTGAATATCTCCATTTTTAATTTTTTTTTATTTTTAAAAAACTCGAGAATTTATTCACGATTTTCCTTTTTTTTTTTTTAATGTATAATTCAATATCAGTATAAGCTGTAAATGGAGTTTAGTGATTTAAATTACATATAGAAGATGAACGTGTTCTCTTTAAACGAAGTAATTAATATTATTTCTTAAAAATTCATTCATAATGCAAATGCAATTTTATGATGCATTTTTGAAAAAAATTCTACCCTTTCAATTTTCGTCCCCCTCTAATATTATACAGGTTTTAATGTTTATTAAACATATCAATATAAATTCTTCTGGGACAAAAATTTTAAAAAATATTTTAAGATTTTTTTTTTTCATAGAAAAATACAATTTTTTTTTTATAATTTTTGTAAAATAAATTATAAAAATAACTTCTAATCGGCTATTTGGATTTACATAACATTTCACATAGGCATAGCAGAGGAGTGTACAGTTATATTTTTGGAAGGAGGATCCCATATACACCTCAGGAGCGGGGCAAAGTGGGCCCAAAAATTTTAAACCTTTGCAAATTTTTTGTTTGTTATTCGATTTCAAATATTTTTAAATCTTTTTAAGGCCCTTAATAAACTTGCCTATTTTATTACTTGTGCTATCTATCTTTTATAGTTTTTGAGTTATTGGCATCCAGTTTTTTTTTCATCTTACTAGTTTTTCTCTAACTAAATAACAAACAAAATTATCTATTGAACAAAGAAAATTTTAAGTCGACATTTTAACCGAGTCCAAATATAAACGATTTTCAAATTGCAAATTGCAAAAATTATGATTTTTTGTGTTGTTTTGGCCGAAAAAAATGTCTACATTCTTTTTTCTCTAAAATATATACAATTTTATATATATATTATAATTTTATACTTTTCTAAAATCTATTTTCACAGGGATGATTTTCAAATAAAAAAACAATCCCATTAGGCGAAATGGTCTAAGTACTCACCCTCCCAAATTTGAACTATTTTATATGAAAATTTTGACATTAGTCTGTTCTAAATTGTTCTAAAATCCCAAAGCAAGAATTTGCAAACAGAATGAAAATGAAATTTTGGCAATTGAAAAAAAAAATCATACCCCAGGTGACCCCCAGTATCCCAGGCCTGCTAAGGACCTGCCTCCCAATATATTGAAATACAACTATATATCTAGTAGTTCTAAAGTTACAAAATTATTTCCAAAAAAAAAAATCGTTTTGGGTCCACTATATGCCGTCGCATATTATATATTTTTCTATCAAAAAAATAAATTAAATTTAGTTGATTTCAAAACCAAATAACTTTCAAACTAAAAGAGATACAATAAAGACATAAACAGATTTAGAAAATTGAGCATGTTTTACATTAAAATAAATCTTAAAATTCAAATTATTCAAACACTGATTTTTATGCTTTTACTTATTTTTGATCACTCACATAGTGCGTCGTGTATAAAATTCTATAAAAGGAAATATGCATGTTTATACATGTATAAAATCAAATAATTGACATTTCATCGAAATTCATCTACATTATTTATTACATAACTATTATAAATGTCTTTGTGTCTACACAGTATATAAACTATTTACTAATGGAATACCATTTATAAATGCTACAATTTATATCAAATGTTAATATGCTTTTAAGTATTTATTACAACAAAAAGGCAATATATTTATAGCAACAAATAAAATCCAACATATCATATGTATACGATACATCTGTGAGTTGTAAGCATGAAATAAAATTGTAACAACACTTAAATGTTCATATAAAATAAGAAATACATAAAATCCTAATAATATGGAATTATATGAAAAAAATATATTTGTCTACATATGCACTTTTAAAACATATCTTACAAATATAAAATATTAAAAGTGTTCCGAAGAAGGAAATGTATATATATATATATATATATCACAAGAAGTTAAGCTAAGAAAACGATGATGCTATTTTATATATATATATAATTATATATATATAAAATAGCATCATCGTTTTCTTAGATTAACTTCTTATGATACACAATGAGTTGGCCTTAAAATAAAAAGTTCATCGTAATCATGATTTCATAATTCAACATACTATCTAAAAAGATGAATTTTTATCTTTGAGATGTCAACAACATTTAAGGATATAAAAGTTTTCATCTTACAGAATTTTACATTAAAAAGTTAATGCCTAATTTACAGTTAATATGAGACAGTGAAGTAAATTAAAAGAAACGCTTTATTTAAAGTGAATTAAGAGTTCTAAGAATTTTATTTTGTGGATATCAAGTTACAAAACAGTGTGCTGTATTTCATTAATTTATTTTCAAATATTTTATTAATTACACAAATAGACATTGACAATGACGACTTTTTTCTGCGTATGGTATTTCTCAGCCAATTTGGGTGCACGTGATCGTGGAGTTCTAAGCCTACGAATTACTTTTTTCTAATTAACTTTAGTTTTCAAGTTAAAACGTTATATAGAAAATCAATGAGATTGCACCGCATAATGCAGCATATCTCAAGAATGATTTGTCTGGTTTGGATCAATGTAATTTTAAAAAAAATCTTATTTTAATTATTTGCAAGAGAGATTAAAAAAAATTTTGTTTTTATAAAATATTAAAAAATTTAAAACTTCTAAAAATGCTATTAAAACTAGCCATATTTTATTAAAATCTATGCATAAATTTCGTCTCAAAAGGACTTTAAAGTTTCCATAAATACAAAACTTAAAAAAAAAATTATAAAATATTTACGAACATTATATCAACCTAATATGAATGTCAAATGAAAGCCAAGAATTCCTGCAATATAAAAAAAGTTTTTATTTAAATTTTGCACCATAAAATTTTAAGCAAATATCCTTTATTTTAATTCGTACACAGCAAAAAGTCACCTATCACCAAATTAATTCGTTTAATTAAATAAACATTCTTTAAATTTGTACATCTTACCAAAATGAATAACAGAAAAATTTTACCAATCAAACAATTTATTAAATCAAACAAGTAGATGATTGAATGAATTAAAAATTTAAATAGGAAAAAAATTACTTGAATTTTATTTTTACTATTTCTTTTATTTTACTTTTGTTTATAAACGAAAACTTGTTGGTTTTTGGAAAACTAAATTTACAAAATCAAATCTTTTACATACCTTATTTTCTCCCAATGTTTTTTTTACTGACAATTTTATTTTTATACATTTTTATTTAAATCAAATTTAGTTTATTCTTGTTGTTTAAAATGTTTTAAACAAAAATTAAAAAACAATTTTTACACAAAATTTAAAATACAAACAAAAGAATTCAGGAAATTTGACAATTTTATTTTACTCATCATATTCGAAAGCTCATTTTTATGAAACCAACTGAACAGGCAGTATTATAAATATTTATTTTACTAGTTTTTATTTGGTTTTCATTTTATGAAAATGGTTTTTGATTTGTATGGAAAAACTAAAGATATTTATGTAGTTTTTCAATCAAAAAACGATTGAAGCCAAAAAACTACAAGTTTTTGTTTGGTATAAATGGCATATTAAATATATTCATTAAATTTTAATATAAAATGAAACAAATGTATAAATTGAAAAATATAAGTTAATAATTTTTCTATGCTTTCATATGACATCCATACTTCGTAAATATTTTATAATATTCTTTGCGTAGCTTTCTAAACTTTGCAGTCCTTTTTAGAAATTGAAAATCGTGGATCAAAACTGTGTACACAGTTTTACCATGAATGGTCTATAGTTTTATCCATATAATAATGATTTTCACGTGTGAGAATGATTGTTTCAGGCTAATATATGTGTGGAAATAAATAATAAATAATAACATTTTCAAAAGAATATTTTCTTAAGTTTTTGTGCTGCAACATTAACATAAAAATTACTATTAACTGCATGGATTTTTAACATACTTTTAACGTCCATACCTTGTTGATAGAATATTTTTAATGTTATATAATAATATTTTATAATTTTTTTTTAATGTGTATCCTTGGAAATTTTAAAATCCTTTTAAGAGGAAATTTGAAGTCGTGGAGAAAAACTAAGCACGTAGTTTTATTGTACCTGGTCTCCAGTTTCAAACATATACCGATTTGTTCATGTGTGAAAAAAAATGCCATACAGTTTTAACATTTTATATAAAATTTTATAAAATCTGCTAATTAAAATTTGAGTTTGGACTACAGTTTAGTATATGTGCTAAAATAAAAAGTGAGAAAATTAAAATTATAAATATTCTTTACAAATAAATTCACATAAATACTTCTATTTAATTGTTCTTTTGGGTACAATTCAGACGCAATTGCAGTTACGCATTAAAAAAACACACCATCATTGCCCTATTGGATTTCTATGAATTTTCTCGCTCTCTCACTCTCCCTCCATTACATACACATTCATTATAATTCGCATAAACTTCAATACCATAACACAACGCACTCTAATCAGCACTAATACTGACACAAACATAAAGTCACACTAATATTAAATGAACACAATACTTAATATCCTTGAGCAACAAACTAACACGACATTGTCTTTTAAGCCACATAATTCCATGAAAAGTGAACGAGAAAGAGAGGGAAAGGGGAACAAAGCCAGCTACCAGGCAGACAGACAGCCATGCAATGAGAGAGAGAGAGAGAGAGAAAAATGCATAACAGAGTGAGTGAGTGTAAATGTAGTGGTATTTCAACACTTGACATTTACTTCATTTTCATGCTGTGTTGCAGTTTAAGCTATTTATAGCCAAGTCAGTCAAGAAAGACCCTTTTGGCTTAAAACTACAAAAAAGAAGTCGAAACAACAAAAAAATATTAGCAATACAACTGGGTGAACTAATATTTAGTGCCATAGTATGTATTTAGTAATGGCAAAAGTAAGTAGTCGTAATATATGCGTTGAAATACTAGTAATTCATTTTGTCATAATGATGACTTGGTAAAGCTTTAAAAAAAAATGTTTGTATGTTAGAGTGTTTGTGCAAATGCAATAAGAAATTATAATGCTAAAATGTCTAGCAGCATTTCAGGGAGTAAATTGCAAACAACAAACCAAACAACCAAACAACTAAAGTAACTAGAGCTTTATAAAACATGAAAAACATGTTAAGCCATGTTGCGTTACGCGAAGACCATACAAGAAAACTTTAAAACTTGTTCTTCATATTCTGTTAAAACTTTAAAATATGAGTACAACCAGCTCAGTAGTGTTGGCCCCTTTTTAAATATGATGTCATGTACAACAACTAAAAACACATGGTCATCACCATTACCATCTACATTTTCATACACATTTGCCACACAGCTCTAACGAATTTATTTTATTAAAGCTAAAGAACAAAACTTTATGCATTATCAGAAATGAAAGAAGACATGAAATAAAACTCCCCTAAATGCACTCAATGTTGTAAATATGAAAGCAAAAAAGGAAAAAAAAAAGAAACAAAAAATAATAAAAATAAAAAATGTAAAGAAATCGTCTTTCTTTATGCCAGAATATTGCCTTCATTTACTTCTGCTTTCCACCATTTTGATAAGTTTCTTAGAGTTCTTAAGGCGAGCTGTAGTAGTTTATATCTTTTCAACTAAGCAAAAACTTGTCGGTATGTATTTAGCCTTTTCTCTGAGGGATTGCTGCATAAAATTAATTTATAATTTTTGCTATAGTTCCTGTTTCTTTTAGTGTGTTTTTTTTTTTTTTGTTTGTTGCTTTTTTTTTGCCAGCTAGTTTTCCATTTGTCAACTTTTTTGCTGTTGTTAAACTGCATCATAAACTTTATATATTCACACGAACTCGTATATGTAAACAGTTGGAATGGAAATAATATCAGCAAACATAAGTTTAAGTTAAATGGAAAGCTAACAAGAATCCTTTAAAATTATTGAAAATTTGTCTTAAATTACTCTTAGAAGCACGCTGATCAAGTGTGCATTTGAAATGGGGAATGTAATTTCTCGGACTTTTCGATTTCCCCGGAAAGCGAACAAAATTATCGATATCTATGCACTAACGGTTCCAAAACATGGAAAAGAAAATCTGATCTATTTATTAATCACTCGATTAAATATTTATAATTTTTTTTTCTTAAAAATTTTAATTTATTAAAAATTTACTTTTTAAATATTTTTAAATTCAATATTTGATGTACTCAATTCTAATTCATTAGAATATTTATTGAATAATATCATAGCTTTTATTAAAGGCTCATTCAAAGCATGTATTGTTCTATGAATATCTAAATAAAAGAAATAATTATTTTGACTTAGAGATCTGGGAGGTGCATATAGTTTTATGGTATGACGCAAATCATAGAAGAAATTTTACGCCTTGTTTCTAAAGTTCATAGAAATCAACCCTCATAGAAATTGAGGGTTTACAAATGAAAAATTTAAAAATCAAAGAGCAAACTTTATAAATTTTACTTATATTCTATTTATATGTAATTGACTCCTAGGAGTCCAAATATATTATACAGAATCTAATCTAGATCTCACAAAAGAACTTTTTTTGTGTAACGATTAAAATTATTAGAGTTACGGCATAAAAAGTTTAACATTGAATAAGCTTTAGGTATAATATAATTTAAGTGATTATTGAATAATAATTTTCTATCATATAATACCCCTAAATCTAAAATTTCATCCACAAATGATAGTAAATGTTGCTGTGTTCTATATCGGGATAACACAGTATTACAACATCTATGATAAGACATAAGAAAACATTTATTTAAATTAAATGGTTGTAAAGACTAAAATTCTTAGAATTTTGAATCATATAATTACTAAGAATAACTTTTTGAAATGCAAACATAGTATAAGAAAATAAAGGATACATTGGCATTTTATTAGTCGGGAGATGGATTACATTCGACCCCATCTAGATTGGGGCGAATTACATTCGCCTGTGTAACACTTTACATTTAAGATGTATCGGAAGTTGATGGGGTTAAAGGATGAAACGAAGTGTTATGGATGTCGATGGGGTACACAGGAGGAAAAGCATTCATATCAGGGGCAGGTGGCGGGTTTTATCTTATATGGCCATGCTAGTCATTTAAAGGTTAACTATGATGAAAGCACAGCAGGCAAAAGTAGCAATTAAAAGCAGCAGGGAGAAAAGTTGAGTAAATACGTCAATGCCTACACCGCAGCACAACTGACGAATCATGAAGGTATAAGCGAGAAACACAACAGCAGAGAGAAATACACAGGAGTATAAGAGTAGCAGGAGCAGAGAAGTAGAGGAAAGGGTCAAACACAGAAAGCAAGAAAAAGACAAAAAAAAAAAAAACAAAAAGCCACATACGCAGTCACTCACACACAGATCAACGAAGCTGTTACAGCAGCGGTTCGAACGAAGTGCAGGAGAACTACAATAATATTAGTTTTAAGAAATATATATAAGTCAGCATAAAGTTACAATGGTTTTCTTTCTCTTTGGTGCTGGACATTGAACAAGACGAACGTGGTGAGTAGCCGGTTAACATAAAAGAAAAGAAAAAATAAAAGAACTAACAGAGCAGTGTTAAGGAAAAAAAAATATAATAAAGTTGGTTGAATTGATTTCCTCAATTCAACGTAAGGTATACTGATTTACAAGCAGTTAGATTAAAAGCTTCAGCAAGATGTATCATCTAGTTGAAGTAGTAGGATGTAAGCAATGCTCAGGGCCAAGTGATAGAATATTTTCTTGGAAGTTTTCACTTGGAAAATATAGGGACTAGAGAAATTTAGTATTACATCCAAGATTAAAGAATCAATAGGTGATATAAAGTAGGAGGTTTAAAACCGGCAAGACAACACGGAGGCTTCACAGAACAGCACTGTTCTCAACAAAGAAGTTTTCAATTTACAAGTGGCTCAATAAATAAAATGTGAAAAAGTAAATTATGAAATTAAAAAAAAACTAAATAAAGAAACAAAGAGTAGAATATTAAAACAGTAACAGTGTTATTTAGTTATGTAAGAATCGTGGGCACGGCTGAGTTTGCCCCAGCTGCGAACCCGGGTAACCGGAGTTTCCTTACAAGGAAAACCATTGGGGACTGACCAAGAACTCATCCTATCTAAATCCTCCTGGATAATAAAAACGTTATTGGCGTTAGAAATTGTTTTAACAATTTTTAAATCATCAGCATACAATAAGTAATGATACTTTCTGAAACATAGGTCAATGTCACTAATAAATATATTAAATAAATATATTAAATACTACCTTGTGAAATAACCACAAAACCCCTCATTTCCTACATATATTGATTCTGCAAAAAAAGAAACAAATTTTATAAAAATAAAATAAAATAAATTAAAATTTGTACAAAAAAAAAAACGAAATTTCGCAAGAAAAAAATCTTGCCAAAATCTAAATTTTCCAAAAATTTTTTTTGATTTCAAATACAAATTATTATGCTCATTATTTTTCCCCCTCTGTTAATTTGTCTTCCAAATTTTCTTATTATTTTCTACACACACACTTACTCTTCTCTTTATTCAAATGAAAGGTATAATATAACAACGTTGCGTTTTGTGTTGCCTTTTAATAAGTGCAAATTCTCTTTTGTTGTATTAAGATCTTGTTGCCAGCTTTTTTAATTTTTTCTTTTTTTTGTCTTCTTCAACTACTACTTCTCATGTATTCTTTTTATTTAAGTAAATTTTTTTTCTTCTAAAAAATAGCTTTTATACAGCTTGAAAGCGGAAGAGTGTAGAATGTATGTATATTTGTCAAGTAATATAATATGACTGTTTTTGTAGTAGTTGCTATATTCTTACTTTTTTTTACAATTATAATTGTTGTTATTGGTGCTGTTGTTGTTGTTGTAGTTGTCATTGTACTTTTTTATGTTATTATTGCTTGTTGCAGTCAGCAGTGTTCCAAGTCAACATGTTCATTTTAATGTTGTCCGTTAAGAAACATAATTAAAAATTTAAAACGCAATCAAAGCAAAAACAAATAAAAAAAATATAACGAAAAAGTGGCATAAAGGCGAAAAAAAATAATAAAATAAATGTATAAAACTTTAAGGGATATAAGGGGCCAAAAGAAAGTTTTTTTATTTTGTAAAGAAGTCATCAAAATGAGCATTGAAACAGCAGTAATATTGTAAACTATAATGAATAACAAAAATATATTAAAAAGAAAAAAACTTTAAAATCTAAGTAAGTGTGCAAAGAGTTAATTTGCCATTATTTCATTAAGAGCAAAACAGAAACATCTTTTCCTTTTTTTTCTCTCTTTAGATAACTTTATTTAAATTACTTAACTTCATAGTGTAGTGAATTCATGTTCTTTTTTTTTTAGAAATTGTATATATATAATTGAAGCTTTTAAATGACTTTTTTTTATATATTATTTCTAAAAAAGTGCAAAAGAAAATTATTGAACTACAAAATGAATATGAATTCTATTAAGAGATTTAAAATGCTAAAAAAAATTACAACGTACAGTGACAACAATGTTTCTTTTTTTGTATTGTTTTTTTTTTTAGAAAAATTAAAAATTCTCTTTTGAGAATATTTTGTGAATAAAAACTGCAACTCAATCTAAAATAAGAAAACAATTCATCGAACATAGCAGATACCAAAAACGTGAAGTCGTCAGCGCTGATCTACGAGAGAACTGTAGATCAGCGCGGACGACTTTTGGTTTGTAGTACAATAACTTAGCAAGGTTCCCAACGAGTTCAGTTATCGCACAGATAAATCTTCTAACACCCGAAAGTAATACAAATATACATATTAATATCAGATCATACAGCATGAAACCTATTCTTTTTTTTAATAAGAATTTTCCTTAAGTAACACTTTTTTGACTATATAATAATCTGTTAAAAACTATTTTTTTTTCTCTAAGCCTTCAATTTAAAACTACCTATACATATATTATATACCTAAATCACTTTAAATATATACATGTATACGTTTAATCCATAACACTGTATTAACCCACATCTTTAATGAAACGAAAACGTGCACTCTTAAAAGCAACTACAAATTTGAGTAGAGTTAAAAAAAAAACAGCAAAAACAAAATCATGTGGTATAAGTACTTATACATAAAAAATGAATTCTTCAATTCAGCACAATTTACTGAACAAATCATCAATGTCTTATGAGACCGAAAAACTATAGAAAAGTAATGCACTTTCTGGTTACATTATAAATTCAAGTCTTAATACAAATGTAAATAAATACACACGAACAAACAGACTTACACACACCCACATCTTAATCAAGAAAAAAAAGGATGAACCGAAAATTTAGAAAATTTTTAACAAGGAAGAAAAAATATTAAGTTAAAATTTCGGTATCTAATACCCATAAAATACAAAAGAGATACTTTTTATTCAAATAGGATCTAAATATATTTGAGTCTATTTTCTGCTAAGCTTTTAAAATTATCACATATCATTTTAACAAACAACCAATTTGGATCACCCTTATATACCTCTACTATAGCTCAACACTTTTGTAAGTAATTTCGATTTTTTTTTCTCCCTCAAATTTTTTTCATTTTCTATGTTGCAATTGTTAGATTGCATTGATGTGTGCTGCAACTAGGGTTTTTATTCTGAGAATTCCCGAGACGAATTTCCCTAGAATTTTTCCAATTATACGGGATTTTTTGTCGGCAATTCCGGGAATGAAATATTACAAAAAATATGCAATTCTACCAATTTTTAAAAATTTAAAATTAAATTTAAAACATTGCACAGTGTGTGATTTAAACAATTTGGCTTATCAAATTGTTTTTAACCTCGGTATAATCAGAGAGTGTTTCAGGATAATACCATTTGTAATTCTTAAACTTTTTTTGTTCATGCGTAAGATTACTGTAAATAGACCGGTCCACAAATCCTGTAACATCTTGCAAACTGCTGAGTTAATTCTGTTCTAGATCCACTACTTTAATACCTTCAAGTTCATGCTAAAAAAACATTTGTTTGCAAATAGCAATGTATGCTTAAAAACTAAATACTTCATCTAATAAATATACCTCTATTTCAAAACTTTAGAAAATTTATTAAAATATTTTTAAATCGCACCTTATATTAAAGATTACATTAATGACTTCTTGCTGGTGGTGTTATTAAATAATTGCTACTTTCGTTAATTTCTGTATTTTGCAGACAATAGCAAATATTGGGATATCGTTCGAATAATGTTCGTTCGAATTATTCGAACAATTATTACCAATGATTGTTTGAAGAATTTAAAAATATTGTTTTTCGAATACTTTTATATCGAATATATATTTTTGCAATTTATAAAAAATTTTTGGGTGCCCCGATGGCCTAGTTGGTAGCTAGTCTATCAGTCTGGGTGTTTTGGGTTCGATTATCACCAGAGACTCTGGTCTGTTTCACTACAACGAGCTATTGTCTTCGTTACTCCGCTAGGTTAGAATTAGAATATAATTTGTAATTGTATTGTAATTATAAAATAAATAAAAAAAAAATAAAATAAAAAATTTTTATACAAATTTTTCTTTGTGCTAAATTTAAATAAATTTTCTATTGGCAATTTTGCCAACAAAAAATTTGAGCTTTTTCCAAATTTTATAAAAACAAAAAACAAAATCGACTTAAATCTACTCATTTAAATTTTATTGTTTTTTAAGTTTATTTCTGAGAACTCTCGACAGGCTGCCAGTTTTTTTAATCTTAAAGGACCTTTTGAGGACGGATTGTTAATATCAATCGATGTCATTCTAAGATTGTTTGCTTTTGCAATATACAGGTATGTCACAGAATACAAATTCGTATGAAAGTGAAAATGAAATCGTATTTAGCTTCTTCAGAAAACGAAGACGTTTTCAATCCACTTTAAAATGTTGAAGTGAAATTGATATTCTAACCGCTTTACAGATAAAAAAAAACACAAAAATTTAATGAAAATAAATAATGAATTATTCATTTATTAATTTCACTTAAAAAAATCTAATTTTTTCCAAAAATTAATAATTTTCTTAAATTTAATTTTAATTGGCCAAAAAATGTGAAAATAAAAAATTTCGTGCTACCAATAAAGTTTTTTTTTTTTGTATAGTTACCATATGTGTTTAAGAAAAATGTAAACAAATACGATTTGGTAACATGATTTAAGAATACAAACAAAAGAAAATTAGTAAAAAGTCAGTTTCTTTAAATTTAAACGAAATATTTTTTCAAATTTAAATTTAATTTATCATTAGTAAATATTATAATCTCTGTAAATACATAGTTTAAATTATTTTACTTACATTGCACTTAGATAAGACAAAGGATCTGATGCGTCCCTTAATGATTTTTGCCTCAGTTTTTCAAGGAAATGTTCATTTCTTATTTCTTCTAATACAGCCACAATTGAAACACCAGGCATATTTAAAATCCTATAAAACTATTTTGTTTACACTTTTGAAATTAACTTTTTAATAGCAAACACAAATATCACTTATAATTTCATTTGTTCATTCTCTTATTTTGTTTTCATTTTCTTTGTTTATCAATCAATCAGCTGTTATGTAATGATGCCACATTTTCTTAAGGAAAAATGTGTTAAAGCTGGAAAAGCAAAACAAAAACGTTACGAATTCGACTAAACGACAATTTTTTACTTCCGAAAAATTTCCGTAACACACCTGATAGTTGAAAGAAAATTAACTTTTTCAATATATTTGTTGATTGTTTAAACAATTTAAACTTTAAATTTTCCATGAGAATTTATAGGCAAGAGATAGGCAAGGGTTAAGAAAATTGATCGTCATCGCAAAGTTAGAAATTTCAGGGGATTTTAATTTTATTTATCTAATTAGCTGTTTTCTGACAAACATTTTCTTTAAAGTTTAACAATGCAAACTTAAATGTGTTAACGTAGAAGGATTTTGAAAGCAAATTCAAAACAAAATATCATAAAAAAACGCTGTGATAATCCCCAATGTAAATAAGCTCTTACATATTTTGAAGATTTTTTTATTTGTAGAAAAATTAAAATCTTGAATAAAAATTATATTTTGAACGAAAAAGGCTTAAGCCAGTTTACTAAATATGAATTTAATTTGATAGCATCCTGCCAAGAAATAATTTTCTTTAATATTTCTTATAATGGATAATATATTTACATATATATTGAGAATGCTTTTTTTGAAGATATTTCCCATGAATTGCTAACTTTTTATATGTTACCGTTAGTTTTTTATAATCAAATTTAAAAGAAAGAAACTTACAAAATCATAAATATTAAATTAATTTTTTTAATTATTAGAATATTTTGAATAATTTTTAATATGTGATCGAATAATTTGAACAAATTAAAATGCCTTATTCGAATTATTCATTTTGTTCGAACAATAGAAAAACCGAACAATTTGAATACCTTAGTAAATACATTTAATTTCAATATTTTTATTTTCCAATTATTTTTAAAAATGCTAGAAAATGCTAAAAAATATGCCAAATGCTAAATGAAAATGCTAAACTTAGCTTCAAAAATGCTAAAATGGTCACACTGGTTAGTTAGCCTCTGACTGTCTACAGGGTAAGATATTATTTATTCTGAGAGGAGGCTTTCCCTCCTTAAGAGTAATATAAATTTTATTTTGTGATTGTTGGTTTTACCCAATCCCAAAATACTTGGCTTATATCCAGCTTAATAATAATATTATTTTTTCTGGTTGTGAAGTAGTACAATCTAAAGAGGGAGTGGTGCTTCCCTCAGCTTAATAAAACTGAATTTGTCTGATTGTTGGTTAGTGAAGGCTTGAGTGGTTTTACCCTCGATCTGAGTATTCAACGAACTGTTCTAGTACAACAGACGGCCTAGTGAAGATCGGTGCGAGACCGGTACGGTGTTTCTTTTTTTTTGTCGTTGTAATTGCAAGAGTAGCGTTTAAATACTATAATAAGAACGGTTTATAACGTGTTGTGAAAAAAGCATTTTTAAGTTTTTGGTTGATTTTTCGCTTTCATAAGAATTAGCTAAAATTATGTTTATAAATAGAATTACAAATAAATTTTATGCAAGTACAAATCAAAGTAAATTTTTTGTGAAAAATTAGTTTTTGGTGAAACTAAAAACATTTGATCTCTGCTAAAATCTATGTAGCTTATTGACTTTGTCATTTTAAATGGTAAAGTGTAGAAAAATTTAAAATTTTTGTAAAACGAATCCTACAATTCTCAAATAAAGGCAAAAATGTTTTTTTTTAGGGATTTTTTAAAATTTTTCCCACAATGTCCAAACTTGCTGGTCTAATAAAAGCCACTGGGAAACTGTTTGGAACACATAGAAGTTTCTGAAGCTGTAATCATGCTTTGGGATTTTAGGGCATATAAATTAAAGTAAAAATTATTATATAAAATAGATCAAATTCCGAAATCCTGAGAAAGACCGGAAAATTGCAATCCCTAGTTGCAACTTACAAACTACGAATGAGTAGCTTTTCTTATTTGTTTCTTGTTTTTTTCTCGTTTTTTTTTTTTTTTTTTTCTTAATAGTTTAAATACAAATTTCTTTCATTTAGTCTTAAAAGCAAAATAATCTAAAAATAAAAGAAAACATAAGCATACGCCTTGATTTTGATGAAAATAAATAAATGAAGGAACAATAATAGAAAATTGTAAAATATAAGGGACCTGAAAGAATGAATGAATGTTGCGAAAAAAAAAATAAAAAGAATATTTTGCAGACAAATCAAAAGTTTGTTTGCCAGTTGATTATAAGATTGATGTTTAAAAATAATCTTACATTTTTTTATGTTATAAATTTTGAACAAGGGATTTCAATGAATACATGTCAGGTTAAGAATTAAAATGTTAAAATGTATGTTGAAAGATTAAACTTGTAAGAAAATGAGAAAGATTAAATAATTGAAAAAAGTAATATATATGGGCAAAAATACAAAAATTTTAAAATCCATAAAACCAACCAATCAATAAAACAACTTAGTTATATTATATTATACTATTATTAGTATTATAATACTAATACTAATACTAACACTAATACTAACACTAATACTAATACTAATACTAATACTAATACTAATACTAATACTAATACTAATACTAATACTAATACTAATACTAATACTAATACTAATACTAATACTAATACTAATACTAATACTAATACTAATACTAATACTAATACTAATACTAATACTAATACTAATACTAATACTAATACTAATACTAATACTAATACTAATACTAATACTAATACTAATACTAATACTAATACTAATACTAATACTAATACTAATACTAATACTAATACTAATACTAATACTAATACTAATACTAATACTAATACTAATACTAATACTAATACTAATACTAATACTAATACTAATACTAATACTAATACTAATACTAATACTAATACTAATACTAATACTAATACTAATACTAATACTAATACTAATACTAATACTAATACTAATACTAATACTAATACTAATACTAATACTAATACTAATACTAATACTAATACTAATACTAATACTAATACTAATACTAATACTAATACTAATACTAATACTAATACTAATACTAATACTAATACTAATACTAATACTAATACTAATACTAATACTAATACTAATACTAATACTAATACTAATACTAATACTAATACTAATACTAATACTAATACTAATACTAATACTAATACTAATACTAATACTAATACTAATACTAATACTAATACTAATACTAATACTAATACTAATACTAATACTAATACTAATACTAATACTAATACTAATACTAATACTAATACTAATACTAATACTAATACTAATACTAATACTAATACTAATACTAATACTAATACTAATACTAATACTAATACTAATACTAATACTAATACTAATACTAATACTAATACTAATACTAATACTAATACTAATACTAATACTAATACTAATACTAATACTAATACTAATACTAATACTAATACTAATACTAATACTAATACTAATACTAATACTAATACTAATACTAATACTAATACTAATACTAATACTAATACTAATACTAATACTAATACTAATACTAATACTAATACTAATACTAATACTAATACTAATACTAATACTAATACTAATACTAATACTAATACTAATACTAATACTAATACTAATACTAATACTAATACTAATACTAATACTAATACTAATACTAATACTAATACTAATACTAATACTAATACTAATACTAATACTAATACTAATACTAATACTAATACTAATACTAATACTAATACTAATACTAATACTAATACTAATACTAATACTAATACTAATACTAATACTAATACTAATACTAATACTAATACTAATACTAATACTAATACTAATACTAATACTAATACTAATACTAATACTAATACTAATACTAATACTAATACTAATACTAATACTAATACTAATACTAATACTAATACTAATACTAATACTAATACTAATACTAATACTAATACTAATACTAATACTAATACTAATACTAATACTAATACTAATACTAATACTAATACTAATACTAATACTAATACTAATACTAATACTAATACTAATACTAATACTAATACTAATACTAATACTAATACTAATACTAATACTAATACTAATACTAATACTAATACTAATACTAATACTAATACTAATACTAATACTAATACTAATACTAATACTAATACTAATACTAATACTAATACTAATACTAATACTAATACTAATACTAATACTAATACTAATACTAATACTAATACTAATACTAATACTAATACTAATACTAATACTAATACTAATACTAATACTAATACTAATACTAATACTAATACTAATACTAATACTAATACTAATACTAATACTAATACTAATACTAATACTAATACTAATACTAATACTAATACTAATACTAATACTAATACTAATACTAATACTAATACTAATACTAATACTAATACTAATACTAATACTAATACTAATACTAATACTAATACTAATACTAATACTAATACTAATACTAATACTAATACTAATACTAATACTAATACTAATACTAATACTAATACTAATACTAATACTAATACTAATACTAATACTAATACTAATACTAATACTAATACTAATACTAATACTAATACTAATACTAATACTAATACTAATACTAATACTAATACTAATACTAATACTAATACTAATACTAATACTAATACTAATACTAATACTAATACTAATACTAATACTAATACTAATACTAATACTAATACTAATACTAATACTAATACTAATACTAATACTAATACTAATACTAATACTAATACTAATACTAATACTAATACTAATACTAATACTAATACTAATACTAATACTAATACTAATACTAATACTAATACTAATACTAATACTAATACTAATACTAATACTAATACTAATACTAATACTAATACTAATACTAATACTAATACTAATACTAATACTAATACTAATACTAATACTAATACTAATACTAATACTAATACTAATACTAATACTAATACTAATACTAATACTAATACTAATACTAATACTAATACTAATACTAATACTAATACTAATACTAATACTAATACTAATACTAATACTAATACTAATACTAATACTAATACTAATACTAATACTAATACTAATACTAATACTAATACTAATACTAATACTAATACTAATACTAATACTAATACTAATACTAATACTAATACTAATACTAATACTAATACTAATACTAATACTAATACTAATACTAATACTAATACTAATACTAATACTAATACTAATACTAATACTAATACTAATACTAATACTAATACTAATACTAATACTAATACTAATACTAATACTAATACTAATACTAATACTAATACTAATACTAATACTAATACTAATACTGATACCTAGAATATTGGAAAGTGCCTATAGCGCGAATTGTGTATTTTCAAAGTTGCTACTTAAAAAAAAAATATTTAAAATTTTTGTCAAGAAATATGCTAATTTTAACCGCATAAAAGTATGTAAGAACTGCATATATTAATATGAGTTTTATGGTATGAAATAAAAAAATGTATAAATTTTATTTTATTGTAATTCTTTAAATTAAAATTCAATATTGAAGCTATTTGTTTTATTTAATGGAATTCCTAATATCCTGGCCATTTGAAAATATATATTAATCACTTCCAAAGCTAAAGAGTTGCCAGAGTTTTCAAAATAAAAATTAACAAAATTAATTTCACATACTTGAGCATCCTTTTCTACATATACATCAAATTTTATGCCAATTGGTAACCAATGGTCAAAATTTTTTATATTTAAACTGAAATTATTCGAATAAATATGTAAATAAAACATAGAACGTTTGCCAGCAAAATTAACTAATAAAAAATCGCACAAAAATATTATTTTTTGTAATTTTTGAGCTAAAATTGCTTTTTTGTTAAGAATTTCAAAATTTTTAGGTGATTTTTCACTTTTAT
The DNA here is from genome assembly GCA_932274085.1 of Protocalliphora azurea. NCBI lineage: Eukaryota > Metazoa > Arthropoda > Insecta > Diptera > Calliphoridae > Protocalliphora > Protocalliphora azurea. The sequence continues at coordinate 152,246,276 of OW026521.1, read as the reverse complement.
AAGAATACTTTCAAATTTATATTCATAAATAATTTCTTTTGCTAATAAATTATATTAAACAAAAAATAATTATAGTAAGTCCATAAAATTAGTTGTTATTTTTGATTTGGAGAATGAAGCGCCGCTATCGAAAATTTTTGCTAAATATAAATAATCTGGATCTTTTGTGCTGGATGATTCTGTAACATAAAATTGGTAATAGCAAATAAGACGTCATTTTCAGCATAGTTGAAATGACATTTTAGCCTTTTTAAAACAATTTTAAGAATGAAAAAAAATGGCTAGAAAAAAAGCTAGAAGCTAAAACAAAAATTTTGAAGATAAAAGTAAAATAAAAAGGCTAAACTGGTAATACTGGTCGCAAAATAACAAACATTTTACTAATATTTGCCTTATTCATATATAAGTTTGAGATGATGCTATCCCATGCCTGGTTTTCTGACATCATCGAGATATACTTCAGACTATAGGAAATCATTTTGTGTTTTGACTTCTGTTCTTAAATTTTAATTTCACTTATGCGCGCAAATTTTCTATCGAAAAATTGTGAAATTTAAAATGTCGTAAATTTTTAGTTTTTTATCACCGCATAAGTTTTTGTCATATAGTAATATGTTGTTATACAGCATATGAATTTCCTGAGTCTTAATAGTTTGAGTCTAAAAAATTTAAATTATGAGTACAAAACTAAAAAAAAAATCAAAAAATCCTCGATAGATTCAACCCAATTTTTCTATTTTTTTAACTTTAAATGGCTGTATTTTCTAAGATTTTAGGTAAATGATCTAAAACTTTGTGTTTGCTAGTTATTTTGAAATAAAAAAAAAAATAGAAAATAAAAAATTCAATAAAAATTTTAGAAGAAATTAAAAATTTTTGTTCCTTTACCCATATATGAAAATAAATAATAAGAGGATAAAATAGACAAAAACTAAATTGTTAATGATTTGTTAAGAATACAAAATTAAAATGGTCTTTCGCGGAAATATATTTTTAATAATTGAAATATCTTATAAAATATTACTAATATTAATTATTAGACAACAATTTGCATTTCATTTTTCTTATGACCTTCTATATTAATTTAAAGAAACATGAAAAACTCTATCGAATGCTATTTCACATAATCTTATTCACATTAATTTTTCTCTTAACAACCAACCACTAGTCTCATTTTAATTATTTAAACTAAAGCGTTATATATCTCACCTTGCAGCCGCTTAGTTGTCTTTCACTTATATGGTCACCAAGTAGTAATCATTAGCCTGAGTAGTACATTTAAGTTTCAAACACTTTCAACCTGTTATCCGTCTCCGGCTGGACAATTATATTGGGTCAAAAGCGCAATTATAATGTTGGGAGTAGTGATGGTGATAATGGTTAACAACAACTTTAGAAGTACAAGTAAGTTGTAAAAAAAAACCCATATCCATCAAATGGTATTTTATGTGTTGTGTCCAAAGTGTCCAGGCAACATGTTTTAACAAAGTTGCAAGTATTTTTTTGTTTTGTATGATTTTTTTTTATTTTATGTTTCATTTTTCTTTACACACATACATGCACAAAATAAAGGAACAAATGTTGTGTATTAATAAACTGTCTGGTTGGTTTCTAGTTAGCAGAGTTATGTTATAGTTAGTGTATTATCAACACCAACAGCAACAACAAATTATATATAGCTGTTGAGTTTTGTGGTAATGACATTTACTTGAATATGATTTTCGCGCCCGGATATTTTCATTTAAAGCCAAAGTAAGTGTAACTATAGTTACTTTCAGACCATACTTCCGATTATTTAGGCTTTTTCATCCGTTTGTTTAACACGCTCATTTCCGGTTTTTGTGTAACAGTAAATAAATTTCAAAAGGCTAAAGTAGCCACAAATTAAACCTAAATTTTCTCTAACAATGTAGTTTTGTCTTGTATAATATTTCAAAGAGTTGTTTTACATAATTTTTGACAAAAACTCAAAAAAAAAAAAATAATAATAATAATTAAAAAATAATAATAATATACACAATGTCAGTCAATGTACAGACAAAGATAAAACCTTTTGTATATAATTATAATTCTGAGGTTTTATTAATTTTTTATATTAAAAAAAAAAAAATCTAGACAAAGTAACAACAAAAAAGCTGTAGCCAATTATTTTATAATTTCTAAACAAAAAAATTATTAAAAGTTTTTCTTTGTCTTTTATGTTTGCTTCATTATACTTATCTTTATTTATTTTAGTATTCTCTTGAAATCAAATGAATTTTATTCAACAATTTCATGGACTACTCCTTACTTTACGCACGATTTCACCTTGTAGACGTGTCATACATTTAGTATTTTTGCGTGTCATATAACAATTACTAAAGTTTTCTTTAGACTTTTCATTGGCATTATGAAAATAAGTATTTGTGTGAGGTCTTATTAAATGTATCCAGCAAATTTCTTTATTACTTTTTATATTTGTCTAAGCCAACACTTGCTATTACTTCCAGTATTGTAAGTTCAAATTTATTTTATAAAAATAAATTAAGTTTTTAACAGTTTTCTTCAAAACAAATGCATAAAAAAACATGAATATGAAATTAATATTGTTTTCTAATGTAAAAGACATGCGTTGAAAGTGTTGTTTAAACTATTATATTAATCAAAGTGAATAAAGTAATATTTATTATTATTATTATTTTTTTTTTCACTAATTGCAACAAGCACGTATGACACTTATTATAAGATTAAGATAAAAAATTCGATATATATTTAATTCTTTAAAATTCTAATTACTTGTCCTTAATAACATTAATTTCATGAAAGAACACCCAAAAATTTTCCGTAGGTCTTCGGATTTCGGCTGCCTATGGAGCCATTTGAATATTTTTATTTATTTATTTATTTATTTATTTATTATTTCTTTTTATTTCTTTATATTTATTTATTATTTTTTTATTTATTAATTTTTTTATTTATTATTTTTTATTTATTTATCTTTTGTATTTGGAAAAACGCGAATTTATTCACAATTTTAATTTTTTGAAAAGTTAAAGAATCGAAAAGTGCGTAAATTTAAACAACAATATTTCAATAAGCTGCAAACATATTTTAATGATTAAAACTACATCTAGAAGAAGAATATATCCTCTTTAAACATAATAACTTAAAAAAATCGAAATCACTTTAAACTGCATTTACAATACAAATAAAATTTTAGGCTACAATTTTGAAAAATTTCTACATTATCAATTTTTGACTTCTTCTGATATTAAAAAAAATTAATGTATTCTACTAATTTTTTTGGTATAAAATTGTAAAGTTATTAAAAAAAAACATAAAAATATTCCTACAAATTTTTTCACAGAATTTTTTTTTTTTGTAATTTTTGTGCCTTTTATTTTTTATGAGTTTGTGTTATAACTAATTTTAGTCATAACATTTCATAATTTGCTAATTGTGATATAATATCATTTTTGTCTCAAGACAATTACTAATGTACTGTATAATAAACATAATTATCTTCAATGTTAAGCAAAAATATTTACAAAACAAAAAGTTTGAAATTTCTTAAAAATATCTCTGAAAATTGCATTCTTATACCGAGCGCAGTTTTGACAAAACCATTATTTTTAAATTAAACAATATCACTGGAATTTAACCCTTCACTGCGTTACGGGGCTTATGGGTCTCCTGCATAAACCACATATAAATTTGGTAACTTTATTTATTTAGAAGAAACTTAATGTACTGCCAAAAGGGAAAAAAGCAAAATTTATACTATAAAATTAAACTATTACAAACAAAAATTTGTGACATATATCTTAATAACACTTCCTAATGGCTCTACTTTCATGGCTCCATTTTTATACTTAAATAAGGAAAATCCAAGGTTTGGGAAATCGTATCACTTCATAACCTTTTATGAGCTCCTAATTAAATAATACAGGGCACGAAAAAACTACTGAAATAATGATATTTTGGCGTTCTATACATACAATTTCTATAAGTCATTGTGTCGACTTTAAGAACAATAAAGTTTTCAAATATTTTGATTAAAAAAGTACTAAAAAGTAAAATTTTTAACTCCTAAATAATAGGATTTTCAAAAAGTAACCACAAAAAGTTTGATATAATTGTGGTAAGAAAATAAAACGTTTTAAAATTTATTACTATATTTTTTTAATTTAGAAGAAGTGTAGAGTACCAATAAAGTACCTAAACACAGTTTTTAGTGACTTATTTTGTCCTTGAATTTGTAGACTTAAAACATAAAAAGAACTTGTTGATATACATCTACGTAGAACCATATATCTTTAATTTCGTATTTCAAAAAATACTACTTGAAGAGCAAAAAGTAACACAAAGTCATTTTCTTTCTATTTTTACTCACGTAGGTCAATGTATTTAAATTAATGTTTCTAGATTAATTATTACATTCGAAGAAAAAAATGTATAACGAAGTCCCTTATTGTGGATTCTTGCTCACTTAGGTCAATGTATCTCTAAATTCGCCATTATAGAAAATTTGAAAACTACCATTAAATAATCGAAAAATTACCTTCATATAGGATCTCACTGATCAGGACCGCTTATTTTTAATTCCATTTTTCTATGCTCAATATTACAGATAGTTCAAAAAATTTCAATTCAGGTAAGAAAAAATATCAAAATGTTCCTTTATATTTACTCACGCTCACGTTAAATTTCATTATTTTAAGTTCATATCAGAAATACGGAAAATTACATTAAAGGAACAAAAAAGTATCAGTAAGTTCCACTTTTTGTGGATTCAAACTAAAAAATATATAACAAAGTACTATAAAACTTTACCTTTGGTACCATTAGAAGAAAAAAGAACTAACCATTAAGCACCACTCTCTTTTATTCCCAATTCATTCAGAACCATTATTGGCTAACTTTTTTATTTTTTTATTTCAATAAATAAATATACCGACATAATATTTATTTATTGAAAAAAAATAATAATAATAATATAAAAGTACCATTATAAGGAAAAAATCAGTACCAATTTCCAATTTAACCCTAGAACATATCCGTTCTACATGAATTTTCAAAATGCTCTGACTCAAGAGATATAAATCTGTATTGAATTACTAAAACAAAATATGTTTTGCAAAAGGTACCAAACTATTTACACAAATATGGTCCTATAAACTTATTTTGTAGGATTAGATGAACCAACCAATCCTTAAAATTTTATCAAAACTGTCTCAGAGGGTTTGAACTAAACGTTTGAATTTTCTAATAACCTGACCTTTGAATTGTTGTCTTTAAAGGCTTGTCAGTTGGCATTCATTACAGTCATATGACTAGAAGTTACAATAACTTTTCTTTACTAACACATTCCCTTTAAATGTTAAGAGTTTTTTACACATATTGACATACTTATTTAAATTTTAATATAATAGATCATTATTTATTAAAGTAAGTCGTATATAAGTATATAAAGCACATTTCCGATACAGCAAAAATAATTTTATAATATTATTTTTGAAGTTTAAGTAACACATTAATAGACCTTTAAACCACTGTAACCCATTAGACAAAATCCCTCGAATTATTTGCGACGATTTTAAAGATAGTTTAATCAAACGTTGTTACAAATTAATTATTCATTAATTCATCATTAATTATATTTATATCGCTATATGTGGTTCAAATGCAATATATGTTTTTTTTAACTAAACCCTTTAATGGTATATAATCAATATCTTATATTTCTTGAATCACTCAAAACAAACTTTGTCTATATACTTATTTAGTTATACTTATTCATATATAAACTAAAGGAGAATTACAATGAAGTTTGAAAACAAACATTAAAAACAAAATATATTTAAAAACAAACAACTTATACATTTTTCCATAAAGTTTGTGAAAAGGATAAAAATTATATTTATTTGAAACATTTTATTGTCATGGGAATAATAATATTAATATGGTTCAAAAACAGAATATGATTTAAGATCAAGGAAAAATACTGCAAATATTTAATCGTGGAAGAAGTAATGATATTTTTCATATTAATATAATTTTGTTTCTGATAAAAATATTTAAAAACATATAATTTTTGCAGTTAACCATATTAAAATTTTTATTGAGTGTAAACATTAAATGACAAAATTTAAACAAAAACATTGTTCTCATGAACAAAGAGTTATTAAAATTAGAAAATTAAGAAGCAGAACATAATATTGTTATACTGATAACGCTGTAAACATGTTATTTCTCTGCGTGTATCGAAAATATCCCATAAATTAGAAATTTATTAAAAGTTTCTCTAAAATGGTATTAAATCCAAAATGTTTTCTTAATAAAAATTTATCGAAAGTTTTCTCTATATAAAAAATGTATTGAAAATAATAAAATTATAAAAAAATTTCGATACAAATACCAACATGGCACAGTTGTTGCAAAATGTTTTTTTGTTTTTTTTTTTTTGGAAATAATTTTGTAACTTGTGAACCATTAGAGAGAGATATCTAAATTAAATTTCACATGGCCAGAAGTGAGATGTTTTTCAGTAGTAAAGAGATTCAGGGTGGGTGGGTGGTCCTCCAAGAATGTTTATTTTGAATAAGTAATTAAAAAAAATCGCCAAAATTCATTCTGATATGACAGGAAATTTGTGCGTAAATTATAGGTTGCAATTTTGCATAAAATTCAATGAAATTTGGCAAGTGCGATTAACACAAGACCAAGCCTACTGAAATTGGTCATGATCTGGCCATTATTTCATTTAGCACTCATACGAATATCTTCTCGGAATACATCTTGAGCGCTTATATATCCTTTAAATATATCACGATTTCTGTGAAATTTGGTAAAAATAAATTTATATAACCATAAAATCATTATGTTAAATTTGTTGATGACCAGTGCCCCATAGGTCCCATATAATCCACTTTCGAAAAGTACTTTAACCTGTTAAAACCATGATAATAATCGACATAAAGGAATTCTATAAGTGTATAAATCAACTCCCAAATTTTTCAAGAATAGATCTCCACATTTGACCTCAGGTCTTATATAAACCCTCCCAGAAAATCACGTGTGTACATATACAAATTGCTGTAAGGTATCATATGGTGGGAATTGTCCTAATAAAGCTTTTTTTTCTTATTTGTATATTGTATATGTCATGAATCAGATAATATATCGCATTTAAAAAATATTTTTTTTTTTGTTATTTTAGTACACCAATACATAAATATTTATGTATACAACGCAGACATTGGCAGATTGCAAGTATTATATACATTATTTTTACTTGGATTTTGCCTTCTTTTTCTTAACATTTATACGGTATTTAGCCAAGTAGAATTCTTAGAGCCATAAATATCCAATCAAATGTAAAATTTTAATGTATTTAAAGGGAGTTGCAGCGTAAAATTTGCGTCAACATAATTCAAACGCAAAATAAGCGTAAAAACTTACACACACATACATTAAAATACAAACAAACATTCGCGTTCTATAACAAATGCCAGCCAATATAAAAGTAATAGAAAACAGCCAATATTAGTCAGCCAGATATATAAAGAGTTTCGAGTTTTATATTAAAACCACTTATAAATACACAAACGAAATAACTGAAAAAAGCTAACACACACACACATAAAAAGGAAAACGATTGCAAAGGAACGAGGAAAAAGAAAGCAGCATATTCAGGCAGTTGCAGCAGCAATACAATATTTTCTAATCAGCTGCTTAAATAATTTTTATACTTTTGAGATAAACAAACAACGAAAATAAAAATAAATATAATAATAACACAAACAAAAACAACATCAGCAGCACACAGTGGTTCTAAAACGCTTTTTTTGAAAAAAATCCCTAACTTGTGAACCACTTTTAAATATCTCAATAAAATTTCACTTGGCCAGAGACGAGGTTTCTTCGAGTTGATTTGAAGAAACTCAGTTTCCGAGCGACTCTGGGGGAAACTGGGTATACCTCCAAAGTTGGTCGTCTCGGGTATGCATTTTTGTAAACAAATTGTAAAAAATTCATTTATGGTTTGCAAAAAAAAAAAAAGTTACTTAATGATAGTCCCTACATATGCAGTTTATCTTTTATAGTTTAAGAGATATTTAGGTCGAAATAAATTTTCCACTCATTTTTAGGCTCGGTTTTTAGATTTTTTTAACTTGGCGGTATTAGACCAACTTTTTTAAATTTTCATCGGATTCCTTACATAATTCTAAAAAATATTGCTGCAAGGAACGCATAGATACATAGATTAGATAAAAAGTCATATTAATCTCAAGTTGAAACTTTAAAAAATGTCATATTTTTTGGGCTTTTTTCAAAAAAAGTGGCAATATTTTTTTACTTATAAAATTTGTTCTTTGTTCTGGCCCGTATAATTCTTTTTAATGTTTTCAAAAGGAATCTTAATGTAGATGCGTGTAAGGTAAACGGGAAGTTGCTTGAGGCATGTGTCTCCCTAAATGTTCCATCCGAACTTTGTCAATTTTCCAAAATTTTTTTTTTTAATCTCTTCGTAAATTTCTCAAATCGCAAAGATAGGATTAAACAAAAATTACGATAGTTAAATACCTATATATATTGGGTAAATACATAAGAATTATTTACTGACAGACACCTCTTGTAATGGCAGTGTGAACATTTGTATGGAAAAAGTCAATTTTTAAAACACATTATTCCGGGTTGTGATTTTGGGTATTTTGTTACAAAGCAGTGGATGTATTTTTATTTCCCTGATTTTGAAATAAGCCTTTCTATATTGTGTCAAAATTTCATTTCGACATCTCTACCAGTTTAAATTTTATTTAGATCTAAATATTAACATTATTTCTAAAAAATATACCTAAAGTTTATATTTAAAATTGTTCGGGTCATGGTTTGAAGATATTCGACCGTATTTAATGTTTTTCCTATGATATCAAATACTTTCAGAAATTGTTTAAACTTTTGCTTGACGACTAACAAAAACTGTGTCTTCTTAGGTAATTTTTAAAGCTTTTCCTATGTATTTTATGAAAAATGTAAACATAACGCGAGTAACAATGCACTTTATTCTTATTTTTTGCAGTTTATTCTTATTTTTTTATTTTTATTTCTTTCTTCTTTTTTCTTCAGATATAAACTATATATCAAAGTATTTGGTATCTCTGAACTCATTAGATTGTGGAGAATTAACTCTAGTAGAAGTAAATTAAATGCATTCAAATTTCTTCAGATCATGACCTGAAAAACTTAAAATTAAAATTTTAAGTATCTTTCTTTTCGAAATAATGTCAGTATTTGAATCAAAATAAAATTTAAGCTAGTAGAGATATTCAAATGAAATATTTGACACAATGTAGACAGACTTGCAGTAAAATCAGGGAATTAAAAATGCACCAATTCTTTTGTACCAAAATCCTAATTCGGAAAAAACGTTTTTTAAAAATTGACTTTTTCTATTCAAATGGTCACACTGTTATTATGAAAAATAATTTTTGAGTGTTTACCTAACATACGAAGGTATTTAACTTACATAAATTTTGTTTCAGCTAAGTTTTGCAATCTGATAATTTTAAAAATAAATTAAAAAAATTGTGGAAAATGGACGAAGTTTGGATAGGGCCTGTGGGGAGATTGTTGCCCCAAGCACCTTCGTGTTTACATTACACTCCTCTACATTAAGATTCCTTTGGAAAAGATTAAAAAAAATTTTAAAATTGGCCCAGTACAAAAAACAGACTTTGTAAGTAAAAAATATTGCCATTTTTTTTTTAAGTCAAAAAATATAGAATTTTTTTAAAGTTTCAACTTCAGACTAATATATCGTTTTATCTAATCTATATATTCATATGCTTCTTGCAACAATACTATTTAGAATTTTATAAGGAATCTGTTGAATATTAAAAGTTAAAAAAAAACTAAAAAAAAAACGAGGCTAAGAATGATTTTGTAGGGATTTATAAGGACAATTTATATGTAAAATTGCTCCTTCTGACAAATCATAAATTAATTTATGGCAATTTTTTTTAATTGCATACTTTGACGAAATTTGCAGGTCTAGCCACTACGACCCCTCCCCCTCCCCATAACCCGCTAGGAATTTTGGTTGCTTAAAATTAACTCTGAAATATCTCGTCTTTGGCCAGGTGAATTATTTCCAAAAAAGGAGTTTTGGAGCCACTGTTTTAGCATTCATACCAAATAGTTTGAACTGCAAAATCTATGGGGATATTTTTATATTTTTAAGCAATAAGCATAACGATATTTAACACAAATTAGTGTGTTTATGTGTTTGTTTTTTTTTTTCAACAATAATGCTAACAGCAGCAGCATCAAACAAAACAACAACCAACATCATCACACACAACAAAAAAAACTATAGCAGCAAAAATATATTAAAAACTACTTTGACTTGTACTTTAGGTCGATGACAATAAACAGCAGCAACAACAATGATGACAACAGCAACGACGACAACAACGACAGCAATAACAATGGTTAACGACATTTACAATAATGTCAATATAAAAAAGTCAAAATATTTGCAATAATACAACATTGACAAGAAAATCAGCAAAAGCCGGCAAAGAGCAAGGAATAAGAACTAGTCTAGCTACAAAACAAAAGAGTCGTTAGTAGTCGTAGAAGAAATAAGAAAATCGACAACAAAAAATTGCAAAACAACTCGACATAATCCAAAAACTAAAAGAATGTCTAGAACAAAAGTCAACAACAATTCAATATGGATGATGATGGCAATAGCACCAGTAAACACTAAACACAAAGTAAAATTACCAAAGTGTGGCAGCGTCAACCAGCAACAAAACAATCAGCATAACTTATATTTATATTTTACGATTAAATTTATTTTTTTTATATAAAGGAGATTTTGTTTTAATAAAATAAGCAACTGCGCTAATAGAAATTTCTAAAAGTTTCAACAACATAGTTTTGACTTGAAAGAACTTTATACAGATCTGATTAACTTTGAATCAGGAATGTTGATAGCTTTATGTTTTAGTATTAGTTGTTGTTAAACAGGTTCAGAGGATAGAATAAAGAAAACATGTGGCGTATGAGTAATATTTGAAATACACTTATGAAATTTATATTAATCTTACTACTCATACATTAATAATAATGTAGTAAAGAACAAAAATGGTTTATTAAAACAAAGATCCATATTTTATATCCAAAAATATATTTTCATGCTGTTAACTACTGTACAGTGGTCTCAAACTGATTATTTAAATAAATCTGTAACTTGTGCGTCGTTGGAGATATCTAAATAAAATTTCACATGGTCACAGCTGAGATGTTTGAAGGAGCACTGGCGCCTAGTGGGTCATGAAGGTAGAGGGCAGACAAGAAATTGGTCACCTCGTTGTAGAAAGCGTGGCTCAGAAAAATTTTTTTTTTTTGCATGTTTAACTATCATATGGGAGTAATAGCCGATATATTTGTTTGTTGATCTCGGCTTTGACATTTGAGAATTTTATAAAAATAAATTATAATAAAATAACTTTTTTCAAAATTGAAAATTTCAGTCAGGGTTTGGGGGAAACCGTTGCCCAAAGTGCCTCCGATTTTTCTTTACACGCATTTATGATAAGATTTCTTTTGAAACCATTACAAAAAGTCTGTAGTTCTAAACAACAAAATATCTTAGAAGTAAATGATCACCTTTTTGGAAAATAACCCCAAAAAGAAAAACATAAAGTTTCAACTTAAGATTAATATAACACTTTATCGGATAGATATATGTCTATGATTCCTACAGCAATGTTATTTAGAATTTTGTAAGAAATCTAATGGATATTTTCAAAAACTCTTGTGGCCCAAATTAAGGCTCCCAAGTTTAAAATACTTAAAAATTAACTAGAACAAAAATTAGGGTAAAATTCTTTTCGACCTAAATATCTTTTAAAGTAAAAGAGAGATTTAAAACAGCTATCTGCATGTATTTTTTTACATTTAAGTCATAAATTAATTTTTGTCTAATTAAAAAAAATACATACTCGAGGTTAATTACTCGAGGTTTGGAGGTCGATCCTCTACCCTCGTGACCCGCTAAGGAGTTGTGCTCCTCTAAATCAACTCAAAAGCACCTTAGCTCTGATCATGTGAAATTTTATTTATTTTAATTTGTAACGCACAGAAAAAATTATCCAACATCCATCCTAAAGTATACCAATCGACTCAGAATCACTTTTTGAGCCGATCTAAAAGATGACCGTCCGACTGTCTGGGTAGACGGCTGGCTGGACAACTGGCTGGATGACTGTACGACTCGAAGGCTGGCAAATTTCAAAATTTTAAAGATAATTCAATGAAATTTGGCACAGACTTATGATAAAAAAAAATATATATATATTAAAATTTCCCGCTGAACACCTGATTTAAAAGTTAAATCAAAGTAAATCAGAAGTACAAAAATTGTTATACTTTCAAAAACTTTCTAATGAAAAAAATATACCTAAGACAGTAAAAAAGTTCAATCTTAAATAATCTGTCCACCAAAACTAAATAATTTCCACAAAACACACTGACATTATTTTGTAATCTGAAATGAAAATATCACACAAATTGAGGTAATAATAAATTTTTAATTAAGAACTTTTTTTTACAAAAATAATTTATTTAAAAAGGGCCTTAAATAGATTCTGAAACCTATAAACACGCAAAGATATATGACAAGTTAATTACTACAAATATTTGATTGATATCATAAGTTCCATGAAATATCGAAGAAAAAATTAATTTTTTTTTTATCTTAGGTCAGATGCACTTTTAGAATTATTATACCCCTACTATTTTCAATTCCTTTATTTTACCTGAAAAAGTGGTTTATTGGGAAAACAATTTAATTTAGATTTTGGGGTACGTATTACGCGCTTGTGCTGATGTTTGTAACGCACAGAGAAAATCATCCAACGATCAAACGATGTCCGTCCTTCTGTCTGGCTGTCTATGTAGACCTTATGCAAAAAGTACAGGTCGCTATTTTAAAGATAATTCAATGAAATTTGGCACGTAGGACTTTCATACCACTAGGACGAAGCCTATTGAAATTGATTATGAATGGTACATTATTTCAGCTAGCACCCATACAAATGTCCTCCCGGAATAGAAGTTTAACGATCATAAATGCCTTAAATATAATTATATATTAACAAAATTCGGTGTAAGGAAGTTTTGTATAAGTTTAAATCTTTGTGCCAAACTATATGAAGATAAGTCCATAATTGACCATAGCTCTTCCGAAAATCACTTTAACGTGCATAAATCATATACACATGTTAGTATCAAGTTTATATTCGACACAAATAAGTTTTATATAAGTAGAAATCACAGTGACAAATTTTATGAGGATCGCTCTATAATTTACCATAGCTCCCACTTTCGGAATTCACCCTAAAGTGCATAAATTCATATAAATATTAATATTAACGTAATATACTGTATTTGTATATTTTATTTTACACTTAGTAAAAGTATCGGTCCACAATTGCGAACATGTCTAATATAAGACCCCTTCACGAATTTTGATGGACATACATAATGGTGTGGGGTACCATATTGTCTGGCTTGACTGACTATATCTATATCTATGTAATATGTCATGGAATTCATGATATACAATCTTTTTTTTTTTTTTGTTAATTTAAAAAATGTAATTAATTTTTATTTAGTACCTAGCAACTAAATTTGTTTTAAAATTAAATTTAATTTTATTTTACATATTTTTATACTTGTCTAAAAATTAATGCTTCCTTTACAGCATTTGTATACATACAAATATGAAATAAAGCTGAAATACTGAAATACGATTATTTTCAACTATACCAAATATTTAAGTAATTAAAAGTATCATTTTAAACGGTGGCGACTTTTTTTAAATGCTTTAGGAATATTTTTTAAAAAATTAAATTAGTAATGAAATACATTTATTTTTAATTTGAATACCTTTAAAACCAATGTTTCCCTTGAAGGTACTTTTCGCTAAAAATATATGCATTTAAATAATTATCAGTACTGCTAAGGAGTAACTTAATTCAGTTATACTGAAAATATAAAAATCTTGCCATAATGTTAATCTCTTATTTTTGTTTTGAAGTTTAAAAATTGTAGAGTAAATTTGGATAGAGTAAAGGTGGATATCAATTCGTCCTGATCCGTATCGTTTAATCATCCTAATCCATTCATGTTTAACATTTACTGAATCGTGTTACTTGCCAATGTTAGTTTGGTAACAGTGAACGGTTTAAAATAAATTAATTCATTTTAAGTATTAAAACGTACTAGATTATACCTGGAGAACTCCGCTACCCCTATCAAATTAAAATGAAAGTTTTATGTAAATAAAATATTATTTTTGTTGTACAATATTTTGCAGAAAAACCAAACCGCTTGATTACAATCTAATAAAAAATATTAAAAGAAACATTTAATTATACCCAGCAAAACAATGAGTAAGTGCTTCCAAAAAAGAATTTTTTCATCACTTCATAGGCAGAACTAAGTGCATATATTGCACCTGTTTGGAAGTTAATAAAAATTCCAAAAAATTGAAAACAAATGTATTTTTAGCAGGAAAAAAGGTGAACAATTTCTAAGAAAATAAAAATTTCGCAAATTGAAAAGTATTTTTATTATCTATTAATAAAGCTAAAGCCATATTTTTATAAAAAAAACTTATAAATATGGTTTTAAGAGAAGTACTTCGAAAGCAATGAACAAGAAGCATAAAATAAGAACATCCTAGCAATGACAACCAAGGGTTAAAAAAGAACTTTTGCAGCTCTTTTTCAGTTTTTTTTTTTTGATCGATAGTAACTAATTAAATAATTAACCAATTGTTATCTATAAAGTATATAAATAAATACTTTTCCAAAATTATTTTTATATTTTTTACAAATTAAATATGTTATAGGTCTTGATTTTCCATAAAAAAATCTACAAGATCTACAAAATACGTGAACGATACCATATACAACATAAAATCAACGTTAAAATACGAAAACAAAATACTTACGAGATTAAACAAATTAACTATTTTTTTATGTCCCTTAAAATTGTGATTTTTACGTCTATGGATTTTTTTTTTTTATTTTATCGTTTTTTCGTTTTGGAGATTTTTTTCTGGTTAGGCAATTTTTTTGTTTCGGCAATTTTTTTCACTGTTTTTAATTTTGGAATTTTTTACGTCTTTACAATGTTTTTATTTCGTTTTTCCGATTTTTTCTGTTTAGGTGAATTTTTTCGTTTTGGCGATTTTTTTTAATTTTTGGCAATTATTTTTAGATTTCGACAAAGACAAGAAGATTTTTTTGCGTTTTTTTTTCGTTTTGGCAATTTTTTTCCTTTTAGGCATTCTTATGTTTTTTTTTCAGAGCTTGAAAAGAATTAATTAAATCTTAATTCTACATAAAGAAATAATGGCTTTTCTTTACATAATACAATTTCCAAGAACATAATTCTTTAGCCTCATATAAAAGCTTTTCTTGGAATTTTATATTGAATTAATTCGTAAAGAATTCACTAAATTTTTTACTTAAAAACCTCTTCAAATTGAAAGAAAATATCTTTTTTATTTAATTTTTAATATTTTGTTTTTTAATCTTCAATTAATTAACAAATTATAACATATTTTCTAAAGCTTATTTGTAATAGGTTTGAACTGAAGAAAATTTTAATTATTTAATATATTTTTTAAACTTGAATTTCATAATTGATTGTGAATTCTTTATAGAATTAATTCAATTTGAATGAAGTGCAAATAATGTAAGTATATGAATTAAATTAATCTTTATACTTCAACCAGAATAATAAATTTAATTCGATTTTGAAAAGAATTTCGAGCCTTTGTTTTTTCTCGTTTTGGCAATTTTGTTTCCTTTTGGCGATTTTTATGTGTTTTTACTACTTAAAAATAAATAAATAACCAAAATCATAAAATAACATTTATTTTTGCTCAAAATATATAAAAGTAAAAAAATGGTCCTCTGACGCATCTTGATTTTCAATATACAAAAATAAATTAATTTTACATAAAAATGTACATAAGCTAAAAGTAAAAAGAAAAGGTATAAAAACTTTGTTTCTCATTATGTATAAGAGTCAAACAAAAAACAAATAAAGCAATAAATAAAGTATTAAAATCTTTTTCTATATTGTTTAACACTCCTCTCTTTTAAAGTACAAAAATCTCCCAATTAAAAGTGGAAAAAAGAACCAAATTCTCTCTTATTGCATCATTGCAAATTATCTCGTTTGTTTTTGTATAGAGATACCAATAATGGCACTGCTTTGAATAGAGAGAGTTGTATGATATATATGAGATGTATACACGAGAGTTTAATAACTTGAGTTACTCTTTTGTTTGAGACTTATAGATATATAAATACGTAAGTTTTTTTTGTGAAGCAATTATTATTAGTAGCAAATTTTACCGCTTATAACCTGTAAAATACTAACGGATTTTAAGAAAGCTGTAAGCATAAAGAGGGTTACAGAAAAGTGTTTACCTATTGCTTATATGGATATGTTAAGGTTTTGATCAAAGCTCATTAAAATATTGGATTCTTCATATTAGTTTAATAAAGCTTCTTGTTGGAAAAGAAAAAGGATCATAAGAATTGATTCCTTCAGGAATGTCCAGATTAACTCAGCAACAAAGTATTTACATGGAGGTTGATATGTCATTGTGCAAGTATTAATAAAGTTCATAAAATTAAGAAAAAAATACTTAAAGGACCGATTTGAGATTTGTATTATTGTATTGATTTTTATTTCAGTTTTTGTTTTTTTTTAAGTATTTTTGATCAGTTCGAAAAAGTATAAGAAAAAAATAAAAAAAAAAATTAGAAACAGTAAGGACCATAAAAAGTCAACATATATAAAACCTTAGAACAAAGGAAATTTTACAAATATAGATGAAGGTTATTAAATGAGAGCACTTTAAAAAAAGTGACAAATGGTCCCCCTTCTACCCATTATATATATATATATATATATGTCACTGTCATATAAATTGTCAATTAAATAATTGCAATTTTAAATTTCCCACCCTAAAATACATTTTACAAAATATATATTTATTTGTAAAAAGGATTTGGAAAACTATTACAATTTATCGTTACATTTATGACTTATTGGAAAAATCAGTCAGCCAGTTTGTATTAAATTACATCAGTGAAAAATATTTAGATGACATAAAAAGCCAACTGCATACAGAGCTGATTATGAAAAAATACAGTGGGTTAAACTCATCTTAGATATGTTTAGTTGAGTAAATCAAGTGTAAGTATGAGTAATATTTCAGATGGCGTATGATTAATATGGTTTTAACACATATTAATTATACGCCATATTTAAGTATATTATATTATTTAGATGGTTTTAAATTCACGCATTTAATCAGTTAAATTGCTAAATAAAATTTGGTTATTAAATCCCAAATTTTTTTATATATTTAGAAATATTCTGTTAAGCCACTGTATATTTTGGATTAAGTTGATATGCCAGTTTGTTTCATAAATTATTTGAATGTATAAAGTAAATAAAGTTATATATAAATGTACATATACATTTAAGAGGATTTAATTGTTATTTACAGCATTAATAACACATCGTACACAAATTGCAAAATATCTTTTATGATGCGAACAAATTAATTACAAAATTGTATAAATTGTATAAGAATGTATCAAACAAAACAAATTTAAAAATTGTTCATATATGAATTAAAAAAAAACACAGTTAAAAAAATAAATTAAATCCTGTAGATACGCAAAATTATTAAATGAATATGTCACATATAGTTAGGGACAAAAAATAGGGCCATGTACATTTTTTTTAATTTTTTCACTTTTTTCACATTGAATTATAAACCTATAAAAAAAACAATATCCTTAAAGTTACCACTATAACGGTGCATCGTCTAAAGCTCAAATAGTCCTGTTTCAGTGCGGATAAAAAAACAGGATAAGCAATAGATTCGTCAATTTTTTTTACATTTTTTGTAAAATTTTTTCGAAACTTTATTTTTATTAACACAATTATCACTATGTGTTAAAATTAAAAACTGTAAAAAGTTTAAAGACTAAAAATATGGACAAGATCGAAGGTCTAAACAAATACCAAGAACAGAAGTTGATCGATACATTTCGATTTTATTTACAGTTAACAGATAGCACTTGAAAGCAATTTGAAAAAGTTCAGGGTAAAAAAAGCTATTCGAAGGAAAAATCACCTATAAACATAAATCTTTTATAGGAATATGAGAAGATAATTGATTTAAACATAATATATTAAAAATACCATCCCGGAAAACCACGTTGTAACACACACAAGGAAAAGTCTCAAATGGTATCATTATGTACACAAAAGTACAAAAATTACATAATATAATATAGAAAAGAACTTTTTATAGATAGATAAAAGTTAAATTTGATAGCAAAACACTTGTAGGGGTCCATATTTTATAACCCCTGTTCAATTAAGCATTAAGCGGTGATGGTAATATCACTATAGCAAATTTTCAGGTCGATGAATAATCTTTCAAAGAAATTCTGTTTCAATTTCCCATGAGAAATTGATATCCGTATTATTTTTTCAAACAATTTGATGGAATTAAAAGTTTCCGACATTATAAAATTTTTTAGTAATTTTCTGTTCCTGAAGAACTTCTTTTACACTATACCTTTTTAAATTGCTTTTCAGTACTTCCATTTAATTGAAAATAAAATTATTTAACTCTATTGATCAATTTTGATACTTAACATTTGTTTGTACCTTATATTTTTCCCATATTTTTAAAGCTCTTAATCTATAGATTCTTTTTTTATACGATTAGGTCTCGAATTTAAAGATCCTTATTTTTTAAAATTTTTAATTGTTAATATCTTTATCGACATTTAAGAAAAGTAAAGTTTCAAAAAAATTTATTAAAATTTTGACGAATTTATTGCTGTACCTTTTTATTACCATATTGAAAGATTACTTTTTGAGCTTGAGACGATATACCCTTATTGGGATAATGTTACAGGATATCATTTTTGTACAGGTTTATAACTCAATGTGTTCACAATGATTTTCAACTAAATTTTTTTTTGTAGAAAACTCGAAACATGTTAAATAAATATACTTAACCCTATTTGTTTGTCCGTAACTGTATTTGAAAATGTTTTATAACAGATTTGGTGCCAGAAGTCCTAATCCTCACATTGCAAACTTGTTTCCATTTTTACAACCTGTTAATGGAGGCAAGGTCTTGCCTTTTTCGCTTAAATTGTTTTTCTTATATACAATGCTATTTAAAAGGAGTCTGTAATTTTATTTAAAAAAATATAAAGACTATCACCTCTAACAACACTTAAAATTAGATTAAATGATTTTCAGCTTTTTAAGTTGAAGGTACTTTTGTAGAAAATGAAAAATTTTAGCTGCTAATAACACTGGTCGGCAGAAAAATTCTCACCTAAAGGTGAATAGTTGGACTATATGGATTTTGATGTGCTAACCTCGAATCTGCTTTCAATTTTTTTTCCACCAGGTCTGGATTTTTTTTTTATTTATTTTATGTGTCTAATATTTCTACCGTAATAAGGTAGAAATATTTCATCAGGCAGGTAGGTATATTTCATCAAAACTAAAATGGCTTCAAGCCATCCTAATATAATTTCTTTTGTGCTCAATATTTTCAGTGTTATTTAGAAATTAGTGTCCGGATTTTTTTTGCAAAGTTAAAAAACTTTTTAAAGTTATTTTAAAAACTGAAAGCGCCCCAAAAAATTTTTCTGTTTTTATCTTTAGCATAAAGCTGGTAGTGCTAAGAATAAAATAGGCCATGTATTATCAAAATTGATGCACAAATATTGATTTTATTTACAGTTAATTGAAAATACCCATTTGCATCTACAATGAAGTGTTGACAGACTGGTGGGCAAAAAAAAAAAAAAAATATGACCACCTTTCTAAGTGGCCACACTTGTATAACTCGAGAACGGTTTGTCAAATGTAGATAGATAAAACTCCTATAGATTAAAATTATCTTCAGGTTATCTTAATATTAGCTTTTAATCTGGTCAATTATTTGGGAGCTAAAGACAAAATTCTTACAATTTTTCTTGATATATATATATATATATATATATATATATATATATATATATTCACCACTAGCTTTCGAATAACTGAGAAAATATCGAGCGTATAAAAAAGTAGTGTTAAGATGACTTAAATAAAATTTCCGTCTACATTCTTCAGTGTGTTAATTATCTAAATCGGACAACCCGTACTCGAATTTTAGTAAAATATACTCCTGTAATTGCTTTATTAATGGGGAAATATTAGACATGCCTATAAAAAAAAATCAAAACCTGATAGAAAAAAACTGTAGGCAGATTCGTGTTCAGCACGTCAAATTCCACTTATTCTTCTTTAAAAAAAAAAATATATTTTTGCCCACCGTGTGTCTCTAATTAATTGTAGGTACACATGGATATTTTTAATAATTGTGAATGAAATCAAGATTTGTGTCTCAATTTTCATGATACGTAGCTTATTTTATTCACAGTAATACCAACTTTATGATAATGGACTAAAAACTGCACATTTTTGCCAGTTTTATTTCTTAAAAAATTTTTTAAAATCTTCCATTTTAATTGAAAATTTGTTTTTTTCCCATACCAAATTCTAAATAACTCCGAAACTGGTGGCCAATTAAAAAAAAAAAAAAAGATAATGTTAAGATGACTTAAATATAATTTTCGACTTCGCGTTTAGTAGATCAAATTCCATCTAGTCCATATATTTTTTTTTTTTTTTTTTGAAGGAGGAAGTAAAATATTTTTTTTTTCGCTGTCCAGTGTTAGTGAACGATTGTACACCTAATACTTATCGTTTGATAAAAGAGAGATAAGAATTAGTATTGGATATTTTTGGAAAGGGAAGCCGAGGAATTTTTTTCTTAGAAGGCAAAATAATAGTATGCATTTACAAAGGCCTGAACAGTGTTGGACAGTCATATTTTCCCGCTAAGTATGTATGTAACTTATACGTACTTATTTTAATAATATATTTTTATTGAAGTTTAAGCTTATATATTATTATTTTTTTTAACAAAATAAATTTGACCATTAATAAATGTGGTTACAAAAAAGAAACAAAAAATTAGTTTTATTGGTAAAAAGGACAAAAAGAAAAAAACTTTGAACGAATTTGTGATACACTAAATATTTAGCGAAATGAATAATTTTAATTTTATTATAGTTTAATACTGTAAATTCTACAGTATATAAAGTATATAATATATTGCCTTTAAAAAAAGTAGCAATAGAAGGTATTTAAAAATTAATTTAGCAATGAATTAAAATTTTATAATTCTACATTTTAAAAAATCTGAAATAAAAAAATTATGAACTTAAATAATTTTATTTTTAATAACTATAACGTAGGGTATAAAAATGCATTCATTCACGTATTAGTTATATGTAATTATGTAACAATATTATTATGAGTTTTTTTTTCAAAAAATTTTATGATCAAATAAATTCTATGCCAGTAATTTTAATTAATTTTGTAAAATTTCTTTTAAACTAAATTTTATCAAATGGAAAGTTTAATACTATAAATATATATTTCCAGAAAATAATAATACGAGGTGTGCATTATATATTTTGCAAAAAATGTATAAAACAATAAAATGGCATTATTATTTACTAGAGTAGTATTTCTGACAGTTTGAATTAATTTTTTAGGCCATTTTTCTACTTTGATTGAAGTACCTTAAAAACATGTAGTTTTGTTATAATAACCGATTTTTTAGTATTGAAAAAATTTGGATAACAAATTAGCGTTGTATAGCGAATGACCAATCAATTCGATGTTTACACTGACAATATTGATGTTTTTTTTTTTTTCAAACAATATATAAAAGCTAGATTTATCGTAGTGGAGAATGATCTGGGCTCGATTGTTAACTACCTTACTTCTTGGAAGGCTTTTGTCAATCAATTAAACTGGAGTGTTAAAGAAACAAGCGACCGACTGAGTATAACGTTCATGAGGTTGTACAAATTTTGAAGGAGTAATACTATTGACTAAACTTTTGTTTCGGAATAATACGTATAGAACCAGCATCTGTATCAATCTCTTAAATTGGTTTTCAAAAATATATGTCTAATTTTTTATTCGTTTCCTTTCAAAAATCAACTCCCATTTTTTTTAACGAATGTTAAGTTATATAGAGTTAAAAGAAAAAAACTGTTCTAGATGCACAAAGAGTGGAATTAATTAATGCCCAGGAACTTCTCAATCTCTCGATATGTCATATGAGAAAGTAAGACCTTAAGAACATCATATTTAATGCTTCTGGTATTAGATTTAACGTAACCGTTTCGCAAATCATAAATAATACCCCTCGTAATAATACCTTTAATTATAATTTCTATTTCACTTATTTTACACTCTTTAAATAAAGGCTAAAATTGCTTGAAATAATGCAATATAATGAAAAGTAACTCTTTAAAAATTTCACTTCCGGCAGAAGCTAAAATTCCCATGTGTGTACTTCACCTTTACACCTCTACGCACGTATGCTTTAGTTAATTTGGTCCTTTTTCTCATTTCTTTCTTATGCACTTCAAAAACTTTGAGTTGTTACAAAATTCCTACAGCAAAAGGAGCAGTGCAATTTGAGTTGATGAAGATCATACCAAAGACATGTCGACAAAGGTAATACAACACTTTAATACATACTTGTTTTGACGGAAAATTTCACAGACATGCATATTAAGTGCATCACAAAGAAAAGAGTTTCCTTTTATTTTACACTTGTCTTGTTTACTCTTGTAATATGTATTTCGAAACACAAAAAAGCGCATAGCAGTCAAATAACTTTAAAAGGATTTTAAACAGAAAAAACTAACTAAAAAGTTATTCTTGTTTTGCACAAATATTTTTGCTGTCTAATACTAAAGTGATTCTATGCCAAAACGGATAACTCCGATTTCAATAAAATTCACTATAGTTATTGGCTTTTGGAAGTGTTTCTCAAATCATAAACTTTTTATTAGAGTCATGACCGTTTTCGAGCTAAAAATATAATGTTTCAAATAAAGAAAAAAAGCTAAAAGGAAGAAGGGGGAGTATTCGCCAAGTTCTTATTTAAAGTGTTCTCTTCTCGGAACGGTAAACGATATCTGCAAACTTTCTTTTAAACTAAAGACTTAGATTAATTTAAGTCCTTTAGATCCCTATTATCTACATCTCTGGTTATGTGCCTTACTTTTATAAATTTTTGAAGTGACCACAAATGTTAAAACTATCCCAATCCAAGGGATAATTTTTCCAAGTGATGGGGGCAGAATCGTTGGCATATAATGTTTTCTTATTTCATTTTAATATTTTAATTGAAAAAAAAAATAAACATAAATTAATATTTTTAATTGAGTTTTATATAAAATAAATAAAAATTCAAATAATAATGAAGTTCCAAAATAAGTGCATTGCGAAAATCTCTAAATATTTTTAGTTTAAATTTTGTAAACCCTAGAGAGTCTATATGTACAATAAATAATTTACAAGCAGTAAGTATCTCATAGCTAATTACGACACTCCTGTAGGATAAGTTGGATTGGCCTACCAGCGGACTGGCGACTGCTCCCCAGAAGTAGTATTATACACCAAAGATAATTTTTTCACATTTTAAATAAATTTATTAAAACAGCTGTTGTCAATGCTTATTCATTACCATCGAGTTTATAGCACTGAAAAAAATCTTTATGGAATCTCAAAAACTAAAAATGTTATCAAAGAAAATACCCACAGTGTAATATTTAAGAGAGTGTTGATAAAATAATTAATCCAGTTAAATGTAAATTTGAAATATTAAAATTTGATGGATGAAAAATCAGCGATAGTTGAAGAGAAAATCAATAAGTGCCACATACCACATATATACCCCTACGACGAATGCTCCCCCTTCTGTTCTACTTGTTTAATTGCTAATAACGTCTGAACTATATATTGTAGATCTCTAGTTTTAGTTTCATATTAAACACAAAGATATTGAATTTAAGATGATATACATTAATTAAATTTATTTCGAAAGTTCAAAGTTCAAAATTAGATTTATAAAACATTAAATCATTATATCTCAAAAAACGGTATGTTTAAAATACTTAAAGTACCGTATAATGTTAACATAAGTCTTCTCCATACTTCTGAAAAACTTCAAGACAGACACTCATTTAGTTTAGAGGTATAATTAATATAATCATCCCTAACATGAATACTTTTTCCTTCGAAATGTTTTCCCTATCACTAAATTTGCTATCGTGAAGAAATTCCCCATGAATAATTTCATGCTAAAATAAAATTCCCCTTATCGTGAAAGATTTTTTTTTTAAAGGGATTTTTTTCACTTTTCGCTTTAATTTTTCACTTTATTTTTGCTGGAGAATAGAAAAGAACATGTAAGTAGTTCTTCTTATAAATCGAATATTAAAGTTTAAAAAATTTATTTTAAGGGCACGATCCATTAATAAGGCACAAACTGATATATTGCTCATCAAAATGCAAGACAATAGGTCTATTGCTTGCGGATTTATGAAGATTTCGAAAGACGTGGATAAATCTTTAATTTAAAAGTTTTTTTTTATTGAATTAGGCTACTTACAATGTATCGGGTATCTCCATGAGGTCAGATGCGTCCCGCAAACCTCGACGAACAATTCACTAGTACTTGATTTCCTCCTCTTGCAATAAAATTATTGTTTCAATTCTAAATATTTTGTACACTTTAATTTGTTGTAATTGTTTTACTACATAAAAGTTTAATAGTCCAATACGCTAAGGTTTCAAAAAATATTTTGCTTTGTTTTTTTAATTTTTCTTTTAAATATTATATATGTACGTGTATATATTTGAACAAAAATTTCCTTTATTTTTAATTTCCTTCTTTTTTACATTCACTCAGAACTGATAGCGGGAAAATTTTTTCACGAGAGATTCACGATAGAATTCTTTCCTTCTGGGGGAATAAAAAGTTCATGGGAACAAAAATTCCACTTGTTATTCATGGGGTGAATATAATTACAAATGACTTCTGAACTATACACAATAATTATTAGTATCATTTTAAAGATAAACATATAGCCTTAAAACTTATATATAGTAAGTAAACTTACTTCTAAAGTAGAAGTTCAAAATTAGTTTCATAAAAATTAAATCATTATTTCTCCAAAAAAAAACATTTTTAAAAATTTTAAAATCTTATATTATGTTAGCATAACTCTTCTCCATACTTGTACAAAATTTAAGGTTGGACACTCCTTTAGTTTAGAAGTGATGTAGCAAAATATAATCTAGTCAAATTTTGTATATAAAATTAAAAAGCACTTTAAAATCTATTTTTGTATTTTATATTTTGCATAAAAAAAATAAGATTTTTACCATATTTTGCTTCATAACTTTTGAATGAAAAAAAGTGTTCACCCTGTAATTTTACCCATGTACGGAGAAGAGTTATGTCCACAACATATCTAAACAATACATGGCAGATCTCTAGATTTAATTCCATATTAAAGATTTAGTTTCATATAAAGACAAAGGATTTTATTTTACCTTTGAACATTTGATATAAATTAACTTTATATATCGTTGTAAAGGTAATATCTTTGAAAGTAAATCTAAAGATTTGCCATGTGTAGTTTAGAATTTATTAGCAATTAAACAAGAATATCTTTGCGAAATTTTTAGTTTTTTTTACAGAACGTCATATTTTTGGCCCAGAAAGGGCCCTGAGTCTAAAAGTTTTATGATTTAAGAAACACTTCCAATAGCCAATTTCTGTAGTGAAGTTCATTGATATCGGAAATTTCAAATATGAAAATCGCAGTTTTCTGACCGTTCTGATATAGAATTACTCATTACCCAACAAACACTTTTTGGTTGTCGGTAGTAACAACTACTAATTAAAGTAGTTTCTTGGTAATGAGGCGTCACTATTATTTGCCTATTCTGTATTAAATTAATAAGTACTCAATAGTATAATAGACAGTAATACTGCAATCGCGTGGATGAGTTGGCTAGAGCGTCGGATTAACAACCAGGAGGTTGTCAGTTCAACCCCATTCTGAAGCTGTTAGTTTTTTATAACAAAATGTCTAAAAAGATATTTTAAACTAAATAGAGTTTTTTTCGCTTAGGATTCTATGTGCGAGATGGTGTACTGAGTAAGACGTTAGTCAGTAAAAACGAATAGTTAGTGTGTGTCCAAGTTCGAGTCTCACTGACGGCAAAATTTTTTTTATATTTGTTTTATTATATTTTTTATATTTGTTTTCGTTTAGGTACATACTTTTGAGTACCCCTAGAGTCAAAAAATAACTACATGAATTTGTGGACAAGTCGAACAAAAAGTTATTCAGGCAAAAATTAAGTAGTTTATTTTTGTTTCCAATTATACCTGCTAGCTTTCCAGGAAAGCAAAGTTTTTGCTTGTATTTTCTAGAAAATGTGTAAATTTTAGGAAATTGTATCTAAAAATTTTAAATTTTTATACCGAATAATTCCCTCAGACAAATTTAGAGGGTTGTAGAAATTACAGTTTTCTTTTCACAACCAGTTTACAAGTAAAAATATTTGAGTTTTCAATTAGCTTAAATTAGATCCATTAGATTATACCTGTTGTGCTCCACTACTTCTATTGTATTGAAAAAAAGTTTAATGTAAATAAAAGGTGTGTTCGTTTGAAAAAAATTTCTCAAAAAAAAGAACGCAAAATAGTAAAATAAAATTTAGTGTCAATAAAAAAATAAACATTTTATTCATTTTTTTATTTACATATATTAAATAGAAACTTTACAGATAATTTTTCAGATAACTCCTATATAATTTCTTTTATCAAAGTATGCGTATGATTACAGTTAGTGAAAAGATAAATATTAACGGTTTTTAAACTTGTTCAATAGCACTAATAGTTCAGTTTCTTGATCTACATGTACAACATCCTATTATGAAAGATTAAAGAAATAAAATCTTCACAACTAAGCGCTTTATTTGAATCGAATACATTATTGCACTGCTAATTTTTATACCCGACTGATGTTGATAAAAATTATTATAAAAAGTACCTTAAAATATACCAATCGGCTTGAATCACCAGCTGAATCTGTTTAATTTTGTCTGTTTGTAAGTATGTCCATTCATATAAATTACACGCAGATTTGTAAGATAATTTAACGCAATTTGATACATAGAATTTGTACAATGCACCTTATTTCATCTAGCTTCCATATAAACGTCTTTCAAGATTTATAGGTTTGACTCCTTAAGTGTGTCAAAATACAACACAAATAAAATATTTTGTAATCCTAAACAACAACATAAATTTTTTAGTATTGGTCTATAATTAATCGTAAGCTTCATATAAGGACCTTCTCTAAATTGCTTAAACGTGCATTGGTCGGGCAAAAATGTGAATATGTAGACAAATGTAGACGAATTATCAAATCTTATTTAAATACAAATAAATGTAAAAACCGTTTCCGAAAATCGCCTAAAGGTACATAAATTGCTATCACAATAAAGTTTATAAAAGTATAAAGTTTTATAAGAGTATAAATCATAATTTCAAAATTTCATTCGAAATTGGCCACAGGTTCCAAAAAAATAAAAATAATGAAAAAAAAAAAATAAACATATTTTCTAATTATTCCTTTTCAAAGTAAAATTCAATGGGGATTTGAAAATAATTTTTTTTTACTAGTTTTGCTCATAGAAAATATACAAGTAAAATATAGCAGAAAAGAAAAATATTTTCCCTTGAAATGTTTACTACTTTTACTATTTTTACATGCACAGAAACGCTTTTCGAGTAAAATACTTGCAAAAATAGTAAAACTGGTAAAAATAACATGCAAGACCTAAAATTAATTTTTGATATATAATGTTTATGAGAAAATAAAACCTGCTTATACATAATCTGATAAAAATGTTAGTAGAAACATTTAACGTTTATAGCTAATTAAATACTGAATATGTAAAATAAATAATTGCATTTCAAATATTTTTGATAAAATTATAGATCCTGAAAATTCGTGAAAAAAAAATAACCAACATAAAAATAATGCTTGAATACGAAAACATACCCCTTGCAAGGTTTTATGAACTTTGATAACTCAAATCTTTTTTTCGCTCTTCTAAAATTCTTTCCGACCACTACCCAATTACGTTAACATAAATTAATAAAATTTGTTATGGAATCTGTTTTAGTAATTGTGATCATAAAATCAAAAGATTTTTGTACCTATTTATTTTAGTTTCCGAGGTATCGGGTGTTGCGAAAACGCATCAATGGTCAATTGGGGGTATATTGTTGCACTCATATAAGAAGTAGACGTTTTAACAAATTTTACCAAAAAATTAGGTTTATATGGCATTTAAATTTAGTTTTATGATTATTTTACAATTTGTATATTAAATATTTCTGGTGCGAAAATGAAAATTTACAGGCAGATCATTCCAATAGAAATTTAAGGCCTTTAAATTTCTATTGGATTGGAAGTAATAGCCTTAAAGACTAAATAATTTCTTCTAATGTATGTATATTCTTTTGAAGCATTTGAAGCAATTGTATTGATAAGAAACACTGTATTTTATTAACTGTTTGTGCGTCATCTGCATAAGCATTTAGATATGGTGGTCAGGAATGCAAAACCTTGGCATTTTTAATGATTCCCTTTTTTTGCTTTAGACAATTCTCTTTCAAATTCCAGCTGGCTTATAAGCTATTTATTTTCAACTACAATCTTTCTATTTTCTGTGCACACTGTGGAATTGATGATTTTATTTCGTAATGCCCACCACGACGTTTTAATTCAAATACAAATATTATTCTTGGCTGAGTAAGAAGAATTATCTTCCTGAATATTGTAACATCGTAAATCTTGGTAAAGTATCTAATGACATAATCTGATGTATTTCAATTAGGCCATGATTTCAAAATTGGAGCATTAACCGAACAAATAATAAAAAGTAGTTTTCTTTCATTTATTGCGGGGACTTCACCTGCCAGTTTATTATCTTATTTTACCCTGAATATCCTTCGGGATATTCTCTTCTTGGCACTTTAAGTAACTCATTGATTCTTTTATAGGAGAAATTAATTTCAAAAAAATTTCTAACCATAGAATACAACTAGAAGTTTATGCGAGAAGAACTTCGAATTAAATTTTCCTAAAAACTACCATTTTTTTCAAAACACAAAAACAAAATATATGTGTTTACATGCATTTTGTTGTTGCATGCATTAGGTCTTTGACAATTGAATCAGGTTTTTTCTCTCACATAAATATCTAGTTATTAATCTGTGTTTCAAATTTTATTTCTTCTTAAGCAAATTTTATAACTTTCTTATTATACTTTTTTGAGACAATTTTAAAAATTTAGCAATAAAATATACAATTCAGCAATTTCATTCGTCAATTTTCGAATATTAGTGATCATATTCCCTATGCTAAATATTATCCCTTTACAAAATACACTTAATTTACAGTTTACATATATTCTTTGAAAATCCATTCCTACATTTGTTATCAATAATTGTAAGAAATGAGCAATTGTAAATTCACAAAATTCATAAAAAATCTATAATAGTATTTTTTCATAAGGCTACAGTACAAATTAATTCTACTACATATGTAACCTTAATTTCAAAAATTCCATATTCATTTATATACAACATTTTCCTTAAATATATTCAATTTTATTTTACATAAATTTAATATTATTCTTTAACAATTTCCGTCACCTTGCGTAAATATAGTTAAAACAATCTGCACCTAATTGACGATTGATGCGTTTTCGCAACACCAATATTTAGGAGTTGGGTTATTCTATGTTTTAATTTTTTTTATTTTTTTTTTTTATTTTTTATTTTTTGGTGATTTTTCTTTTTTACGTTTTTTTTTTTATTAATTTTGGTGGATTTTTTCACTTTAGCGATTTTTTAATTTTGGCTTTTTTCACTTTGGCGACTTTTTTATTTTAACACTT
This sequence comes from Protocalliphora azurea, assembly GCA_932274085.1. Lineage (NCBI taxonomy): Eukaryota > Metazoa > Arthropoda > Insecta > Diptera > Calliphoridae > Protocalliphora > Protocalliphora azurea. Next base: position 152,216,237 of record OW026521.1, on the reverse strand, counting down.
TTTTAGCTTTCTTTTTTATTTTTGGCGATTTATTTGTATTTTACAATATTATAAATAACAATCAGAAAATAACTTTTTTTATGCTCGAAAAAATATAAATCACCTAATAAATGTTATTTTTTTTTTCTCAAAAAATATAAAAGTTAAAATTTAATTCACTGGCCTATCAAAAAAAGTCGTAATAGTTACGATCCCTAATTTTAAGTCTCCAAGTTAAAAAAATAAAAAATAATAATAATAAACTGAGCTTATCTGATAATGCAGGTAATATAATTAATTTGACATAAAAACTAATCAACCTTTAAAAAGTAATACGAATTGTTTAGTTTTTCTACTTTGTTTCTCATAATGCATAATATTCAGAAGAAGATAAACAAAGTAATTCAAGTCTTTTATATTTTGTTTACCATTCCCCTCATACAAATCTCTCAATTAAAATTGGAAAAACTCTAACTCATTGCTGTTATATTATTACAACTTGTCTAGTTTGCTTTTGTAAAACAATAATAACAATGACGTTATTAGGAGAAATGAGAAATAAATTACTGAAGTGTCTAATAATTTGAAACGCTCTTTTTTTGGAGTCTTATATACATATAAGTATGTATTTTTGTTTTATATGTATTAGTATCAGCTTTTACCACTTATAACTGAAAATACTGAACGCATTTTAAATCTGAGAAAATAACTTTCGAATAGTATACTTTTTATTAAAATCTGATTGGTTAAAAGGGATAACAAAAAATGTGTTTGCCTATTAATTATATAGACTAACATTTCCATTCTTAATGAAAATACATTTGACCAAATTCAATTCCTAGACTTACAAAAAAATATTTATCTAGTCGGAAATATAAACAACAACGTAATAGTTTCAAATTGTGGCATTGAAACCAAAAAAAGCTAAAATATTTCAACTACAAGAAAATAACAGATGCGAAAGAATAGTGATAGCAGCGGTTGTAGCATAACTACATGTTGTGATTGGTATCTTGATAAAAAAAAAAACGAAATAAAAAAAAGACCTTAAAGATCCAACAATAATACAATGTCTGCTGGTACGTCCAGCCAATACAGCAACAACAATAACAATACATCGGTTCTTCTATTTGTAGAGATGATGATAATATTGGCATTTTCGTTGTTATTTGCGGGAAATAAGTAATCAAGATTATATAGCAAATTTGCTACTAAATAACAAAACATTAGAAATGAAATTGAAGCTATTCCTAAAAGCAATACAAAATACATAGACACAAAACAATCAGACTAACAGCAAGAGCAACAACAATAATAAGAATATAACAACAAACAAACAAACTCAGTTGTGTATTAACTAGCAGACAACAATTGTTTGGATAAATAATTTGCCAACCATAATAAAAACAACAATTACAACTACAAATTGCATAATAAAAGTACAATGAATAAAAACTAAATATAAAGATGAAATAAAAGAAAAATATGGCCGCAAAATCATCATTATCATCATCATTATTATCAGTGATGATTAGTTTGAAAACGTGCAACGACCAACAATTGACATTTCACAATTTTGTTTGTATTTTATTTTATTTTATGATTTGTTTTTTAGTTTTAATCTACCTTTATATAACTATCAAACTTGTAGTTTAATGATTACTTTCAGTAATTTATTATGTAAACAACTACATATAATTTGTAATTTTAATTTCTCAATTTCAATCACAATAATAATTGACAATACATATATGCAATTGTAATTGAAAAATTTCTATTACAAATTACATTCGGCAATGAATAATTTCTTTAAAGAGATAACGATTGTAAGACGTAGAAAATAAGCAGAATTACTTAATTAATTAATTTTTCTTAATAATGTTTCAATATGGTTTACTTTAAAATGTAATTAAATGCTGTAAATTTCAATTACATGTAATTATAACTGAAATTTGCAATTACAATTACATGTCAAATAATTTAATTGAAAATAGAATTGGTTTTACCCAACCCTGATACCTACACATACATATGCATTTACATTCATAGAATAAATACGTATTATTTAATATTTTATTTTCAATGAAGATTTTAATTTCTGCTTTTGTTATTTGTATTCTTTAGAAAAAAGACAGGATTAGTTATTGACATTTACATTTGTGAATTTTTTAAATGTCTTTCTTAATTAAAAACTCTTTGACAACTATTTAAATTGAGATAATTTAAAACAGACATTTGCTTTAAAAGTTTCGCATATCAAAGATTTATTTATTTATTATAAATACCATCGAAGCTAATCACAAATAAACCAACAATACATATAAGTTGATCAATATTAACTATATTTTTCTGGGATTCCATTAAGAATATATATGGGTTCTTATAGGTAAGTAATCAGAAATAACATGTTTTATACATCAGTATATGGATTAATATCCGAGAATAGTGTTATTGATAACAGGAAAAATATAATAGGCCTTCTGGGTAACATTCTTAAAAATTTCAAATACACCCTTAAAATTTATATTTATGCTAAAAAGAAAGTTTTCGGGAAGGTTCCAGTATTAAATTATTACTTATTATTATTATTATTACTATTATTATTACTATTACTATTATTATTATTATTATTATTATTATTATTAACTTTATTATAATTATTATTATATTATAATTATTATATTTATATATTATTATAATTATAATTATTATTATTAATTTTATTATAATTATTATTATTATATTATAATTATTATATTTATATATTATTATAATTATTATTATTATTATTATTATTATTATTATTATTATTATTAACTTTATTATAATTATTATTATAATTATTATATTTATATATTATTATAATTATTATTATATTATAACTATTATATTCATATATTATAATAATAATAATAATAATAATTATTATTATTATTATTATTATTATTAATTTTATTATAATTATTGTTATCATATTATAATTATTATTATTATTATTACTATTATTATTATTATTATTATTATGATTATTATTATAGTTATTATTATTATATTATACTTATTATATTTATATATTATTATAATTATAATTATTATTAATTTTATTATAATTATTATTATTATATTATAATTAATATATTTATATATTATTATAATTATTATTATTATTATTATTATTATTATTTTATTTTTTTATTTTTAAAATGTTTTGGGAAAGTAGAAGAATTCTGCTTTTGAATAATAAACAGATAAATTTAGTTAAAGCTTGGTCAAATACAAAAGCAAGTTTTAAACGAAATTAAAGAAATGTATTTTTTGTCAAATATTTTTCGAGTTTAATAAAAATTTATTATAAATTTTTCTGTAAAAGCATATAAACAGATTTAATAATTTTTATACTCCTAACCACATTTGCATATAAATTTTCTACAATTTATATTTCTACAATTTTCATTGGATTTCTATATGTATATATATATATATATATATATATATATATATATATAGATATACATATAGAAATTTTTTATTTTTTTTTATTCACCAAATCAAAAAGCCGGTTCAAAAATAGTGGAGATATTAAAAAACTGTTTTTTAAATTTTCTGAAGTCCCAATAAAAGTTAGGAACTTCTTTTCTACAAAACAAAATCGGAAAATTTTTTCCGAATTTTTGTGCAGTAGAAATGAACTCAGTCGGTTCATTAGTAACGTAAAACGCATTTTCGACCGATATCCAACCCCTAAATAAGCTACAGGCTTGGTTTTTTTTTACATCTATCACAAATATCTTTTTTGAATTTCGGTTTTTTAAATCCGTTCATAAATAACAGTTATTGACAAATTTTATTATTATTATTATTATTATTATTATTATTATTATTATTTTTTGTTTAATGTCTACTTCCCTTGATTGTTTTTGTTTTGATGGGTACAGAAAATATAAACAACAATAAACTAAGGCATATTTGGTTTTTTCAACTGTTTGAAGCCCCTATATAAGCTACAGATATTTTGTTTTTGCACAGAAAAATCATAAATATTTCCAAAAAATTTTTGTGTTGCAAAAGATGAACTAAGTCAATCCATTTATAGGTCAAAATGCCTTGTTAGATTTTCTAAAGCTCTTATATAAGCTATGAAGCTCATTCTTGCATAAATCTAACACACTTTTTTTCAAATTTCGGTTTTTTAAATCCGTCATATCGGTTCATAAATTTCATACCATATCATGTTTGAGTTCAATATTATATTATATTATATTATATTATATTATATTATATTATATTATATTATATTATATTATTATATTATTTTATATTATATTAATAAAATATTTGTCCTGCACAAAAGTGACATTGTCTTTTTTTGATTTATTATTTACTAATTTAAACCGGTACGCTTCACTATTGTAAACATTGCGATAACTAATATTTACTTTATATGGGAGCTACCCTATTCGAAATTTGATATGAAAATTACTTTTAAAACTTTTTAAGACCTTCACTTTAATAGTCCTTAAAATGAGAAAAATTACATATTCTTTGTATCTACCTCTCCTATAATACATATTTTCATTGTATTAATGCGATATGATAAGATAAAGATTTCCACGAAATTTGAGGACTCTCAACGTAATAGTTCCTTAGATACACCATAATGAACATCTGCTTTACATGGGGGTACTATTCCCACCGCTTCGATCGAAAAATAAAATATCGCATTTAAATTTATGGATGCACAGTATGATGCTGTGAAAATTGTATGCAAATCGGTTAATTCGTTTTAGAGTTTTAAAAAATTGGGCGGAAAATATGGGCGTGACATGTAATTAAGATCCAATATAAAGTATTACATTCTACATTGTAAGTAATTTCTATGCGTCAAATTTCATGCAAACAGCTTCATTAATAACGTGTACAATTTAAAAAAATAGATTTTTTTATTTGAATATACAAATTTATCTTTAGTTAGAACAAAAAAAAAAAATTATAAAATTTAAATTTATAAATAAATTTAAAAATGTATAATATCGGAATATCTCAAAATTTATAAGGTATTTCGGAATTTCTAAAAAATTTATGCAATTTCCTCAAGACAGTCGTTTTTTTCGTGTTTTTTGTGTGAGTGTGTGTTTTTTTATTATTTTTTTTTTATTTATATTATGAAGCTCCCAGATAAGTTTCAGACTCCGTTCTTTCAAACGACCGTAAGATATTTTATTTATATTTATTCATCAAAGACAAAGAACCAAAACAAGTTAGAGTGCTATATTCGGCTGTGTCAAATCTTATATACCCGTCACCTTTGTTGAGATGTGTTATATGAAAATGAAATACATTATATTGGATGTAATTAAAAATATATTATATCTATGTAAACACTAAAAATTTTAAATAAATTGAATTTTCATATAAAGTTGAAATAGAATCAAGATTTTATCCTTATATACTTATATATGTCATAAAAATGAAAATGGGGTGTAAGTTTGTTTGCTTGTATATCAATCGCGTCTAAAAGGCTGAACCGATTTTCACTAAATTTGACGCACAGTTAGCACCAATCTCGATTTGATAACACATCCACATTTTACGCCTACTTTCAAAGAAATCTATTTTTTCAAATTTCACCTTATTAACGAAGCTATTTACATAAAATATGATAGTGATTGTACTATAGAATGTTATAGGTTATGCCGGATCTTGACCGGATGCTACGCCTCTTTTTTTAAACTCTCGAACGGATGAATAAATTAGCTTAAAATCGGAGCAGGGGTGTATTACCACCATATAAAAGAAATGTTCATTATGGGGTATCTAAGAAACTATTACAGTGAGAGCCCTCACATTTCGTGAGAACCATTATCCTATCATATCGCATTAATAAAATAAAAATAGGACTGATAGGTTCGGGGGGAGAGTTATCCCCCATACAAAGAAAATATAAATTTTCTAATCTAAGGGTCTATAACAGTGAAAGTCTTAAAGTAATTTAAAAGTAATTGTCATATCAAATTTCCTATAGGGTGAATAGGTCCAGGGGGAGTAGTAGCGCTCTTATAAAGTAAATATTAGTTACCACAACAAATAAGGTAGCGAAGCGCACCGATAAAATCTTATAAATAACAAATTTAATATTTTCGAATTTTACAAAAGTTCGCACATATTTTCACAAAAAAAAAAACAGAAACAAACAAAAATTTTACCTGAAACTCCAATTTGTAGCAAAGAATCTAATTAAAAAAACTAATAATTTTTGAAGATTTTTCGCAAGAATCCGAATTTGTAACTAGTTTTATTTTCGATTTAGCAATAATTTTCAATTATAAACCATTTCACGCAGAACATTAGAAATATCATCTCAAAAATAAATATTTTAATTTGAGTGTGAATTTTTGAAAATCTTTTATTACATCTTTGAACAACAAATATACTTTTCCTTATTTTTACCCTGCCATATTGCATCTCCTTGAAAGCTTTATTTAGCAAAATGATCATTAAAGTTGTTTGTTATATAGCCTTGTCTGCCGCAGATAATTGAAGAGATATAGCATAATTCGTTAACATTTAGAGATTATCTCAAATGGAAGTCTTGTTTTTAGAAATTCCCCAAAGCGACGTTAGATACAATAAATAAAATCCATGTAAAAGACAAAATTTTGTATTTTTTTTTTTTTTTTTATATTGTAACATTGAAATTTCGTATATCAAAGGTCTTTTTTAGAATTCACAATATTTCACATTTTGTTTTTATTTTTGTATTAGTCTTTTGTTGCAATGTTGTCTATCTTTACAAACGTCTGTCCGTTCCTCCATCCAACTGACTATTTTGTGTCTATTTATTTTCTTTTGGCACACACTATGAATAGTTTGGTGGATGAATGGCTAGATGGTTGGCTGACTAAATGAATAGATGGGCCCAGCTGTGTTGTTGTGAAAAGTACAAAACATTTAACTTCAACCGGATGTACAGATGCACAAATTTTGCAATCATGCCATTTGTTATTTCCGCTTTGATGCAAAATGTATGGGGAAACATTTTTAAATGTTTGATACAAATAAATAAATCAATTTGATATTTGTTGACAGTTTACTAACAAAAAAAAAAAACAAAATATTTTTTTTTTTTTTTTATAAAAATTCAACAACGGAAAGACAAAATAAACCATTTATGAAGATTTGAAGGGAAATGGTTATTAAGAAATATTTTTATTATATTTAAAACTTGTTGCAAATAATACAATTATTTTAATTAAGTAGTGAATTTTAAGTAAAACTTAATTCGTTTTTAATATATACTGCAATATTGATATTTATCTACATATGAATAATTTGGGTAAATATATATGATATTTTATAAATTTATTTATTGTAAATGTGAAAAACCAATATAATATTAAACTTTAAAGACTTTAAGCTATTTCAATCTTCTTACAACTATTTTACAAATTTGTAATACTAAAATATGTATACATACCTGTATACTTATACATATATACATATGTACTATATTACATGAATACGCACGTAATCACCTGCATTAGGGGTGTTTTTTAGTTACACAATAGTTAAAATATTGTTAAGTGTAAGTTGTTGAAGAATTCTTAATACTGAGTTCTGAAAGAAAAAAACATTGTTTTATGCTAATATCTTCTAGATATGTATAGCGATCATTTTTTATTAATCCCTAAATTATTTCTAACCGATTTATAAAACTTAAAGACATCAAATGGACATCGTCAAATTAATCCAAAATTCTATAGATTTCTATAATTTTTGTATTTAAAATTAAATCTAAAAAACCAGTTCAATACAAATAATTTGTAATTTGTTACCTCTTGAAAAACACCTTAAAACTTTGAATATGAAAATATGAATTTAAAATTACTATTCATAAGTGCTTTTGTAAATTTATATATATATATATATATATATATATATAGTTCAATTTTTCAAATTGCTACCAGGTTAATACAATATCTTTTTTCAAAAATTGTAGTAAATTCAAATGATTACAATGCATGAAGCTAATGCATACAAATATAGGAAGCTACTAAATAATATATAAACACTTAAAAATAATAAAAATATTGTAAATTTTGCAAACAAGTATTTTAACTAACGAGTATTATATGCAAAGACCAGTAAGACAGGATTCTGTGAAAAATTCAACAGTGTGCATGGACCAGAAGTTCTTTTCCAATAGTGTTGCCCTTAAATTTACATGTTAAATATGTAATATGTTACATTTAAATGGAAGGTGAACATGCTGCACTTTATTAGCAGTAAACTTAAACTTAAAAATTTTTTGCTAGAAGTATTATATAAATTTCATAAAAATTCTGTAGTTTCACCAAAACTCACAAATTTTACCAAAAATTTTAACTTTCATCAAAAATTCGAAATTTTACTGAAAATTCAAAATTTTACAAAATATCGGAAATTTTAATAATAATTCGAAATTTGACTAAAAATTCGAAATTTCACCATGTTTCATCAAAAACCAAAATTCTAAATTTCACCAAAAACTTAAAACTTCACAAAAGATTTAAATTTTCGAAATTTCGCCAAAAATCGAAATTTCACCAAAAATTAGAAATTTTATTAAAAAATTCAACATTTTATGAAAAATCTGAAATTTCACAAGAAATTCCAAATTTCACTAAATATCCCAAATTTCACCAAAAACTTTCAATTTCACCAAAAACTTTCAATTTCACCAAAAATTAAAAATGATACCAAAAGGTCGAAATTTGACAAAAAATCCGAAAATTTTCCACAAATTTGAAGTTTCAGCAAATTTTCCAAATTTACACAAAAAATCCGATTTACTTCGACTAAATTTAAAATTTTTATACCCCACACCATCATAAGTGGTTGGGGTACTATGCGTTTGTGCTGATGTTTGTAACGCACAGAAAAAAATTATCCAACACCCACCTTAAAGTATACCAATCGACTCAGAATCACTTTTTGAGCCGATCTAACGATGTCCGTCCGTCAGGCTGGCTGGATGGCTGGCTGGACGGCTGGATGTCCATGTAAACTTTGTGCACAGAACACAGGTGGCAATTTTAAAGTTAATTTTATACATAGGACTTTCATGACACAAGGATGTAACCTATTGAAATTGGTGATGATCGGCCCATTACTTCACCTAGTTCCCATACAAATGTTCTCCCGGAATAGGTGTTTAACGATCATAAATACCTTAAGTATATCAATATTTAAATATTGTATCAATCTTTGAGCCAAATTTCATGAAGCTCGGTCCATAATTGACCATAGCTCCCATATAAAACCCTCTTCCGAAAATCACTTTAACGTGCATAAATCACATACACATGTTTATATTCGACACAAATGAGTTTTATATAAGTAAAAATCATAGTGACAAATTTTATCAGGATCGCTCTATAATTTACCATAGCTCCCTTATAAGCCCACTTTCGGGAATCACCCTAAAGTGCATAAATTCATATAAATGTTAGTATTAATGTAATATTCTGTATTCGTATATTATATTTTACACTTAGTAAAAGTATCGGTCTACAATTGTCCACATGTCTAATATAAGACCCCTTCTCGAATTTTGATGGACATGCACAATGGTGTGCGATATAATATGGTCGGGCTTACTTATTTTCTTATAAATATATAGCTTAAAATATAACACAATTGTGGAATTAGAAATACGTTTTTGGTTTTATTGTAATGATAAAAAGGGTACCATTTTATGTGGATGATAATAATCTATAAATAATATTACGAAATAACAACGCAGGAAAAACTTTTTGGCACAGCAGTATTGCAATCACGTGGATGAGTTGGCTAGACCTCTGGATTAGCAACAAAAAGGTTGTTGATTCAACCTCATTCTGATGCTGTTAGTTTTTTAAAACAAAATGTCCAAAAAGATATTTTATACTAAAAAAAGATTTTGTCACTTAGAAAATTAAGTGCGAGACGGTGTACTTAGTAAAACGTTAGTCATTAAAAACGAATGGTTAATTTGTGTCCAAGTTCAAATTTCACAGACGGCAAATTTTTTTTTTTTTTTGTTTTTATTTTTATTTCCGTTAGGTACATATTTTCGAATATCGATAGAGTCTAAAAATAACAACATGAATTTGTGGAAAACTCGAAAAAAATAACTAGTTATTCTGGCAAAAGATAAGTAGTTTATTTTTGTTTCCAATTATACCTGGTAGCTTACCATCTTTCTTTACTTTTCTTCAGAAGAGAAATCGCTATAAGATTGTATTAGTAAAATTGCATTTATAAGTATCAGTGTAAAATCTAATTTCACCATACATAGTTGCGCAAAAAAATATTTAAATATTTACTATATAAAATTCATCAGAATTATAATCTTAAATTTCAAAGAGCATTAATTTTTAAGTGCGAATTATATTCACAAGTGTTTAAGTACTCGTATTATATATTTATTGCTTTTAGTGCCTTTATATAAAAATAATTTAAAATTAATTTAAATTCTATTCTACAAAATGATGAAATTATGTGTGAAAAAGAATTAAAAACGGTTATTTAATTGTGCGAAAAAGTGTTGTGGTGTCTATATTTCTAAAATTTTCAAAAAAAATCTCTATAGTTTATCTCTATCACAAGTGTTCTGAGTTCACACAAAACTTGTATAAGAAGAAAGAGAAATGTTGTTGTTACAGGAAAGCGAGTCACCTTCCCGTCATATTAGTCTTTGATTATATGTAAATATATAAACATTAGAGTGGCCCCAAAATGAAAGGTATCAAATCAAAAGTGTTTCGATATGAGTGATAGAGGATTATATTTTATTATTTTGGTATCATTTGATCAAGTTTTTCTATGCAAAAAAAGTCAACTACAGATATATGTAAAGTTATTGTACACATATCTGTATATGGTTCTAAATTTTAGTTATGCAGTTAAATGCGTCTCTTAAAGGTTTTTCTAACAATACCAAATTTGTATTTTGTTCTTTTGGCAGAAATATAAAAAGAAATCCAAAAAAAAAAACTCGAGAAAGGAACTTTTTCCATTTTGATTCAACTTGCGAAAGGATAATGCCTTAAATTGAAGTAAATTTTCATCAGAGCTATGAACATCGATAACTTTCATTTTGGGGCCAACATAATAAACATATATTTTTAAACTAACATATATTTATGCATATGCAAACAGAATGTTCTGAATATTTTCGTTTAAATATACACACTGTTTTAATACATAAATATAAATTATATATGTGTTTATATTTTTACTTCAAGGATATTGCAAGCATTTCTCTTATATCCTTTTATAATTAAATTGATTTTATATAACCTTTTCATATGTTTTACTCATAAACAATTCTTCATTTTCATATATCATCGGCATAAATTTGTGGTTGTAATAAAAGGACATCCGTTTATGGTGGCCTCTGTATATATGCCAGAGAGTGCATAAGTAATCATATTAAAATTGTGGAAAAATCATTTTGATTGAATTACCGCCCTATTTCCTGTAAAGTGGTTATCAAATCTACAACACTTTCATCGCATACATTTGTTCAGTCATTCATATTTACAACTAAATTTTTTATGGAAATTGGGGTAAAAATAAAACAAAAAGATGAAAAAAATATATAAAAACACACATGTGTTTGACATAACTTAAAGATAAAGGAATTGCTGAAGCAATAAGGGTTAAATTTTTATCAAAAACTTTTGTAAGTTTATTGTTAAATTAAGAAAAAAAAATAATAATATGTTAAACATAGAATATGCAAAATTTGATACCGTGACCAATTTGTTTGTGAGAAAAAATATTATTTTGTTAGATAAATTAATCAATTTTAGTTGATAGTAGCTAAATAAGTAGATTTTAATACATAGTCTGTCACGAGGCATCAATCAATATTTTTTAAAATAAGGGCCAGATTCTTTAGCAGAATACTCTTAAATATTAAAAAAAAAAAAAAATTAACAGATGATGCTTTTTTAAAACAAATGAGGATTGTGTTTGAAATAAGTTGCAAAAATAATACGTTTTTGCGAAGTGATACCTCTTATTAAAAACATTTTAAAAATAATTATACTATTTTGAAAAATGGACACTTTCCGCAAATTGTTCTCTTTTGTGGCTTTTGGAAAATTGCATACAGAAAAAGATATAGTTGGAAAATTACTACTATTATTAAAATTCAATTGAATAAATAAAATTAGCTATCTAAATCAGTTTGAGATTTCATAAAATAATTTTAAAATTAATTGGTCGTTATAAGCTTATTAAATTCATGCTTTTAAATGAACTATTAATAGCTGCAAACAAAAACTTATTTGCAATAAAAAAAATTTAAAGTTTAACCATAATTTCAGTGGCAGTAGCAAATAATTAAAAAAAAATCGGTCATATTTCATAATACAAAATCAATTCGATTATCTCAACCGAATTGATTTGTTCAGTTTCTCTTACAACTGAACAAATTGTAGGAATCCTAGGTTTGTATCGTTACTTAACTAATTTCGAAACCACTATCGAATGAGATTCAGCATTATTTATTTGTTTAAACCCCAAATATTAGTGGTCGGAATTGAAAAATACAATTTCTATGTTGTATTCTCAACAAAAATATGGCATTTTAAAATAAATAAAATACATTTAAATTAAATGTTTTTCAAAACCGTAGGTATTATGGCTTCAAATACAAATAAATACTTATTTATTTTTTTTTTTTATTTTTTGTTTTGTACGTTCTAAACGACAATTTTCTTTAAATTTGGTATTTTGTTCAGCTGTTCTTCCAAAAAGCAAGTTTCTGGAATGAGATGTATCCTACAAATATTAGACAAATATTCTTCAACTAGACGTTTTAATTTTTGGGTTTTCCAACAAATTGTGTTTAAATAGGTCTTGTAAATTTACAGGTACCAGAACATAAAATAACAAAATTCATACGCATATATTTCTTTATTTATTTTTCTATTTTTTTCTAATAATAAAATAAATAAAGTAAGAAAAAAGTAAAAAAAAATTCCTTAAAAATATTAAATAAACAATGGCTTTAAGTTAGTTCTACCAACTGAATATTTTTTTTTAATAGTTGTGCGCACCCTATATTCAGCAATCAAACAGTATATGTAATCGAATTTGTGTTGGTACATGTAACCGACTAAATTCCATTGGCAAAAATTTCGGTAATCACAATCGATCAGTTTTCTCTGTGTGAATTTTGCCGAAAGAAACGTAACATAATGCACGTATTGGAATCAAGTCTGTGCATGGCCAATAATAGATATGCGAGAGAGACCTTTATATTACAACAATGATCAATTAGGGACTTATCCTTCTGAAATTTTTTATTCTGATTTATGCCTATAAATGAATAAATATAAGTATAAATCAGAATTTAAAAAAAAGGATCAATTTGTCTGATTTAAAGTTATAACGCGGTAATAGGATTTGACATCTCCGATTTTTATGAAATTCACTACAGCCATTGTCTATATATATAAAACACTTCCAATAGATAATGTCTGTAGTGAATTTCATAAAAATCGAAGATGTCAAATCCGATTGCCGAGTTATATATGTACGAAATATCAGTTAACTCAGCTGAATAATATGACAAGTCATATATTGCCTACAATTTATTTATAAAAAAAATATTGCATATTATAAAATTTAATCTTTATGACTGCCACGCCTCTCTTTCCCCCACTTTTCATTATTTTATGATATTTTTTACTACTGTTATCAAAATATTTATGCAATTTGAAATTTGCTTACTAAGAAGCAAAGCAAATCTTTCTTCAAAAAAGTGGGCGTGGCATCTAGTCTGTATTTTCTTCAAGGATATACATTTGAGTCATATTTCATTTGAATCGTTTCAGTCAAATAAATTTAACAATGTTATGACAAAAATGGGCATAAAATGGGAGTGGCATCCACTTAAAATATAGTGTATAAACGCTAGTAGTCTATAGTACAACAACAATGTATAACAACAAGAGGTAATAAAATCGAAATTCGAACTAACTTTGAAAAGCCTTTGGGAGTTTCGCTAGACTACTGGTATACTTTCAGTTTACGTTGGAATTAGTGAGGCAATTTGGTATTGTTGCACTGTGTTATCTTAGTCATACTTTTAATTTAATTCATAGATTTAAATTCTCTGTAAATCACATGAATTAAATTAAATCCTTAAAAAATTCACAATCATTTATATAATCATTTATATTCAAGCATTCAAATTTTCGTTAATTCATATCTATTAACAAATTTGCTTTAAAAAATATTCTTTAGTTAATTTTGTAAAATACTAAAAAATATTCATTCAATTTGCAGAAGATTTGAATTAACAAAAATTCAATTAAAGAATTCCTTATGAATTAATTCTGTTCAAACAAAAGTATTTGAGTGAAGTTATAGAATTGTGTTTTTGGAAATGGTTCCTCATCATCTGTGCTTTCATGCTGATAAGTGGCATAAGAATAGGGATTTATAAAAAAAAATCTGAGCAGGATGCAAAAATAGTATCTGAAGCAAATTTTACCGCAGCCCCCCCCCCCCCCCTATTTATTCATACTCACCATTTTAGTTTGCCATTTTGGTCTTTTTTAAGGCTAAATCTACCCTTTTTATTTTGCTTTTAGCCTCAAAATTTTCGTTTTATCTTCTAGCTTTTTTTATTTTTAAAATTATCTTAAAAAGTCTAAAATTTCACTACTTCAACAAAGAAGAAAACAATTTCCTATTTGCTTTTACTATTTTATTTCTACAGAATCATTTTGGTGTATTAATTCGCACAAAAAAATCGAGATTATTTATATTTAACTAAAATTTTATGAACTTACTTAATCAATTATTACAGGCAATGATTTTTTTTATAAACTTAATTAACCACAGAATATATTTATAAACACAATTTTAAAAAATTTTTATGAAAGCGTAAAACCATCCACAAATTTGGAAATAATAATCCAAAAGGAATTATAATTCAAAAATTACGAAAAATAACGCAAAAACATTGGATTATTATGCATATCAAATATGTATAACCGAAATTTGTATGGACATTTTATAAGAGATTTTTACTGGATCATTTTGCTGCCAGTCGTTCTACGTTTTATTTATAAATTTATTACAATATCTTTAAAAAGTATCAAAAACTAATGAGAACAATATCATTATTATTATTATTATTATTATTATTATTTTATTTCACCTGAGATGTATGAATTTAGGCTACTATATTTTATTATACATATCAGAGTATGGGTAAATATGTCTGTATTCATATTTTGTTCATATGTTTTACATGCTTAAAAAATGGAAGATTAGCTGAAAAAATGTATATTAGATTTGAAAATGTAAAAACAAATGCCTCGCTTTAGATATCGATATGAGTTTTGGAACACCAAAAGTATCATTTTCTTAATACTCCAAATAAGAAATCAGAAGCCATTAAGAGAAACACTACATCACTTTTTTTAAAGGCATCATTTTCAAATTTATCATTTTTAAAGGTATCATTTTCTGAGATATGCGACCGCGAAATTTAATTCGCGAAATATCATAAAAACATGTTTCAAGTATCATTTTAAAGGTAATTTTATTTCCTTTTAACTGTTAATACCAATGATTGCTGTAACATATATATTTTGGAAGATATTTATATTTGTATAAAGAAAATTTATATTATTTAAGATGTATTGTAAATCACTAACTATCACTAAAATCATGGTAAAACTCGGTATTTACCATAATACCGAGTATTAATAAATGGTTATATTCTTGCCAAATTTCATTAAATAAAAATAAATAAGTTTTTAATTAAAAAATATTAGCATTTTTCTAGCCTTATTTTATGGGGCATTTAGCCTTTTCAATTTAGCTTCTTTTTTCACCTACTGGCAACACTGACGCTCACAATCTTCATTAAACTGCAAATAATTAACATAGACGGCTTTTTAACCACTTATTTTAACAAACTTCCATGTTGACTTCTCAAATAGTATATTTAATTAAAAAATGTTTTCATTTAGAACTTTTTGTAATAAAAATAGAGGGAGCAAAAAGTACTGTGAATGACGCAGTGTTACATATACATAACACTTCTTTCTCCACTTTCTAATTTTCATCAAATCTATTTTTAAACAACTAAATATAAAAATTTGATTTTTCAATAAACATTTTGAATGCAAATAATGAGCTTTTTTGCAATCTTCCTGCCAATAAAATCGAATTTTTTCAAGATGTCGAATAATGATCTTTAAAAAATTACTCATTGCCACAATAACAAGAGTGAAATTGAAGATGCAGGACGAATATTGAATTACACAATTCACAATAAAATTGAAGTTTATATTATATCGCGTATTAACAATTTATTTTAACCCGTTTATTTTGTAAATCGCTTCACTTCACTTTAAAAAAATGTTCCATAGAATTTTTGAAAAACAAAAACAATTTATATGAAAAAATTTTCAAATTGAGGTGAAACGTTTTACAAAATTAGGCCCTTAGACTTCGTTACATTACATATATATAACAGTGGGCGTTATACTAAATTAGTTAGAGTAAATTTACTGATGCGAAAACGCAACAGTACTTTTTTTTAAATTTATTGTTTTAAATTTATTCAATCATAACACTCTGCTACAGTAAAAAATCATTCCAGAATAACCTTATTGAGGAGATCATAAATCAGTCTTATGATCTCCTCAATAAGGTTATTCTGGAATGATTTTTTACTGTAGCAGAGTGTTGTTGATTGAACAATTTAAAACAATAATTCTAATAAAACTTTTTCTTTTTGTAAAGTTATTTTATAAATACTTCCTTATCCTCATATAAGTTTTAATAGTAAATTATATAAAATGTTCATAATTACTTTTTTTTAAACGTTCAAACAATTTTTGTTTTAATTCTCAAAACTTCTTTAATTTATTATCTATAATTATAGTAGAATGGTTATGATCAGTCTGTCTATTTTAGTGGCGTTGATGCTAAAAGACTTAACATATTTCATTATAAAATTCCCTTCCTGCATATGCACTACATACATACATACATACATACATACATACATAGCAAACGAATGTGTTTATGAATTCAAAAAAATAAAATAAAAATAAATAATGTTCTTAAACTAAAGTGTTTAACAATTGGAAAATTCTAAAAAAAAAAATATATGAAGAGAAAATAAGAAAGGGAAATAATATATAATATTGGTTGGTTGGCTGGTTAACTTTTCTACTACTCACTCGTATATTGGCACCCACTTGAAAATTCATTGCTTTTTATTGTTTTTTTTTTTTTTTTTTATTTTTATATATTTTTTACTATTATTTGTAGCTCAACAAAACTTTTGGTCTGTATATGTATATTTGATGAACATATGTATGTGTGTGTGTGAAGAGGATATAGAAAGAATATTGGTTTTGGAAACTTCTATAACAACTATAAGTTTATGTATATTGGCGTTTATATTGAAATTGTTCAGCGGTTTACAAATCGAAATCAACATTTTCGCATTGTAACAATTTTAAATAAAAATAAATATAACAATTTCAAATGAATTGAAAAGTACATACACACAAACATACATACTCACATTTCATTCTTATTTTACTGTTGAATTTCAACTATGAAAGTATGAGTTTTTTTTTTCTTTCTTTCTTGCTCATTCACATTTATACGAATACAAATATACTTTGAATCTCTATATTTGAAAATTTGTTCATATATGAAAAATATTTGAATTTGGTTGTGAAATTGTTTAGCAGAAACTTGTTATTGTTGCTGCAACAATAACAACGTTAGCAATTGTAGCGAGTTCATGCTGCTTTTACTTCAACTGATACTTATTTACTTGTATTTTAAAAAGTGCAGTAGTTTTCTGTCTGACGTTGCTGCTACCGTCACCGTAGCAAAAATTTATTGTTACATTTGTTGCAGTCAAAAGTGTGGAAAAATAAAAAGTTTTTGCATCAAAACTTTATCACTTGTATATGAATATTGGCTGCTTGTTTGGTTAAAAAAAAATATATATATATCAAGAACTTATTCTAACGCTTTCTCTGCTCTACGCCTACTTTTAGATATTTTGAAGCTGTTTTCAAAATATCAACTATGAATTTTGTGTTTGCTTGCGGAAAAAGTTTGGTTAGGCAGCTAGCAAGATTAAGTAACCACGTTTATAGGCAATATATTTTACATGTTTACTTGGTTATTCATTTAGTTATTTATGCAATACACATACATAGACATATAGCATATTTATTTGGCCAAGTCGAAAGAAATAAGGGCAACCAAGTTTTCTTGCTGTGTATATATTTAAATAGACGATTTATCAAATGTTAAATGTGGTTCTACACTGTGAATTACAGTGAAAAGGAAACGATTGATTAATTATTTTTAATATTATATAGAGAGGACTTGAGGTGTCTTTGGAAAATTGTGAGGCCTGTGGCGTCAGAATTCAAAAATAACACAGGGCAGCACTGATTCTGCAGCAAGAAATATTTAAGTAAATTCAAATAATCACTATCGTGTAGTTCTAAGCTCAAAATCACTTGTTTTGAATTAATTCTATTTCTCAAGATAAACCATTGTATAGAAAATTAATGAGATTGCACTACATAGTGCAACATATCTCGAGAACGATTTATCTAATTAGATTTAATAAAATACCAAAAAATTATAATTTGTAAGATTATAAACCAGGCATGACCAAATTACGGCACTTTGAATGAATGAATGCGGCTCTCGAAAAGAAATTAAAAAATAAATAATACATATTTAATAATTTATACAAATCGTTATGAAATTGGAAGTAATACATATGTATAATATTTAATACATATAATATGATTTAATAAAATCAATTACTATATTTGTGTATATTTTGTGCTCTTAATCGAAAATGTGTACAAGTGGTATAATTCCCGTAATTTTATACAGCAAGTATGAGTGTTAAACTGTCAAAATGAAATGCCTGTTGTTTTTGTCGACGACAACATCAACGTCTCGTAGCACCACACCACGCTGAATATAA
Source organism: Protocalliphora azurea (assembly GCA_932274085.1). Taxonomy (NCBI): domain Eukaryota; kingdom Metazoa; phylum Arthropoda; class Insecta; order Diptera; family Calliphoridae; genus Protocalliphora; species Protocalliphora azurea. The sequence goes on along the minus strand of OW026521.1, from coordinate 152,197,222 downwards.
ACAAAAGCAGCTGATAAAATGGGACAACAAATATAGTTGAATGAAAGAATATAAATTGTATTGTTAGGGGGATCACTAAACTAAAAGGAAAACAAAATGATTCCTATTAACAAATTTTGAAAGAAGAGAAAATCATCATCGTGCACTAGATGCTAAAATAACATAGTGAAAAGATTGCATTGCTGTTTTCCGATTGGAAGGTTGGTTATATTTGATATTTTTGTTTCAAGTTACATCTGCAATTATAAGTTTCTGTGTAATAAATGTGAAATTCATTTTGATCATTTCAAGGTAATTATTCACAGATTTCAATTGTTTTATTCTTTTCTAGATTAATTAAAATGTTAAATAAGTCGCCAGAATACAAAAAAAAGGAGATATGAAGAAGAAAATCGTAAGTTCAAGCAACAATGGGAAGAAGCATTTGCATTCGTCGATAAAGGGGGAAAACTTTTGTGTCTTATCTGTAATGAGTCACTTGATCATATAAAGCCAGTAATTTAAAACGGCATCATGAGAAAACACATAGTAAATTTTTGGCTAATTGTCCGTTAAATACCGACATCCGAACAAACAAAATAAAATCTTTAAAGTCTGGATTAAATAGTCAGCAAACGTTATTACCACATCTTTTAATAAAGAAGCCAATAATACTACAGAAGCTAGTTTTAAACGACCTTATACTGAGGGAGAATTTATTAAAAAGAATATGGAGCAGGTAGATAAAATTCTGGATCCATTAAATATAAAACTGCACAGGCTACTTAGCAATATTCCAGTATCACGTCATACAACCGAGCGACGTATTACGGAAATCAGTAAAGGTTGTAAACAGCGACTAGAAGAAGATGTAAAAAATAGTGCAGCTTTCAGCTTAGCCCTTGACGAATCAACCGATATACAGAACAGTCCGCAGTTAGCTATATTTATTCGATATGTTTCCGCATCTTTAGTTGTGAATGAAGAACTACTGGATTTGATAGCACTTAAAAATACTACCCGTGGAATTGATAATAAGAGTGCACTTGATAATATATTGTCAGATACAGGTATACCACTGAACAATTTGGTAAATGTAGCAACAGACGGAGCACCTGCAATGTTAGGAAAAAATTTCGGCCTTATAGGTATGTTAAAAAACGATCCAAGAAGACCAGAATTTTTAACACTTCATTGCATTGTTCATCGTGAACATTTCATAGCTAGATATTTTAAATACGAGAACGTAATAAATACTGTGCTGCAAATCATTAACTATAGGTTCCAATAAATCAACAAATCGGCTTAGAACATTATAGGTGGATAACCATCGCATTAGGCAATAAAATGTTATATCTTGAGAATGACCGTATGAATTCAAAAACCCATCGCCGATTCAAGAACTTTCTTGAAGCAATTTTCTCAAAGAAAAAGGAAAAAACTGTCCAGAATTAAAGGATGATGAGTGGATTAATGACTGTATGTTCCTAACTGATATAATGGAGCATCTGCAATCCCTCAGCCTAGCATTACAAGGCAAAGATTAAGTTATTACTGATCTTTTTCAAACTGTTCTAAGTTCTATTAAAAAAAATCAGCTTTTTAAAAACTGTTCAATCACTTTCCTCGTCTGAAGACAAGACACTCTAAAATTGATGAAAAAAAAACTGAGGGAATACGACAGTAAATTAGGAGAATAGGAGAATAATTTCACTTCCGATTTGATGATTTGAATAATTTAAAGATTTCTCTAAACTTTCTTGTAAATCCTTTCGAGAATGACGTAGTTAACGATAGATTATCGATTTATCATTTTATTTTGAATGAAAGTGCCACAGGAGAAATGGAATTATTAGAACCTCAAGAGGATCACAGTCTTAAAATGCATCACAAATCAACACAATCTGCAAATGAGTTTTGGAAACTAGTGTCACCATCAAAGTATCCTAATTTAAGAAAATCTGCTAGCAGATTACTGTCCATATTCGGCACAACACATTGTTGTGAGTCACTTTTTTCAACAATGAAGTTTATAAAATCAAAGCACCATTCGCAACTCACAAATGAGCATTTAACGGAATTATTTCGTACCGCGCTTACTAACTATGAACCCAATTTCAGAAAATGCTCGGCTAAGTTACAAACACACATACCATCTACCAGCAAACAATAGCTTAATTTAAAAATGTGTATGTATGTATATGTTTGAAGACATATTCTAAAAAATAAAAATTCCATACCAACTGATGTTTTTGATAGTTTATTTTTATGTTGGCTCCCGTCGCAACAGATTATTGGAAATAGGCTCTTCTTGGAGTTAAGCTTGGCCACCCCTGTCATAAACCTTTACATTTTCAGTTAGATCTCAGTGTCACAAAAAATAGTTTAATTCTCTTTAAAAGAAAAAAAAGTAATAATAATTTTTTTCCATTTAAAAGAAAAGTCCCAAGAATTTCCGTTACTTTTTCAGACATATTGATTTCGTGTTTTTTCCCAGAATTCTATTTGAATTCAATCTCCAATTAAAATTTTATTTTACTGCATTAAACATCTTTTCCATTATTATTATGAATTGTTATAAAATTTTCCATGTACAATTACAAGTTTGTTCATATTTAAATACTTCTTTTTATTGTATTATTTTTTTTTTTCGTTTTTTTTTTTTTTTTTTTTCTTTTAAGTTAAATTTTCAATTACGTCGATAGTGTAACAATGCATTTATGATTTTACTTCCTATTTCCGTTATTGATGGATGCTTTTCTCTGCTAGCATGAGTCTGTATAAAAGCGGTGAAGCTTTAATAATGTTTTGCTTATTGGCGCCTTCGCCAATTTCTAGTGGTTTGGCAAACTTTGTTTGGTTATATGTTTGATGCTAAGGATGATTATGATTGTGATACACTTGAAGAAACTTGCAAATTAAACATTTCCCCCAAACTAACTAACTAACCAGCAGGCTGATTATTTTCAGGAGCAAGAGCTGGGGTATAAATGCCATTAGATTTCGAAATATTTTGACGTAATCACAGGCACCCACAACACTCACAAAAAAGCCAAAGGCTATCAGTTTTGGTTGGTTATTGGCAAACACCAAAAAAAAAAAATTAATGAAAATAATTTGTAGAGACCACAAAATAGTTTTTTGTAATGTAAAATTTGAAGCACTAAAATTGTTAATATTAAATATTAAAAGAATTTAATAGATATTTAGATAGTTTTATAAAAATTTTCTTAAATGTTTCCTATACAAAATATTATGCTAATAGCTATTCAATACTAGCATATATGTCATCCAATAATAATCTATTGTAAGGTTTTCTTATATAAAAATATAAATATTAAACTATTTATTATTTACTTATGCAAATATTAATATGTGTACATATATGTACACACATATTATACCGCAACAACAAACTAACTATAACTATAAATATTAAAAAAAATACGTATTTATTTATTTATAAATATATATCTTTGTTTATGTGGATATGTGTATATATATGTATGTTTATATAATAACTGAACTTAGGTAAATATTAATAAATAGTTTGAACTTTTATCAATAACCACAAAAGGCGAGAAAAAAATAATAGAAAAAGTTCAAATTGCTTCAACTTCTAGCCATTTGTTTTAAAATAACGAGGAGGGTGAGAGAATTTTTTATTTTATAATAGAGAACTATTTTACTCTAAAAATAATAATCTTTATAAACTTTTGGAAAATATCTTCCATAGATATATTAATGCAATATATTATTTTTATTATTTGGAAGAAATTTATCAAAGTATTATTTTTTATAATATTGTATTTTTTATCAGTTTAAAGAAAATTTGACAATAAACAACAAAACCTATATGTATAAAATTATTGTTTTTTGTCATTTATCTTCAAAATATCGCCCTTTTTTAGTAAGGTGATTATCACCTCAGCAGTGTTGCCAGGAGGGGAGAAAAAAGACGTTGATTTTAAAAAAAGGCTAAATACTCAAAAAAAAAAGTTGTTTTTCGTTCTCATTAGTTTTTGATTTTTTTTACAGATACTTTAATAAATTTATGAATTAACAATAGAACGACTGTCAACAAAAAGACCCAATGAAAAATTGTCCAAAAGTTTCCGTACAAATTTTGGGTTATATTTCTTATGAAAAACTAACTAATGCTTTGAATTGAATTCTCTTAAGTTTTGAACTATAATTCCTTTTTGATTAGGCATTTTCAAATTTTGGGTGATTTTCGCTTTCATAAGAATTATTTAAGGCTGCCAGTAAAATGACTCAAAGCAAAATCGCCCAAAACAAATATAGAAAAATATTGCAAAAAATTCCCATACAAATGAGTTTCAATATTTCATATCTAAAACAATACAAAATTTTGCGTTGATGTTTTGTCATTTTTGGGCTATAATTAGTTTTTGGTAATATATTTTTTGATAATTTGGGTAATTTTCCGCTTTTATTTATACATGAGAAAATGAAGCAAATAGTCATCTTATGCAGAAAAAGTTTAATTAAGCGAAGCGGAGGTTTGAAAAAACCTCTTCATTCGTCCAAGGGACGCTTGTCTAGAAAACCATTTTACTGCCTGTTTTTATAACACGATCGCATCTAACTTACATTTAAAAACAAAAACAAAATTTCAAAATTTGTTTTTGTTTTAAGTGTAAGTTAGACGAGTCGTTTTTGCACTCGTGTTATAAAAACAGGCAGTTCAGTCTAGAATCCTATTCAACTCAAAGTTAGAACTATTTTCATTCTGAATATGACTGATTTTTTTCCACAAATTTTATAATATAATGTATTCATTTTCATATCAGAAAGTCTCATAATGGACATTGGACGAGGATGATTTCTCATGAGTATTTAGGTATTTTTTCAACTTTTTTTTTTTGGGGCAAAAATTAATTGTTTTTATTTTTCGAAAAATTTTCATTCGATTGATTTTTTCATATTTGCTTTAAGTCACTTTGCTAGCAGCAACTTTTTAAATATAAATAGTTTCTATGTTTAACATTAAAAAATAATTATAATGATCGATTTATTATGTTCATAAATTTAGTTATTTTTGATTTGCAGAATAAAGCGCCTCAGGCAAAAATATTTGTTATATATAAATAATCACGTTTTTGGTGCGAATAAATACAAAAAAATGCTTAAATATATGATTCCACAAAAGCAAAATTAGTAATATTAAATAAAGAATTATTTTATTCGCTGTACAAATACTAATATTTTAAACTTTTTAAAGCAATTTAAAAAATCAAAAAGTACTAGAAAATAGCTAGATGCTGAAACGAAAATTTTAAGGCAAAAAGGAAAATAAAAAGCTAGATATAGCCTTAAAAAGACTAAAATGATAACACTATACCTTAGCTATAAATTTGTTATATTCCGATGAAATCATCTGGAAGAAATTAATGTAATATTTTTTATTTTTCAGTCACAATTTTTTCAGTTGTCGAAAAATTATTAAAAAATTAAAAATATTGAAGAAATTTGTCTTTTAGCCAAAAAAAAAGTGATATTTTATTATTTTTTTTTTTTTATTATTTTTTTTAGCGTTTAAGAGTATGATGTTAGTATTTATATATATGCTTTACAAAATGTAAAAGCTTCTTCCTCATATTATTTTTAGATTGCTTTAGTGACAATTTGATATATATTTTTTACACCTTCCAGAAGATTGCCTGGTGAAATCTTTTTTTTTTCACCTAGGTGCTTTTCTAGCAATATTGCTTATTTTTCTTCCAAGCGCATTGATTTCTTATTGTTTGAATGTATCGCCTGTGATGCACAATCTCTTCCAATGGGGAAAAATTCCGCAATACAAATATGAATAATGCGGCAAAAAATTTTCTCCTTCGTATTATTTTGCTTGTAGGAATATTTAGATTCCATCATGAAAATATTTACTAAATTACGATTTTACTATCGCACAGTGGTTCCAAAAAGCATTTTTTTTTTCTTTGGAAATAATTCTGTAACTTGTGATCCGAAATATCTTAATAAAATTTCATCCGGCTATAGGCGAGGTATCTTCGAGTTAATTTGCAGAAGCACAGATTCCTAGCGGGTCAGCGGGGGAATGGGTAGAGCTCCAAAGTTGGCCATCCTTTCATTTTTTTCTTTTTTAATCGCTACAAATTCATTTATGATTTGACAAAAAGCATATTTTTTCTAGGCATTTACACAAAATATGCATGTGTAAATTATCTCTTTTAGTTTAAAAGATATTTAGGCCGAAGTAAATTTTTCACTCATTTTTAGCCTCGTTTTTTGAGGTTTTTTTCTAACTTGACGGCTCAACATTAGCCCTAAATTTTGTTCATATATTCGTTGATTTTTTTATATTATTAATTAATGTAACTAAATTTCTAATGGATTTATAATTATTTGACAAAAATCGGAGCTGTCGATAATAAAAAAATATAAAAATAAAATAACTTTAATTCAATTTCCAACCATTTTCAACTATTTGGGCTTAATCTGTCGTAAAAAACAGTAATATAAAAGATTTATATGATTTCTTCGGTGACGTGTTTAATGTATAATTATTTGATAAGTGTTAGGGGTTTGTATTGAAATAAATTGTATTTTTATAAAAATATTAAAAATTTAAGTTCAATTTATTTGAAAAGTAAAAATAAGAATGAATGTAAATATGAAATATTTGAAAGCTATGTAAATAATATTGCAATGTAGATATGATTTAAAATAAATATTTTAAACAAGTTGAATAGTTTGCAAGTGACTCCAACATCTCCCTTCTTTATGTTAAGGGAAACCCAATCTATTTGGTGGTTTGCGATTTCGTTTTGGTCTTGAACTTATGGATGGTGTTTCAGCCATTGGAGTGCTAAATATTAGAGGTGAAGTTGAATGGTTATCAGGAGTACTTAAAGTAACATTTGCTTCAATTTATTTTTCAGAAGTACTGTGAATTGTGTTTGGGTTGTACTTGTCTTTCAGTAATACAACTTAACGACTTTTCATCTACTGGATCTTGTTGCTGCGATTGATTTATTGAAGTAGGTTTGATTCCAAATAATTCTAACATACTTTGTATTCATACTGACTTATCAATATTGTTGCTCTTCTTTTAGGCTGATTAATATGGGATCTTATTAGTTTTGTTTTATTTTCGCAGATATAGACATTGCAGTTAACATTTCCAACTTTTTCTACAATGGAACCCGGAATCCATACCATTTTGTTGTTTTTAAAAGCAAGATCTTTAGGTTTTAAAACTCTTTCTTTTGCTACATGTTTAATATTAAATTGGTTTTCCATTTTAATATCACGTTGAGGTACATTATATGAATCTCGGGGTTTTAATAAATCTAGATTTGTTTTAATTTTACGTTGAAGCTGGAGATTATAAATTATCTCTTGGAGTTGAGCGTTAAGTTTGAAGGTATATTTCAATATTTCATGATTTAAAATAAATATTTTAAACAAGTTGAATAGTTTGCAAGTGACTCTAACATTAAGTACAAATTTTAAATATTTGATTAGATTATTAATCTTTCAATGCTATTGTAGATGTTACCGTCATTGATACCGGGGGTTATATACAACTATATACAATCTCAAGACCCCAGTTTGTTTTAAGTTGTTCTATGAAAGATTTTTTATATGAGTATATAAGGTCAGTTCATATTGTTTGTTTTTGACGATTTGTTCAAAAAACTGTCATATTTTTATTGGTATCTCGTCCTAGGTGGCAAAAGCTCTCAGATAGGATGATATGTTCTTCACTGGAAAATTGAGCAGAGATGATCGCTTTTATGTGAAGTTTTCTGGAATTAAATATACGTATAAAAATTACATACTTTACACCAGGGCTAGGCGAATTGTGAACAACACACTTTATACATACATGTCTGCGAGTTCTTACTTTTTATGAGAATAGATTGGAGCGTTTGTACTTTAAGAAATTCTTATTATTTTCTTATAATTGACAAAATGCAAGTGAGTTGAAAAAATAAAATCGAATAAATTAATAAACGAATTCGTTTGTTTAAAAACAAACATAAAAAATAAAATAAAAATCGACTCGTGTTACAATAATAATAATTCATTAATTGGATTTAAATTAAATTTAATAAAAAAAAAAAATATTATTTGCTTTTAATATTCTATTCTATTGCACAGAAAAAATTATGATTAGAATTTTTTAAATAAATCATTATTTAACTTTGAAGAAAATTTCCTAAAAAAAAATTTGTTTGATTTTAATATATTATTTTATTGCTTGTAAATTCATTCTAAACTAATACGAAAAACAATAACAATTTCTTGTTTTTTGACAATTAAAAATATAAAAATAAATAAAATTATAAAAATGTTGACAAAAAAAAACATATAAAATCCATATTTCATTACCAAATGTATAATGATTTATTTTTGTGTATCTTCTAGATGAATCAAAAGCAAAAGAAATATGCATGTATGTAGCAATATATCGCATAAATGATGGGGTCTATTGTATATTGCTGTATAATCCCCAAGTCGATTAAACTATGTCCTTTCAATTGTGTGCCTGAATATTTAGCTCCCTTTCGTGATATAATTATGCGAAAGTACCTGGACTTCAAATCATTTAAAAGTATTTTGCGGAAATGGTCTTTAGCGGAAGTAGTCCTTAACAACATGATCGTAATTTGCGTTGCTGTACAGTTTTGGCGGTACCAAAGCAGAGTTTGTTTGGGCATCTGTTATATTCTATCTATTTTGGTTTCATTAAAACTTAAATATTTCACTCCATTCAAATGTATATAAGTTGAATTCATATAGAAAATGCTTCAATTGATAACGATTGCGTTCCTGTTTTACATGGTGTTGACGACTAATGAAATTTGGAAATATTGTCTTGTCTTCTATTATTTCATATATATCTTTTTATTCATATATGTATATTTTATATACTACTATACATGAATACATAAACTATTAGTTAATGCACCATTATTTTTCACCAGCATAATTACACATTGTCTACATACTATACACTGTGTATTTCCATTGAACTATATTTCATCTAAAAAAGTCTCCATTAATTAGTTAGTATTATATAAAAGTTTCGCTTCTCTACACCAAATTTTCATACATGCATTTAAATGATAAAATACAATACTAACATTCGATCCTTATTATTGTATATATATAGAAAATGTAAAAAAAAATTTAAATAAAAAATAAAAATTGTTTGAAAATCTGCGAAAAATTTAATATTATTTTTATTGATTTTAGTAAACCATATTATTGAATTTCTTAAGAATTTTCAAATATTCAAATTTATAAATAGTAATAATATTTTATAAGAAAAAACAAATACAATTTTTTCAATAAAATATTTTAATATTTGATTTTACTAATTCAGTGATAGCTCCAATTTCATTAAAAAATTTGATTTTTTCTTTGTATAGATAAAACAAATTTACAAATTTATAATTTGTAATCTCGTATGTGTAATATTTTTTTTAAGAACTGAAACATATAAATATGTATACACAAATACATGGTTTCTACTTTTGGTTAAATCTTATCAGTGTGCCATTTTTTTAACTATTAGTGTACCTACTTTACTGAAAGCTAACAAGTTACTGAATAAAATTCTTATTTCTCAGACATTTTTTGTTATGAGCTTTGTGTCATGTAGGTGTAAATAGCCGATCATCTTCGTATTTTCAACAATATTAACGCCTAGCACTGCTTTAACGTATTATTAAGAGTACAGATTTTATAATCATTATAGTGAATTATATTACATAGATTTTTTGGATTTTAAATAAGTGTATAACAGCAAACTCTAATGAAGGGAAACGAAACGTGACATATATCTTATGAATCCTTTTAAAATACACCGATTATCACATATGAGCTTCATGAGACACTCGGGATTAAAGGCTACAAAAATCTGATTTATACGCGATTATCAGTGATTTATATAGAGTGCATATGACGCTAAAATAAAACTATATATGTACCATGTTTCGTTTCCCTCAACCAAATTTGGAGTGTTTATAATTTGTTTGCTTAATTTTACTTGTATTATCTAAATATTTCTAATAATTCATTAAATAAATAAATAAGTAAATAAATAAATAAATAAATAAATAAATCAGTGTATTTTTATTAATTATACAATTGAACCACAATAAAAGTTTTAGTTGATTTTAGGCAAATTTTCAATCATAGTTAATTTGATTAAAAAATTAATTTAAATTTTAGCCAAAATCAATTATTATAGTTAATTAATATTATAATTTTGGTAATTGGAGAAAAATCAAACAAAAATTTAATTAATATAAACAATTGCGCAATTGAAGTTCACTTTTATTTTTTATTTTTATGATGATTAATGAGAAATATTTAATTCCTCATTAGTCACCACTACCAAACTTGATGTCTCAGAAAAGTTTTGAATCATGTGATCTGCAACGTTGTCTTTAAAATATAATTAAAATTTTATCAAAAAAATGATCTTCAATTTTGGACGGAATTTACCACCGAGCAGTGGAAGAGAATTATAATATTTTGAAAACAAATCTGTAATTTTTAATATGGTAGTGTGATTTTCATAAAAGTTCACACTGCAGTAGCAGCAGAGAATTCGAGTTTATCTACAGAAGGCGGATCCTACAGATTCCTAAGAAGCCAAGCGAAAGTATTTCAGAATAGAAAACCTCTGACATGCGAATTTTAAATTGTGCATCAAATTTGTTTCATCTTATCTGATTTAAAATATTTCTATATTTTCCTGAATTTTTCATAAAGGCCTATAAAAAGACTGTTTGAGCTTAATGTTTATCAGTTATAGTTAGCAAGTTATTCGTATCTGAAAATTTGTATTCAATTTTCATCCGACTTTCTACAAGTTTCTTTTGTAGCTAAATTATATGAGAATCATTTTGAGAAAAAAAAAATAAAAAATAATAGTTCAAAAATTGTTGGGTATTAAAGAAAATGTTTTTAAAGACCCATGTTTTTCTTTACCTTAAAGTATGGAATATGATATCTTTCAATTACCTGATGTGACTTCAGATTATGGCAATTACAATAGCTTTGCCTCAAAGATTGTGCTCGTCACTTTCAATAGTGACAATCATACCATCAAATTGTTCATACAGAATATCCACTGTGGTGTTCGCAGCGCCGTTTTTCTAAAACCACCTACAAATCTCTTCTCAGTTATTAACAGGGCAACTAAAAATATGCATAATGACATTTTTTTCCTGGTCTTCAAATAAGAAATTTGGCATCGATTTGTTTTAGCATATTTTTGCATGTTTTGGTTCTAATAGCATATTTTTCATACTTTAAGCTTAGCAGCATATTTTGTTATATTCTCATAGAAAATCCTTATTTTAGAGCATATTTTTAGCAATTTAAATGACAAGTTATTACATATTTTATTCTTTGTTTTACACTTAGGAGAATTTTTTGTATGTTTTGCGCGTAATAGAATTTTTTACATAATCAAATCAGATTCCTTAATAATTTTATAATTTCCTAATTCAATGTACTTGCTTTGAATATTTTTAAGTGCAAAAAGAAAATATTTTTTAGCAATTAGCAATAAAAATCAAGTTACTTTTCATGAATACTAGATAATTTAAAAGTTAGCCAGAAAAAAATAATACTTTAAGAGCATTTTTTTGAATCTTAAGGGTAAAATTTCCAATTTTAATAGCATTTTTCAAAGCATATTTTTGGTTGCCCTAGTTATCGTTAATCCACATGTTAGGCAATGGCTTTTAGAGGATGCGTTGCCACCTGGTAAATTCTATGCGGATTGGCATCGTTCCACATATATGACAATTTCTAGCTCTGAAAACTATTTTTTAGCAGAAATTAGGGTCCTAAAAAGAGTATTTAGCGAACAAAATGCGAGCAATCGAATGTCTGGACAGTGGCGATATTGGCAATCGATCTGGCTTTCTTCTGACGTACAGATATTGGCTGAGTATTTATCGAACTGATCATCACGAATTTAGCTACCATACATTAGGAAGTCTATTTGGAAAGGTCACCAAGTCTGTAATAAAATGGGCACAACGTTCATTAATTATTATAATAATGTTCAATCATTTGAGCGAGCTCAACAATCGTTTCATACCATGTTGATTTGGTATCAGTGAATGAGTAATAAACAATAGATTTAAATAAGTTTGCATTCGTAAATTGCCTTGTTGTCTCTGTTTGGCAGTACCAACACAGAGTTTGTGGACTATAAATAGACACCAGCAGAATGGAATATGTATTTTCTGTGTCGCTACACACGTCATCAGCATTCGTGGTGTCTTTTTCATTTTAATTTCGTTGAAACCTACACAAGATTTGACAGCCATTGTTACAACAATATATTCTTCAGAGACTGACAATACCCGTCTTTATTGGAAAACCCATTAGAAAGTATTTTCTTGCAACATACGAAGAATATTTACATTAAGTATTTGAAGAATTAAAATCTAGACTTACTGTCAATTAACAAATTAGCACTGCAGAACTCTTTAGAATTATCTTTGAATTCAAAGACCCCAAAATCATAAACATTTTTATCCAACTGTATTTAAATTTCGTACCATAGTGATGCAGAAACTTATTTGAAAACAAATAAAAATGTTATAGTCTGCAAAGCCCGGAATTTGTATGTTAGCTAGATGTTATATTGGACCAATTACTACTAATTTCAAAAAGCTTCATTTCTTTACCATAATAATTACTTATTCCAAATTAAGTTAATAAGTTACCTGTTACCTTTGTTCACAAGATTTACATGGACAGTCAGCCAACAGTCCCACAGTGCTTAGTCTCATAGACAAAAAAAATCAAATTGTGTTAAAATATACATTTTTAGAAAGGTAACAATATATCTCATACAATCTTAAATTAACTTTTTTAGTAATAATTGTTTTTGTGGCTACGATAGGGCGCCAAATTCTATGAATTTAAAGCAAATATTAATGAACAAAACGATTTTAAACTGCTTCAGAGAAGAAATGGTACATTTTTGCATAAAATGCATTGAAGAATTGTTTCTTTAAGAGTTCAGTATAATTATAAATTAAAACTGTTGTGTTTTAAAAATAGTTTTTGGAATACATGTATGTTTTTGATATTTTTTATTTCAAACCTAAAAATTACTTAAAAAAATATAAAAAATATAATTTTTAGTATATGAAATTTTTTACAATTATTTAACAGATTATAAAATAATAACTGGTTATTTTTTGCCACAACTTTAAAAAAATTAAATAGAAAAAGTGTCCGATATCCTGTTTTTACTTGAATTTAAAAGTGTTCTTAATGTTAACGTAATTTATTTTGTTGAATGTAAACAGAAGTTTAATTAAAAATATTCCGAAATTTAAAAAGTAGTTAAGAAAGGGAAAATTTGGGTACGCTCAAGATCCACAAGATAGTGTTAGCTACAAGTCAATTTTTTAAATTTTTATCCAAAAATTACATGAGTTCGATGGAGTAAAAAAATTATATAAAATTGTTTGCTTCATTCTGTAACTTAAAAAAATTAATTTAAAAAATTGTCAAAATTACTTTTTCTTATTCAAAAATTTAGGAATTCTTAATGGTAAAATATTTCGTGATGTTAAGTCAATATAACTTTAAAATTTAATGCACTAATGAAAACTAATAAAAATAAAAATTTTGAACCGGAGATCGCGCAAATTTTGGCAAATTAAATACATGTTGACGAGAAAATGTAGGTGCAGAAGTTAAAATAATATAGATGATGGCAGAGTTTGGGGTGGTAGATATGTCCTTGCTTCTATTAAATCAAATATTTCCTGACCCATAAAAACCCTATTTCCAAGTTATATAGCAAATTTTGTTGCCGTTTTGATCAGTATTTTAGAACAAATGCGTTTTTCTCTTTTCAGAATATATGGGAGGTAGGCGTGTCCTTGCACCGACTTTTTAAAAACTCCATATATATTTATTTGTATATATTAATCTGATGTCCAAGGTAATATGCATACCAGGTTTCAATTTTCTACGACATATTCTTCTATTTTTGCCCCATTATTATATGGAATCAAAGTACGTGAAGCCAGAAGGACAGACATCGTGAAATTGGCTCAGAAAGTGATTAATACGCACAAAGGTTGTCACATAATTATTATTAATATTAATATTAATATTAATATTAATATTAATATTAATATTAATATTATTATTATTATTATTATTATTATTATTATCATTATTATTTTCCGTTATATACATAATTTTATAAAAAAAAAATAAATGACCCTCGTACCAATATATAAATATGCAAAAATTATTCCTTTTAGTTTTTATAGTTTTACAAGAAAACACATGTTTTATAATATTCACTTATCTAAATGTTACATTTGAAGTAAGGCATTCAAAAATAACTCTAAAAAGAAATAAAATTTGTAAAGATAAATTTATTTAAATAAAACCTTAAAATTTAAAATATAAAATGTTAAAAGTTCATATAAAATAAATTTAAAATTCAATTAAAATTGTGAATAAACATGTACAAATAAGTAAATAATATGAATATTAAACTACTAAATATATGTCTCTAAAAAAAGCCCAAATAATATTTAAGATTGTGTGGGTGTTACTATTCTTAAATTTCGAAACATTTGTATAAATTTTGCTATTATATTTCTACACAACTCTCACTGCACAGTGGGGCCAAACAAAAAAAGACTTTTTAATAAACCTGTATCTCCTGAATTACTTGTCGTATTGAACTGAAATGTACGCAAAGGTTGTAGAGGAGGACCAAACCTTTCACAAAAATCATGTTTTAGTTACGCTGTGAAAATACGAGATATGCTACGTGATGTCAAAGTTGACTACCTCAAGTATGTGAAAGTATCAAAAAATCGTAACTTCTACAAATCATGTCCGCTTTCAAAGATTTTTATATTTCTGTAAAGGGCTTGGCGAGGTAAAGAAAAAAATAGGCTTACCCAACTGAGTTATCTCCTACAGTTAAAAAGATATTTACGCTTAAATTTTTTAAATTTTGGTATTTACCTCGAATTTACTTCTTTTTTCAGGAATAAGTGCTTTTTCGAAATATTATGTAATTTGCAATATATTCCGAAATAGTACGATAAGAATATTTCTGGATTATCTCTATTGATCTAGTTATGAAAATTTTTTAAAATTAACACTCTGAAATTAGTATGATAAATGACTATTTTTTATAAAAATATAGTACTATTCTTTAACTTCTTTCTTAAAGTATTTTTAATAAAATTTTTTTCTCTTTACATATTTCAAAAAGCAAGGCTTTGTATATGGTGAATAATGAAATTTTAAATTGTTTCAGGTTTGCACTCTTTATCCAGCATTGGTCGAAAATGGTGAATTTTAGAAAAAAAAGTTTTATATTTAATATTTTAAATTTATTGACGACATTTATTCACAAAATAGATTTGATATTAAATTCCTTCCTGCCTGGCCAAAACCGAATGCAGGAATACAGATTTTATGCAAAAAATCAAGTTTTTAAACGACTTTTTTTTAAATTCCATAAAAAAAACATATTGGCATAATATTTTCACTATTATTTCTTACATAAGTTATCAAATGAATATCAGTTTTTCATTCCTGTAAAAATCATTTAAAAAACTTCACAAATCAATTTTTGTACATTTTTCAAAAATAAACAATATAAAAAAATAAAAACTTAAAAAAAAATAATAATAATACTTTTTAAAGTAAAACTCCATCTACTTTTTAAAAACCTATAAAACATTACAAGAAGATAAAAAAAAACTTACTTACCAATTCAGTGATATATAATATGTACATATGTATAGGTCGTTTTAAAAATATAATATAATAATCTCAAATCTTACAACTAAAGCCACTACTCACTAAATTCACTATTCACTAACACACAATTGTACTTGCGCTTATTGTTTGTATAACGAGATAATATTTGTAATAATCGATTAAATTTATTGTTGCCAAAAACTATTTTGTAAAGGTTTTTAAATGATTTTTGCAAGAATTAAATGATTTTTGCAATTTAAAAAAATCATTTTAAAAATTAACTTTTTTCATAAAATCTGCACTCCTGCATTCGTTTCCGTCTGGGCGAGAAGCAATATCGTTAAACAAATTTTTAAAAATTCGAGTGATATTTTTTTTAATGAAACTTTTTTAAATCAGCATTTTGAGCAATGCTGCAAGTTGGTGCAAACCTAAAATAATTTAAAATTCTTTTTTGATCATTTATAAAACCTTGTCTTTCGTAATATGTGAAGTAAAATTTTTTTATTAAAAAAAATTGAGAAAAAAGTGAAAGATTAGTTTCATATTTTTGTAAAAAATAGCCATTTCTCATACTAATTTGAGAGTGCAGACTTTGTATATTTTTCAAGTCTGTATAAGTTGATATAATCAAAAAATTTATCCAGCATATTATTTCGAAATATATTACAAATTACCGAATATTAAAAAAACCCTTACTCCCGAAAAAAGAAGTAAAGTTGATGTAGAAATCAAAATTTAATATTTAAGCTTAAATATCTTTTTAACTGTAAGAGATAACTCAAGTGGGTAAGCTTATTTTATCTTTATCTTGCCAAGCACTTTAAAGATATGTAAAAACCTTTGAAAGCGGACTTGATTTCTAGGTTACAGCAGTCAACTTTGATACCCTGTAGCTTGGCTCTTGTTATCATAGGGTGATGATTTTTCTGAAAGTTCCTCCTTTACAACTCTTTCATATATTTCAATTCGTACCGACCAGTGGTTTACGAAATACAAATTTACTATCAAAAATTTTCCGTTTGGCTTCACTGTGCGCTGTTTGTTATCACTGATATACAGATAAGCGTACTTGAGTTTAATTAAATTTAAAATGATTATCCGAAAATGTTATATTAACATATCTAAAAAACACCTCTTTTCAATCAAATTATTTTAAAACCATTCATTTACGTTAAACTTTAAAATACACATAAACACCCCAGGACATGTAAAAAGCCTTAATGCTGCTATCTTATAGATAATTAACATAAATAATAACATTATTAATGCACTTAAACTAATAAAGACATCACTATGATATTATAATGGCTTAAAAAATTTAACTACAATCTACAAAATTAAATTAATGAAGTAAACGCCTGAAATTATACTGTAAAAATTATAGAATAAACTTATACACTCATAGAAAAAATTATATTATTTTAAGAGAAAAGGAACAATTTAAACCGCACATATTGTGTCTGGTCATTATAAGTTTGGCAAGCTCTTTTTAAGTTTATTTCAAGAAAATTTTCATGTTGCAGATGAAAATGGTTTTGTTTGCAATCAGCCAATACATAGCATACTTGAGTGAACCGGAAATTAAAGTTTTATAAAGTTGTTTGCAGATAATAAAAGCCAAAAAATGACCAGATATAGTTAACGCCAATTAAACAATAATAGTTTTTGTTTAATAAAAAAAGAAAACACACATTTTAAATAAATTTTAAAGATATGATGGAATTAGTTAAATTAATATTTAATTTAATGTTTATAATGTGTTCGCTGTGGATAATAAACTCTTTGATGTTGTTGATTGAATCAAAAAATTAATCAATGTGCATTTTGGCTGCTATTGAGTACAACTTTCCACACGTCTGCCTACAGAGTTTACAGAACTAAAAGTATAAGAAAAATTCAAAGAAAAACTATGCTTGCAACAGAAATATTTATGTGTTCTTTTTAAAATGCTGCTGCAAGTGATGGTAAAGTGAATTAAATTGTGACCAGTAATAAACAATTCTTTAAAATGTTCACAGAACTAAAAAGACATAGTTGTACTCGAAATGACAAAGGTACAAATAGTAAAAAGTATATTCTAAAATTCCAAATAACTGTAACGGCTCACAGTGAATCTAGCCTTTCTGTAGGAAAAAAAGTAGAAGAAGATGTCCTATAATAATATAAATTTGAACTTACTTGTAAATTTGTTCGTCAATTTCAAATCTAAAATCAGATTTTTAAAATTATTAAAATTTATTCCGATATGAGGAAAATATATTTACAAAATTACCACATAAGTGAAGAAATTAATATTTTTTAAAAGGTTTGTTTAGCTAATAATTACTGAAGGATTTTGAAATAACTAACAACAGTCACATATTGCAGTGTGGCCATATAAGTGTAAAAAAATAAATTTTTAAATTTTGTTCAGTATTTCTTATTTTCTTAAAATAAATTTCAGCGTAAGGCATAACTGATGGAAAATTCTTACTTTTGACTTTTGTCAATGAATTTTTGGAAGTAATGATATCTTTAGTTTTATACTTTATTTTTTCTTTTTTTTTTTTTTGTAAATTTTGGATCAATGATTAAAAAGATGTTTGAAATTCTAGAGTCTGAGAACTTTATATTACAAAAAGTTTGTAAATAAGGGAAATTTTGGAAAAACAAAAGCATTAATTGAAGAAAACAAAAATGTTGGAGATTTTGCTATTTTTTAACCAAAATGTAAGAATATGAGAAAACTTATTCAGAACAATTTTCATTGCTTTCCGGTCTTTTTAAGTAAAATTCCATTGTTTTTTATATATATATATATATATATATATATATATATATATATACAAAAGTATTAAATATATGCTTCATAAGTTATGAAATTTTACATAGAAAAAGATATGTTTTACGATTATTTTTAATGGGGATAAAAGTGAAAACTTTAATACATACCATATAAAAAATAATGCAAATTGTATTATCCAATATTTTTTTAAAGCCTTCTAAATTTGAGTAAAATTTAAGAAAATGGTAATTTTTTCATATACACTACCTGCCACTTGAATAAGGAATCACATTTTTTTAACTTTAATTAAGTATATCTCCTAAACTAAAGTTCAGAAAAAAATAATTTTTTGCACAATAAAATATCAAGGTGTTGGCTTTAGTTTCCTGAAGAAAAAAAATATACATATTTTGTTATACTATAAATATATAAATATAATAAATGCATAATCATTTATTTAAAGACATCTATTTCTGTGGTACTATTTCGTGTGTCACTTGAATAAGGAATTCTTTTAATATTAATCAGGAAGGATATGGTTTCAATTTCTTTCATTACAAACGGCTAGAGAATTTTTAATTTGATAGTTTTTAAATAGTTTTTATTCAAAATGGGACGTGGAAAGGCTCTTAATAACTCTGAAAAAGAAAAAATTCTGATTCTGAAATCTCAGGGTCAGAATTTGGTATAAATAGCCAAAAACATTAACAGAGGAAAGACAGTTGTGTACAATTATTTAAATAACGTGGAAAGATATGGAAAAAATATGAAAGAGCGGAAGAAAATGGCAACAACTCCAAAAGAAAGACGAAAAATTCTTAGAATTGCATCAAATTCTGCCATGCCGGTAACAAAAATACGTGAAAAATTGAAGTCAGTGCCAGTCTAAGAACAGTGCACCGTATTTTAAAGTCGTACCCATACATAGTCCGGCGAAAACTGTAAAAAAACACCACTTAATGAAAAACGCAAATCACAACGTCTACAGTTTGCCAAAAATACAATGACATGGTCCGACAAATGATTTAAAGTTGTATTTTCCGATGAAAAAAAATTTAATATTGTTGGCCCCGATGGGTATAAATATTATTTCCATGACCTAAATAAGGAGGAATTATTTTTGAGCTGAAGACCCAGCCGAGAGGGCGGAATAATGGTATGGGGTGCTATTTCGTATTATGGTACCATAGAATTGGTTTTTGTATCCAACAAAATGACTGCAACGACTTACAAAAACTTTCTAGAGGAAGCATTTCCAAAATTTAATGATTTCTTTGGACCCATACCTTGGACGTACCAACACAACAACGCTCCGATTCATACCGCCAGAGCAGTAAAACAATGGATTAATCAACTTTTGGATTGGCCCCATATTCACCAGACCTGAACCCAATGGAAAATGTCTGGGGTTGGCTTGCAAGAAAAGTTTATGAAGGAAGAAAACAATTTGAGACGATAGAATCCTTAAAGGATGTAATAACGGCAGCATAGAGTTCAATTTCGCTAAATTAGTTAGAGTCGTTATACAAGCCGATGTCAAATCGCATTTTTGAGATTATTTGTAAAAATGGTGGCAGTACTCATTACTAACTGAATGCTAGAAGATAACAACTTTCATTTTTATAACCTATAATTTAAAAATAAATTACAGTTTGCTTAGTTTTAAAATATTCCTTATTCAAGTGACATACGAAAAAGTACCACAGAAATACTGTCTTTAAATAAATGCATAATTTTAGTATAATAAAATATGTATATTTTTTTATTTTTTCAGGAAACTAAAGCCAACATTTTGGTTGCGCAAAAAATTATTTTTTTCTGAACTTTAATTTAGGAGATTCCTTATTCAAGTGGCAGGCAGTGTAAATACAAAAAATTAAAATAAATTAAAATAAAATAAAAAATACTTTTAAAAATGTAAAATTTGTCATGAAAGTTAAGTCTACAGTGTAAGTGGATATGGATAATATAATGAATTAAAA
Organism: Protocalliphora azurea; assembly: GCA_932274085.1. Lineage (NCBI taxonomy): Eukaryota > Metazoa > Arthropoda > Insecta > Diptera > Calliphoridae > Protocalliphora > Protocalliphora azurea. Next base: position 152,176,711 of record OW026521.1, on the reverse strand, counting down.
TCCAATAATACAATTATTTTTTTTCGCATGACTGCAAAACTCTATAAAATTTTTAAGAAAAATCTAGTTTTATACCCAAATTTTTAGCTTTTATTCCTGTTACATTTTTGTTATTATTTTAAATTAGAACATACATCATACTACTCTAGATAATATTTCTTCAATAAATTGGGAGAAACTTTTTCTAGAGACCTCTTTGTGCAATATGTAAAACGAAAAAATTTTATTTTACAAATTTCAAGTTCGCAATGGTAAAAATATTTAAAACAAAAATATATAATCAAAATATAAGAATTCTTGGCTTTCCATTGATATATATTATATTTTTTATTTTTTATTTTTATTTTTATTTTTTAAATAAAAAATATTAAAAATTAAAATCTTAAGGTCAAACCAAGTGTGATAGAGTTTTATATATTCCCAACCAACTGCCCATCTCCAATATCAGATTAAAAGATATCTTTTTTTTTTTGTACTCTAAAGAAAAAAATATCTAAAACACAATGACAATATATGAAGTGACAAACGCTTCCATTACGAACGTGTTTGTCATTCGTAAATTGTACGTGATGATTTTTCAACTCTTCATAATAAATACTTTTCTTTTACTAAATTCTTGTTCTTGTCCACAAATAAAAATAACAACAAAACCTACTGTAACATTAAACAAAAATGTATGAAAGTCTCAATGAATGAAGATAGTAAGTGGGTGTTGTAAATATCATGAATAAGAAAACAAAAAATAAAAAAAAGTATTTGTAAATGCCCTTCGGGTCTTTCGATCAATAACTAAATAAACTAACCTCAATTATTTACTATTCATAGGATCAACACTAACTCAATATTAAGATGTTTTTTTTTTTTTTCAAACACAGATGGATAAAACAACAAATACTATAGTAAGATATAATAATTCAAAGTATAAGCAAAGAAAAAAACACATTTTAGAGATAAAAGTGTTCATCAGAAAAATAAAGTTTGAAATGCCTGCTGTTTTTCACAAAGAAAATAAAAAAATATATAAGTGCAATCAAATCAAACAAACCGCTATTCAAACAATATGGTTTATTTAAGTTATAAGTTTTTCTTTTCTGTATTATCAGCATTATTGATAAATTGAAAAAACTAAATAAAGATAATTCTGTTATTCTAAAAAAAGGCCTTGAAATTTGATAAAAAAAAGTTTTAAAAGATTTTAATATAAAATGAGATTTTGTCTATATTTGTAATAAGGTATTAAATTCTAGTTAATTTTTGATGTTCTTAACTAGAAAGCACACTAAAATCTTGTAAATTGCTAACAGATAATATGGTTTTTATTGAAAATATTAGGAAAGCGTTAAATGTGTTCAGGAAGACATTAGAAAATTTCCATATGCTATAGCTCACTTTTCTTTTAATAGAGCAAATGGCTCTTGTTTTCTCTTTATAATCAATTTCGGAATAACATTTCAGGATACTGGTTTTACTAGAACGGAACTATAATTTTGGATATATGTACTAAAAATTCGAGAGATTTTAGATGACATTCATTAACGCATTAAAAATGTAATTAGCATAAACTTTTGAAGTATTTAATATCTAGACACTTAGTTTATTATTTAAACTAATTAACCAAATGGTTGGAATACAAAAAGAATTTAGAATATATATTATATAAAAAAATAATAATAATAAAAATAAGAAGAGATGTTCCGGGGCAGCCTCTACCGTTAGAGGATTAAGAGGCATATGCAAAATCTTCCTAAAATGGCTTTATCTAAAGTTAGTGTGCTATATTCGGCTGTGCCGAATCTTATAGATATGAAATACTTTAAAACTAAATAATTTATATTGAATATAATTACAAATATATATCTGATTAAAGACTAAAAACTTTAAATAATTTTCATTTCATATGAAATAGAATCATGAATTTATAAATCCTTATATCCTTTTATGTATTATAAAAATGAGGGGAAAGTTGGCTTATTTATTTGTTTGTTTATTCTTTTGTGTATTAATCGCGGCTGAAACGATTTTCACGAAATTTTACACATAGACAATACCAATGCCGGAGGTGGCTATTGGCTTTATTAGATCTCGATTGAACGTCACACCCACATTTTACGTCTAGTTTTAAGAAAATCTATTTTTTAAGTTTTGCACATTATTAATATAGCACAGATAGTGCTTGCGTTGCAGAATTTTATAGGTTATTTTAGATCTTCATCGGATGTGACGCGCACTTTTTTAAAACTCTTAAACCGATTAGCTTAAAAGTGATCGGAGCAGGGGTGTATAAAGCAAATATTCATTATGGCATATCTAAGGAACTATTACAGTGATGGCGCTCAAATTTGGTGAAAACTTTTATCCTCTCATATAGCATTGACGACTTAAAAGGAGGATGGATAGGTCCAGCAGGAGGTATGTCGCATAAAAAAAATATACATTTTCTCATCTAAAGGTCTATTAGAATGAATGCCTTAAAAAGTTTCAATAATAATTTTCATAGAAAATTTCGAATATGGTGAACAGATCTATGGAGAGTAGTAGCTCCCATATAAGGTTAATATTAGTTATCGCATTAAATAGAATAACAAAGCGCACCGGTAAAAGCTAGTAAATAACAAATTTTATACCTTAGAATTATAACTTAGGTGCAGAGCAAATATTTTACAGATGTAGGACAATACTAAATTTAAAAAAGGAATGGTTGAAAATTTATGGACCGATTTGACTGATTTAAAAAACCGAAATTCGAAAAAACATTTGTGATAGTTTTATGCAGGAACAAGGTGCTTATATAGGAGCTTCAAAAAATATAATAACTCATTTTAGCCTATAACTCGGTTAGTACGGGATCTACTTAGTTCATTTCTTCAACATAAAAATTCGTAAAAAAAATTTCCGATTTTGCTGTGAAAGAACGAAGTCTCTAGCTTACACAGATACTTCAAAAAGTTGAAAATAACCAAATATACTTTAGTTTATTGTTATTGTTTTTCAGTACCCATTAAAAAATAAACTATAAAGAAAGCAGACATTAAGTTAAAAATGAAAAACAAAAACAGATTTGCAAATAATTCGGTTGTATATGAACCAGTTTAGTTGGTTCAAAAAACTGAAATTAAGGAAAAATATTTTTGATCGATCTTTATAAGAACCAAGTCCGTAGCTTATTTAGGACTTCAATGTCGGTTAAAATACGTTTTGGTCCAATATCACTGCTTTTAATAGATTGACTGTGGTCATTTCTTCAGCAGAAAAATTTTCCGATTTTGTGTCATGAAAATGAAGTCATAATTTATATAGGAGCTCACAAAGTCGAAAATATATATTCTAAATATATCCGCTATTTTTGAACCGGTTTTTACTGAGTTTCAATATTTCAATATTTGAAATGATACCGTGATTTGTGAGAACTCTATCAAACGTATTATATCTCTGTTTATGGTACGGTCCAACGATTTTTAAATTTTATGAAAAAAATCTATATAAATTTCAACATGCTTGCAATCTACATTTCAAGTGAACCATTTCTATCCATATTGTCGTCATATGATCTCCATCTGGGATTTTTTTTTTCATCGTCCCATGTGTATCGTGTGACATGTAAGCAAAACGCAATGCGATGTACTTAATTCTCACTATTTTAGGACGATGTAAAAGCAACAATTTCTCCATATTTTTTTAGTTTTTAAAACTACTACGTTCTCAAATCTTAAATACTTTTTTGATAGCATTTCTTCAAACTAAGTATATAATTTTCTAAGCCTACTTTCTCTTTCCAGGCTTTCTGACGCTTTCAGACGACATAGAAAGTTAAAATTCGGCTTACTTATATAATAATTCATTCTACAAATCCAGACGGGACCAGATTTTGAAACTTCTATCAGGGAGTGAAGATACCCTTATTTATATACATAATTTTCTAAGCATTTTTTTCTCTTTTTTCGGCTTACTTATGCCACTGTTCATCAAAAGTTTTACGAAGCCCCATTTACGCAGATTTATATATTTCCCTTTCCAGAGCTTTCTGAAGCTTCCGGACGATGTAGAAAATTAAACTTTCACTTACTTATATAACTGTCCATCTCACAAGTTCTAAAGAGCCAGATTTTAAGATTTCTGTTAGGGAAAGGAGATAATCGGATTTAGATATAATTTCCTCAGCATGTTTTCTATTTCCAGAACTTTCTCAAGCTCCAGTCGGCGTAGAAAATTAAAATTCGGCTTACTTATAAAACTACTCACTTTACAAATTTTAATGGGGCCGGATTTTAAAATTTCTATCAGGGAGCGGAGATACATGGATTTATTTTTGTTTTCTGTAAAAGTCGCCTTTGCTTTAAAGCCATTTCAAATTTAAATTTGCTATACTCACTGTTTGCTCTCCAAATTTTATCGGAAACCGATCTTGTAGTTCAACCGGGGAGTGAATTTATGCCGATTAATTTTTTTGAAATGTTCTTTTTTTTAATTTTACCTTTTAAGAATTTATGTATTATTCACCATTAAATTCTAAGGGATTCAAATTTTCAATTTCGATTAAGGAGAGGAAAAATGTCATAAACTTGTTCAAAAGTTTTTTTAAACTATATTTTTTTTTCGTGCATTTTCTTTATTATATTGCAATTTTTCCGGACAAAAATTTTTGATATTTCGAATTTGTGGATATAATAAATTAAATTTATAAGTGCACATAATTAAATTCATCGCAACTAAGAGCAAAAATGAATTAGAAAATTATATATTTCATATTTCGTATAATTTTTTCTCGCTCCTTAAAAATAAGGGTAATAGAAAACCAAAAGCATTCAAATTGTTTTTTTAAAAGTCATTAAATTATAGAACAAATTAAAGAAAAATTAAATTCTTCATATGTAGTGGTTTTTATATTTGATTAAAATGCTGAATTTACCGGTCGGGCAATAATGTGTTAATTAATTCACAATTGTCAAAAATGTATCTATAAATTGCATTTGTATTTTTCAAATATTTTCAAACGAGATGACTTAATAACTCAAAAGGAAAAAAACCTTTTATATGCTTTTAAGATTATAGAAATCTGTCATTAACTTGAAGAGATATGAATATTTAAATTGCATACTTTCTATATTTTGTCAAATTTCATACAATATAAAATAATTGTTTCAAAAACAAAAAAGGAATTTATATATACACATTTTTTATATTTAAATTCTGGAACATGTTTATACCCCACACCACCATAGGTGGTTAGGGTATTATGCGTTTGTGCTGATGTTTGTAACGCACAGAAAAATCATCCAGCACCCATATTAAAGCATACTAATCGACTAAGAATCAGTTTTTGAGTCGATCTAACGATGTCCGTCCGTCCTTTGAAGATAATTTAATGAAATTTGGCACGTAGGACTTTCATGACACAAAGACGAAGCTTATTGAAATTGGTTATGATCGGTCCATTATTTCACCTAGCCATAATACAAATGTCCTCCCGGAATAGGGGTTTAACGATCATAAATGCCTTAAATATAGTAAAATTGTAATGAAATTCGTTGCAAGAAAGTTCTGTATAAGTATCAATCTTTGTGCCAAATTTCATGTAGATCGGTCCATGATTGACCGTAGCTCCCATATGAAACCCTCTTCCGAAAATCACTTTAACTTGCATAAATCACATACACATGATAGTATCAGGTTTATATTCGACACAAATAAGTTTTATATAAATAGAAATCACAGTGGCAAATTTATGAGGATCGCTCCATAATTTACCATAGCTCCCACTTTCGGAAATCTTCATAAAATGCATAAATTCATCTAAATATTAGTATTAACGTAATATTCCGTATTCGTATATTTTATTTTACACTTAGTAAAAGTATCGGTCCACAATTGACCACATGTCTTATATAAGATCCATTCACGAATTTTGATGAACATGCAAAATTGTGTGAGGTATCATATGGTCGGGCTTGACCAACTATATCTTTCTTTCTTATATTATATTATATTTTTATTATATTACTTTCGGCGCTGGTTAAAAACATTGTACTGGCGCTAAAGGCTCTTTATCATCAGTTTTAGATGGCCACATGTCTTATCATGTTATTGTAAAAATTTTATAAAAATCGGAATGGAAATGTGAATAAAAGCTGAATTGACCACCGCCACCACAAAAAAATCTACATATTTTAACTCAGATGACAACGGGAGTAAAAGATCTTTTTTAAGTAGATGTAGGCCTATTGATAGAAAAATAAGAAAAATTACAGCCAAAAGATTTTCGAAGAAAAAAGTTGTATGTGGGTCGATGTCAATTTGAGGCGAAATTTTTTATTTTTTTTTAACAATTCTAAAATCTAAAATAACTTTCATTTTTTAATAACAGTATACTTATGATAACGATATTTTATCATTCATTTTGGACATGTTTTACCATTATAATATGTTAATTTACATGAAAATCGGAGTTAAAATTTCTTTAAAATTATAACAAGAAAGAAACTGCCTTAAATAAAAAATATGTAAGTTTCTAGATTATTATATTTATCCCATATGAAATGAGATGGCAAAGAGTGTCAAAGAAATTTATATTTTGCGTTAGATATAAATCCATTGATAGGCAAAGTACAAAAATTAAAGTCGTATTTCCGAAAAAAAATGTATTGATCAAAGTTAATTTATGACGAATTTGTATCTTTCAAAATTCTGATTTGACTACATTTTTCGATTAATATATTAAGCTATGTGGCACAGTGGTAATGAATTTCATATAAAGAAATACCGAGGTATATTATCCAATAAAAGTATATCTTCTAAACTACTTCAGTATCTGAATATAACCATAGATTGACTTTAAGGGGTAGGAAAAAGAAAAAATTAAAGTGTTAAAAATAAATATCTGCAAATAATTTTAAATTAAAAAAAGTAATAGGTTATGGATCAATTCAAATAGAGGAGAGTTTGAAGAATTCCAGGGTAAACTAGGATATAGTAACCGATTGACAAGTTCTTAATATTACAATATGTAAACAGAATAAATTATTTAAAAAAAAAATAATATAGGATTTATGTTAATTTTTGGAAAAATGAAAACAGTTTTAATTTTGTTACAATTTTTTCCCCATACATTTTTTTAAAAAATGACAGTTTTTAAATAGCATATTTAACGAAAAATGCATTAAAATACATTTTTACATCATTTTTCTTATTTTTGAAATGTTCGCATTAAAGCCTATATAAGCAAAATTTAAACGCCGTTTAAATCAGTACATTTCACAAGGCGTTCTCAGAGATATTGCTATTTAAAGTTTTTTACTTTTTTTAAGAAAGTGAAAAAGCAAATTAAGATCGCGAGCTTTCACAATTTAGCCAAACTGAATTCGATAAGTGACTATATGAAATTTATATATATAAACCAGGTAAAAAAGCGCCCTTTTTCGGGCGTTCATTCATGGAATTGTCTATACATGACTGTAGCTAAGAAAGCAAATTTTCTAGGGACGTAATTTATTGTAAAATTTACCTATATTCTGACATTGAATTTTATTAATTAAATTATTCTAAAAAATACTTGACTTTTCATAAAGGTTGAGTATATAATTTTAACTATTACCCTATAAACATTTGAAGATAAGAAATTTAAGAAGATATTCTTTTTATTATTTCGACGAAAATTATCAAAGCAATATTTTTCTAATATTGCATTTTTATCAGTTTAAAGAATATTAGGCAATAAACAACAAAAAATATATAAAATATAAAATTTTTCTTAATATTTTTATCCTCAAAATATTACCCTTTTTTTCAGTAAGGTGATTATCACCTCCGCAATAAATTGATGATATGAAAGAAATTAATTCAACACTTTTATTTTTCACTCACAATTTTTTCAGTTGTCGAAAAGTTGTTAAAAAATGAAAATACATTGATGAAATTTGTTTGTCTTTTAGCAGAGCGTTGTAAAACGTTGTATTACATTTAGTGATAATTTTTCTATATATTTATTACATCTTCCAGAAGATTATCTGTCGGTATATTTTTTTTCACCTAGATGATTATCTAGCAATCTTCCAGGCATATTGATTTTTTATTGTTTAGATGTATCGCCTGTGACGCACAATAAGTTCCGATGGGGGAAACTTTCTCAATACGAATATGATTATTGCGGCAATAAAATTTTTCTTCTAAGCAATACGAATTCGAATCACATTCGTATTATTTTTTTTTTTTTTTTTTTTTGTAGAGTATAATGTATGTATTCAAGATGAATAAATTTTCTGGTTTCAAGTAATTGTAACAAAGTAATACATAGTTAAATATATTGATATTAATAAAATAATTAATTGACTATATTTTCAAAAATTTTATCATTTTCCAAATTTATTTATCTATTCCATCGATCTATTGGGTTGGACAATTGCCCAGAAACTAGATATTACAAATTTGAAATCAATTTTTGCAAACACAACAGCAACAAGAAACTATATGTGCAACGAACCGTATGAAAAAGGAAATAAACATTTTGCCTTGATGCACACACCAAAATACTGCTTACAAACAAATATAACAACAAACAATCAAATAAATGAATTGTGACGTTTGCCAATGACACATACACAATCAACGAAATAAAGAAAACGAAGAAGAGGAAGAAAATAATACAAACAAACTCGTTAAGGAAGTAGCAAAATCTCTAAAACGTTGAAATGCTAAAGCAACAGAAAATAAGTGTTATATTGACAAATACACTTTAGCAAACACACATATATATACATATATACAACTGTAACGATTTTGTAACAAAATTCTATTTCTTTCTTATATGTACAAAAGTTTGAGTGAGTGAGTGCTTATGTGTATCTAGGTGCACACATATGTTGTAATATGTATATATGTGTGTATAAGAAAGTATTTGTATTTATTTTGATTGTCGCCCATTTGCAAAGGAAATGAAAAATCAAATTGAAAAAGCGTCAAGAAATAAAGTGAAAAGAAAATGTATAAATACAACAAAACAAAAAGTATCCTTCACATATACATACACACACACATGATGTTACTCACTTACACACTTTTTCTCTCTCATTTTCGCAACACCAGTTACAGGAAAAGTGTTGTTGATTTTACAAGGTTGCATTGTTTGCATTTCAAGCAATTTTAACTTTTTTCTATCACATTTTTGGTCTTACTTTTCTAGTTTCGAATCGAGTCTTTGTTGTCTTCGAAATTTTAGTTTTTTGTCATTGTTGCTGTTGTTTGTTTGTTTGTTTGTTTGCTGTGTTCGAGACAGATTTATTGTGTTTAGCTTTGGCTATAAGCCTAAATAAATATAAATAAAATAAAATTCTTAATATAAAGTCTATAACAGATAACAAGAAAAATAACTACACTCTCAGACCTGCACACTGATACGTATGTATGTATGCCTGTATTTAAAATCAATTGATTTTATAGATTTTATTACGGTTGACTTAGCGACGACTGTACTGATGATAATTTGGATAATGTTGATACTGCCAAGGGACACCAGTGTCGTTATATTTTAAAGTGTCCTTTTTTTTGTAATTTCGATTAAGGTTTATAACAGTTTAGAGTATGAATGTAAAGTCCAAAGTGGAAATAAAATTGGAACTTAATACCCATTATATGTATAAAAGCTAATGCTGTAGGCTTTTAAGTGCATATTTTAAAGAAACATAGGAAATATATTTTATGTTTTTTATTTAGGTAATCACTTACTTTAAGTTATTGTAAAACATTATCCTATTAAGAAAATAATGTTATATATTCAAAAGAATGTGTAAATATTTTTAAGCTACAATGTCCAAAGTTCATTATTTAAAATATTTAATAAATTACAATGATTTCTAAAAAAAAATTATATAAATTTCCTTAAATAACGGACAAATTTATAAATATAAAACACACACTGAAAAAAGTAATTTCAACGAATAAACTCAACTTATGAATTTGTTTCAACGAAAATATTTATTGAAATTCATTCGTATGTTCAACGTACTTATGAACGGTACGCTGAAACTATTCATTAAATACATAGCTTAATAAAATAAGTAAATCAGTTTTTTTATTCAACATAATAGTTCATTGTTTTAAACAGCACTTTTATAGTTTTAATAATAAAAGATCATGTTCGTTGAATTAAAAGAGCTTGTGCGTTTCTTCTCTGAAATTGTACGCTAAATTAATAGAAAAAAAACATAACATAACAAAATAAATACAGTATACACAATAGCAAAGAAAGAAATAGTCGGTCAAGACCGACCATATGATACCCTACGCCACTGCGTATGTGTATCAAAATTCGGCCTTCCTGATTAATATTAAAAGAATTCCTTATTAAAGTGACACACGAAATAGTACCACAGAAATACATGTCTTTAAATAAATGCATAATTTTAGTATAAAAAAATATGTATATTTTTTATTTCTTCAGGAAACTAAAGCCAACACTTTGAAATTTGGTTGCGCAAAAAACTATGTTTTTCTGAATTTTAGTTTAGGAGATATACTTAATTAAAGTTAAAAAAAATGTGATTCCTTATTCAAGTGGCAGGCATGTATGTATGTATACTCACACAGAATTCGAGTACCAGTAATGAATATACCTAAAAAAAAGAAAGGATTTCTTAACAAGTAAGTTTAATAATGTTTATTATTTTTTTTTTAATATTATATTTTCAGAAAAATTTCTGAATACAAAAATCAAGCTGTTTTTTATTTACAAGTATTCACATCTTAAATATTTTATATGTTATTTTAATTTAATACTTATTTAATAATACATTAAAGATTGAAAAATACATTACAGATTGCATCGAACGATAGTAAAGATGTTTTTCATAACTAACTGGAACATTTCATGAAAGTAAGGGAATTTATAGGCAGAAAATAACGAGAAAGATAAAAAATAACAATAAGTATTAAATAATTTGTATGAATCTCTTAGCAATAAATAATAATTTAAATTTATTATTATTTATTTTTTTTTGAAGACAATACAGCCAAATTAATGAAGTATCTCCATATTTATTTCACAACATCATTGAGCGGTTTAAAGGACAAAAGCTAGAATATTTTAATAAATATGCATTCGGGAACAAGATCCTACCGTAAAATAAATTATCCGACTCAGAATAACTCTATAGACATACATATGTATGTAAGATTTAAGTATATCTATGCGGCTGTCTGTCTGTTCATATAAATTATGTGAACGAAACATAAGTCTCAAAATCAAAAGATATTTTGTTGAAATTAAGTGGTTCATAATTGATCATAGCTCCCACATAAAGTCCATTTCCGAAAATACCTTTGAAATAAAAAAATGAATCCCATGCAAACGTTTCTTATATAGGTATAAATGTTTCCTTTAATTTCAAAACTTAAATAAAATTATTTTAAATATTTTGAATTTTAAATATCAAACAAATTAGTAATAATGCTAAGAGGAAGTTAATTAACTTGTTAATACTGTTAATAAAATTTCTTAAGTTCTAGTTTAATATTAATCGGAAGTTAGATGACTTGTTGCTAAATTTAACTAAACCGTACTTTGTGTAAATGCCCAGCAAAAACTTTTTAGTTTTCGGTAATAACAACTACTTATTAAAGTAATTTCTTGGTAATGAGGCATCATTATAATTTGCCTACTCTGTTTTACATTAATAAGTGCTTAGTAGTATAATAGCACAGTAATACTGCAATCACGTTGATGAGTTGACTAGAGCGCCAGATTAATAACCAGAAGGTTGTTGGTTCAACACCATTATGAGGCTGTTAGTTTTTTATAACAAAATGTCTAAAAAGATATTTTAAACTAAATAGAGTTTTTGTCGCTTAGGATGCTATGTGCGAGATAGTGTACTGAGTAAGACGTTAGTCAGTAAAAACGAATGGTTAGTGTGTGTCCAAGTTCGAGTCTCACCGACATAAATATTATATAATTTATATAACTTAATAACACTATGCGACAAATTATTGGGTCACCAAATATTGCCTCAATTATGAATAAACTTCGGATATTGTGGAGAAATTTCTTCATTATATGTTTAAATACAAATCATTTAAATCAATAACTTTCAATGTATTTATTGATCTTTATTATTTTACTGAATACAAACTTTCTCTTAGACATTATGTCACTCCCACTTTTTGACTGATCTTTATATATATATATATATATATATATATATATTGTGCATCCATTTGCTACCTGTTGCTACTAAGGTAATTTGAAATACACAAAGAATAGAAAATATTCTATATTATAACATTTTTTTTATGGATGCCACGCTTCCTTTTCGCCCACTTTTTATTATTTTGTAATACCACTGTCATCGAAGTGTTTATGAAATTCTAAATTTGATTACTAAGAACCAAAGCTACTATTCCTTTAAAAAAGAGTGGGCGTGGCATACAGTTAGAACTTTCTTCAAGAGGATATACATTTACGTCATGTATCATTTTAATAGTTTCAGTAGTTTAGATATAAGTTCATGTCAAATAAATTTAACAATATTGTGACAAAAAATGACAGTAAAATGGAGTGTAATCAAACAAAAATCTATAATAATAATAGTAGTAGTTTATAACATAACAGCAAAATATAATAACATTTGAATTAAATAATTTATATGATTTCATTTCCCATCATATTGGAAAAAGCGCTTCAAAAAATTGAATTTCGAAGTAACCCTTTAGAAGTTTTGCTAGACTACTGGTACGCTTTTATTTTGAGTTGGAATTATTGGCGCAATTTTTTCATGTTACACTGTGTAATTTAATTACACATAAAATGAATACCAAAATTATATTTTCAACGTGACATTGGGTCAACGTATAAGTTCATCAAAATCAATTTACAAGTTCTTTAAGTCAATGTACTATTTATTGAAATTATTTATTTTGTTCAACGAACGTGTTCTTTAAAACGAAATACGAACATAATGAATCAATGTACTTGTACATTGAATTTTAAGGTTGTTTATATGTCAACGTATGGCAATACCTAACTGTTAATTAGGTCAAACTTAGGGAATAAATTTGTAGAAACAATGAACTGTTTGTTGTACCTATGAACCTTTTTGGTTCAGGGCACATTTAGATCTTTAATTATGTAAAACAACTCTTAATAAAATCCTTTAAAACTTTCATAAATTCACTGGAGACTTTTGAATGGTGAATTGAACTGATATATCCAGCAACAATTTCTTTAAATTTTAAAATTTTCTAATGAATTTTCCTGTGATTCCTAATGTAATAATGTTTCCAAGAAATTCAACTCTTTAAATTTCTCTTTGTAATATTAAAGTTCTTTTTTTGCTTTTTTCCTCTAGTTCTAGACATTTAACATTTATCTTTATATAATATAATTTATATAAATTTTAATTCAGTTTCAAATTTCTGCTAACACAACACAAAAATATCCTGTTGCATTTTCGTTAACAATCAGACAAATATTAATGTCTCAAGAGAAGATTTAAGTTTACAGCAATCAGAGCATCCAAATGAAATTTAAATCCCACAAAACGAATAAGTGTGATTTGAAGTGTTCAAGGTTTTATTTCAGCAAAAGTATTCATAAATAAGCAAATACCAATATAATAAGAAAAAAAAAAAAAAAAACATTAAATATTTTATATAAATGTAAAATGTGATGATGTTTTTGTTCAGGTATAGAATACTTATGTTTTTACAAAAAGATTTGATTTGCTAGAAGATTTTGATTTTAAATTAAAAGATCAATATTTAGTCTGTCATTACGAAAACACAATATAAGTTATTAAAGTTAAAAAAAATCTGTTTGAAGAAATGGCTGAAGTAGTAAAATGAATCCAATTCAAAATTAAATTACTCTGTTAATTGTTTGATATTCAAGACTGCTATAAAACATTAGTGTATTTAAGACCACAATTGTTTCGGTAATTTTTTATTGTGGAAATATACCAGAATTCGATGATATCGGCATCAATGATAACAATCATTAATAAGAATCGTTATGTAATTTATTTTAGCTTTTTGAATTTTGCAATGCCACAACAACATAACATTGTCTTTTTAATATTTACAAAAGTTTTATTTATTTATGCATATAAACTTAAAAGTAAAGTATAATGGTTAAATCTATACGTATATATATATATATATATATATATATAAGCAATTTACCTCATTCCAAAATTCTCATACAAATAATGTGAATCGAGTCTGAAATATTTAAGCTAAACTACAATAAAACACGTGCAAAAAAAATAGTATACGAAGCTTACCACTACACACTAAATCCCATACACACAGATTCATATGTACTATTTATATACAATTAATAGACAAACAAATATTTTGTTATCCCTTTTACGTTCAAAATATACATCCCATTTTAATAAAAAAAATATACCATTAGAAAGGTATTTTCTCATAGATATATAAAGTATTTTCGAAGTTGTAAGCGGTAAAATTTACTACTAACCCATATTAAAAACTCATATATTACTTCTTATGTCTCTGAGATAACTCTCTCAATTCAAAGCAGTATCATTGTTATTATTTATTTACAAAAACCAACTATACAAATTGTAATAATGTAACAACAATAAGAGAGTTTTTTCCCATTTTTAATTGAGAGATTTGTAAGAGAGGAGTGATAAACAAAATAAAAAAAAGTTTAATACTTTAAATCAGAGCCACCACATTTTTTTCTTTTTTGCAGAAAGGGATGAAAATTTTAGTTTGTAGACTGGGGAAATTGTTGGGGATATTAACAATATTTCATGTATTTTTTTTTTTTTTTTTGGGAAATAAAATTTCATTTTGTTTATTTAATAAAATTGGAATTTTGCACAAAAGTATATTTTGAAAATGCTGCAGATACATCTGTTTATAACGAACTTGTTGAAGCAGTCCTTAATATGCTAATGATCAAAACAAAAACGTAAATTTGAGTATTTTCCTCACATATTAAAAAAACTGTCAAACAGCGATTTAAAAGTAATAAAAAAAAAGAATATTGATTGTAAATTTTCACTCTTTCACAAAAAAAAAGAACAAAACATGTCATATTGCAATTTCTTAAGGTTTAGTTTTTTCTATGTGCGTTTATATATAAATATATATATATATATATATATATATATATATATATATATATATATTACTACATATTATCGTCAGTTCTGAAAATCCCCCAAAGAGATCCTAATATATTTTTTATTTCATTTCAAGTATAAAGTAATTCTCTGGACAAATATTTTGACCAATAATATGTTAATATTGAAAAATATTTTTCGAGGGTTTAATCAGACATGTTAAATAAATCTGTTCTAAAGTTTCTCCAATTAAAATTTAAAAATGGTCAACCTGAAGTTTATATATAATGTATTACTGAAATAGTACCTACCCAGCAAAAACTTTTTGGTTTTCGGTAATGGCAGCTACTTATTAAAGTAGTTTCTCGTTAATGAGGCGTCATTATTATTTGCCTACTCTGTATTACATTAATCACTACTCAATAGTATAATAGCACTCAATAATATATTGCATTCACGTGGATAGTTGGCTAGAGCGCTGGATTAGCAAACAGAAGGTTGTTGGTTCAACACCATTCTGATTCTGTTAGTTTTTTATAACAAAATGTCTAAAAAGTTATTTTATACTAAAAAAAAAGTTTTTGCTACTTAGAAAATTAAGTGCGAGATGGTGTACTGAATAAGACGTTAGTCATTAGAAACGAGTAGTTAATTTGTGTCCGAGTTCAAATCTCATTGCAGGCAAAATTTTTTTTGCTTTTAATTTTATTTGATTTTTGTTTTCGTTTAGGTACATATTTTTGAGTACCCCCAGAGTCAAAAAATAACTACATGAATTTGTGGACAAGTCGAACAAAAATAACTAGTTATTCAGGCAAAAATTAAGTAGTTTATTTTTGTTTCCAATTAATCCTGCTTGCTTACCAGGAATGCAAAGTTTTTGCTAGGTATATACATATATATTTAATACAAAATAATTTGTATAATGTATAAGGGAAATATCAATGTATTCAACTTTTGACAAAATAATCATAAATAAGCCCGTTTTTACTAGTGAATAAACCTGTCCATGTGGAGCAAAAATACCATGATATAATAAAAAGAAAAGTTGCGTCATGATGCACATATGAATCAATCACATCTCATTGTTATTATATTTCATTCGAACAATATTCACACCAATATTCTCTAATTTCTATAAAATTAGAGACATTTTTGTTGTTATAAAGTAATATTTAATTTATTACTGAATGTTTTGGCAAATATTTTCATAATTGTTTTTTCAATTTGCGAAATCATTTTGCTGTACCGAATTCAATGAAATTAACCGGGTATGTGATGGAAATCGATTTTGAGACCGAAACGAATTGAAATCGGAAAAATATGTGATGCATTTATCTTTTCTTTTTTTTTGTTTATTGATGAAAATTACAGTGGACTCACTTTTTGTTAGATTTTATTATAAAATTCTAAATATTCCACGGAAACTATTTCCTTAGTTTTCAATAGTGCTGCAAGACACAGGAAAAATAAAGCATTTTTCCAAA
Source organism: Protocalliphora azurea (assembly GCA_932274085.1). Classification (NCBI taxonomy): domain Eukaryota; kingdom Metazoa; phylum Arthropoda; class Insecta; order Diptera; family Calliphoridae; genus Protocalliphora; species Protocalliphora azurea. The sequence continues at coordinate 152,160,144 of OW026521.1, read as the reverse complement.
ATTTATTCGATCGAAATTCATCGCAGCTTTTCAAACTATTCGATTTGAAAACGATCGATTTCCAATACATACCTGAATAGTTAAAGATTTAGAGGTACAATTGATCAAGGCAAACTTAAAAAGTAACGAATACATTGCTTGAAGCTTATGCATTTAATTAGTGTAAGAAAATATAAAAAAAAAAATCTTTAGTTACGATTTATGTATAAGAAAAAACGTTTGATTCAAATATTAATTACTTAGCATTTGTGTTATACAAAATTACAAATGTAATATAACAAATCTAGGCATTATAAAAAATTATGTATTGCCACATTTTTTATTTTTTAATTTTTTTTTTAATTTTGTGTATTACTGGATGTCAAAATTATTTTAGATTTTCAAATAGTAAAGTTCGCATTAACGAGTAAATGCATTACGTCATCCTTTAGTGTAATTATTTATAATAATATTGAAAATGCTATTATCCAAAGAATATGAAAAAATATTGGTTTGTTTTTACATTTTAGCGATAATTCTTTACAAATAAATGATCAACCATGGAATTTGAAGCCCATTATTATATGAAGTAAAACTGCATACAAATGCATACTGATGCATATATGAATCACACCATTTATTAAAAAAAAAAATATATAAAAAATTATGAGAAATAAAATTCTTTTACTCAAAAATAAAAAAAATTGCGCACTAAGGCTTTTAGTACAGAACACTTCGCTTCAATAGGATTTGCAGGCAGATTAGTTTAATAAATAAGCCGATTTTGAGTTTTCTTCGTTACTTAAATGCTTCAGAAAGCTTTGGAAAGTCACTTGCAAATCAATTTATATCATTTAATATTTAGTTAAAAATTTGTAAAATTTCAGCGAAATAAGAATTTTTAAATATATCGTTATACATACTCGTATGTGAGGGAGTAGATATGACGTTGTTTGTTTGTCCGACTGTCCATCCATTCACTCTTTATTGATATCAACTACTGGAAATATTCCATGTGTGGCATATTAATATAACGATTAAGCTTATAAAAATGTTGCTAATGAAAACCATCAAAATAGGTTAATAAATATCTGAGTTGAGGACTTTTTTTAAAGAAATTTTAAACTTTATTAAAAAATTTGTTCTATATATAGCTTGCAATTGTGACAGTCTTACTGTAGACTTTTTGATGTATTAACTTGTTTAAATTCACATTTAAATATATGGCACATAAAATGCAATACGCCTTGACCAGTGGAAAATCAAGTATTGGTACTGACCCAAATTACACATACACAAAAACGTTCATAATTATATCTTCAAAAATAACATCAATATTAACAAAAGTCAAAAGACCGTAACATCATATAAACGAAACAGTCGTAATATTTGTCCGTTCGAAGAAAAAGTGAACGATTAACAAATTTTACTTAATTGCTTAATTTTAAAGCCAAAAATTAAAAATTATGCTTACGGCCTTTTGCATTTTCCTAATGTTTTTTTCTTCTGCATTAAAAAATTAAAAAAAATATGGTTGCGGGCTTTTGCATTTTAGGTGACGATATGTAAATTATTTAAGAGCAAAATAATGTATTTATTTTCATTTGTTAGACATGTTTTTGTTAAGTTTATAGCATAATTTAATAAGCAGATATTTATGTGAGAGAAAAAAACTGATTCAATTGTCAAAAACGTAATTCATGGAACAACAAAATACATGTAGTCACATATATTTGGTTTTTGTGTTTTGAAAAAAATGAGTAATTTTTTTGAAATTTTAGTTCGATGTGTCTCTCACATAAACTTCTAGTTTTATTCTATGGTTTTCAGAATTTTCGTTTCATTTTACAAAATCAGTTCCTTATTTTGGTAAAAAAATAAATAGATCTGCATTACAAATCGGACAAAGAAGGCCACTTGTTACTTTCTTCTAGTATGGTCGTCTCATATAATATCTCAGTGTATACCATGCAAACATACTTCAGTTTTCATTAAGTTCTCTTTATACAAAAAGCACTACTACTTCTGAAATACAACTATTAATGAAAAGCTTTAATATTTTTCAATATTTTTTCAAAAACTAAAATTTTAAAGTGCTATTTATTGAATAATGCTTTTGTTATTTAACAAATTGCGCACACACTTTTATAAATTACTATATTATAACTGGGGTGCTTCGCTATCCCTATCGTATTAAAATAGAAAAGTTTAGTGTAAAAATTACCCCCTTATTTTGTAAATCGCTTCACCTCATTTTCATTACAAATTTTTGATAAACAAAAACAACGTATATGAAAATTTTTTAAAAGTGAGGTGAAGTGTTTTACAAAAATAGGCCCTTAATTCTTGCCATACAATATTTTTCCGAAAATACCACAGTTTATTAACATTCTAATAAAAAATATCAGAAGAAACGATTAACGATAGTAACTATTCGATTTCTGAAATTGTAATCTGTAAAGTAAATAAATATTTTTCAAATAAATATATATATTTTTTTTTTTTTTGTTATAGATCCTGTTTTTTTCTTAAAAAGGTGAGAAAATTTGCAAAAAATAAGATAACCAATTTAAAAATAGTTGTTAAAATTTTTTGTTATTTTCCAGTATTTTTTTTTTCTTTTTGGAAATTTTTCACATTTTTTGATTTTCCCATTTTTTTATTTCTTTCCGTTTGGTCATTTTTTTAATTTTGGCAATTTTACTAATTTTACTCTTTGTTAATTTTAGCGTTTTTTTTTCGTGTTTGTTACTTCTTTTAAAAAGCAAAATAATTTTTATTTTTGTGACTTTTTTATTTTATTTTAGCCGGTTTTTTCATTTTGGCAATTTTTTCCATTTTGGAATTTTTTTCTGCTTAGCAAGTTTTCATCTTGGCGATATTTTTATTTTACTTTTTGTTAATTTTGGCGTTTTGTTTTCGTTTTTGCGTTTTTCGTTTTGCTGACTTTTTTATATTTTAATATTTGGATGTAGTTTTCGGTTTCATGATTTCTTTATTTTAACATTTGTTCTGTTTTGACGAGTTTTTCCATTTGGTGATTTGTTTCTTCCTTTGGCATTTTCTTCCGCTTAGAAGATTTTTATTTAGGCGATTTCATTTAATTTTGAAGATTTTTTTCATTTTGGCTATTTTCTTTATTTTTGCGTTTTTTTTCCTGCGACTTTTTTTTAATTTTTTCTTTCGTCGTATTCATCGTTTTTGCGACTTTTTTATTTTAGAGTTATTTTCGTTTTGGGGATTTCTCTTCGGTTTTGCGATTTATTTCTGTTTTACAAAATTATCAATAACAATCAGAAAATCACATAATAATTTTTATTCATGCTAGAAAAAATAAATACATAAACTAAGAATTGTGATTTGAGCTCAAAAAATATAAAAGTGAAAATATAGTTCAGTTACGGTTCCTAATTTTAAATATCCAAAATAAAAGAAAAATAAAATTAGTTTGTCTGGTTAACGCAAGTAACAAATAATTTATTTTACATAAAAATTTTACATAAAAACAAAAACAAAACATCTTTTAAAAAACAACACAAATTGTTTATTTTTTGTACCCTGTTTCTCATAATGAAAAAAAGTCAGAAAAAAAGTAATAAACAAAGCAATTCAAAGCTTGCAGATACTTTTTTGGCTAACCCCAAAATTTTTTAAAAATCTATCCAAAAAAATCCTTACTAAAAAAAATAAAAAAAAATACGTTTTATCATTAATATAATTTTTGGATAAATATTTTCACATCGCACGTTTATTCACTAGTATAAGTATTTTTAATTTATTTATGATTATTTTATCAAAAGTTGAATACATTGATATTTACCTTATTCTTTATACAAATTATTTTGTATTAAATTTGACTTAATAAATAAAATAAAATAAAAATGGATTTCAATTACGAAATACATTATATCAACATTTGTTCCAATCATGAAAATGATAATATTAATTAATAATTAAATAATGTATATATATATATATAATAATATTAATAATAAAGAAATACTTATATAACTTTCATTTGTACTTTCGGTATTTAAAGGGGACTTTTTAGAACATATTTGGATAAAGATTTAGATATTTTTGCAAATGGAACGCAGTAAAAAGTTCTTTTGTGTTCCTAAGTATCTGGAAACGAAACTTTAAATATTTCTCTAACACTAAGCTCAAAATTTAATATTTTTTGTCGTAACGCTGGTAGAGAACAACGACAAAATTCTGATGGATAATATTATATATTGTTGGCAATGAGAATTTACATATGTGTTGCAGTAAATGTATATGTAAATGTGTCTGCGAAATAGTACATATTTTTTCTTAACTCGCAATTTTTGTAATGCTCGGGTAGTACAATCCGTCAATCGGTTACATCTTTGGGACATTCCAACAAAGATTCTGAGGTAGTCTCATAACCTAGGAGTAGACAAACAAATTCGTATAATAAACATCCCTGCCAGCAATTAGGTGATAGTTTTATCCACTGTTAGAAAAATTACTCTTTCTAGTATTCGCAGGATGTTATTTTCCTGATATTAAGCAATTTTACAAAAACAAATACCATTAATTTCGATTTTTGATCTTTTATAGAATTAAAAAAAATTTCACATTGCTTTTAAATTAAAAACAAAAAATGTTAGGAAGACGACGGCACTTAGCTGTCGTGTTGCTTTCCAAGGAAAACGATCGATTTTTGAAAATTTTAAGAAAGTTTCGTAAAATTGAATTAAATGAAAAAGTGATAAGTGAGGTAAAAATAAAAAAGAAAAAAATTTAATGGAATATTTATGTATAATAAAAAAAGTTTTAAAGAAACTTTATAAAAAATGAATGCTGTTTAAAATGAAAACAAAATGAAATGAAATAGTAATAGTTAACAATATTGTAGAAAAAAAATTTTGAAGATAATTAAAAGAAATTTTAAAGTAAATTAAATAAAAAATAAATAAACCACTACCAAGGTTTAATTCGTAAAACGAAGCGAAAATTCATTTTGACAATTTGCTTTGAAAATAACGAATAAATTTGGATTTACTTCTTGTTTTTAAATATAATAAATTTACCTTTCTCTCATAAAAATAATTATATTTTTTAGTGAAAGTGAATCCATATATTTATGTGCATCAAATATTTCAGCTAAATTTTTGAAGTTGGTAGGCTTTTCGAAATCAAAACATATCCATTTTTTATTATTTTTTTTATAACGAAATTATGATCACGATTTTTATTCCAAAAATTTAAGTCGATCATCAGGGAAAACAATTATGTTTTTATATACAATTTTTGAACTAATTTAGAGGGTATTTCGAAATTTTTGAAAATTGGTTTATGATGTACTCAAGAAGATATACATCCCACATTATGTCGTTCTTCAAGTAAAAAGTTTCATTTTGAAGCAAAGATATTATCAAATGCAAATAAAATATTTTAATATTAGTATTAAAACATTTGTTAGTTCAATTTTAATATAAGTGATAAAATTAGAACTTAGAAAAATTTACTGAATTGCTTTTGAAAACCCAGAAAAAACAAATGAATTTGTAAAATGATTTCCTATTGAGAAAATTGAACAAAGTTTTATAAAAATTCCAAAATATGTTATGTAATTATTTAAAAAAATTATATTATTATTTTATTATTTTTTATTATTTTATTAAGCAAGCGCCAATTTTAAAAACTCATTTATTTCCTTAAATATAGACAAACATCTTTTTCTGTACTTAGTTAAGCACTACTGTGTGGTTAATAAAATCATTCTGATTTTTATATTTTTATGAAATAATTTTTTCTAACAGAATTTATATTTCCTTTCTTTTTATACATTTTTCTTCGTTTTTAATTTTTCTCAGTTCAGAAATTCATTCAATCATGTTGTGTAAATTTTCTACATCACGAACCCCCTCCACACCCCCGTGGAACTGCGCCTTATTTCATTATTTATTTCTTATCAACAATTTGGTCTAATTTTATGTTTAAAAATTCATCTAAATTAATATTTATTTTGAATAACTCTAAATGAATCTAATACGTCACACAAAAAAAGCACTTAATAGGTATTAAAACTGCTGCACACTTCTTCCCGCACGGTGGCTCTTCTGGGATAAGAAACTGAGATCATATTCGACTGTTACAAACAACTTGAGGTTACTCTTTATTTCAAATTTTAATAGAAAATGTTGGCAAGGATATATGACATATTTCCAAAGGAAATCAATACATACATACATACATACATACATATATACATACATACATACATACATACATACATCCATACATACATATATTCATCTATACATTTGTCTAATTCAGTACAAACCCGGAACTTGACATGAACTTCTGGCAAATTACAAAAACAGCTATGATAATATCGAAATGCTTATTAATATCACAAGACAATTATAAATTTTACTTGCCATATATTACTTCTATCCTCAAAGTTCCCTCCAAAAGCTAAAGAAATCTTCAACGTTAAAAGTTAAATGCGATTCAAATCAACATTTGATATAAATAAATATCTTTTCAATGGTTTTGCAATGTTTTCAATATTTTTTTTTTCGTTATCGATTTTTTTTTTTCAAAGTATTAAACAAGGTAATTAAAACAATTAGTAATATAAAGTTAAAAATAAAACAAAGTAATAATTTAATTGAAAAAAATATTATATTATTAATATTATTTTTTCTGTACATGAAAACTATCTCTATGATACACTTGTTTGCAAATATTTGAGTTTTCTAGTTGAATGCAGCTAGGACAGATATACTGACAAACAAACAGGAAAAGACAGAAAAACAATAGTCAAATTACGCACTCACATTTTAAAATTAGTAACACGTACATGCACCCAAAATGTACTTATATATTTGTCTAGATAAAAATGTATTTTCTTTTAGTTACTTACAAGAAAATGATAAATGCTTGTATGTATGTAATTAATTCTCAAATAACAGAGAAATTGAAAGGAAAAAGACAAAGTAAAGTACAACTTGCATAATATTTGTTTGAGTTCGAATATTTATGCATCTTTGCAAGGAAATTTACCTAAATGAACAAAATTCAAGTTAACTCTTTTGTAAGTTGTAAATACTTACATTATCTAAATAATGTACCAGACTTCCTTCTTGTTTGTGATAACATTTAAAGATATTAAAAGCCTACTGATGTTATTGGCGAAAGGAGAAAGTTAATTTCAATTAATGTATTTATCTCAAGTAATATAAATACATAAATAATTGATCGTGCAGTTTTAGATATTCTTTCTTTAAGCTCAACTATTTAAAAACGCCTAATTTTAGTTCTAGTCATAAGAAATTTGTTAATCGTATATAGACCATTTCACGATAGAGCTCCCAAAAATGTTCCTTAGATTTTTGGATTTTGTTAATATTCGGTACACGTATATTCTATGGAGCCATTTTAATATCTCCATACTTATTTTTTAAATTTAAAAAAAAAATCTCTAGTTTATTCACGATTTTTATTTTTGTAAAGTAAAATAATCGAAATAGTATGTAAACACCAATAACACCATAAGCTGTAAACTTATTGAAATGATTTAATTTATATATAGAAAATGAATATGTCCTCTTTCAAAAAATTTTGCAAATGTATATATATATATATATATATATATATATATATATATATATATATATTCCTCTTTAATTAATTTTAATTAAATGCTATTTCATAGTTTATTATTTGTGATATTACTACTAATACACTGTGTTACAAAACATATTTATCTTAAATAACAATCAAAAATATTTAAGAAGAATTTTCTTAAAAATGCTTCGAAAATTGCATTTTCGTAGTGAGTGCATTTTTATCAAAAACGTAATTTTTGAATTATATAATTTACATTTACAATATTTATTACAATAAGTTTTATACTATTTTTCAAATGAATAAAATCAGACGCATAATTGAACATGAGTGTTGTGAACACTTAAAATTACATATTACTGAATGAGAATAACCAAAAAATTAAAAAATAAGAAATAATAAAAAAAATTAAACTTTTACATGAAAAAACTATTGGTAATTTTTCTAAGAAAAGTATCAAAAATAGTAGATCACCTTGTCATAGAACAATTATTATTACATTTTATAATAAAGATATTGCTTTTAAACATATATATTAAAAGAAAATTAAAATCGAAGGGATAAACATTAGCCAAGAATGCATTATAAAACTGCAATTGCATTACGAATGCATTTTTAAATATACAATTTACCTTTGCATTATTGAATTTAAAACGATTTCATTTTGCCATCAGTAGAGTCTTGATTCATTAAAATGCAACTACATCGTAAAGAGATATTGACATTTAAAGTTACGTACTTTATCGAATTTTTAACGTATATAAAAATTTAAATCGTGAATAAATTCGCAATTTTTTTGAAACTGGAAAAAATAAAAAACAAAAATGGTTCTATAGGTTATATGCGTACTAGGGTGATCGATTATTCAACTTTTTGGAGAAACCGGTTTTCGAATAGTTCAAGTAGTTGGTGCATGAAATTAATTTCAAACTTAAAAAAATTCATTTCAATAAAAAAAATTAAATAAAAATTATATCAATATCATCAAACATATACTCTCCAAAGAATTTAAATTGTATTTTATTTTTAAGTGATCATTTTAAACAAATTACTTAAACAACAGTATTTAATGTTAACATAATTTAAATTCTTTGGAGAGTATCTGTTTTTTTTTTTTTTTTTTTTTTTGTTTCTTTAGTTTTTATAAAACTACATATAGAAAATGATTTTCTACGTAACGTGCTAGTTGATCATACAGTATTTAAAGCATTATATAATTTAAAATTTATAAATTTATAAAATAATAATAATTTATAAAATAATAATTTATAAAATAATTTAAATTAAAGCATTATATAATTTATTCAGTCTTTCAGACTTTCCATTACATTTGTCTAAATACATGAAATAAGTTAAAATACTTCCAAATTCTCGAAATCATTTATTGTTACATCGTCTTCTTCATCGGAACAACAATTCTCTTCTACGCCGAAAAAGCGACCATATAATTTATAGGCAAATTTTTTAGTTTCGGAGTATTTGATTAAATTATTGCTTTTGGGTTACTCTCCTATATTTAAATATAACAATTATGTATTTAAAACATTTATGCGATGTTCGTTAATTCGCTCTTTTAAACACTCAAGTAAATCTTGTGTCAATGGGTTTTCAATTTTTGAAAGGGTTTTAAAAAGAAATATAAAAATCAATTCAGTTTCTAGAAGGGTAGTTGACTATTTAGATAACTATTCAACTGCAATTTCTAAAGGCTTCAGAATATTATTTAATTCTTTCAATATTTTAATCTTCTTTTCATTAAAAGGTAACTGTCTCAAGTCTAAAAGTGCATGATTTACACACTTATAAATTCTTAAGAATTGAGAAATCATTATCGCCATGGAATGCCAATGCGATTTATTAAAAGTTTTAATACATGATTAAAGTTGGTCTATAATTGTTTTTAAATTGTTTTTTTAAACAAACATTACCGTCTAAATCAAAACTACTGTTTTCTTCGTCATCTTCAAAATTATTAAATAAAATGCAATGGGAGAATAATAAAAAATACTGAAAATTAAATAAATCGAAAAAAGCTGAATTTTGGGTAAAAAAAAACAGATTCTTCGACGATCGAAAATATGAAATTTTGAAAAAACCGACGGCATCTAGCCAGGAAAAACTAGTTTTAAAACCGGTTGAACAACCTCATCGACCACCCTAATGCGTACCAAATATGAACAAAATACACATTTTTTATAAATCTCTCATGGAATGAATGATATATATTATCCAAATTTATACCTTAAATCGAAATAATACTTATATACTCGTATTTAAAAAAAGTTTATTAATAACAAACTGAGTTTTTATTAGAGAAAAAATTTATGGCATTTTTAGATTATAACTAAATATTACTCATACCACCTGTTAACCAAATTATAAAGCCTTCATACATATGTAATATGGGTAGTATGAGTGATATTTTAATTATATATTTTTTTTTTAACATAAGATTTTTAATTTTTTTCTTTTTTGTATTAAAAAAATTTCCGAAATTTACCCTTTTACCTTCCCAATATTTATTTTGATAGAACAACATAATAAGAATTTTTACAATTTTTATTATAAAACAATTCGTCAGCTTAGATTCTACGGAGACACAGAAGAATTTAATATATTGTCTTACGTATTTACAATCATTTTTTAAGACATTTACTCAACTATTTACAAGAAAGTAGGAGGGTTGTATAATAACTTTGGAGAATTACATTTTTTTTATGAATTTTATGGTCAGCAATATGCAACCGATCAATATTTAATTTAAACTTAATTACATTTAAGTTCTATCTTTTACACCTTCCCTGCATTAAGCACCGGTTTTGACGATTCTACCCCCACTGTGTGTCATCTAAAACAAATGCTAACAGTGAAAACACATTTTCAACATAAATTTGGTAAAAGGAAAAAAATATATATCTAATATAATAGTGATTGTAAGCAATCAAGTAAAAAAATTTTCTTTTGATAATTGAAAGCATGTCAATAATAAAAGTGTTCAACAGCATATTCCAATACTATGGGACATTTTAAATAATTTTGATCAAAAATTTTCCTATAATCGTTGTTTTGGTCCCTGCATTAAACAGGAGGAAAATAATGTTATATAGGAAAGGTATTCCTTCATTCATTAAAATGAGAAAAATTAAGATGACACCGGAATATGAATTGACATTTAATTTTCAATAAAAAATCTAGTTTTTTGTCGAAAAACCTTATTTTTGGTAAAAATAAAATTAGCCGACTTAAATTTTTAGTAAAAACAAGTTAGAGTGATATATTCGGATATACTGAATCGTATATGCCCTTCACCGGTATTGAGATGTGTTGTTATATAAAAATAAAATACATGATGAAATTACAAATATATTAACCTATACCATATTTAAGCAAACATTAAAATATAATTTATATAATTTGCATTTTCATAAAAGGTTAAATAGAATGAAGATTTTATAAATCCTGATATATATATATATATATATATATATATATATATATATATATATATATATGTATATATATATATATATATATATATATGTACATATATCTGTAAAGGAACTGAATTTCATTATTTAAACTTCTGACTTATAAAATAAAATTTATTTAAGCTTCTGATATAAAAAGGCTGTTTTTGGGATACATAAAAGAAAAGTTAAAGCTCAAGTAATTGATATACAAAATCTAATTAACTGCATTATTAAAAATCTTACATATTGTAAAAGAACAAGAGGAATTGACATTGAAATATAACCTATAAATGTCGTTTCTATGGTAAAATAAAAGTTTTAGCTAATAAGAAATATATGAATATTGAAATAAAAATAGGATGGATATGCCCAAACGAAAATTGTGGAAATTACAAACGCAATGACAAACTTATATATACCCCTTACACCTGTGGTGAAGTGTATGAATTGAATTTACGGCATTATTGCTGAAAAATTTTAATTTTGGTAAAAAATTTATTTCTTCTATACAATGGGAAACTAAATAAAAATGTAATTTTTCTGAGAAATATAATTTTTGGTTAAAAGTTAAAATTTTTATGTTGGTTTTATGTAAAAGTAAAAAAACATAGAAAAAAACCTATTTTCTGTGAAATTTTGAATTTTTGTTAAAATGTTCAATTTCTGGAGAAAATTCGAAGTTCTGCTGGAATGCGTTGCAAAGAAAAGATATGCGAGGAAGTACATCGTGTGTATGCGGAAATACAGACATTCAAGGCATTTGTCACAAACAAGTGGCTCAAATGATGTGACAAAAAAAAAGAAAATCGTACAAGACATTGGGAATCTATTTAAGATATGCTAGTGTTTTCAATGCTTTGCTTGTTCTTTTATAAAAACTGCTATGTGTGGCAAAAAAGCTTCACAATGTGTGAAAAGGAAAGATAAATGTTTTTGCATACACACATCCGTATATATGAATATCTATATTTGATTGTTCGTTTTTCTTTTTAGAAAAATTGTAAAACGGTTAATTCATATAGAAATTAAAAAATTACTCTTAATTAAGAATAAAAAAAGTAAATGAAACTTAAAAAGTAAAGTTATTAAAAATTCGAAACTCTCGGTTACAAAATTAAGAAGTATATGACTAGTATGTTTACTTAATACCTTAAATTTTTAAACTTTAATATTTATTTATATTTTAAATAACTTTAGTTTTATAAAATATAGAATATATTATATATTATATATTATATATTATATATTATATATTATATATTATATATTATATATTATATATTATATATTATATATTATATATTATATATTATATATTATATATTATATATTATATATTATATATTATATATTATATATTATATATTATATATTATATATTATATATTATATATTATATATTATATATTATATATTATATATTATATATTATATATTATATATTATATATTATATATTATATATTATATATTATATATTATATGTTATATATTACATATAATTTTGTTTTAAGTAATAACATAAAAAAATTTATGTATGATAACAAGTCTCAGAAACTAATTTTATAGGCTTTTAAATACTTATATTTAATAAAATCTGTTTACTAATAAAAATGATCGCATGTTTTTTCGTGTTACTTTTATTTTCACATTTTTCTTCAATATGTATATAAATAGTAATTTTATTAATATTTATTAATTATTTTGATCATAAATCACAATAATATTATAAATAATTCTTACGAAAATACAATCATTTACACAGTTATGAAAGGCCACACATATACGTATATTGTTCATATAAAAACAGGCAAATTCTTTTGCTCCCAATTGAGGCAAACAGGTGTTAAAAGTCATATATTATATAAGCGATCGCACTCTTATGTCTTATTGGGTCGCTATCACAATACACACAGCATTTGCTTATAAAGTTGAAGCGCACATGCAGAAGAGTATTTATTTCTCCGGTCACACACTGATTCAATGTACTTGAAAAATAACAAGTGTCTTGCAATGTCTTATAAGACATAGTTTGAAAAATTTTAGCAAAAATCGAGTTTTTTTGGTGAAAGGCCAACTTTGGTGAAATTCTAATTATGTTTGAAAAATAAAATTGTCGATGAAAAATCGAATTACTGGTGAAAAATATAATTAAAGCAAGTAGGAGTGTAATATTCTGCTGTGCCGAATCCTTTATACCTTTCACAAAATCTATATTTCATAAATGTATAAGCATACTGGAATTATTTCTTATAAAAGTTTTTGCATTAAACCGGAAATATACTCAATATATGTAAACTGGTTTTAATCATGACATAGGAGATTTGTAACATAAAGAGTTCCCGAAAACTCCTTGAACTTATGACTTAGGAAAATCGCTCAGACTTCTGTGTAAAAGAGCTGAATAAAGAAAAGACATGCAAAATTGTAAATTTCTTTTCAGTTTTCTGCCAATATTTTTTTTTCGAACAAGATACCTTAGAATTAGATACACTAAATCTGAATTAACCAATTAAGAAAATTCAGAGTTTTTAACCTGGATACTCTGAGATACAATTCCACCAAACTCGATATACCATCTTATTAACTACTTTAAAAACATAAAACACAATTACAGTTAAGTGATAATTTTTTAATAAAAAACATTTCACAAACTTATTTGTTCACAAAAAATATGCCCATATTAAAACAAAATTCCAATGGATTCTACGAGGCGTGAAGATTTGAAAACTAAAACACTTCCATCCACAAAAATTTTGTTGAATTACATATACTCCTCATATATGTGAACAGTATGAACATTAATTTACAATATGAATATATTTAAAATGCAACAATGTTGAAAAATTATTCTTTTGCACAAATTAAAGTAAAACTATTGATTGAATTCAGAATTTTGGAACTTTCAAAATGTTCGTATGAGTACGAATTCTGGCAAACAGAAATATAATTTTTAGTTAATACATTATAGAGGAACGTTTTTGATCAATTAAAAATACATTTGACAGTTCCTTAATCTGGCATTTCAAGATTCTAATTTTTGTTTTAAGATAACTTCTAAAACTATTTTTCGAAGTATTGGCCAAGAATCGAACTCAGAACCTAAAGTCTTACAGCGGTACACTACATCTACATGTTTAAATTTACTACCTTTATTGCTTATATAAAAAGCTTAAAACTCATATATTATGTAGATCTTTTTTATAAAAAACATATCATCAAAACATGCCTAGAAATTCTTGTCAAATTAATTTTTTTAACAATGAATACTTTTATATTATTTTTTTTTCGAAAAACAGAAATTTATGGGCTTAAAGGTTTATAGTCTAGAACACTTCACCTAGACTATTGAATCTCGCAACTTTCCCATAGAAAAACATTTACTGTATGTGAAATAGAAAATATTCTTAAATTTGGACAAAGAAAATTGGAAAAATTGTTGAGGCTTTTTTTAGAAAATTGCGTATAACTTTACTATTCCTAAATGAATTTCGCTGAATTTCAATATCAAGATTTTCGAGACCATATGCCTTAGGTGTGTTGTAATAGAAATATATTTATTGGATTATGGACTTCAAAAAATCCTTTTCAACATACAGACGGACAAACATTCAGTTGGACAGACGGAGAGACAGACATATATTCTCAAAAGTTATTTTTAATCGTAACAATCAAGAACAATTTTCAATTTTAGGCCCTGGATATATATTTAAAGACTTCGTATAAAAGGACAAACTTATATATATAAAAGAAAACTTAGTGAAATGTCTATCAATTGATGAAAATTAAATTTTTTTAAGAAAATTTTAATGGAATTCTTTTAAAAGAATTCTATTTTTTATATAAAAAACGTAATTTTTTGGAACAATTGATTTTTTTAATTGTTATTTTATTACATCTCTTATATAGCAAACATTTTTAAAATATACGTTTGACCAGTAAACTTTCTTCCACAACCCTCATAATACCTATTAGTACATAAAACTATGATTGTAATTAGACATTATTGCAAGTATTCTATTCTAGTATATACCTATCTGATAATTTTATTAAGTTTTATTGAACTCTTGGGAATTTTAACACCTGTAAGTAAAATATTCAATATTATAGGATTTCCTCTTTTGTTTCCTTCTTTCTCACTATTTTGCTGTATGCGTGTGTTTCGATGTGTATTTGTGTAATAATACATCACAATTGTTACAAATGTGAAAATGTAAATGGATATTAATGTAAAAGTCATTGCTAGAAATTACCTTAGAATTTTAGCAAATTAAGTATACAGATAATTAAAAGATAAATTAATACAAATGAATGAAATAGAATAATGTTACTTGTATAAAATCACTTATTTTAAATGAATTGTACGAATTAGTTATTTACCCAAAGAGACAACATAATTTTGTACAAAATATATACATATATTAAAGCAAAAGATTATAGCCTTCCGTTGAATTTTACATATGTAAGAAAAATGCAAGATAAATATAAAATCAAATAAATAGCTTTCATAATTTTATTCAATTTGAGTTAACATTTTATCTTGGCATAGAAAATGAAACCTATAATTTGGTTAGAATATATATTATATAATAAAATAAAAAATAGAATTCGCCTGCACGTTTGACTTTTTAATATTAAGTAATTTTAATTGAAAATGTCTAGAATAATTTTCTTTTACAACATGTTTATATTTTTAACAATATTTTCTAGGCAATTTTATCAAGCGAGAAAATAAAGATGTTCTTGTTTTCTAGATAAAAAAAAATTTATATTTGAGTAATTCCATTTTAAATTTAAAAATTTCGACCTCTCTGAAATTTTCTCTGTAGCAAGTATTTGGTATACTTCCTATCATGTTTCATGTCACTAAAGAAAATTCTTACAAAAAATATGTTACTAAAAATATTTTTACAATTTTTATATGGCATTTTAAAACACAAGCCTTAACAAATCCACTGCAAAAATATTATTTTGATTTCTTTTATATAACAAAAATTATGGCCATTTAAATAAATATGTTAATCACCTTCAAAGCTATAGAGTTGTCAGTCACATTTCTCAAAATAAAAATAAGAAAAATTTATTTAAAATGCCCCGTATCATTCTCTACACAAAGGGTCAAAATCTTTTAAATTTAAAATGAAATTATGC
Source organism: Protocalliphora azurea (assembly GCA_932274085.1). Taxonomy (NCBI): domain Eukaryota; kingdom Metazoa; phylum Arthropoda; class Insecta; order Diptera; family Calliphoridae; genus Protocalliphora; species Protocalliphora azurea. Next base: position 152,143,943 of record OW026521.1, on the reverse strand, counting down.
ATTTGCAAACAAATTTTAAAGTATTTATAAAAAAAGAAAAATCTCATAAATCTTTTTATTATTAGGGGGCGGATTTTCATGCAAATGCAGTTTTTTTTTTTTGTAGAACATTTAAAAACAACCTTATGCAGTTATCTATGCGAAATACAAATAAAAAATAGCATCAATTTTATAGTACATATTTTTTTAAATTTATTGAAAAATGCATATTTTATCATATTTTTATAATAATGCAGGTTAGTTTATGTGCATATTTTAAAAATCTTTCATTTTTTTTTTTTTTGCTAAGTATTGTTTCAGGTCTGAACTCTAAGTCAGCTGATCAAACGCGACTTAAAAATGTAATGTGATGTTGATGTGAGCAAATAAAAGTCTTTGATTAATATTTTACAACATGAAAGTGTAAACCACGAAGCAATTGACCGTATAATAAATAATCAAAATCGCTTATATTTATCGAACGAGACTATTACTAAATTAGAGGTTATCGATTTTTTAAGTACTCAAATCACTTTAATTTATATTGTTATTGAGAGTCACAGGCAGGGCTGTCAGGCGTGGTGATTTTTTGTCAAACGAAGTGATTTTTAATTGCTTTTGGTGACTAAATTTTACGTTTGGCGACATGGCGTATTTTTTGGCACTTTATTAATAAGGTGGCGATTTATTTGGCTTATTTTAAAAATTTTATAAAATAGGTATTTTCGGAGAAAAACGACTACGTTTTCTGTATTATCCTATTTAAATAAACAAATTTATAAATAACTTCAACTTAGATTGGGAAATACCACCCACAAATATATATTTTACAGTACTTATGTTATAAATATTTGATAATTTATTTTCCATCGTCTTTAAAATATATTAAGAATATTAACGATTTTACCGGTCACAATAAAATGAAAATGTTCATGAATAAATTAATACCTTGAAAACATTTAATCATTTAAGTTTAAGAGGACAAATGTTATTATACAATGTGAGAATTATTATAATTATTTTTTTATTAAATGTAAATAAATTTTTAAAATTGTTGCCATAAAATGGAAATATATATATATGCATGTACGTCGAAAAAATATTTTTTTAAATAGTAATTAAATTTTTTTTGCAATTATCACTGGCTTTGTTGAAGCTAAATTTAAATTTGTAAATTATACTAATTACTACAAATTACACGACACTAAATATTTTTGTTAATTTTTTATTTTGTCAAATTTAAATTTGGCGATTTTTAGTGATTTCTGATTAGCAATTTGGCGACAGAGGCTAAAAAAATTCTGAAAACGCTGGTTACAAGCTGGGATTAAAAAATTGAACTCACTTATTCTATGGACATTCAGATGATATCACGTATTTAGAAAAATACTCCTTTTACGAAATACAATTACACTGAGGCCCCAGTCTGCGTCGATAATGAGGACCATAGAATTGCGAAGCAAACTGAAATTACGCACATAGCCTCACTATTTTCTATGCATTTTCATTGTTTTTTTTTTTTTAATGGTTGTTTCTAGAATTATTTGAACAGAAAAGAAGTTAATTCTTAATAAAACATGGAGCATTTTTTTCGTAAAAGGAGGTGAAATTAAAATACTTATAAAAATTCTATTTTGATTTTCTAACAACGCAGAGAATTTTATAAAACAAAATTTCTTTTCTCCAAAAAATACAAATTTTCACAAAAAATCCTATTTTTTTTTTTTTTTTTTTTTTTTTTTTTGCAAAAAATTCCACTTTTTTACAAATAAATACCAGTTTTCTGAAAAAGCAGACATTTTTACTAAAAAACCCAAATTTTTACAAAATTTTAAACTTTTACTCAAAATTTAGTTTTTCCTTAAAAGTTTAAATTTTCACAAAAATTCTGTATTAATTTTTTTCACTAACAAAACTATTTGTTATTATTATGTTTTATTAAAACATAATAATACATAATTTATAAGGACACTGTTTGTTTTGTAAAAAATTGTTTTGGTTTGTTTACCCCATGTATACAACTGAGATTAACGCTGATATAATATGTGAGATAACGTTGGCAGAGGAGAGTAACCATTTTATTTATATTATGTTCAATCTTACACATATTCTAATAAATCCTATAAGATATTATTATTTTCAATGAGTCACAGAGTAAACATGTCCGTTTTGCTTAAGCAATTCGCAATTTTTTAGCACAATTTTTATAAAAATGTTTTTTAATAGGGCATTCAGACCGACGAGAAATTACTTACTTTCGTGATTTCGCCAGAAATCAATTTGAAATTACGTAATTTCCCATACATTTTGACACTTGCGAAATTACATAATTTTGTGTAATTTCGGCGAAATTACATTGAAATTACGATGCCCATTTCCGTGCAACTCTGTACATGGTTGGAAAAAACACTTTTTTCAAGTATACACTGTATGTTTCAACCGTGAGAAAAAAAAACAATTGATTATTAAATTGATTTTGCAAAATCAAACCTATCCTTTTTACATTTTTTATTGTTGCAAATTAATAATTTCCAATTTAGTAAGTAATTGTTTCTTATTTGTTTACCCATATAACAATATAAAATGTAAACAATAGGTATCACCTGTTCACGAAATTACATCAAATGCCATTTAGCCAGTATGGACAACCTAGATTTCATTCGTAATTTCGGCATGAAATTTCGTAATTTCTCGCCGGTCTGAACAAGGCTTAACATGTAAAAGAAACACTAAAAAGAAACAATTTTACAAAAACATTGTTGTTTTTTTTTTGGTAATTTCCAAAATACACACAATTCATCTTATAAGATGATTGTGTAGAAAAATCTCATCACAACGGTATCATAATACATTTTATAATACTAATATTTGAATCTACACGTGAAATAATTCTCTCAGAGAGCGAATTTGACACTCTCTGACAAAAAAATCTTACATATTATGTTACGCCTAGATGGGCTGCTACCTAGTGTCTACATTAGGCAAATTTTTATCAAAACAAACGTCAAAATCAGTGCGAATATATACAAGGTAACCTTAGTTAAACAGCTAATTATTATTTTGGTTGTTACAGTTGTCAAACTGCATATATAAAAAACAATAATGAATACGCCATATTGTTGTTTTTGTGCAACTGTTGCCACCTTCTACAAATTCGCGTTAAGTTTAACGTTTGTCTTGATAAAAAAAATTCTCTAATATAGACGCTATGTTACAATCGTTCGTGATTTACTTTTTCTCTTTACATAGTGTCTACATTAGAGAATTTTTTATCAAGACAAACGTTAAATTAACCCGAATTTGTGGAAGGTGGCAGCAGTTGCACAAAAACAACAATATGGCGGATTTATTATTGTTTTTTTATATATGCAGTTTGACAACTGTAACAACCACAATAATAATCAGCTATTTAACTAAGGTTACCTTGTATATATTCGCACTGATTTTGACGTTTGTTTTGATAAAAATTTGCCTAATGTAGACAGTAGGTTAGCAGTCAGCTGGTTTATTTTTTCAAAGATACTGCTAAGGTTGCCAATGTGATACAGTCGTAGAATATCATGTAAAATACATTGAATTTATACCATCTTGTTTCTTATTTAAGATCAAAATTAATTGTTGTTGCTAAACAATTTAATAATATTCAATAAATGAGTATTTTTTGTATAAATTTAGAAATAAATAAGTGCAACATTAAGGGGAATTTCAGCTATAAAAACAATGGCAACTTCGTTATTTTTGTATTAATTTTTTGTTATGGTAACACTTATTTTTGTTTGTGCCTTTTTAACTTCCATAGAATTTGATAAGTGCCATAAATGACGCTTTTTAATACGTTAATTTTTTAAATGCTATTTTCTTAAATGAAATAATGCCAATAAATTAGCTCCCGGCATTTTTATTTACTAAATATTCACTTTTTCTTTTCAATAATGTTAAACAAACAAAGCACAAATTTAAAAAGTCTGCTGTTTTCTCATGTTTTCGAAAAATTAAAACCACGCCAAAAACCGCAAAATTACGTGATCTGTAGAACAGCATCAAATCGTTGGCGTGGTTTCAAAACGTTTCGTGTTTTCAAATCACGTGGTTTTCAGAACACCCCTGATAAATAAAAAAAATTTTGTTTTAAATATATTTGAAGAAGTTTTTAATAAAGTTTTGAAAATGCTTAATAACTCTTTGAATTTTTAAACGATTTTGTATAGCAATATCTTTTTTTTATTCTAAAAAAAATTATATTTTAAACTTTGTAAACAAATATGTGTAGTCTTTTAAAAACAAAGTAGAAACATTTAAATCACGTTCAAAATTTCGAAAAAGAAAAGGGAAATAATTTTAAAAATGCCGAATAATTAATTACTTAAATTGAATTTATATAAAAATGGTAATATAGTTAAAATCTACATTTTTCTGCTTTCAAAATACGAGATCTATAGTGCAGGATCTCATTGAGGGTTGCTAGGATGTGAGAAAAAAAAAGAGGCTAAATTGGTCTTTAAAAAAAAAAATCAGAAAATCCTAAATGCCCTAAAAAGTGAAGCCAGAAAAAAGCTAATATATTTGTATTTAATGTATTTTTTTAATTCTTATTAGCTTTTGGTATTTTTTAAAGATATTGAGCCTATGTGAAATGATGGAAAGAGGTGAATAAAATTTCATTAGCTCATAGGGCTTTTGACAAATGTATAGACATTTTCGACGTTTTAAAATTATGGAATATATTTCAAAAATAAATTTTTTTTAGAAAATTAACAATTTGTTTTAAGATTTCAAATACATTCATCCATTTTTAAATGCCCCTTTGAACAATATTACCGAAAAGAAATTTTGTTTCCAAAAAGGATTTTTTTCAGTTGTATTTTTTATTATTTATTTTTCTGTTTACACATTTTTATTTTTGATTTTTTAATAAAAAAAAAAATTAATTTGTCAATATTTTAAAAAGCTTTCATTTCATACAGCATAAATGAAAAATTTTCTCACCAATAGTAGAAATATCTTTTACTATAGAACTTTCCTTTCACTTCACACACTCTCATTGTAATAAATTTATAAATAAAACATAGAACGGCAGCCAGCAAAATGACCCAATGAAAAATTGCCTCAAAATTCCTATAGAAAAATTCCTATTTATTTCATATGAAATTTTTCGTTCATTTTTTAATTATAATTCCTTTTTTGAATAATCATTTCCAAAATTTTGGGAGATATTTTGTTTTTTCATGATTGTTTTAAATTATATTCATAAATAGTTTTTATGATTAATGAAGTTTATGAAAAAATAATTATAATAATTTATTAAGACCATAAAATGAGCTAAGTTATATTTGATTTGGAGAATGAAGCGCCGCAGTCGAAACTTTTTGTTACATTTTTTTTTTTGCGACTTAATACAATGCTGAAATGCTGATTCTGTAAAAACAAAATTATTAAAATCAAATAAGAAATCATTTTTATCTTAAATGGAACATTAGCATTTTAGTTTTTTAAAGCAATTTTATGAATCAAAAAAGGCTAGGAAAACGCTGGAAGCTAAAACAAAAATTTTGAGACTGAAGGCAAAATAAAAAGGCTAGATTTAGTCTAAAAAAAGCTAAATTGACAACACTGGTCCTCAAGAGGGTCTTCCACCCACATTAGATTGTTTTCCGAGTGAAAATAAAAAGTGTCATTTTGTAACAGCGTGTAATTTTCCTTCGACTTATAATTTTCAAACTTAATAAAACTTTTTTTATAAAATGTAAAAATCATTGTAATACTTAATATTGAACCAAACTCTCATGTTACATATGAATTTGTTACAACCATTACTTTTGGTGTTTTAACTATTGAAATGTAATGCTTTAGTGGCATTTAGTGGTAATTTAGTGAAAAAATCAACAAATAATTTCTAAATTCAAGTCTAGAATTTCACTTGAATATTTTATTAACAATTAGACTACGATATAAATAATATATCAGTGGCCTAGTGGTTATAACGTTTGACTATAAAGAAGGTTTAGAGTTCTAGTCTGGTTGGCGGCAAACATTATAAATTCACATTTATCAAAACATTAATTTAAGACATTCATTTCTCAAATACGATTATCTCTTCAAACATAAAAAACTAAAATCTATGAGTATATTATTATTATTATTATTTTTTTTTCTTTTAATATAGGCACATTTTTGTAGTGAAATTACTAGTGAATGGATATGGAGAGGGTACCAACTCCAATGACATCCCCCTGTTAAATTCACCAGTTGAAACTGCGGCGCTTCATTGTATTCAAGTCAGTGTTACAAATATGTATAAAAAAATAGCATTATTCTTTTAAAAACTGAACTCTAAAGTTTAAAAATACAAAATTATATATATATATATATATATATATACATTAAACAAGAATCAGTCTATATATATATATATATATATATATATATACATATATATTATATATATATATATATATATATATATATATATTTATATAATTGGATATTTTTCAATTGTTAGGGTACAATTCGTAAAAATCCGACCTCTAATTATTATATAATATTTTTTTTAAGTAAAAAATATATTTGCTTAGACTTAATTAGTACATATGCCATATTAATACTAAAAAAGTATTTAAATATTATATATTTATGCACGTGTATGTTTATTATTTTTTATATATTTCAACACTATCAAACTGCTAAAAATACATTAATAAGTCTGTGGTTTAACTTGTCAATATTGGTTAATATTTGATATATTCAGAAAAACACACATACTTAATATCAAAAAAAGTATCCATACCAAAAAAAATATATATAAAAATAAAATAAATAAGAAATATATATACAAGGAAAAAAATCAAACATTTCTAAATGCTTTATCCTTAAACACACAAAAAACACATACCGTTCATTCCATGAAAAATACGCCATAAAATGTTCCCTAGGTCTTTTTCATATACATACCCTATAGGAGTCATTTTAGTATCTCCACTTTTAGTTTTTTGAATTTTGAATTTTGAAAAACTCGCGAAAAAGTGTGTAACTTTAAACACCAATATCTCTATAAGTTGCAAATGGATTTTAATAATTTAAATTACAAATTGAAGACGAATATGTCGTCTTTAAACGCTGTTATTTAAAGATAATATTATCATTTAAAAATGCATTCATAATGCAAAAGCAATTTTGAGATGCAGTTTTTAAAAACTTCTACGACCTCAACTTTTGCCTCCCGCCAATATTAAATAAATTATAATGTTTACTAAAAATTACAGTATAAACAGTTCTGAGATATAATGATCTACAATTAAAAAGAAAGCAAAAAGATTCCCTCAGATTTGTTTGTTTAAATTAAAATAAAATTAAGACCTATTTCCAAATATCTTTTTTTTTAAATTAACATTCATTAGGTACTGTTGTTGTTTCATTAACTTTAAAATATATTACTTTTTCATATAACATCCCAACATGAGTGACGGGTATACAGGATTCGGTACAGCCAAATATAGCAGTCTAACTTGTTCTAATTAAAATCGAATTAATTAAACAAAAAAATCATTTATGTTACAAGATATTAATTATCAAAATGATTTTATTAATATTCAAAAACGAACTAATCTATTAAATTAAATTTATATTGATTTGGAGGAGATAATTCTAAATAATACGTCACACACACGCAAATCACTACAAAATTATATAGTAACCATACTAGGTCCATTCGGCTGTTTTTTTTTGGAAAATAAACCTTTAACTTTATATTATCATGGTTTAAATCAATTACAGTATTTACATTAATTCTTTAAGCCAAAAGCCATAGATTAATAAGCCATATTTATGTGAGAGAAAAAAAATCTGATTCAATTGTCAAAAACCTAATTCATGCAACAACAAAATACATGTAGTCACTTTTATTTTGTTTTTATCTTTCGAAAAAAAATATTTATTTTTTTGAAAATTTTGTGCGAAGTTTATCTCACATAAACTTCTAGTTGTATTCTATGCCAAGGGGTTTAAGGTTTCTATTCACATTCCTCTACATGTCATAAATTTTTATTGTAATTTAAACTTATATAATCAAATAACATTAAATTTTAAATTCACGGAGAGTATGCCAAATAATTTTCAAATGGATTTAAACCATATTTACTAGTATTATGGAAAATATTCTCAAGATTATTTGTGTAAAATTTTGTTCATTTAATAATAAAAAGTCACAGGTCTTATGATCACAAAATTACAAAAATTCCCAATTTAAGCTAGTCTGTTGTAATCGAAAATTGCTATTGTCTTTGTATCTGTTTGGCAGGATATTGGAATATCATGTGAAATATCTGTGCCCCGCAATGCACTTCTTCACTATTCTTGGTGTCTTATACTTTTGGTATTTATTTAAACCTAAACATTGTTTTTTATTGAGATCAACTCCACCAATTACACTGTATTTTCAAAACTTTTTATTTAAGAAATCTCTAATGAGTCTGTAATTTGCAGAAGCCAGTTTTAGTCCACTGTCCACTGTTTAGTTCCACATTTTAGCAAACAAAACTCTGAAAGCCTTAGTTATCCTTTATTGACGCTGCAAATTTCATATAAAAATCTATGCAAAATACATAATAAAATAATAAAAATGGATCTTTTAAACTGACATACCGATATTGATAAGACTTGGAATAAGGGTAGATGAGAAGTTAGACTTTCTGGTAGAAATTGCTTAAAAATACAACTGAAAATTGCATTTTAGATGTGAGTGCATCTTTAGCAAAAATGTTATTTTTAAATAATACAATTTACATTCAATATATTTATTGTAATAAGCTTTATATTAGTTTTTAAATCAATAAAATCTGACGCATAGTTAATGAGTTATGAATACTTAAACTTACTGAATGAGAGTAACCAAAAAATAAAACAAAAAATAAGAATTTATGAAAAAAATTAAATTTTCGTATGAAAAAACTGATGATAATTTTTCTAAAAAAAAAATATTAAAAATAATAAATCAGTTTATTACAATTATTGCTGCATTTTGTAGTAAAGATATTGTTTTTAAACATATTAAAAAGAAATTAAAATAGAAGGTGTAGAAATTTGTCGAAAATGCATTGCAAAACTGAAATTGCACTACGAATGCATTTTTAAATAAACAATTTACCTTTGCATTATTCCCTTCAAAAAGGTTAAAATCTATCTACATTAAAAAGAGATATTAACATTTGAAGTTACGTACTTTTTTCGATTTTTTTAAATTTTTATAAAAATTTAAATAGTGAATAAACTGGCAAAAATAATGAGAATGACTAAATGAATCCATAGGTTATATGCGTATCAAATATGAACAAAATTTTATGAAAATTTAAAAAAAATAATAAAAATTTTTGTATAAATCTCTCGTGGAATAAACTCTACATATTATAATGTCAGACATACACAATAATATTATTTCCCAGCGTTTATAGAACTGCCAACTTGCCCTTTAGCACTAGATATATATAACAACTTAGAAGATTCACTAGTTACTTTTAATAGTGCAAGTTGTTGCCAAATGATCACCTTCTGTACTACATTTCGCTAGGGAAGTAAGTAATACAGAATAGTTAATGTCTTAATGAGAAAAAAATTAAGTTATAAATGAAACGGACACTTTTCTGTTATAGAATTACATTAGAGAGTTTTTATAGTATCAATTCAAAACTTTACTCTCATGTTACATATGAATTTGTTACAACCATTACTTTTGGTGTTTTAACTATTGAAATGTAATGCTTTAGTGGCATTTAGTGGTAATTTAGTGAAAATATCAATCAACAAATAATTTCTAAATTCAAGTCTAGAATTTCACTTGAATATTTTATTAACAATTAGACTACGATATAAATAATATATCAGTGGCCTAGTGGTTATAACGTTTGACTATAAAGAAGGTTTAGAGTTCTAGTCTGGTTGGCGGCAAACATTATAAATTCACATTTATCAAAACATTAATTTAATACATTAATTTCTCAAATACGATTCTCTCTCCAAACGTAAAAAACTAAAATCTATGAGTATTATTTTTTTTATTTTAATATAGGCACATTTTTGTAGTGAAATTACTAGTGAATGGATATGGAGAGGGTACCAACTCCAGTGACATCTCCATGTTAAATTCACCAGTTAAAAACATTGCGAGTGGATGGAAGAATAACTAGTTGTAGTTCTTAGTGGCTAACGTTTCGGAACTATTTCGGCGAATCGCTGGGTTAATTTACACACAAATACAAAAAATACACATAAAACAAATTATATATATGTTTATGTACTACAAGCACAAACATATTCGTATAATGTAAAAGACTTAAATAAGTATGTAACTTGGTATTTCTGTATATGCAACTTTTTTTATGTATTTTTGTTTGTATTGTGTTTAATAATGCTAAATCCAATCTATAGATAAGTAATAAAACCACAACAACAAGTGACATCTTAAAATATCTACTATTTGTATTACTTTTTTTATCACTTACTTACCAACTGACAAACGTACACTTGACACATAACCACCCTTACATTTAGACGTAATTTTTTATAAAACGTTAACAAATAGAGAACCGTAAATATCTCTTTAATAAATTCAAAATAAATTCTATATCCAAAAAGAAAAAAAAAAACAGTTTGAGGGAAGGTACTCTAGAAAAAATGTATGTATTGAATTTAGAATAATCTTTTGTTTAATCAATCAATATTTTAGAATTGAAGTTTTTTTTTTTTTTGTATTTTGACACACACGAACACAATCAGTCAAATATTTAGAATACAACAAGAGGAGTTTGCTATTAATTTCTAGCAATTAGTTTAAAGCACCGCAACGAAAATCAATAAAAACCCAATAAACAAGTTTGCAATCGTAAATTGCCTTCTTTTCTCTCTTTGGCGATACCAAAACAGAGTATGTGGACTGTAATTAGACACCAGCAGAATGGAATACATATGATGAAATACGTATTTTCTGTGCCGCTACAAACTTCACCAGCATTCGTGGTGTCTTATTAATTTTGGTTTTGTTGAAATCTAAACACCCTACAAGCAAAAAAAATTAAAGTGATTCGAATTCGTATTGCTTAGAAGAAAAATTTTATTGCCGCAATATTTATATTCGTATTGCGAAAGTTTCCCCTATCAGGAGAAATTGTGCATCACAGGCAATAAATCTAAGCAATAAGAAATCAATAAGCGTACTGCTAGATAATCGTCTAGATGAAAAAAAGAAGATACCGCCAGATAATCTTCCGGAATATGTAATAAATATATAGAAAAATTATCACTAAATAAATCTTGAAATAATATAATAAAGAAATCTTTTACATCCTGTAAAGCATGAACGTACATAAATCTTAACACCATAAAGCACGAAAACTGAAAGGCTAAAATAAAATATCCATTGTTTTGCTAAAAGAAAAACAAATTTCTTTAATATATTTTTTTTCATTTTTGAACAATTTTTCGACAACTGAAAAAGTTGTGACTGAAAAATAAAAGTATTACAATAATTTCTTCCAGATGATCTCAATCGGATATCATCAGTTTATTGCGGAGGTGATAATTTAAAATTTTATATACTTTTTGTTGTTTACTGCCTAATTTTCTTTAAACTGATAAAAAATGCAATATTAGAAATATATTGCTTTGATGATTTTCATTCAAATTATGAAAAGAAGATATTGCGTACATTTCTTTCAGGAAGATATCTACCAATTGTTTATAGGGAAAATAATAAAATAATTCTTTATAAGGAATACAGTGATTCCAAAACTATTTTTTTTTTTTTTTTTTTTAAATTTTATAACGTGTGAGACTTCAGAGACATCTGAACAAAATTTCACATGACTACAGTTGAAGTGCTTTTGATTTGGAAGAGCACATGTCTCCGGTGGATCAGGGGGTGGAAGTACAAATTTGGTCACCACGGGTTTGTTATTATTATTATTTTTACTATAATTATTATTTTTTTAACCGCCTAAAAATCCATTCATGATTTCATTGTAAAATATTTTACATATATTATCCGGTTGCAAAACCGGTTTTCGGTTTAACCAAAAAATCTTATTTTAGAAAAAACCGGTTGAACGGTTTTGCATTCTTGAAAAAATTGGTTAACCGTTTCTCAGCCATTTAAAATTTTTAATAAGAAAACATTACTTTTTTGTAATTTTTTTAAACAAATGCTTAAATTTATGTGGACATACATGTTTTATTCTGCAAAAATATTAGAAAAAAAAATTACGTCATAATTTTAGAAAAAATATGTTTATCATATTATTATTATTATTATTATTATTATTATTATTATTACTATTATTATTAACTTGAATTGTTCGTACTTATTTGAGTTATTTTATTTAATAAACATTCTTAAATACCTCATTCCTAATGCTGGTATTTGAAAATATATCTTTCCAAAATAAAATATATTTTATGATTGAAATACTTATAAGTGAGTACGAAAAAACTTGTATATAAAATTCTGGTTATAAAAATTATGTCAGTAGAACCATCTATTGGTATATTTTTTATGAAATAGAGTTTTAAATTTTAAATAATTTCTCATTGATTTTAATAAAACTTTTTGATTTGATTTTAAATAAGCTTTTCTGTAAAACTTTTACTGTATTCGGCAAATTTGTTGCTGTAATGTGTTTGCTTCTAAACTTTTAATATCATTTATAACTTTGTTGAATTAATAAAGGAATTAACTGATAGGAGTTTGTGGCAGTTTGGTTGATGGGGCTCATTTGTTATATATATAACATCATGATTAATAATGATAAATATATTTTATTTTTAATGTATACAAATACATACCACAAATGCTATAAAGCAAAAATTTAAATGTTTAAATATTTTGTGCGCACTGAATAATTCCATTTATTTCAATTATTTAAAGAGAATTGTCCAAGTTGTTTGAACTATCTAATATTTTCATGTCATTTAGCAAGTTATATGAAACTTTTTATTTTTAGTCATGTAATTTTTGTTTTCTGAACTCTTTTTTTTAGTAAAATTCAATACAAAGTTAAATAAAATGCTGTTAAAAAAACTGTTTAGCCTTGTTTTTTTATTTTTTAAAACTTGGTTTAAAACTAAATATAATAAATATAATTAATGTGGTTATTACTTCGATCTTTTTATATATTTTGTTGAGCTTGAGATAAGATTTTTCATATATAATTTAATTTTTTATATCTCGATATCCTTAGGATATAATTTTCAAGAAAACCACAAATTCAAAAATCAATAAACAAAGATATTAATAAACCAATGTACTTCATATAATTCGTATAACATTAAACATAATAAACAACAAAAAACACTTAAAATGAGTAAAAATAACATTATGCATTATGATTATTTCATTCAGTGGGTTGTAAAAATATATTTTGTGAAATATTAGTGAAATTGAATATCGTTAATCTGTGCCGCATCGGACCTGAAGTTTGTAGGGTGCATTTATATGGGAGAAATTTGGGATTTTTAAAGCTTTTAGAAAAACTTAGCTATTAAATACTTTGCTCTGTAACTAGGTATTAAAAAATCGTAATTTACATATATTTATCTATCAAACAAGATATAAAAATAAAAAATTGGTCAAAATCTGTTGAAATTATTATGAATTCCCCAGATCATTAATGTGTTTTAGGGCACTTATGTAAGGAGTGCAGGATAAAGCCATACCTGCGATTTGAATTTTTCGGATTTCGGCAAAAAAGCATATTTTTGTAGAATTATAGCCGAATAATATAAATAATCTTTAAAACAAAAAAATTAAATTGATAATTAATATAAAATTAAAAAAAAATATATAAAATGAATTTCTTTTAAACTGATACTCAGGCTAAACAGAGTTATTAAAGAATAATATAAAGCATGGCTTAAAGAATACATTCTGAAGTTTTTAAGAAAATTGAACAAGAATAACCTTTAAAACACGAAAGTCAAAGGTTAAAATTTGGAATATTTGAAAGTTTTAAGGAAGACATTATGAAAACTTTTTATGTTGATCTGTATTTCGATAAAATTTTATATAACTGAAAGCTTTTCGTTGATATTAGCGGTAAAAAAAAGGCAAATTTAAACCTCATAAGCTTATGATCAGCATATTTTAAATACACTATTTGTAAAGTAAAATTTATTAATTATGGAAAAATGTAATGTTAATTGCCTCATTCTGACAATTAAAGTCATGCTACACCATTAAAATTTATATTTATGAAATTTAATTTATGAAAACTTATTTATAAATAAATAAGTTTTCATAATGTCTTCGTTAAAACTTTTAAATATTCCAAATTTTGACATATGACCTTCATGTTTTAAAGGCTATCCTTATCAAATTTCATTAAAAACTTCAGAATGTATTCTTTTAGTCATGGTTTATATTATTCTTTAATAACTTTGTTTAGTCTGAATATCTGTTTAAAAAATTCACTTTATAACTAAAAAAAATGTTTTTTTGCCAAAATCCGCAAAATTCAAATCGCAGGTATGGCTTAGTCGTGCAAGCTATTGACCCAATTCTTCTTTAAATTTATTTCTTGTATTGTTGTCTATAAAACAGAACAGTTTTATTTGAACTTTTTTGAAATTCCTTTAACAAAATTTGATAAAAAATTTAATTGGAGTTTTGCAACAGCCTTAAAAAAATAACATTTTAAACAAGCATTGAAAGTAATTACTAGTAATTATTTATCAGTAACTATGCTTAAAATTTAATTAAAAATATCAGTTTTTTAACAGTTCTCAAAAAAATTTAAAAAATAAAAATTTTGTTGTACACTCTTTACACAAGTGATCTAAAACATTCCAACAAAAACTTTGCTTTCTTGGTAAAGCTAGCAGGTATAATTGGAAATAAAAATAAACTACTTATTTTTTGCCTGAATAGCTAGTTATTTTTGTTCGAGTTGTCCACTAATTCATGTAGTTATTTTTAGGTTCTAGGAGTACCCAAATATATGTACCTAAACGAAAATAAAAACAAAATAAAAAAATTACTGTCAGTGAGATTTCTTGAAGTAGAACCAACAACCCAGCGCTCTAGCCAACTAATCCATGTGATTGCAATATTACTGTGCTATTGTACTATTGAGTATTTATTTATGTAATATCGTGTAGGCATATAATAATGACGCCTCATTATCAAGAAACTATTTTAATAAGTAGCTACCATTACCGAAATTCAAAAAGTTTTTGCTGGGATGTTAATGGACTGGAAAATTCGTAATAACTTTAACATTTTTTTACCGATTTTTTCTTTTCATATCTTATTTGATAAACATTTATATATAGATTACGATTCTTTAATATTTTGTTACAAAACGAAGTACTAAATATCAAAATTTTTCTAAAAACTGTAAATTTTTTCCATATAAACGTACCCTACAAACTTCAAAAAAAAGGTCCGATGCGGCACGGGTTAATGATGACCGATTTCACTTATATTCCACATAGTAACTTTTTTCAACACAAAGATTAGTTTTAGAGAGAGTTGGTAAATTTTCCTGTAGTATTAGTCATAGTAAAACGAAATATATAGGTTAATGGTTACTTTTTATTGCCTTTCAAAATATGAATTAGTTTGCTTCACAAAAGATTAAATACTGGAAAAAACTTATATTATATATATGGGCAAAAACACAAAACTTCTAAAATTCGGCTAATATATTTTTTCGCATTATTTTATTATTTTAGCGCCTATGACTCGGGGTTTAAAATTCGTTAATCAAAAAATTGAAAATTTAAAGTAATTAAAAAAAATTAAATTTCGTTTATTTCCATGTAAAAAGAGTCACTATCATTACTACCAGAGTTATACGGAATTATTTAATATTTTTCTTTTTTACCCTAAAAATATTCTCAGAATTTTGTTCAAAATGTTATACAAAAAAAAAAAAAAACTGTTTAAAGTACAAAAAAAGATCAATACACAAAAATATTGTGTTGTATTTATTCATTCCTCTCTAACCTAATGATTTTCATAATCTATAAAAAGTTCCTTGTAGATATAAGAAATAAATATATAGAGTATATAAAAAATAAGCAACAAATATATAACCGTATACATATAAAAAACAACAAAATATTTTATACGAATAAAGAAAGATAGCAACAGAAAACATAAACATGTCTTTGCTTAAAATGCGACTATAAAGAGGAAATTAAGTGTTGACCATTTTTGACACACGAGCTCAACGGCAACAACAAAAACAGGACAAAAACTTGTATATGTATGAATTCATATAATAAATAAATACTCTTTAGTATAGAAGAGATACAAATAAAATCTTTAACTTAATGTAAGTATGTATGTCAGTCCAGCCGTCTCTTTAAGTTTCTTTTATTATACAGAGTAGTTTTAAATAGCTGTTTATTTGTTGGTTTTTTATTACGTACATAAGTGTGTGTGTTTGTATGAAACTGAGCATATGAGTCTATGTTAGTTTTTATACAACAAATAAACGCCATCTTTGTACACAACTCATTGAACCAGTTTCTCGTTGATTTCCGTATGCTGCTTTTTTTCTCTCTCTCTCTTTTTTTTTTTTTTTTTTTTTTTTTGATTTACGTGTCGTTTTCTTTTTTAATCCAAATGTTACACATGTCGTTTTGGCACAAAACTGTTTTACTTTTTTTTTCTTTATATTTTTGTTATTGTAGCATTTATATTTTCCCGAATATCCTGAGTTTCGATATTAGCAAATGTTTGCTAAAAACGAAGAATTTTCGAAACTAAATGCTCGAGAAAATATCGACAATTATATTAAATATGAATGTTCGTAGCATCGAACTTTTCTCGATAGTAAACATTCGATATCACAATATTTAGCTCTTTTGAATAAAATCTCGAAACTAAATTCTTTGAGAAATTATCTATTCCTTAAACAAAAAAAAAACAGCATATTTTCTTGTTTATTCATGCAAAACACTTAAAGATAATCATGTATAATTCTTGAGTCATAGTTTATTGCGTTTGGTTGTAAAATATTGCGCATTAATATTCATAATGCTAATTAAAATCTCTGCAATTTTCAATAAAAAAATAATATAATAAAGTTTTAGAAAAAGGGTAAATAATGTTGGCACTTGTCTAAAGATATTTTAAAAATAGCATATTTATCTAAATATCTAATTCATTTTCTTGCAGGAATTCAACATATTTTGTCTTAAACTTCCTCTGGATTTTTGATGGAAATTTGGACAAAATGCTGAATTATTATCTTTGAAATCTATATATATAAAAATGGTGTAAAAAATTTATAGTAATTCATAAAATTAGAACAGCTGGGCCGATTTCTGTAAAATTTTTTGTCAGTTATTCGTATTTTCGAGGAGAAGGTTTTAACGGAAGAAAATTTTGGAAAATTCCTCGGAAAATTGGAAAAATCAAAAATCGAGTTTTTGTATGAAATATTGTGTGAAATTATTCCTTAATGGCTTTCCAAATCAAACAATAGAAAGTTCTTAGTGTAAATCATGGAAAACTGTGGAAAATGCGAAATGCGGAAAATTGGAAAATCTCTCCGCAAAAGTCAGAAAATTGGAAAAATCGAAACCAAATCGAAAAACTTTCAACAATCGAAACAAATCGAAAGACATTGTTCATCTCTCTCTACTGATTCTATTCAAATAAATCACATTGAAAATTTAAATATTTGTGTTGTATTATTACTCTGAAGTTTGTCTGAAGGCTTAAAATTGGGGCGAGGCGAAGTTCGCCGGGTCCACTAGTATAATATAAATTTAAAAATTAAATCAGCTTTTAATTTTAAATTTGGAACAAAATGGAAATGAAACTCAAATGATAATAATTTCATGTAGTTAGCAATATTGATTTCAAATAATTTCAATATTTTTCACGTTTAGCTATTGAAATCTCTAAAGCTTCACTATTAATATGATAACCGAACCTTCGAGAACGAAAGATTTGATATTCGGATCGCCAACGGCAGTCGTCCTCGAATCCTTTGTCAGAGAAAAGTACGAAGGCTTTACCATTATCGAATTTTATGGTCAGCTAGGTTATATCAGAACAACGTCAATCTGTGTTTTAATACTTATATATTTTTTGTGTATATTTTAAGATTTATAATCGTTAGACAACCATAGGAGGGTATAGTTGAAAGAGAAAACGTTCAGTTGTTATGTTTTTTAATTAAAGTAGTGCTGCAAATAATAACAATAATTTGTTATGCCAATAAGGTGACCCAAAAGAAAGTACCACATGTAGAAATTAAACAATACAAATTTTAAATTATGAAGTCAAAAATTGTTTTTTAAAACTTTAATTCTATATCTTTCTGTCAACTAAAATTAAACTAATGTTAAATTATATTATATTTAATATATTAAATAAAATATAATAAAAATATCTGTTAAAATTTTACTTTTAAAAAATTTGATATAATTTAAATTAAATTAAAACTTTTATTTAAACCTCAAAAGAGAAAAACATAAGATAAAATATAATCTACTAATTGTCATTCCAAGCTCACACGATTTGAGCTAAAACTATTTAATAATTTTCTTTCTTTGCTTAAGCTAAAAGTAATCACTTGCATTTATGTATGTTTGTTAATACGCTGGATGTTTTTTCTTCATTTATGCAGCAAACAATGAATTACATAAAAATTTGCATTTTTACAT
Source organism: Protocalliphora azurea (assembly GCA_932274085.1). Classification (NCBI taxonomy): domain Eukaryota; kingdom Metazoa; phylum Arthropoda; class Insecta; order Diptera; family Calliphoridae; genus Protocalliphora; species Protocalliphora azurea. The sequence goes on along the minus strand of OW026521.1, from coordinate 152,125,301 downwards.
AAATTCTGTATGTTTTCTACATATAATGATTTTTTACTGTTTCTAATTTAGTTTGTTACAGGAAATCAGGAAAAATGTGCTAATTCTTTACTTTAATCATGGAAACAAGAAAAAAAATAGACGAAAAAGAAGCGATAAGAGCAAAAATGTATGAAGATAACAAATGCATTAGAATTTACTCGTATATGAATATGCAAACAGATAAAAATACTACTTTTAACCATCGTAACCAAACCAAATATTCTTCTCTTTCTACTTTGTGCAGAAAGGAGCCTCCGCTTCTCTATGCATGAACAAAATATACAAGAAATAAAAACAAATAACATCCACTACCTCCTTTAACTGATGCTGCTGCTATAGTTGATTAAAATAGAAATAAGAATATGAATGAAGAACGAAATGTTTAACCACAATGCCATCCATTTGTAAATTGTGTAAACGAACAAGATTGTCTAATTGTAATCCTACATGTAAGTCGTTTAAAACAGACGAGTACTTGAATTAATTACCCTCGGAAGCTAGAATATCCGTAACGAAAAAAGTCCAAAAAAATTCATAAAAAAATAACAAAAAATAAACGGAAATTTTTTGCAAAATAAAAGAGTGATAAAACGTACAACTACAAAAAAAAATCGGAATGAAATAAGAAATTTTGTTAAATAAATTTGAACATATACAGAAACATATATTTGCAAACTAACTGAAGGACATGCATAAAAATAAAATGTAAGTAACAACGGATGGACGGACAGACGCATGGACGGATGGATGGATAGCTGGACGGATGAACTAGCAGCAAACATACAATTACAACATTCATTTATCGTAATCTATCGTACAACAACGTAAAGAGGGTAATATTTTTTTTCTTATAATTGAATACCCTGGCAAGTAACCACAGCAGAACGTGCAGCATCTAAATGATCGAGTCACAATATTAAGAAGTGTGATAAGTTTCATAAGGACATGTAAATATAAAATAAAAATTTTATGAGTGTTAGTATATTTTGAACTTTCGGTGGTTGAAACAGAACTGAATTAGAATTGAACTAGAACTGAACTATAACTGAACTAGAACTGAATTAGAATTGAACTAGAACTGAACTATAACTGAACTAGAACTGAATTAGAATTGAACTATAACTGAACTAGAATTGAAGTAGAACTGAAGTAGAACAGAACTAGATCTGAAGTAGAACAGGACAAAAACATAACCAGAATTATACCAGAACTGAACTAGAATTGAATTAGAATTGAACTAGAACTGAGCTATAACTGAACTAGAACTGAATTAGAATTGAACTAGAACTGAACTATAACTGAACTAGAACTGCACCAGAACTGACCTAGAACTGAACCAGAATTGAACTAGAATTGATTTAGAACCGAATAATAACTGAACTAGAACCGAACAAGAACTGAACTAGTAATGAAGTTGAACTGGTCTAGAACTGAACTAGAACTAAATTAAAACTGAACTAATATTGAGCTAAAATTTAACTAGAAATTAACTAGAAATGAATTAGAACTAAACTTGAAACAAATTAGAGCTGAACAAGATTAAATCCATATCGGAATTAAATATAACAATTGAAGAAAAGATTAAATACCTTGAAGCTTCAATACAAAACTCTCCCATCAACGAATAACCTAAAATAAATTCTAAAAACACTTTATTTGTACATGTAGTTAAAGTATGGTACAAGTAAAATTATTCCTTGTTACACAAAAAGGATAAAGAACTGAAAGGGCTTGAATACATAAAAATTAAACTTGAAATAAAGACAAATGCAAAAGTATCAAAAAGAAAGAAAAATTATATAAAACGAAAAGTAAAAATTGCCTCCTCTTCAAACAGAAAAAATGAACTACTTCATGAAAACGGATGTGAAAATTAAAATCTTGCTAGAGTTTTCGCCCAACCAAAATGAATAGAATCCATGGACGGAGGGATAGATAAAATGCAAGAGGACAATAAAAATACATACAACTCCACAATACATTGTCATTTATACAAAAGATCTGTCCACTGCCTCCACCAGCATCATCACTTTCTAAAGTCAGAATTTGAATTAATGAGCACTGCAGTTTAAATTGATAAAGCAAAGCTGCATAGAAGACCAACCATCTAAGCGTAAAGTTTTAAAACAAAAAAAAAGGGAAGAATTCATCTCTTTCACATAAAAAAGTACTTGTTGAAATGGTTGATATATTCCTGTAGCAGGATTTAGTTAGGAATTACAGTGTCTCATTTCGGAAAAAAAGACCAAAAATTGATTTATTAAGCAAAATAAAAACTACAACAGTATTATTACAAAAAACCAAATAATTGAAATGAATTTAATAAGTAAGTTTTCAACATATTACTTAGCGGTAATATGTACAAGTTTTTCAAGTTCTTCCTAAAAGCAGTGCCACCGTGCAAAGACTAGTTTCGATTTGCTCATTTCTCACTATGTTTTCCAAATAGAACACGAAAATGAGGAATATAGAAACTAAAAAAAGAAAAACATAAAAGCGGAATACAACAATTGAGGTTTAATTTTTTTGCATTTGAAAACACGATACGAAAATTACGTAAAGAATTCATTTTCATTTTTAACATTCCTTTATTTATATATTATGTAGTTTGCTATATATTCGATGTTAAAGTTATTGTTGTTGTAAATGTTGTTGGTATTCTTGACTTTTTATATAAAAAAGAATAGCACAGAAAAAAAGAGGGAAAAAATACATTATTAACACCTCGCATAATTCAATTTATTTACGCTCACCAGAACAATATTAAATGGCTAGAAATATATAACGCACACATTCAAAGCTCATATACACACTCTCAGAGACAATGAGTAATAGTGCATGTTTTAACCTAATTTTCAAAAGTTTTTTTTTATACTTTAATGCAATTAAATATATTTTTTTATGATCATTATGTATGTATGCATTACATAAGAGATTAATTTAATCAAAAAGACACAAATGACAATTTGAGAGTGCATTATTTAATGCACAAACTTTTAACAAGCATATTCGTTAATAAATTTAATTATTACTTAAACTACTGTAAAAGTGTTAATGGAGTGAAAGTATATATAAAAGAATAATTTAATTTTTAAATAAAGGTATGTGTAAAAATCTTATAACATAATTTATTTTGACCTAGCAGGTCAGCGCTATGTGCAACATACTTAATATTTCATTTGACATTCTCGCGCATAGCAACATGAGCTGATAATCGAGGTCTGCCATTTGACAGCGATAATTTAAAATTGTTAGAGTCTTCTTAGTACAGAAATCTACGTCAATAAACGTGTTGAACTAGAACTGAAGAACTAAAGTAGAACTGAACAAAAACTAAACTAGAACTGAACCAGAACTGAACAAGAACTGAACTAGAACTGAACTAGAAATGAACTAGAAATGAACTAGAACTGAACTAGAATAGGATTAGAACTGAACTAGAATTGAGCTACAAGTAAATTACAACTGAACTACAACTGAACTAGAACTGAACAAAAACTAAACTAGAATTGAAGTAGAGCTGAACTACAATTGAATTAGAACTGAACTTGAACTGAACTAAAACTGAACTACCACTAAACTAGAACTAAACTAGAACCGAACTAGAACTGGACTAGAACTGAACTGGAACTGAACAAAAACTGAACTAGAACTGAACTAGAACTGAAAAACAACTGAATTAGAACTGAAAAAAAACTGAACTAGAACTGAACTGGAACTAGAGCTGAACTAAAACTGAACTAGAACTGAACTAGAAGTGAACTACAACTGAGTGAGAACTGAACTGGAAATGAACTAGAATTGAACTGAACTAGAGCTGAACTAAAACTAAACTTGAACTGAACTAAAACTGAGCAACAACTGAACTACAACTGAACTTTTTATTTATTTACAGTTATTGTTTACAATTAAATATATTAACATTTTATATTAATATTTTTTAAAAATTTAAAAGAAAATATAATTTAAAATATATGTTTTGTCGTCGGCATATGTTGAAGTTACTTCATGGCTGGAAAATTTAATTTATAGTTCGTATTCATATACCCATCTCCAGTATTCGGGTTTTCATATATTTTTTCATTTATATGGTTTATTTTAATTTGATTTATTTATTATTAGATTTTTAATTGTATGTGTTTTAAACTTCTTTAGCTCAGTGAATTTTTATAACTCTGTCTCGCAGGAAATTTTAATAATTTATTAGGTGGATTTTTATGTTTTTGTGTTTTTTGTATTTATTTTTGGTGTTTAGGATATTTATGAGTATTTTGTTTAGAACAGAGGGCAATACGACGGCCAGTGTGTTTCGGCCATACTCATTTGTAAAACGTTGGACTTTATATGTTCCTTGTGATTTTATTCTTGTATTATGTGTGATCAATTGTTTGCAAGAATCGACTATCATCATCAAATTCTTTGATAAGTGTTGCGTAGTATATATTTTTGACATTCATAATGTTTAGGTGTGTTTCCAAGCTAGCGGAATCGGTAGTGGTAGAACTGAACTGGAAATGAACTAGAACGGACGGAGTCCTCTACCAATTAAGAGAAAAACTTCAGGGACGATATAAGCATTAAACTTTTTTCTACGAACAATTAATTAAAATTTTTTATGTTTTAGTTCGAAATTTTTTCAATATTCCCAAAAGAAATATTCTGTGTTACACAGCTTTTTAAAAGCAATGGTATCTATTAACAGAAAATATAATTACTTCGAGTACATCATTAATAATCTGTTCAAATGTCTATTTTTTTGTTTATTTGTGCATTTTAATAAATAAAATACCATCGCATATTTATGACATAAAACCAAAACCAGCTGCGTCTTTCTGACTGACAAATATTATTTTAGTTAGTCATGCTATCAAACATACATACGTACATACATACATATTCTGTCATACATTTTTAATCACCATCATCCACATCCTGAATACACACACACACGCACACATATAGACATGATTCTACTAGAGATGTCTTTTGTACGGAGCTTTTATTCGAAGTGATGTTTTTTTCTTTTTTTTTGGAATAATTTTGCGATTTTATCAACCAAAAATGTTTTCACATGCAGGCACATCCCAATAAAATAGGAAATACAAACGGTAAATAGATGTGGTGATGATACCGATGACTGTGTCTGTAAATGCAACGGTAACGATGAATATACATGGCGACGACTACGACAACGACGATGATACGATTTATGACAAGAATGAATGCACAGAGACAAAGTGTAACTTAAACGGTAAATGTAATTAAAAGTTAAGTGAATGATTTTCATACTCATATCCTTATAATTTTCTTTCTATTTAGTCCCTTTCAAAATACATTCGTATAAATACAAATAGGAAATGTATATTAATTGGAGATCTAATGTATTGGAAAGAGATTTAACTAAAACTTTCTGTGTCTTTTGGGTTGCAACTTTTTTGAAAGCCTTCGTATAAATGCTTTATGAAGATAGCAGATTTCTGGGGATGGTAAGGTGTATATATATATAATATATATAATTTGTGAAGCTTTTTGTATTAATTTAGATTGAAAAGGATGTGGAAATTAAATTTATATGAATTTAAAGGAGCAGGTTTATTTAGAGAAAATCTAGTACATAAATTAAAATGAATTGTAAAAAAGTACAATTTATTCCTAAAAGAGAAGCAACATAATATTTTGAAGAATAAAAATAATAATTTCTTTGTTAATACAAAACTTGGTATCGAATTATATAAACAATTTAAAAATAAAAGTCTTAAATTAGTACTAGTATCTACCATCATTTGAGTATACTTTTGAAGCTAAATTGTGCAATATGTATTAAAAATTGAATTTAACTTGATTTTAGAAATTTAGTGTCTGCATAAAGATGGAAAATTATAAAATTTCTTTGCATTTAAATAAAGTTTATTATGCCATTTTCTTTATATTTAACACATCGCTAAAATGCAAAGTGGAAGAAAAAAGGAAAGTCATGAACTTAATGTCAGATGCACTTAGTTGCTATTAAGAGAAAAAATTGTTTATATACTTATAGAATATCTAAACAGTAAAACTAATAATTTTTACTACTAAGAGAAAATTACAGAATTAGTAAAAATATAATTTTTATAATGGGCTCTTTTTCGCAAAACTAATAGACTGAGATAAACTGAACATGAAAGTAAGTTATTCATATTTTATAGTATTTTTTTTAACAACAATTGGGTTGAAATGTAACATTTGCACTATATATTTTTTGTTACCTTTTTTGTTGCATTACGTTTGTAATATAACACGAAGAATATTTTTGGCGGTATACTTATTTTCTAGTACTTTTATGGTAGCTAAAGGTTACTTGTATTAGTGAAATATTAAACTATTTACCAGGTTTTTTTTATCTTGTATACTTTTTAAGCAGCACATCATCAATGCAATCTTATTATGCGTTGACATGTTGATGATGTTTCTTGCTTCACACCATATGTTGTTTACGAGGAGCATAATAATGACGATGATGGTTCTTTAAGATGGTAATGCTGGCAGTTGCTACATGTAGCAGCTGTTGAGATAATCTTTTTTTCGATTAGGTGTTAAGATTTGAATTAATATGTATATTAATTTAAATATAATTCAAGGGCTGTTTCTGCTTTTGGTAATCTATTTTTAATAACAATCCAATATTTCTTACAAATCCTGCAAATCATCACTGACACAGTTTGCATCCTAAAAGAAATTTATACCAAAATATTTTCTAAACAATTCTTGTGAAAAAGTTGGAAAAAAATTTTTGTGCTATTCACTGTATTTAATTTTACCTGGTTTTATTAAAGAATTCTAACACACCACTTCTATTTAAAATTAATCTTAAATTAATTCAATTTATATTAAAATATTTTTCCTTTTTTTTCAAATTACTTTTGAAATAAACTATTTTTGAAAACTTGGTTTTGAATACGACTATGAATGACTGTCCTTATAGTTCTCTTTCCAAGCACTTTTTATGTTTTGTTTTCCAATTGCACATAAACTATTTTAAGTGGCCACATTAAGATGTCTGAATTCGGTATATGGATGGCTGTTTGAAAAAGAAAAGTTTTATTCGTTGTTAGTTTTTCTTTTTTTCTCCAAACACTTAAACGAATCCATATTATCAAACATACAGATTTTGAACGTATGCAAGGGCATACTGGGATAAAAATACTTATATTTTATGAATATGTAATATCGTAAATCATTGTGAAAGTTAGAAAAAAATGAAAAGAATTGGTATAATAATAAAATAAAACAGATAGAAATAAAGATGCAATGAAAGAAAAAATATACAGAATTTTAAAAAAATTATTAACGTTAAATAGTTTTACTATTTAAAAATTTATTTAAATTAAAATTTACTATTTTGTAAGAATATTTTTTAGAATTTTTTTACGTTTTTTTTTATAATTTTATAATTTTTTTTTTAAGTTTTCCTCTTATAGGTAATTTTTTTAAAGATTTATTCTTACAAGAATTTTTATAAAAATTTAGTTTTTATAGGATTTTTTTTAGTTATTCATTTTATAGAAAATTATAGAAATTTTACACATTTTTTTCTTTATATAATTTTTCAAATCTATATTTTATAGCAAATTTTTCAGATTTTCATTTTAAAGGAATTTTTCAAAAATTTCCTTTTTTTATAAGAAATTCTACAAGAATTTAGTTTTTATAGGACATTTTTTAAAAATATGGGAAATGTTTTGAAGATTTATCTTTTATAAAAATCTTTTAGATTTTCTGTTTTTAAAAGGTTTTTCCAATTTACTTTCAAAAATTTTTCAGATATGCTTTTATAATTTTTTGAAAAATTTACTTTTTATAGAAAATTTTACAAAAATGTACTTTTTATAGGAAATTTTTCAAAAATTATAGGGAGTTTTTCGAAGATTTACATTATATAGATCTAATATTTTTAGTAAATTTTTAAAAACTTTTACTTTATATAGGAAAATTTAAAAAGATTTACTTTTTATAATAAATTTTACAAAAATTTAGATATTATAAGAAATTTTACAAAAATTCACTTTTTATAGGAAATTTTACAAAAATTTACATTTTATAGGAAATTTTACAAAACTTTACTTTTTATAGGAAATTTTACAAAAATTTACTTTTTATAGGAAATTTTACAAAAATTTACTTTTTATAAGGAAAATTTTCACTGATTTACTTTCTATAGAAAATTTTTCTGATTTAGTTTTATAGGAATTTTTTTAGATTTACTTCTTATAAGAAATTTTTCAGATTTACTTTTTCAAAAATTTTCTGTCTGTAGGAAATTTAAAAAAATTAAAAATTTTGGATGCTTTGAAAAAGTTTAAAATGTACAATTTAGAGAAAATTTCGTAACTTTCTATAGGAATTTTAAAAAAGTTTTTATTGAGAATTTTTTAAATTTTCCTTTATAAACAATTTTAATTTTGCAAAGATATACTTTTTATAGGAAATTTTACAAAAATTTACATTTTGTAGGAAATTTTACAAAACTTTACTTTTTATAGGAAATTTTACAAAAATATACTTTTTATAGGAAATTTTTCAAAAATTTAATTTTTATAAGAAATAAAAAAAAACCTTTTTGTTGTAAATTTCACAAAAATTTACTTTTATAGTAAATTTTACAAAAATTTACTTTTTATAGGAAATTTTACAAAAATTCACTTTTTATAGGAAATTTTACAAAAATTCACTTTTTATAGAAAATTTTACAAAAATTTACTTTTCATATAAAATTCTACAAAAATTTATTTTTTATAGGAAATTTTAAAAAAATTTACTTTTTTTAGGAAATTTTACAAAAATTTATTTTTTATAGGAAATTTTACAAAATTTACTTTGTATAGGAAATTTTACAAAGATTTAGGTTTTTTGGCAACTTCGAAGATTTATATTTTTCTAAAATTTATTATTGATAGAAAATTTTCAATGATTTACTTTCTATAGAAAATTTTTCAGATTTAGTTTATAGGAAATTTTTTAGATTTACTTCTTATAAAGAAGTTTTTCAAATTTACTTCCTCAAAAATTTTCCTTTTTTTAGGAAATTAAAAAAAAGAAAAAATTTTGGATGCTTTCATCTAGAGAAATTCAGAGAAATTTTCTTTAGTTTCTGTAGGAATTTTTCAAAAAGTTTTTATAGGAATTTTTAAAATGTTCTTTTATATAAAATGTTAATCTTTCTAGCAAATTTTTCCAAAATTTACTTTTTATAAGAAATTAAAAAAAAAACATTTTTTTTTTGTAGATTTCACAAAAATTTACTTTTATAGGAAAATCTTCAAAAATGTTCTTTTTATAGGGAATTTTCAAAAAATTTATTTAAATTTTCTTTTATATGAAATTTAAAAAAATCTTACTATTTCATGAAACTTTTTGCAACTTAAGTTTCAAGATGAAAATTTTACTTTTTATATGAAATTAAAAAAAAAAATCTTTTTTATTGTAAATTTTACAAAAAATTTAGTTTTTATTGGAAATTGTTTAAAAATGATTTTTTTTTTTTTTATCTGAAAATTTTCAGAAGAAATCCTTAAAAAGATTCTTTTTTTTACTTTTTATGGGGAATTTCTGAAAAATTATATTTTATATGACATGTTTATCCTTTTATAGCAAGTTTTTTGCAAATTTATTTTTTATAAAAATTTTTTATAAATTTCTTTTTGGTTGTAAATTATGCAAAAGTTAATATTTATAAGAGTTTGTTTTCAAAAATATATTTTTTATAAGCAAATTTTTAAAAACATGATCTTTTTAGGAAAATTCACAAAAATTTACTTTTTATAACATAATTTGTCTCCTAATTCTTCAGGTGTATTGCGAAAAAAAAAACAGAAAGATTTATAATAAAATCTGCATATGAAAAACTAATGGCTGGTTGTTGTATAGAGTTTGAAAGAAGACATTTTTTATATTTCTTATATTATTTTTTTATATTATTATATTCTATTCTATTTTTAATGCTAAGATCAAAATTCAAGTTGTCCAAAAGATTTACCTATTTATACATCCCGCACACACACACGCTTATGTGCACACATACTTAAACTAACAACCGACATATTTACTGGGAAGACAAATTACCACAAAATACAAGACAAGACAAAAGGCAAACGCAGAAAATAAGAATAATTGTATGAAATAAAAAACGGATTTACGTTTTACATTTTTTATGAGAGAGTTTGTCATATTTTTTATATGCCATAATTTTTATTCTATTTTCCTCCTTTGCATCCTTCAGCTTTTTGGTTACGCTGCCTTAACGATTCCCCAGTTCCTTTTGTAGAAAAAACAAAAAATAAATTGTAATTTTTTCTTACAACTGCTGAACGCCGGACACCAAAGAGATAACATGGGCAACATAGTATGTGGTGGGTGATGTGGAGGAAATTCTACTAAAGATTTTATTTTTGTTCAGAGCAAAAAATGGCGCGACAGTAAATTTTGTCAACAGACAAATGCATAATGGTTTTAATAATGCTGCCATTTGTGAAAGATGTGATGTAATACAATCAGACCAGCAAAAGGGGGACAGTCACTCCGAGCCAGTAAGGAATTGGCAAAAGTACTTGAGTTTTTCAAGGAGAGCAAGGGTAAATAAAATTGTTATGTTTGTTATTGTTGCCAATGCTGCTTTTGTTTTTTCTTTCCGTTACATTAAATTGAATTTACTCCAAAGTGTTGAAAAAGAAAAAAAACTGAAAAAAGAACAGAACTTGTACATTTTGTAAAGATACAAATGTTTCTAACTTGTTTTTAAATGATTTTTAGACACTCTTTTGTTTTTTAGTGAATTTTTTTGGGTAATTGTTGATATTATTACAGCGCTGTTGTTTTCCAGAGCACTTTTATAATATTACTTTCTTTCAAGGATTTATTGTTTTGTAAAATTGTTTTATTTGCAAGCACTATGGGTATGGGTACAGATATGCCAGAAATATTAAAATGCAAAAAAAAAACTAACAACTTTCAATTGAAAAATTGCAAAAAGGAAGAATGTTTTGCTGCGGAGAGAAAATAAATATTTTCTTTACTCAGAAAGAGAGAATAAGGAATTTTAGTTTTAGTAATAAATTCTGTGGCAACAGGGAAAAACTATGCAACTTAAGATATGCAAAAATCTTGTTTTTTCATTTTTGAATTCAGTTTTATGGTGTGTCAATTTTTTATAAAAATCTATCAAGTATTTCAAGAGATATTTTCATTTGAGACTAAAATTTTCTATAGTGTTTAAATTTTCTATAAAGTTAAAAAAAAAATACTTATGAAGTTTTTTCTTGTTGCAACAGAATTATTTTTATTTATAAATATTATTTTTCTGTTAAATCTCATCAGCATTTTCATAATGAGAAAACTATTCAATTTATATACACACATGCATACATACATAAATACATACATACATACATACATACATAAATAAATACATACATACATACATAAATACATACATATATACATACATATATAAATACATACATATATACATATATACAAAAAAAATGTTAGACCTTGAAGTTATTTTATTAATAACCCATAGTGCACAGCTTGTTGATCTGAATGTTTTCATAAAACTTTAGTCACTGTTCGTTTAACACTTCTTATGAATGTACAAAGCATTAGTGAAAAATAAAGTTTTATGTTTGTGTCAATGTCTCTTATTTTTTGATCGCAAATCAATTTTTCATGTTTTTTCCAAATATTTTAATAATGGGAAAATATACTGGTTTTGTTATATCGTATGTTATACTGGAACACATTTTCAAGACACTTTTCAAAGAACCTCAATTAGATTGTGATTTATAATAAAATATATTATCCGAATTTTTACAAAAAAGTAACTTAAAAGTAATTTTCCAATATTTTGTTAAAGGAAATTTCATAAATATTTACTTTTTAACTTACTTTTTATAGAAAATTTTACAAAAATTTACTATTTATCGGAAATTTCACAAAAATGTTCTTTCTATAAGAAATTTCAAAAAAAGTTTAATGTTTATATGAAATTTTACAAAAATTTACGTTTTATACGAAATTTCACAAAAACTTACTTTTTATAGAAAATTTCAGAAAAAGAAAAATACTTTTTATAAGAAATTTCACAGAAATTTATTTTTTATAAGAAATTTCACAAAAATTTATTTTTTATATGAAATTTCACAAAAATTTTCTTTTTATAGGAAATTTAAAAAAAATTTTACTATTTATAGGAAATTTTAAAAAAGTTTAAGGTTTATATGAAATTTTACAAAAATTTCATTTTTATAGGAAATTTCACAAAAACTTACTTTTTATAGAAAATTTTACAAAAAAGTTTTTTTACAAAAATTTACTTTTTATAGGAAATTTCACGAAAATTTCCTTCTTATAGGAAATTTCACGAAAATTTCCTTTTTATAGGAAATTTCACGCAAATTTCCTTTTTATAGGAAATTTTTAAAAAATTTACTATTTATAGGAAATTTTAAAAAATTTATTGTTTATATGAAATTTTACAAAAAATTTACTTTTTATAGGAAATTTCACAAAAATGTACTCTTTAAATGAAATTTTACAAAAACTTACTTTTTATAGGAAATTTCAAAAAAAAAAAAAATCTTATAGGAAATTTTACAAAAATTTATTTTTTATATGAAATTTACAAAAACAAAAAAATTATAAGGAATTTCACAAAAATTTACTTTTTATATGAAATTTAAAAAAAAAAATTACTATATATAGGAAATTTTAAAAAAGTTTAAGGTTTATATTAAATTTTACAAAAATTTCATTTTTATAGGAAATTTCACAAAAACTTACTTTTTATAGAAAATTTTACAAAAAAGTTTTTTTTTATGAGAAGTTTCACAAAAATTTACTTTTTATAGGAAATTTCACGAAAATTTCCTTTTTATAGGAAATTTCACGCAAATTTCCTTTTTATAGGAAATTTTTAAAAAATTTACTTTTTATAGGAAATTTCACGAAAATTTCCTTTTTATAGGAAATTTCACGCAAATTTCCTTTTTATAGGAAATTTTTAAAAAATTTACTATTTATAGGAAATTTTAAAAAATTTATTGTTTATATGAAATTTTACAAAAAATTTACTTTTTATAGGAAATTTCACAAAAATGTACTCTTTAAATGAAATTTTACAAAAACTTACTTTTTATAGGAAATTTCAAAAAAAAAAAATCTTATAGGAAATTTTACAAAAATTTATTTTTTATATGAAATTTACAAAAACAAAAAAATTATAAGGAATTTCACAAAAATTTACTTTTTATATGAAATTTAAAAAAAAAATTTACTATTTATAGGAAATTTTAAAAAAGTTTAAGGTTTATATGAAATTTTACAAAAATTTCATTTTTATAGGAAATTTCACAAAAACTTACTTTTTATAGAAAATTTTACAAAAAAGTTTTTTTTTATGAGAAGTTTCACAAAAATTTACTTTTTATAGGAAATTTCACGAAAATTTCCTTTTTATAGGAAATTTCACGCAAATTTCCTTTTTATAGGAAATTTTTAAAAAATTTACTTTTTATAGGAAATTTCACGAAAATTTCCTTTTTATAGGAAATTTCACGCAAATTTCCTTTTTATAGGAAATTTTTAAAAAATTTACTATTTATAGGAAATTTTAAAAAATTTATTGTTTATATGAAATTTTACAAAAAATTTACTTTTTACAAAAAATTTCACAAAAATGTACTCTTTAAATGAAATTTTACAAAAACTTACTTTTTATAGGAAATTTCAAAAAAAAAATCTTATAGGAAATTTTACAAAAATTTATTTTTTATATGAAATTTACAAAAACAAAAAAATTATAAGGAATTTCACAAAAATTTTCTTTTTATAGAAAATTTCAAAAAAATTTACTATTTATAGGAAATTTGAAAAAAGTTTAATGTTTATATGAAATTTTGCAGATTTATTTTTTATGGGAAGTTTCACAAAAATTTACTTTTTATAAGAAATTTTACAAAACTTAAATTTCTATGGGAAATTAAAAAAAATACTTTTTATAGGAAATTTCACGAAAAATTTATTTTTTATATGAAATTTACAAAAAAAAAAATTATAGGAAATTTCACAAAAATTTACTTTTCGTATTAAATTTCACAAAAATTTACAATAAGACGTTAGTCAGTAAAAACGAATGGTTAGTGTGTGCGACTCTCACTGACGGCAAAATTTTTTTGTTTTTTTTTTTTTTTTTTTTTTTGTTTTCGTTTAAGTACATATTTTTGAGTAACCCTAGAGTCAAAAAATAACTACATGAATTTGTGGACAAGTCGAACAAAAATAACTAGTTATTCTGGCAAAAAATAAGTAGTTTATTTTTATACCTACTAGCTTACCAGGAAAGCAAAGTTTTTGATGGGAAGGTACAAAATTTTACTATTTATAGAAAATTTTTAAAATATTTTGTTATTATTTACATTATTTTTAAAAAATTATTTTCAATAAGAAACTTAAAAGAAAAATAATATTTTTAAGAAATTTATCAATATTTTTATTTCTAGAAAATTTATTACAAAAATGATTATCTTTTTTAAAAATTTCTTTTAATGGAAAATTTTACAAGAATTAATTTTATAAATTTTATAATTTTATAAAAATTAATTTTCTATTTTTATATTTGTATATAATACTTACCCCAGTGTGCTTCACTATCCGTATTGATATGATAACTAATATTTACTTTTTATGGGGACTACTATTTCCCCTGAGTCTACCCGCCCTACACAAATTTTCAACAGCGAAATATAATAAAAATTTTAAATTAAATTTTAAAACTTTCTCTATAACAATTCTTTAAATATGCGATAATAAAGATTAAATTTTTATGAGGGCTACCACACCCCTTAGACCTATTTTCGTCTCAATTGTAGAACTTAATAAGAAAATTTACCGCACAAAATCTTAAGACTTTCTCCGCAATGATTTCGGTATGCGATAAATAATATTTGTTTTGTATAGAGGCTTCCATTCTCATCAGACCTGTCCATCCTATTTTCATCTCAATTATTCTTACACAAAAAAGTGGAGGCGGTACCACGTATCTTTAAGATATATACAACTAAAAAAAGAAATAAAGCGACATATGACAAAATGTTTAAACAACCCGTCAGAAACAATCACATCACATTTCCCTTAAATATCGAAAATAGTAGGCGAATACTTAATACTGTTTGATGTTAGAAAAAAACCAAGAAAGATATAATCGGTCAAGCGCGACCATATGATACCCCACCCACACCACACCATTGTGCATGTCCATCAAAATTTGTGGAGGGGTCTTATATTACACATGTGGACAATTTTGGACCGATACTTTCACTAAGTGTAAAATAGAATATACGAATACAGAATATTACGTAAATACTAACATTTATATATGAATTTATGCACTTTAGGGTAATTCCCGAAAGTGGACTTGTATGGGAGCTATGGTAAATTATGGAGCCATCCTCATAAAATTTGTTTCTACTTATGTAAAATTTATTTGTGTCGAATATAAACTTGATACTAATATGTGTAGTGATTTATGCACGTTAAAATGATTTTCGCAAGAGGGTTTTATATGGGAAATATGGTTAATTATGAACCGATCTTCATGAAATTTCGCACAATGATTGAAACTTACACAAGACTTCCTTACATCGAATTTCATTAAAATATTATATTTAAGGCATTTGTGATCGTTAAACCCGTATTCCGGAAGGACATTTGTATGGGGGCTAGGTGAAATAATGGACCGATAATAACCAATTTCAATAGACCTTATATCATGAAGGTCCTACGTGCCAAATTTCATTGAATTATCTTCAAAATTGCGACCTATAATTTGTGCACAAGGTTGGCGTGGATAGCCAGCCGTCCAGCCAGCCAGACGGACGGACGGACATCGTTAGATCGACTCAAGAAGTGATTCCGTGTCAATTGGTATACTTTAAGGTGTTAGTTAGATAATGTTTTCTGTGCGTTACAAACACCAGCTCAAACGCATAATATCCCAACTGAAAAAAATTGGAAAAACTATAATATAATCATATATAATCATCTACTTGATTGAGTAGATGATTGAATGAAACAACTTTTTAATTAAATGAAATATTGTTTTTATTTTATTTTTAACTATTTCTTTTATTTTATTTATAGTTTTTTATGTCACTTCATTTCGAACAATTTTTCATATATTTCTATTAGGGTTATTTATAGTTTTTTACAATTTTGGCAAACATAAAAAATATCATAGCAAGATATTTTAGAGTATGGAATATGATATTAATTATTCACGATCGTTAAGAAAGTTCACGCACCAAACGCTATGAAAATTGATTAAATAAATAATATTGTTTTGTATCAAGTTTCCAACACTTTTCAGTTTCCTCTTTGATATTAAAAAATTTTACAAACAATTTTTGGGCTATTTCTGTGAAATCGCATTATTAATACAAAATACTTTTCTTTTTGTTGACTTTTATTTTATGTACTTTTCTGAATTGTTAAATTTTTTTAACAGTTTATGATGCAAATTTAAATGCAAAATCATTTCGTACCAATTTGAAAAAAAAGCATGTGAAAAAATGTGATTTTTATATTTCATTCGATAACCGACAAGTCCTGAGTAATCTTCTTCTGAATACTTGAACATATAAAATAAATTACTTTTGACTAAAATTAATAAATATGCTCTATTTTTTAAATGCTTAGAGCTTTATATAAAAAATGTTTAAATAAAAATATTAAAAGAATGTGCAAAAGCATTTCATTTCGTGAAGGTTTTTGTACAAATCGATTAAAAATTTCAGTTTTTATTATTGGGGTATTATTGTTTATAAGTTATAACCCTAATGTACATGTATAAATAATTATTATTATTATTGTTATTATTTTAATGTACACGTCAGCCAGTTTTCGTAATTTTCTCTAATGTCACTAAAAGTCATATCATCTTCTGCATGTGAGAAGAGCAAACCTTGAATGAAAAAAGAAATGAATTTAAGCCAATTACATGGAGTCATGTTGGCAATATACATGTACTTATGTAGGTTTTAAAATAATTTAATATTTTATACTTACTTTGGTTACAAGCTTTTTTCCATTGTCCAATTCTCTTTTGTTTCCTGCATTTGATGGCTGTTACAATCCATACTTCTCTTTTCCTTGTACCTATAAAATTATCCAAATACTTGAAATAAATATAAATATTTACATACATATATGTACACAAACTTACCTGATGAACAGCCTTTTTTTTTCTTTGAAGAAGAGAATATTGTTCGGATAAAATTTTTGTGGTAAATACACATTGCCCGTAAATAAAAATGTATATAGTTTCTGATTTTTTTTTTTTTTTTAATTTATTTGAATTTATTTAAGTAAATGTCAAAATCTTTGTCTCTATTTATTATTAAAATTAAGTAAATCAATCAACATCAATCAATAATAGCATTCATTGAAAAAATTTAAGCAATAATTTTTTTCCGTGTATCACTAAAGATCCATAATATAAATATCTTATACGGTAACAGTTTATTTCCGGTATGTTTGGCTTTTCTTATTTTAGTACGATGTGAAGGTATTGAAATAAAAAAAGTTTAGAGGAAAAACTTATATTTGTATATTAAATGAAGCGACTTCATTTTAATACTTTTATTCTTTCTTCAAATCTCTCAATTTATAGCAGAGAAAAAATTTTTCAAATAAATTGGACAATCACACGTTGCACTGTCAGACCGAACGCAAAAATTTTGATAATAAATCTGTAAATACTTTCCATTTATACTCTACACCAAAATAGGTGGTTGGGGTGTTATGCGTTTGTTTTATCCAACACCCACCTTAAAGTATACTAATCGATTCAGAATCACTTTCTAAATCAATTTAATGATGTCAGTCCGTCTGGCTGGATAGACTGCTGACTACCTGTTTATGTGATCTTTGAGCACAAAGTACGGGTCGCAATTTTGAAGATAATTCAATGAAATTTATGATTTTTATGATACAAGGACGATACAAAAATTGTTTAAACACTCAAAAATTCCTTAAAAATAAGAATATTTTAATGAAATTCAAAGCAAAAAGTTCTGTATAAGTATCAATCTTTGTACAAAATTTTATGAAGGTCGGTCCAAAATTGACTATAGATCCCATATAAACCCCTCTTTCGAGAATCACTTTAATATGCATAAATCCCATATGAATGCTAGTATGAAGTTAATCCACACATATAAATTTTATGTAAGTAGAAATAACATTGCCAAATTTTATGAGAATCGGTCTATAATTTACCATAGCTCCTATATAAATCCACTTCCAGGAATCACCCTGAAAGCATTATTCTATTTTTGTATATTTTACATTTAGCAAAACTGATCACATGTGTAATATAAGTCCCCTTCCCGAGTTTCTATGCTCGTACACAATGGTGTAGGGTATCATATAGTCGGTCCTCCTCTACATATGCATATATATATGTATGTATGTATGTATATATACATCTATATATTTTTTTGAAGCGTACTTTCTGGGGCTAAAATTCTTCTACTTATAAAAACAGAAATCTAACCGAAAATGGTATATGAGCTAACTCAAAATTTTACGGGATTTTAGGAAATTTTTAAAACTAATTTATGATTTTCTCAAGGAGGTCTATTACTTTTCGAGTAACTTTCACTGCAACCATAGTTTTAGCTTTTCAATATACGTATTTCTACAGTATTTTGGTCTATAAAATCAGTTAAAAATAATATTATTTTATTTAGACTAATCGTTTATTATTTTTGTTTTTCTTTTTTTATCTTACACAAAATGGAAAGCGAAAAAATAGTTCTAAAATTAAGGTTTCAGTCACTAATTGTTTTTCAGAATAAACATTTATTCAAATATAAAATAATTCTTCCAAAGTAAGTCTAAAATTAAAATGCCAATCATACCTCCACAAAACTAACTAAACAAAAAAATATAGATTATACTAATAACATTGAAACATTATGTCTGTTACTATATATTCGTATAAGTAAATAACAAGTTTTTATAAATGCCAAAATAGTAGTAGCAAGAAAAAGTTTTATTACACTAATTTAAATACTAACTGAAGAGTGCTGAGGCGGTAATGTTAGATATTTGTAAAAATATTACATGTTACATGTAATTTTCGTTTTACAAAACAATTGTTATTATACAATTTTCTTTTTATTACAGAATGTTTTGTAAGGTCTTATTTTCGCATTTTCTTTAACCAAAGAAATATGGAAATTGATGTTGTTATATGTTTTCCATTCCTTTTCCTTTGTATATGTGTTTGTACATTACCAGCAGGAAAATATGTTGGTAAATGCCTCCACACCTCTCCGAAAAAATTTTAAGCATATTCCACTTTGCTTTCTATGAAAATTCCTCAAAGAAAGCCTGGATTTCCTTTAAAAAATAATCCGATACAAGGTGTCTCACTCGCTTATCAATTTTCTCATTACAGACAGAAATATTTTTAATTCGAGACTTACAAAGCTGAGAATTATTTTGTCTTATTTTAAGTATCATTAACGAAGGTAGCCCTCATGCCTATTTTAAATTAAATTTCAGACTCTTTTGTAATAGTATTACACATAACAGAGTATATTTATTTATTTAAGTGTCCTTACATTTTCGCTTCTTTTGTCTCCAAAGGCACACCGTGTAAAAAAGAAATAGTATTAGAATGCGAGTGGGACGCCTTGTGGTTCCTAAATAAAGCATTTTAGAATGTCTTTTTAGCCCTTGCTTTTCCGGCTGGGTTGTAAACATTATGTGGTTGTATCTGTGAGAGTGTTTTGCAAAAAAGGAAAAAAATGTGTAAGTGAGTTGTAAAACGATTTTTAAAGTATTATTTTTTTTCTACGATGTTTACATTGCGTTATTCGTATTTGTAAGTTTTGTCTTTTTGTTTCAGTATTTTAATGCAAAAACTCATTAACATATTTTCATGCACTGTTGCGCTCTGTTGACTGAAATATTTACATTAGTTTTTTTTTCGCATTTTATGTCGACGTCTTGCCAGCATCAAGAGATGCTATTGCTTAAAGCTGCTTTATATGGTACATACCAGGACCGTCAGCAGCATCACATAGCATCATGTTGGTGAACATCAACAACCTCATCTTGTAGTTTTAGAAATGGTATTTTTGCGTAAAACCATCATTCGCTAAATGAATGACTTTTCAAACGTCAAATTGTTCAAAGAGTTCACATTGTATAGTTTATGCTACTACATTCATACAAACATTCAATTCATATGCCCTCATTATTCACATGTGTATGTGTGTGTTTTAAGATGTATAATGTTTGTAAAAATATATTTATATACAAGAAAATGAACAACAAAATAATATAAAACTAAAAATGAATATAAGACAAAAATGCATTAACACACAGCCAAATATTTTATGCACATACTTATACTCATTCATTCACATGTGTTTTTGCTTAAGCTTATTTGAATTTCAGATGTTTTCCTTTTTCTTCGAAAACTAAAAAAGTAACTTTTAGCACAAGCTTGACTTGCAGCTACACAGCCACTACTGCTGTAACCGCAACAAATATTACTACTACATACTTGATAAAAACAATATTGCCACATTATTATATCTTGAAAATCGAGATTTAAGTCTCCTTTGTGATAAATTTTAAAATAGTGCGATTTGACATAATAAGCGTCAATCGCCGCACAGTGGCTCAGAATCGTTTTTCATTGGCTAAAACTGTGTAACTTTTGAATAGATATAGTTATATATATATATATATATATATATATATATCATCATGAGATATATATTTATTTGTGTTGATTTTCCCGGTTGTTCGGGCTTCGTTAAGATTTTTTCAGAAACGACATCTTTTTGCAAAATCTTAGGTTCAGTTTTTGTGGAACTCAATTTGCATGATTTTTGATAAATTCAAATTCTTTTAAATGTCTGAAAATTATTGCTTGATCTACTCCCTGCGATTCCGGAAGCATTTTTATACATTATTTTATATATACAATAAAGCCTCCAGTTCTTCATCTTCAAACTTTTTCGGCTGGCCGAGATACTCCTTCACAACAAGTTACTACAGTTAAAGCATAATCCCCATACATTTTTACCAAGATATGATGGCTCTCCGCAGTAGTTTGCTTTAAAAAATAATAACGAAGTAAAACTTTCCGCTAATGCTTTGTTTTTTAGCAACAAAGATTAGAAAAACTGCAATTTTTTTGGCAAAACCGTAAAAAACGCAAAAGCAAAAGAATTGGAAAAATTTAGAAACAAAAACCGCTAAAATAAAAAGTAGCCAAACGGCTAAAAAGGCAAAAATAAAAAATCGCTAAAAATTAAGAAAACGACAAAATGAAAAAAAACATTTAAAATTAAAGAATTTTTAAATATAAAAAAAACCGCTGAAACGGGTATGTATATATATATATTTAAGATATATATATATTTAAGATATATTTTCTTGAATTTTTCTCCAGTTTTAATTTCATTCAGCATCGGTTAAGCAGTTGCTGACAAATTTAAGGCTAAAATTTAAGTTTAAATTTTTTTTATAGCATTAATCAGCTTCACTTATAAAAAAGTTATAAGCAGATATACAGGAATACACAGGATAATTTTTTGAACAGGTCCCCAGTTTATCAATTCTAGAACAGATTCCACTAGAACCGATTCTACTATAATCGCTTATTTTTGGATAAAAGAATGACCATTTTTTCAATGTTTATTTTGTTTTTTTTTTTTTTTATTTAAAAATATTAAGGGCAAAAATTTTTATTTTTTATAATAATTAAAATTTTTTTAATGTTTATTTTATGTTTTACTTAAATAAAAATAAATTAAAATTATAATTATTATTCATTCGCTTGAAAAATAGCCTGCAAATATTTCATACTTAGTTCTATATTATTTCTGTCCTCTAACTGCCCTTTTGCTTCTTCATCTAAGTCCCGATCTTCTACTTTTCAATGACTTCGTATTCTAGAGATGAGCTGATTTGATATTGCCATTAATATATAGATCTTCATTTGCAGAATTTCGTAATATTTTTTTTTTTTTTTTTGTAGTGTTCTCTCTATAAAATCTATAACCCTTATTCCTTTTTTCCTGGGCTTTCTCTGATAATCTCCAAGTGATATTAAATGATGTTCAATGAAATTTTCTCCATAATAAAGGATTTTGTGATCTATTGCAGACATATTTCTTCTTGGATATTTGATTGTATATATTCATACAGTTTCCTTCGCTTAATCACCAAATTTTCAATTTGTTTATGGACAGTAAATTCGCTATTTTCAAAGCTGGTATAAAATCTTTGTTTGCTTCATCCAACTTTTTTGTAGCACTTTGTTAAGCTTTTACAATATCAGTTACATTTTTTCCAGAAGTTCTGCGTTTCCTAACATGAAGTGTAAGTTTACTTCCCTAATTTTATTTTAAGTCCAAATCCCATCTATCTCATCAAGTTTCATTCAAGCCATCATCATCGTATCTTCTACATCTAGCGAAGAAACTGTGTTTTTCAAGTTTAAAATCCTCTAATTTGTTTCTTATAAAAAATTTAATATCAAAAGGAGAATCATTCTTCTGTATCATATCCAAACGCAAATTATAAAAAATAAATTGTTTAAATTTTACATTATTTGAATTTTGTGATTGAAAAACGACCCTTAGTTACCTGTTGTAATTCAATCGTATATCTTTCTTTAGATTCTAAATATAGATTCTAGAAATTCTATAAAAGCAAAATTATTAAAAAAAACTAAAATTAAAAAACCTTTAAAACTAGTTAAGAAAGGAAATCATTAAAATATTTTATACTAGAATTATTCGATTAAGCGGCATAATTTAATCGAATAAATTTTTAATTTAATCGAACAATTATTTATTTTTTTCAATTTTTGGATTAATCTATAATTCGAGTGAATTCCCATTTAGAATCACAATAAGATGTCAGAATTGGTAGCGACATCATTAGTTCTAATGGTGTTATTAAACCTGTTCCAGTAACTTTAGAATATGTTCTAAAATTTTTACTGGGTATGTTTGTTTTCCTAACAAAAATAATTAAAGTTATAAAACTTTAAAACAAAAGTTTAATTTACTTAATTGTGTTTGCCTTAGTTAAGAAAAAAAATTATATAGAGCTTTCGGAAAATACTTAAAAGAAGTAAAAAAGTAACAGTAGAACAAGCTTTGTCATATTAAGTCACTTTAATGCAAAAACATAATTGTGAATTTGCGTTAACGTGACAGGCTATGGACCGAACCTTTCAAAATATGAATGTAAGATTAAAACCTAAATAAGAGTTACTTTTAATAAATTTTAAATTTATTTGATCATTCATATAGAAACTATGAACGTAAAATTAATTCTCTGAGGAGCTCTTATGTAGAAAGTATGGTCAATTATGGACCGATCCTCATAAATTTAATATGATTTTCACTTAGACAAAACTCATCTGTGAGGATGACAGAACAGAATATTTAAGACATTTATGAAAATTTGACCGATTTTCGAAAAAAATTTTAAATGGGGTCTGAGTGAAATAATTATTTGATTTTAACCAACTTTATAGTTTTACGTTATTGGTCCAAAACAGACTCAAGAACCAAATTTCATTAATCTGTCCTTAAATCTGCACCCTACAAATTAGCAAAACTTATGGTTATTGATGCACGGACAGCTGCACAAACAGAGGTTTAGTCTAAAAAAAATTTTAAATTCATGAAGCACATTTTCGATGTATTTATAAGCAAATTGCTGCAATTCAATTAAAAACAAGGTGCTAGGGTATGCGTTAAAATAAAATATAACTTACACTTTTCGTAATAACTTTTACTGTCGGTAATTTTAAATATCTTTGTTGATTACAATATTTTCATGTTGGATTTAATAGCAGATCGAATTCTTGAAATCCGGCCCTTCTTCTGTATGCAGATGGCAGTCAAAGAAAAATGTACAAAATAAAATTTGAATACCTTTTTTGGAATTTTTTGTTAAATTTACTAGAAAATATCGATTGAGTAACATAAGCAATATATTTTATGGTAAAATAAATGCTTAAAAAAGACCTAAAGAATGAGATGAAACATGGTTCAGAAAGTAAAAAGTCGCGGAATTGAATTGCAACAGCAAAAAGTAGAGAAACTCCTAGAACCTATACCAAACATGTTCGACAGCGTAGTAGCACGTTACAATGCATTGTGTTTATTTCTCCAAAATCAAATATGAGCCACGTTAACGATAAGCCTAAGCTTAAAAACTTTTAAATAACAATGTTAAGAAGAATTCTGAGGCACAAGAATGATCAAAGCTGCTCAAAAATACAAATATAAAAAGTTTTCAATATTTTGTATAAATCTAGAAAACATACGTTATTGCTGACTTTTTTCACATTCCAAGTTGTAAGTTTTGTATACCGAATAATCTAGAAAATGGTTCTGAATAGTATCGAACTAGAGCACAATACAAATTTGCAAAATAATTTGCCTTATGGCAAATTTACTCAAAATGCAACAAGATATGTGATTGTTTTGCTTGCTTGCAAATAATCATGACAAGTAGACATTGATGACACTCGTGACCTTAAACAGTATTCTTAATATTTTCAGAACAGGTTTAAAATTATCTCCTTACAATAGAACCACCTAGAAATTTTAATGCTATTTTAGTCCCGCAGAGTATTAATTATTTAAAATACCCAGACTTTGTTACAATTATAAAGGAATTGTATTAATTGTTAAAAGAGAATATTAGAAGACCTCAGCCGTATTCAACTTTGATTATAAATTTTAAATTCTTATAGAGAGATGTTGCCAAAAATTTCGTAAAAGTACTTAATTTTTTTTTCATAAGGCATACCAAAAAATAAAAAATAATCCAGTTAATAATTATTATTATTTCTTTTTATAAAATGATACATCAGAAAAATCTGAAGAAGGAACATTTTTATATTTTTTGATATTAAATTGAATGGTCAAGCTATCAAATTTATATCTTTCTATAGGTCGCAAAAATATGACACAAATAGATTTTTAATCTTCTTGGAAAGTATGCTCCTAATCCATGCTAATCTATGTATTTTTGTAGGAGATTCGAATATAGATATTTTAAAAAATCAAGCATTGTGATGCTTGATTTCTTATTTCATAAATTGCCACAATATGATAACCCGTCCTTATAATAGTACATCCATTGATCACAGGTTGGTATAACTATCTAATGATATTTATATCGAATCCGTTGAATGTAAATTATCAGATCATAATATTATATCTCGCTAAATCGGAGTAGAAACACACAATCAAAATTTTATAGAAGAAACCTTTTATTATTGCAATTATGAACGTATTAAGCGTTATATTCAGGCTGAGTTGCCACTATTACAACAATCCGTTGATCCATGTACTGATACATTTGCTTTAATTTAATGTTTAAATGGTGTTTTTAGAAACTGCACTATCGAAAAAAAATTCAAGCGGTTCTACAAACATGAATTAACACCCCGGGATAAATAAAAATTTACAAGAATTAATAGTGTACAAAATAAAAATTTATTGAAATTAAGGAAGAAAACACCGAATAATACTGATATTAAAGAAAGATTAAAGGGAATCAATCGTGTAATAAAAATTGATACCTTTTCTTTTTAAAAATATTCAATAATATAGTTAATAGAAGTATCTATCCAAACATTTTAAAAATCTATAAGATTATCCCAATTCCAAAAGCCAAAAATGCATCAACAACATGTATCTATAGACCTATAACTGTATCGTCAATAATACACGCAGAGTAAAATTATAGTTGTAGTGACCATAATCTAAGAGCAACATATTATGATTGGAATATATAATCCCCAGCGAAAAATAGAAATGATTATAAGTAATAATTATTATAATTCAACTTTTTCATATTGTGAACGATATTATGGTTCGTTTTTTTTTATATGTTATGATTCTAGTATTACGTATAATTGAAAAATTTTACTACATCATTATCCCACTCTATCAGATTATGATTTGATGTTATTGTATTAGTATTCCATATTCTTATATTGTTATACCACATTGTAATATTTTTATTCCATTTTATATTATTATGGCAATCTTCGTATTATTACCTCATTTTGTCATATTATTATTCCATCTTTTCGTATTTTAAAATATTATTATAGTATTAATAAAAAAATTATTATGTTTATAATTTTTTTTAATGAAAAGTGTTCGTTAATTATATTCATTTGTACCACAATATGTGGCTCAAATGTAAGATATATTTATTTAACTAAACCCTTTAATGGTATTTCATCAATATCTTATATTGCTTAAATCACACCGAGTATAACCGAACCTTGTCTATTTATATTTATTCATATATAAACTAAATGAGAATTATAATGAAGTTGGAAAACAAACACTAAAAACAAAATATATTTAAATACAAACAAGTTACGAATTTTGACACCAAGTTTGTGAAAAGGATAAGTATTATATTTATTTGAAACATTTTATTGTCATGGCAATAATAATATTAATATGGTTTAAAAACAGGATATGGTGTAGAAGTAGAAGTAATGACATTTATCATATTAATAAAATTTTGTTTCTGGTAAAAATATATAAAAACATATAATTTTTGCAGTCAACCATATTAAACGTTTTATTGAATGACAAAATTTAAATAAAGACATTGTTATCACAAAGAGTTATTAAAATTCAAGAGATTTAACAATGAGATCATAATATTGTTGTAATGACAATGGTGCAACCATGTTTTTTTTCTCTGCGTGTAGATAATGTATTTGAAAGGATTTTATATGATCGAATTTCATCATATCTACATGACAACAAGTTACTAAATGATTACCAATATGGATTTGGAGAAGGTTGAGGAAAAGAGGAGGCTGTTGTAAACGTTATAAACTTTATTTGTAAAAGTCTGGATGAGGTTCATTCCAGTATAGCAGGTATATTTTACAAAAATTAAAATTTTATATAATACAAAGCAGAAGTGTTTTAGTTTTGGGAAGAGAAATTTTTGAATTCTAATTCTATAAAATATTTACACAGAAAAAATTATATAAAAATTATTTTGAAAAAATAATTTTTTGAATTGAAATAAAATTTTATTAAAATAATTATTTGATTTCAATATGTTGTTTTATGCGTTATAAAAAATATCAAAAACTATATGAAAAACAAAACAATTTTTTATTTTGATAGTTTCTAAAAATTGTAAAAAATAAATTACAAAAATTTTTTAAGCGGAAGAAATATGGAATTTCGCATTTGAAGATTTCCATAGGTAAGATATATTGAATTTAGTGAAAATTTTGGAAGTATAATGATTAAGATTTGACATCTTTTAGACATGTGGAAAAACTGTGAAGTGGAAGTAACAAAACATTTTTAAAACATGTTATGTTATGTTTTATGACTTCAAATAACACCGTCCGTCTGCTAACTGCATTTATTACCCAAATAATCGCACATCTTTTTCCGAATAGGTCATTAACATGAACCCTTTTTATGTCACACAAACTTAAAACATACTGAATGAATCAGAATCACTGAGTTGTAAGCACATTCAATAAAAAATAAAATTGCCAAAGTTGTTGGAATTTTGCATAAATTTAAAAATAAATTTGACTTAAAAATGAAGCTTTTAATTTGTAATGCTTTAATTCAAAGCCATTTGAATTATTTAGCGATTTTATATGGTTACAAAAAGTCCAATGAAATAAAATCCCTTCAACGAATACAAAACAAAGCTCTTAAGATACATTACACAGTGATAAAGCCCAAGGAATATTACCAATACACGGTATTTATAAAATGCAGCCTCTAGTATAAGTATTCAAGTGTTTGCAAAATATTGGACATCACATTATACGGTTTATAAGAAATAATCACATAATAAATCTGAGAAATAATGGAAATCTAAGAATAGAATGGTGTGGATTGGAATTAACGAAACAGTGTGTTGAGTACTGGGTGGGCGAGAGTAGCATAACTTGCCATTGCATTTAAAAAATTAAACAAGAATATCTATATTAAAACAAAAATTAAAAGAATACTTTTTGAATATTTACAATGATCTCTATTGAAGAATATATGGTTAATTTCACAATTTATTTATTTTATATTTAAATATGTATTGCCAACTTGCCTCAACAAGGCCTTTAAGGCGCTGAGGCATACTAAATGTAATGAAATAACTTTTGTATGCATTAAATAAAAAAAATACTAAAAGCTGTTGATTTATTTTTTATCCTAGCTTATTCCATTAATCATTTATTAAAAAAACATGCTACGTTTTATTTAAACGCTCACTTTATATACCTTCCCTAAATTAAGCTCCATATTTGTCGATTCTACACCACTGTGCGCCGGTAAATTCACTCCTTTGCAGATCTCGTCCAAATGTTTATTATAAAATCAACAATAAAATTCACCCATAACAGCTGTTTCAAAAATTTATTTATTTGTTTTTTTTTTTCATAAATAAAACTACACAGCTTTCTATGGACCCATTTTGATGGCGTATCTTCGTAAAGTTTACTTTTAACAACCTTTATAGCTTTACCTATAAGATCTTAGAACATAAAATATTTTTTTGCTTAAAATCTAATCACATATTAGTGCAATTAAAACAAGTTTTTGGTATTTTTATATCGATTTCAAAGAAATTCATAATATTTTTTCCAGGCAGAAGAATCAGCTTCAACCATGTGGCAACTTTGCTTATATTGTATGAATTCTTACTGCAACCACAATAAACATCATCATGTTTCAAACTTATGGTAATTCTTACACTATGACAATAACAACAACAACTCCAACAACAGCGACCGTTATATGACAGCGTAATATTTTCTTGTAGTAAAAGCTCACTGATGAATGATGGATGAATTTTATACGCGTTTGTCATTTTTCTTTATGATTGCAATACCATTCATTTTCTCTCTTCAATTCTTCTGCTCTACTCTACTCAGTGTTTCATTTGTTTTTTTTTATATCCTACACCATCCTAGGTGCTTGGGGTATTGTGCGTTTGTGCTGATGTTTGTAACGCATAGAAAAAGTTATCCAACAGCCACCTTAAAGTATACCAATCATCTCAGGGCCACTTTCTAAATCGAACTAACGATGTCCGTCCGTCCCTTCGTCCGTCTGGCACAAAGTACGGGTTGCAATTTTAAAGATAATTCAATGGAATTTGGCACGTGGGACTTTTATGATACAAGGACGAAGCCTATTCAAATTGGTTGTGATAGGTCCATTATTTCACCTAGCTCCCATACAAATGTACCCCGGAATAGAGTTTAAACACTCAAAAACCCCTTAAAAATAAGAATGTGTTAATGGAATTTGGTGCAAAGTAGTTCTGTACAAGTATGAAGATCGGTCCACAATTGTCCATAGCTCCCATATAAACTCCTGTTACGAAAATCACTTTAGCGTGCATAAATCCCGTACGAATATTAGTATCAAGTTAATATTCGACACATATAAGTTTTATGCAAGTAGAAACAACATTGCCAAATTTTATGAGAGTCGGTCCATAATTTACCATAGCTCCCATATAAAGCCACTTCCAGGAATCGCCCTAAAGTGCATAAAATAAAAATGTATTTGTACATTTTATTTTACATTTTGTAAAATTAGTCAAAAGTGTAATATAAGTCCCCTTCCCGAATTTGTTTGCCCCTATACAATGGTGTAGGGTATCATAAAGTTGGTCTTTACCGGCTATATCTTTCTTTCTTGTTTTTTTATACATATGTATATGAAATTTTTCTGTAGTTGTAGTAGCATAATGCAGTTATTTTAGTTTTTGGATAATATAAGATTCTACTTTCTTTAAAAACTTGTATTTCATTTAGTATATTCGCTTGAAAAAAAAAAATGTTTTGCAACTTTAATATGTTTTGTGGGGAAAGGGAATATTATGGGTAAATTGTACTTAAGAAATTTAAATAATAAATCAAAAGATTTGTATACTTAGGATTTTAAGTGCAATTTTATATTTTTATGTTAGACAAACAAATAATTGAATTTTCTTTAAAATGTAGAATAAAGAAAATTTTCCTTTATAAGGAAAATAGTAATGCAATTAAAATGAGATTTAGAACAAGGTAAGAAAACTTGAGAGCCAATAACATTCATGTAATATATCATTTCGAGTGTGGCTATATAATATTAATATTAATTGATCCTCAAACAATTCAACAATTTGATTTAGCTCCTACATGATTTTAAGATGTTAGGAGCTTAGGTTAAAGTTGTGGAATGATCTTCATCTATTTATGAATATATTTCATCCACATTACGAAGAATAAAGCTCGATACCGGGAATTACTCAAATAAACAATTTTTAGTTTGAACTGAATGACAAGGATCAAGAATAAAATTATAATTGAATTTCATTTTACTTCAGCAACGTTCTCTTTTAAAAAAAGGAAAATTAAGTTCATGTAAAATTTATTTTACTTTAAAATTTTAAATTCGTTTAATCATATTTAAAGTTTAAAATTATTTTACGTTTAAATTCAATTTAATAAAACAAATTTTAGTTTTTGTACTAAGTATTACCTTAAGTAATATATAAGTACTATTTTTAGAACTTAGTATAAATTTTAATACAAAATAAAGTATTTTTAATACTACTATTTTTTTAAGTATTAAATGCTCTTTAAGTACTAAATAATGTTTTATTATATAGATTCAACCTATTGAAATATATATTGTCATCTAGACAGTAAAATTCTTTGTCATATAAAAAATTATACAATTCAATATCTTTCTATAAATGGGACCAGCCAAAATTCTGCCCCACTATGCATCAGTAGAGATTCTTAAATAGCTAAATATTAGCTATTCTATAGCGAAGAAAAGCTATAGAATAGACTGTGTATATCATTTGATCTTAAAAGTTTCTTTTAATCAGAGATAATTAACTAAAGTTCTCCAAATTAATATTCCTATTCACAGCAAAAGTCTTAAAAAATTTACAATTTCGTTAAGACTGAATACTGTGATTAACAGGGCAACCAAAAATATGATCTAAAAAAAGTATTTTATGTGCATAAAATAATGCTCTTAATATCGGAAAATGTGCCCTTAGAATTAAAAATTATGCTCGTAAAATACTTATTTTCCGACTAAATTTTAAATTATCTACTATTCGTGCTAAAAGTAACTTTATTTTTATTAGAAATTGCTAAAAAAAAATATTTTCTTTTTTCACTAAAAAACATTCAAAACTAATACATTGTATCAGGAAATTACAAAATTTCTATCAATTTATAATATTAAACTTATTAGGCAATCGGTTTTGAAAAAAATATGTGACAGATGACAAATTATCTAAAAAAAATTATATTGGTTGTAAAAT
The DNA here is from genome assembly GCA_932274085.1 of Protocalliphora azurea. Classification (NCBI taxonomy): domain Eukaryota; kingdom Metazoa; phylum Arthropoda; class Insecta; order Diptera; family Calliphoridae; genus Protocalliphora; species Protocalliphora azurea. The sequence goes on along the minus strand of OW026521.1, from coordinate 152,093,852 downwards.
ATGCAAAATATTTCTCCTAAGTGCAAAATATGCAAAATTATGTAACATAAGAAAAATTACGCTCTTAAGTATAAAAAATTTATAAATATACTATTTAAATTGCTAAAAAAAATGCTCTAAAATAGGGGTTTTCTATGAAAATATCATAAAATATACCGCTTAGCCCAAAATATGCAAAAATATGTTGTTATGACCAGTTTATGCTATAACCAATCGATGCCAAAAATATGAATTCGCATACTTTTTGGTTGCACTGGTGATTATTTATATGACTTAGTCTTAAACTGATATTCTGTTAACATAGTCACAAAAAACCAAATTATATTGCTGAATATTCTATGTTATGTCAAAGTTTTGACTTTTTAAAAATAACGACGTTTTATTTTTGACATTAATGTAATTGACAGTTGCCCATTTTACTGAAATCCGTGTCGAAAAGAAGATTTGTCACCGATTAGGAATTCAATCGGTTAAACATTGTAGTCGCTACAGCAGCTCAAAATTCACATCGTTTTTAATATGTAAAAAATGGCGAACATTTCGAGAAGTTTATCATTTCTGGACATTGCTGGTATCTATATGATTTAATTAATCATTATTTTTTGGTATCGTTTAAAAACAAGGTTAATTTTAAATAAACTAAAGCATAAAAATTTTAATTTGGCCTTTTACTTTTTTTTTGTGATCGAACTTTTTAAAGACATTATATTTTGGTAATTTTTCCAAAAATCAATAGAATAGAACTATTACAGTTTGTTACGGGAAATATTACCTGTGCGACTGGTCGACAATACTCTAATTAATTTAATAAAATTTGCCTAAAATTTGCACCGTGCACCCTGGGTGCAAAAACCAAAATAACAGTAACAACCTCGCAACATAATCAAAAATATATATTATCACTACGGTACATGTAAAGGCACACGGGTACCTTTATTGACTTTAAAATGCTCGCATATTTTTAATAATGAAGATATGGGCAGACTAAGGTCTGAAATATAAAAACTAAAGAAAACTCAATTTTTTTTTTTAACTTGCTTTATGTATAAAATGGCTTCAAAGTTGATACCTACGGAAGTCAAAACACGGGGTACTCCGGTACTCCAATATAATTTCCATATTTGAATAAACTTGGGATCTTGTTGATGTTTTTCTTATAGATGGTGACAGAGACGAAGGAATGTAATTAATATAAGGACCAATCTATAAGAATAGATTTAATTATAATTAATCATATAGGGGTAATTATAATTTTAGGAATAAGATAAAGATAAAGATAAAGGTGGCTGCTGTTGCATAAAAAATCACCTTTCTTTGGGTTACTTTTAGGAAATGAATTGGTTTCAATTCAATTATAGGTTTTATTATACCTAAGCTAATTTAAAATTGATTTCAGGTAGTAAGTATAAATAGCTTAGGGATAAGGTAAGTGTATAAACTTTCAGGTTGCAGTAAGTATAACTTTTAGGTTAAGGTAAGTATAACTTTTAAGTTAAGGTAATTATGAATTTAGCGGTAATTATTTATAGATGAAGCGATCTTCGCGATGAACTGGTAACAAGTGACTTTCCTTTAGGACAACAGTAATAGACAATTTATACAAATTACGCGCAAAATAAATAAATGTCTTATATTAGTTGAAGTAGTAATTAATATAAAAATTATAATAGATAATTATAATTTAAGCGTCCAGCTAGTTTGGACAGTTAGTTCAAATGCCAATATACCTATTGCTAGTTCATTGAAAAGAAATTGGCACAGAGTTACTATTCTTGCGATCGGCAACACCTCGGGTTAATTCTCAACATATATATATATATATATATATATATATATATATATATATATATATATATATTAATATATATATTAAATTTAATAATATAGTCACAATTTATACGATGTGACTATTTTTGAGTGTTTTGAAAATTATCAATCTCAAGTCTTCCTAATATCTCCCTTTTTTTCTTTTTTTCTTTACTTTAAACATTTTGTACAGATTGCGCTTCATTTGACTATGTCATGCCACATAATGTTGATACGGTTTTTCCTTTTATAACTATCTGATTGTCTGTAGGTTTTTTATACTTTTTCTTTGCTCTATATGTTGTAAGTATATTTATCAAATTTCTTTAGTTTTTAAACCTGTAGTTTTCTACTTCCTTTATATACCACCATCAAAAAATGAGGGGGGTATATTGGGTTTGTCATTCCGTATGTAACATGTCGAAATAATCTCTAAGACCCCGTATATATTCTGGGCATATTTTCCGACTTCCTAAGACGATCTAACTATGTGTGTCTGTTGAAAACACTATAGGGCTCAGGGCGGACATCCTAGGGGTACGAAAGTTGCTTTATATTGCTTTGTATTGAAAATGAGCCAAATCAGTCCATAAACAAAAAATGTATGGACCAAATACTAAAAAAAAACAGCGTGTACGTCATATATCCAGTATACACTTTTCGGCTGATATCTTTTACGAAAAAGCATGTACATCAACGAAATTTTGCACAAATAGTTCAAAAACCAATATAAAATCGAAAACAAAAAATGAACGTGTTCCGTCCACCTCCCATATAAGGTGAAATTTTAAAAACTTACTCATGGTAGGTATATAGATTCGGCCAAGATGAATGTAACATTTTTACTTGTCATAATTCATCTTAAAATCCATCTTAACAATATAAAATGACAAACATAATGCAAACAATTCTACATACACATCCAACCATGCACTATCTTAGATTTATAAGGCAAAAGACAATAAAAGAAGAAGATTTTCTAGAAGTAGCAGTGGTTTTTGTTTTGTTCATTATAGATTTAACTGATTTACTTGTTTACTGCTTTTGAGGTTTTTATAAAACGTCTTATCCACATCCATCATACAAACACATTTATAAGATAAAAAAATAACTTATAAACACTTCAAACATTTGGAAGACAAATTTGTTGCGAATCGTCACTTCTTAGTATCTTCTATATGATTCTTGGAAGATTGTTTGAAATTTCCAAAAAAGAAAATACATTACAATTGCCCTTTAATCATTCAGACATCACTTCTTAGTGACCTCTAGATGATTTTTAGAAGATTGTTTGAAATTTACAAAAGAGAAAATACATTACAATTGCGCTTTAATCATCCAGACGTCATTTTTTAGTGACTTCTATATGATTGTCAGAAGTCTGTACTAAATTTACAAAAACAAAATACATTACTATCATTGTTTCATTTTTTAAAAATATACATTGAAGTCACTTGTGGAAGATAGTATGACGACAATTAGAATTAAACAAAAACAAATTACACTACTATTGCGCTTTAACCTTCATGGCGTGTGTTATGAAGATTTTCAGTTTTTTAAAAAATAAAAAACACAATAGAGAAGCAGGTAGAATCATTACCTTCAGTAATAATTTAACAACTTAGGTACAGTTTGGCTGTAATATTAAATATGAGAAGAAAAATGTTCCTGATAATATTTTTTTTATAGTTTATTAATATAATATTATGTAAATAATGAATAAAGAATACTTTATAAAAGCAAGTAAGTATTATTTATCTTTTTTTTTTTAATAATTTAAATTTTTCTTAGAAAAATAAATCAAAAACGTATTTCCATATTTAAAAAAATCCAAAATCCATATTTAAAAAAATCCAAAACTTCGTTTTTTGAAAATGTCTTATACAAATGTTTTTGCACAAAATTTAATATAAAAATGATTAATATATTAAAACTTTTATTAATTTTCTATTAAAGGTACCAAAATTAACTAGAAGTTTCTTATTTGGATTTCCCTGTGTACAAAATTAATTTATATATTTTTTTATTTCTTTTATTTTAATTGTTTCTTTTGTAATGTATGTATATATGTGTGTATGTATGTATGTATGTATGTATGTATGTATGTATGTATTTATGTATGTGTGCATGTTTTCATGTGAAATAAAAATAATTATGAAATTAAAAAAATAATTTTAATTATAAATACAAAGATAGCAAAAAAACTCATCTTCCAAAAGATGCTAAGACGACAATTCTGTGAGCATCGTCCGGTTGTCTTCTTCGAGTCACCTGAAAGACACTTCTATAAGGAACAGTTCTTCCCGACGGGAGATGATTTTTGTGATACTTTGGCAATAGTTTTGGCGATAAATTTCAAACTTCTGGAAGACTTTTCTTAACCGCTTCCGCACTAGAAAATGTTTGCGGGGGAAGAATACTTATAACAGAAAAAAACTTGCATGTAGGTGTGTATGTATGCAAAAGTATGTGCATTCTTCAACAAACTGTCATATATTTTACATGTGCACACTTTTACATTAACATGTCTGTAAGATTGTAATACTCTTTTTTGTGTGGAAAAAAAATTATGAATAAAAACAAAACAATTGTGTTGTCATTCTATACACATACTTATCGAGAGGCAACAACAAAAAACATGTACGAAAGTAGACTTGAAAGTTATTTTTATAATAATACTTCCCTAAACTAATTTGTATTGCTTAAAATTCACTCTTAAAGGACCTTTAAGGTAATCCTCGCATATATGTAGGTACATATATATGCATATATATATGTAGTATATATATATATATATATATATATATATATATATATATCTGTGTGTATTGCATATTGATGTAGTAGTTCTGTTGCTATTATTACACATCATTGACATTGGTTTTAATAATGCACAATTGCACAAGACAACTTTTTTTGTCCTTTTACTATTAAATCTTTTTTTTAAGTATGCCCATCTCCATACAAATATATGTGTGAATATGCACACTTGCATAGTTTTTATGTCTATTAACAATGCTTTTTTTTTTACATATATAGTTTAACATAAACCATGTACATTAGAATGCACCAAAATTTAACGACTTTTGAATTTTTAAGGTAACTCCCTCTATAACCGTTCATTGACGTGTAAAAATATATTGTGTGAAATATTAGTGAAATCGGATATTGTTAACCCATGCCACATCGGAGCTGAAGTTTGTGTGGTGCGTTTATATGGGAAAATATGGCTTTTTTGCAATTTTTAAAAAAACGTAGCTATTAATAACAAAATGTTCAAACATCGCAATTCGCTCATAATTATCTTTCAAACAAGAAATAAAAAGAAAAGTTTTGTTGAAAAATGTTTAAGTTATTACGAATTCCCTAGACCATTAATGTGTTTTACGCAACTTGTGTAAGGAGTGTAGAAACAAATTTTTAATTTTTAAAAAATGTTTAAATGAAATACTATTTTTAATTAAGTTTGAACCATAATTACTGACGAATGTGTTTTTTGTTTATCTAGGCTAATTCAAACCCTTCTCTATGTTTGGTTAAAAAATGTTGAAATTTTTTAAAACTGTTTCAAAACTCCTATTTCAAACTTTTAAAAATTTTGTTAAACAAATTTCAAAAGAGTTGGAATAAAACTATGTGGCTTTATAGACAACATTACAGGAAATAAAATTAAAATAGAATGGGGTCAATGCTTTGTATGACTAAACCGTATTTGAATTTTGCAGATTTCAGAAAAGGGATTTTTTTGCGGTTTTTTAGTTATAAAGTAAATTTTTTAGAATTGATATTCAGATTAAACATAATTATTACAGATTAAGCTTAAACATGCCTCAAAAATTATATTCTAAGGATTTTAGGACAATGATAGAAAATCGAAGGCCAACATTTGGAATATTTAAAAGTTTTAAGGAATACATTATGAAAACTTATTTATTTTTATATGGATTTCGATAAAATTTTATGGAAATATAACTGAAAGAACTTCGTGGATATGAGTAATAAAGAAGACAAGTTTAACCCTCAAGTGTGTTTGAAGTCAGTATTTTTTTTTTAACGCACTTAAATTTTATAAGTAATTATGTATGTTAATGAAAAATAAAAGCATAATTAACTCATTCTGACAAGTAGAGACATGCTAAACCATAAAAACTACTCATACAAATCATTGCATCAAAATCCAAATAAAAAAATATTTTTTCGTGATGTTTTAATTAAAAATTTGAAATTTTTAAAATTCTGTTTTTTTACCTTCATATCTTAATAATTTTCTTAAAAACTTCAGAATATATTTTTTGAGATATGATTTATCTTACTGAGTAATAATTTGTTTAGTCAGAATATCAGTTAAAAAAAAAACTGATTTTTTAAATAAAAGCTGCAAAAAATGCCTTTTTGCCGAAATTCGTAATATTAAAATCGCTTATACGGCTTTTTGATACAATGTATTGACCTAATTCTTTTTTAGTTTTTTTTTTTTTCTGTTGGGTTGTCTATAAACCTGTGTAATGTCATTCAAACTTTTCTGAAATTTGTTTAACAAAATCTTTAAAAGTTTGAAATTGGAGTTTTGAAAAAGTCTTAAAAAAAATCAACCTTTTTAAACAAGCCTGGAAAGGTGTTTGAATTATCCTGTAGAAGTAAAAATGTATTATTTAGTAATTATGGTTCAAAATTAATGGAAAATAGCAATTCATTGACACTTTTCTCAAAAAATTAAAAAATTATTTGTACACTCCTTATGCAAGTGGTTTAAAGCACATTAATGGTCTGGAGAATTAGTAATAACTTAACTACTTTTAACCGATTTTTTCTTTTTATATCTTTTTTGATAGATAAGTATGTATATATAACGATTTTTTAACACGTTGTTACAAAGTAAATACCTACATTTTTCTAAAAATTGTAAAAACCATATTTTCCCCATATAAACACACCAAACAAACTTCAGCTCCGATGCGACACGGGTTAACGATATCCGATTTCACTAATATTTCACACAACATATTTTTACAGCCCAATGAATGATTCTAAGGGAATTTACGGTCAAAATTCAAAAGTCGATAAATCTTATTGCAGTCTAATGTGTATGTATACAAATATTTCTTCATTTAATAAAGCCTTAAAGTATACACCATAAAAGAAAGTTTGTTAGATTTTTTTTGTGTTTACTATGAAGAAATTTATGCAAATGTTTTTGTTTTGTGTAAGTGTGTGTGTTTGTGTGTATGCATATGTTGCCTAAGCAAAGTTAGAATTATAGAGAAATATTGCCTTGCGGATTTGGTTTGGTTGCAAATGTTTAAGCGAGCGTAAACAATTCTTAAAATTAAATATTTGTTATAAAGCTTTAAAGGTATGTTACTTACAGGATGTTTGTAAAATAGATAAAAGAATATATATTTTTAATCTATTGTTAATCGAACTGCATAAGATTTAATAAATTAAAAAAAATTTTTTTGTTTATTTATTTTATATAAAGTCTAAAATTAGGGAAAAAGTTTAAGTATAAGTGATTTGTATTATAATAAAATAATTTTACGAATAATGCAGTAAAATCAGAATTTTGTTTTGAGTCTTTTGCATTTATACAATTAATATTAGGTTTTAATCTAGTTTAGTTAATATTAAGTAATATCGATATATATAGTTAATGTTTATCATAAATTTTAGGTATCTTATTGGTCTTAAAATGGCTTGAATTGTAGATCTTTATATTATTCCTAGATTAGCCATATACATTTTCTGTTTAGTCTTCCCTTGGATTCGACCTTGACTATGGTTTGCAGGTTTTTAATTTTATATCCGACACCAAAGGGGGAATTGCTATATATATATATATATATATATATATATATATATATATACATATATATATATATATATATATATATATATATATATATATATATATAGATACATATATATATTCGCTACTGCTACCCATAGGATCCTTTGAGCAACATTTGAGGCATGCAATAAAATCAATTACCCTTAAATTCATCATTACAAAGCTTCAAGTTCACCAATAGCTTAATTTTTTCCACATAAATTTAAAAAATCGCAAAAAATAAATCTTCAATAAAAATCCCCAGATTTTTATCAGAAAGCTGTTTTTTAGTAAAAAAAAAAGATAAAAAAAATAATTCCTATCAAAAGTGACTAAAACAATTTTAGAAACACAAAGTAATCACTATCACAACCAATTTCTTAGCAAAATCCAGTTTTCTTAAAAAATTTTGGATGAAAAAACAAAATTTGCAACAAGAAATCGCATCTTCACCACACTTTACTTTCTAAACTATATCTTGTCCCAGGAATAAGAATTACGTGGACTTATTTGCTATTACGTTTTTAAAGAAATCTAGCACACAGTGGAGCCGATGGCAAAAATGTTGGTTATAAATCTGTATCTCCTAAAATACTGGACGGATTGAATTGAAATGTATGGGATAGCAGTATATGAGGGCACAAGCTTTCAGAAAAGACATCTTGTAGTCACACTGTAGTAATAGGAGACAAACTAGAGGGTGTCAAAGTTGACCATGTCGAGCATAAAAAATTTCTACAAATCAAATCTATATTCAAAGATTGTAAATACTTGCCAGTACATTACACTAAAAACAAATTTAATGAACTTGAAATTTCCTTCAAAATTTCAACATTTCGAAATAACGATGGACGTAAGGTGCAACTCTCTTTATTATCCATTCTTGAAGCATTGTTCTTCGAAATATGTGAAAAATTTATACGAAAACCTTTAAATATATATCTATGGCCAAAATCAGATTGAAGAATATTCGTGATTGTCATGATAAAAAATAACTTTTGAGAATATATGTATGTTTCTCCGTCAGTCCTATTGGATGTCTGTCCATCTGAATGTTGAAATGAATTTTTTGAAGCCCATAGTCCATTAAATACATTTCTATTTCAACATACATATGACATATAGTCTCTAAAATTTTGGTAATGAAATTCAGCGAATTCCATTTAGGAATGGCGGAGTTATATAAGATTTTTTACAACAGCCTCAAAAGTTTTTCCAATTTTTCTTTGCCCAAATTTAAAAATATTTTCTACATCACATACAATAATATATATAAATGTTTTCCATTGGAAAGTTCAAACGAAAATCCATAGAACATTCATAGAATTAAATTTGAGATTATTGGCTGCGACTTTTTGCAATATTTTAAAATATTAAAAAAAAAGAAATGTGCCGTACCTCATATTAGCAATTTTTTAAGAATTATTTCAAAATTTTAAGGTATTGGCTAAAAATTAGTTATGAAAATATAACACCAGAATTGGTGTGATTAGATCCTGCCGCGCTTATTTTTAAAGTCTTCTTTATTTTAATAAAATTTATAAAAATTCATACAAAAAAGATTTGTATGAAAGTGGCAGTGATTCTACTCGCCCATTTTTAGTGAGAATATTTACAGCCTTATCTACTAACAAACTATAAAATTCCAGACAAATATCTCCAAAACTGCCTAATGTGACACTGCACACTAATCGGCAAAAAAAACATTTTTTGTCCTCCTTTATACAAAAATAGTTGAACTGGATTGAATTTGACATGCTGAGCACGAATTTAATTTCAGTTTTTTTCCTACCAGATCTTGATTTTTTATTGGGCATGTCTAATATATCCCCATTAATAAGGCAATTACACGAGTATATTTAATATATTTTGGTCCGCATTAATGAAATATTTTTCAGTGATTAGTGTTATCTTCAAAACTCAAAATATTTTCCATATTTAAAACTTTATTTAAATTTATTAACTCCTCCTCCATTCTATAAAATACAAAATGCAAGTGCATAAGTAGTAGAATATCCATTCGAATAATGTATTCGAACAATTTGATGTGAATAATTGTTCAAAGAATTTAAAGTGCGACTTTTCGAATAACGAATAATTCGAATTCGAATGAATAATTTTCTAATTTAATATTACACTTCTTTTTTTTATTATTTTTAAACATTTGTGTAAATATGTAATATTTTAAAATTATTTGTATATAATATTTTAACATTATTTTATTTTTAATTATTTACTTTAAATATTTGCTTGTTATTTACATAACTGAAATACAAAATTATATTGACAATTTTTGTTCTGAAAAGAAAATTAAAACTTATTACTTCGGAAATCCGCCAAATTATTGAAAATAAAGGTCGCCAGCCAATAACAGTAGATGAGGGCCCAGATAACTCTTTTTATTAATTCATAGACGTAACAGTAACAAGTTGTAATTCTAAAAACAAATTATTTAAACAAATCACATAAAAGAACTGCTTCTAGCACTTGTTATTTAATCAAAAAGATACTCAGTAATTTTGGAATCAACATATAAATTGAAATTGTTCTACAAGTTATGTTATTGATCGCGTAACACTCTCGGATAGTAATTTACAACTTTGAAGCTATTTATGTAACATCTTGCCACATGAATCCTCGGTAACATTAATTGAGTTTGAAGGTATAATAATAATTTTAATAAAAAATTAGAAAAGGAAAACAATTATTTTTCTAAATAATCATGAGTACGATCAAGGACATTCAAAAGTTTTAAATACTGTCATATTCAAATTTTGAAACATGCTCAACCAGTTCTAAATATTTAAGGTATAACACCAAACCAGTAACTAAAGAATTTGGAAATGAGATATTTGGAAGGGAAACTGTGAAAAATTAATCGCATGAACCTATGTAAATGGAGGAATCTTTTGAAGTATCTATTGGTGATTTGCTATCGGAGCTGAATGCAATAACTAAAAGTGTACAAAATTTAAAAATGTTCAAGAAAAACCTATGATACCATTATGGACGATTTTTTATATATAGACAGAACGAAGAAGAGAACAAGTAAGTTGGAAATGCACTTCAATGCACTTTCAACAATTTCACGAACTTCAACAATCAGCGAAAGAGCCTTTTCAAAATCAAATTTTATAGAAATTAAAGAATAAATTCGTCTTAAATCAAGCCTTTTAAATGCTGTTGGGGTATTATGCTTTTGTACTGGTGTTTGTGACGCACAAAAGAATAATCCAATACCCACTCTAAAGTATATCAATCGACTCAGAATCATTTTTTGAGTCGATCTAACGATGTCCGTCCATCCGTCCGTCAGTCTGGCTGGCTGGACATGTAAACTTTATGCTCAAAGTACAGGTCGCAATTTTGAAGATAATTCAATGAAATTTGACACGTTCATTACACAAAAACCTATTGAAATTGGTTATAATCGGTCCATTATTTCACCTAACCCCCAAACAAATGTCCCCCAGGAATAGGGGTTTAACGATCATGTCTTATATATAGCAATGTTTTAATGACATTCGATGTAAGAAAGTTTTGTATAAGTGTTAATGTTAGTATCTGCTTTATATTCGACAAAAATAAGTCTTATATAAGTAGAAATCATAGTGACAAATTTTATGACGATCGATCTATAATTTACCATAGCTCCCATATAAGCCCACTTTCGGGAATCAACCTAAAGTGCATAAATTTATATAAATGTTAGTATTAACGTAATATTCTGTATTCGAATATTTTATTTTACACTTAGTAAAAGTATCGGTCCACAATTGCGAACATGTCTAAAATAAGACCCCTTCACGAATTTTGATGGACATGCCCAATGGTGCGGGGTATTATAAGGTCAGGCTTGACCGATTATATTTTTCTTACTTGTTTTTATGTTATTTTAATTCACTTTCTTAAATACATATATTTTCTGTATTAACACAAGTCTATTCTATTTATTGTATTAAAAGAAATGTAAAATTAATTTAGTTTTTTTTTTTGTATTTGGCACATAATATACAATTTACAAAGAATTATTAACCAGTATTTTTTTTTTTTTTTTATTCCTTTTACAATAAAATTTTTGTAAACTTACCATAATTTTACATTTTTATTTTATATTTTGAATTATTGAAATAACTCGAACAATAAATACGTGATGGAGAAATTCGAATAGACTAAAATGCCCTACTTGAATTAGTCATTTCATTCATTCAAACACTGAACAAATCGAGCAATTTGAATACCCCAATAAGTAGTAAGTATTTGCTTCCCTATTTATAAACTCAGCGCCTAGAAAAATGGAATAAATGAAAAAAAAAAATAAATCCAACATGCTATCATCAACTGAATATTAAAAAAATACTAACTAAAAATATAAATTAAAACCAAACATAACTCTGCTGTATAAAAGCAAAAGAAATTAAAATGAACTGGGGACAAAATAGCAAAAAACCAAACACTAAAAGCATATTGTAAAAAAGTTTATGAAAATGTTCTTATCATTTTGCGCCATGAATTGCACTAAAGGGTGCAATATTTCACAAAAATATGAATGAAATGAACAAAAACAACAACAGCACGAAAAAACACGAAAATATTGCGACTAGAGCCCTCAACGATGAACGACGTTTAGAAGTGGTAACAAAAACAACAATACTAAGTGCAACAAACAGTCATTGAACACCAAAAAAAAAACACGCAAAGAGTAAATAATACTTAAAGCCATTAAACACAAAAAAAAACAATAACAACAGCTATGGCAGCAGAAATTGCAACAAACACAACAATTCAGTTTTAGATGTAAACTAAACTGAAAAGAAGCTAAAATTAAAAATAAAAACAAAATGAACAGCATGAGAGACAAGAAATAACAACAACAGCAAACATCAAATACGACAAACGTTAAACAAAAAAATACAGTTATAATGAATTAGACATACAAACACAGTCATACAATATGACAACATTATAAGCAACCGAAAAATTGCAACAATGAACACTGACACAATTACAAATACTACTAGCGCGAGTAGTTGAAAAAAAAAGATAATAATAACAGTAATACGCATTTTAGCACATTATTTCGCTTTTAAAGCGATGGCATTTGAGCACCACCATGACTGGTTTTGGGGACAGCAACAGCAGCAACAACAACAACCACTAAAAGGATAACCAGCAGATAAAAGTGTTCATTGTGTCTGTAAATTTAGGTTCTCAGGGTTTATTTATTTTTTTTTTTCTTTTCTAACTATTCTCCATTGCTACTAGTTGCAACAACCCTTTTTTTATTGCATTTTTTATGTTGAAGAGAATGTTTGTAGTCTATCTGTGTTGCAATATGATGTTTATAGTTGTTGTTATTATTGTTGTAATTTATTATAACTATTGTATGTAGTGCGATTACAAGCAACACTTTCATTAAAAATTATTATGGTTTAAATAAAAGAAATTTGAAAGGTTTGCAATTTTTTTGATGATCCTTACAATAGTATTGTAGTAATTTTCATAGTAATATCTTCAAAGAAACAAGATCAGAGATTCTTTTAGCTGACACCCTCAAAGATATCAAAAATTACGTAGTTTTCAAAATATTTGCTGCTTTAAAACAATTTTTAGCAATCAAAAAAGAGGCAATATTTCTAGATAATCATCTATGTGAAAAAAAAGATACTGCCAGACAATCTTCTAGAAGATGTAATAAATATATAAAAAAATTATTACTAAATAAGTCTTGAAATAATATAGTAAAGAAATCTTTTACATTTTGTAAAGCATGCACGCACATAAGATCATCTGAAGGAAATTAATGCAATATTTTTGTTTTTCAGTCACAATTTTTTCAGTTGCCGAAAAATTTTTCTCAAAATAAAAAATATTGAAGAAATTTGTTTATCTTTTAGTAAAAAAAAAGGATATTTTATGTAAGCGTTTTAGTTTTCGTGCTTTATGATATAATTTGATGTATGTATGATGTAATTTTCCTATATATTTATAAAAGATTATCGGGCGGTATCTTCTTTTTTTCACATAGATGATTATCTAGCAATATTGCCTCTTCTTCTTCCATTAGCATTGATTTATTATTGCTTAGATGTATCACCTGTGACGCACAATCTCTCCCGATGGAGGAAACTTTCGCAATACAAATATGATTATTGCGACATTAAAATTTTTGTTCTAAGCAATACGAATTCGAATCACTTTCGTATTATTTCACTTGTTGGGATCGTGACTGAAAAATAAAAGTATTGCATTAATTTCTTTCAGATTATCTCAATGGGATATCTTTAATTCATTCCGGAGGTGATAATCACCTTACTAAAAAAAGCGCAATATTTTGAGGATAAAAATAATAAAAAAAAATTAAGATTTTATATATTTTTGTTTTTTATTGCCTAATTATCTTTAAACTAATAAAAATACAATATTAGAAAAATATTGCTTTGATGATTTTTGTCCAAATAATAAAAAGAATATATTGCGTAAATTTCTTTTAAAAAGATATCTCCCAAATGTTTATAGGGGTACATTAAATGTTCAGTATTTTCTTGCATAAACATAACATTAACTCGGTTTCATTGATTTTAAAATGTTTGTGTTTTTGGCCTCATACAATAATAATAATTTTTAGAAATTTTTATTTTTAATATAATTAGATTTCTTTTTTCAATTTGAACAAAAACTAAACTTATTCCATTTTATTTCAAATAACTCACTTAAACTTTCCATAAATTTTTAATTTTTGCCCCTTAAAGTATGCTACAAATAAAATACATATAAAACAAAATAATTTATTGAAAAAATGTTGAAATTTTTTATTAACTTTTGAAGCTTTTAATCGTTGTTACCAAGAGGTGAGAAAAAAAGGCCAAATTGAACTTTAAAAAAATCAGAAAAGGCTAAATGCCCCAAAAAATACGGCTAGAAAAACAGTAAAATTTTTTTTATTTAATGAAATTTAGCAAGAATATTAACACTAACACTGGTAATGCAAATAAGATAAATTTTATATGTAAAAATACGAATATCTTCCAAAATATATATGTTATAGCAATCATTGAGGTCTATAGTTAGAGGTAATAAAATTACCTTTAGAATGGAGTATCTTTTTATGATATTTCACGAATTAAACTTCGCGGTCGCGTATCTCAAAAAATGTGAAATTAGTAAAAAAAAAATATAAACAAGCAATGAAGCTTTTCTACATATTCTCTGTAAGTATCGTGCGATGGCTTCTAATTTCTTATTTGAAGTATTAAAAAATTATACTTTTTCAAAAATCATTTATTTTTATATTTTTAAATCTATTAAAAACTTTCTTTTAAATTTAAATTTTAATTTCAACTAAAAAATATTGTAACCTAAATTCATTCATTCTCGGGTGATATTTTTTGTAAAGCTATTGTAACAAATTTTTAAATAAAACAGAGAACGACTGGCAGCAAAATGATCCAGTCAAAAATCTCCTACAAAATATCCATACAAATTTGGGCTTTGCATATTTCATATGAAAAATTACCCGATATTTTGGCATGATTTTTCGTCATTTTTGAATTTGAATTGGGTGATTTTTCACTTTTATAAAAATATTTTCTGTGGTTAATGAAGTTCAAAAACAATTGCCGGTAATAATTTATTAAATAAGTCCATAAAATTATTTAAGCTATATTTGATTGGGAGATTGAAGCGCCGCTGGGGAAAATTTTAATTAGATATAAATAATCTCCATTTTCTGAAATAATATACAAAATGGATGATTTTGTAGAAATAAAATAGTAAAAGCAAATAAGAAATTATTTTCTTCTTTGTAATTTAGCCTTTTTAAAGCAATTTTAAGAATCAAAAAATGATAAAAAAAACTAGAAGCTAAATCGAAAATTTTAAGCTTAAAGGCGAAATAAAAAGTCTAGATTTAGCCTTAAAAAGGCTAAACTGATAGCAATAGTTTTAGCCGAGGGTCTCATTTTATTCTAAACAAAATATCATTTAAAACTATATATGCAAATGCGTTTAGTTTTAATAAAATAATTAAAAAAAAAATACATTAGTTGAAGCCAAAAAAAGGTGTAATTTTGTAGCAGAGTGTAATTTTTGTTCCCCAATAGTTATGTATTTTTGCTAGGCAATTTCATACAAAATTCATATATATATATATATATATATATATATATATATATATATATATATTTCAGAAGTTAATGCGTAGAATTATACATATCAACCTTAAAAATAAAAGTGTTGCCAATGTACGAAAAAAATCGTAACATCTTTGAATGTGAACTTATGAAAAAATATAAAAAAAATAGTTTAATAGAGTTAATTTTTATTTTATTATTATTATTATTACCATTATTATTATTTTTAATTAAAATCTAAAGATTTTTTTAAATTTATTTTTCAAATATTAAATTATACCAAGCCAATTAAATATCGCTTAATTGCTAACTATCAACCTTAGCACTCAAAGGCAGCAACAAAACACAGCTAATGTTTTAAAAAAATTAAAAATTTAGATGTTTATTTTCATGTGAAATTACTTTCAATTATATAATAAAAAATTAAAATGGTAAATCGTTCAAAAAGTCTAAAGCCAATGATTTAATGTTTTTAAATTAAAACAAAAAAAAAACAATATTTATAAAATTTACACTAAGGCCTGTTAATTTATCAAATTTTGTAACCAAAGTTAAGGCATAAATGTAGTGAAAATTATTATTTTGTATGAAAATAACGTCAAGGCTTTAACAAGCGTTAGGCTTTAACTCTAGTTAAAAATTTGATAAGTTTACAGCCCTAAATTTTATTACAATGATATCTTTTTACAAATTTCCACACTATGTGTAAACCTATTTTATATATGTGTCAGAGGGAGTATGATTTTTATAATAATTCTATTAAAATATTAATCATACGTAGCGAAGATGCAATAGTAGCAAAATATACTCGCATTCAGTTCTTTTTTCAAACCTTAACGGAATTTGTATTGTTAAAATATAATTACAACTCCACTATGTGTAGGGTACCCAAAAATTATAGTAATATATAACTCATTTGGGAAAGCAACTTCACAAAAAAATATTGCTCACACTTATAAAGAGCAAATGAAAAAGCATAAAATATGAAAATAAAATTTCTATCAAACAATTTTGCCAGCGCACGTACGTAGAAAAAAAAACGTACAACAATTACTTTTAAATATGATGCATGTGTAATATAATAAAAACAACACGTCAACAAAAATATGCCAAAAAAAAAGAGGAGTGAGATAAATAGTGTAAAGGATAAAATGCGTTATATTGCATTATTTTGGTTTGCTTTTATTTTATACAACTTCATATACATATTTGGTAGTGATGGTGTGAGTAATATTTTCATGTAATAATATCACGTTTGTTTGTGGTAATGTTAAAGAGTAGCTTTATACCCGTCTGTACATATATTCTCCAAGCAGTAATTCAAAAACAAAAAAGAAAAACTCATCATGCCAACTGAATATAACCATCATATAATGACTGCAGCAAAAGCAACATACATATATATTTATATATTTAAAACTACTGCAGCACAATGATTCCGAAACGCTTTTTTAAAAATAATTCGTTAACATATCAACCGTTGGAAATATCTTAATAAAATTTCATCTGGTCAGAGACGATGTATTTTCGAGATGATTTAAAGGAACACAGATTTCTAGCAAGTCGTGAGCGGGGGAGGGGGTTGGAATGGGTAACCACCAAAGATGACCACCACTGGAATGTATTTTTTTAATCATTTATGATTTGACAGAAAAGTAAATTTTACATATAGATAGTCCTTGTAAACCCCCTGTAGGTTATTTCTTTTAGTTTAAGAGATATTTAGGTCGAAGTAAATTTTTCACTAATTTTTAGCCCCGTTTTTTAGGTTTTTTTTTAACTTAGCGGGCTCAATATTTAACCTAATTTTATTTTCTAATATTCATTGGATTTCTTACAAAATTCTATATAGTATTGCTGTAAGAAATATTAATTACTAAAATCTGAAACTTTAAAAAAATTTCATATCTTTGGCTTTTTTTCAATTATAAGCTTTTTCCCGACCCATAAAATTGTTTAATGTTTTCAAAAGGAACTTAATGTAGATGAGTTTAAAGTAAATTCCAACATTTTTTTTAAATTTTGTTTGTAAAATTCTCAAATTCAAAGCTGATATCAAACAAAAATTATGTTAATTAAATCCCTCCATAAGTTGGGTAAACACACATAAAGTATTTTCGGTTGGACGCCTCTAATAACGACAGTGTGACGACCATTTGAAAGGAAAAAGTCAATTTTTAAAATACGTTTTTTCAAGGTTGGGATTTTGGCTATTTTGGTACAAGAGAGTGGATTTGTTCTTAATTTCCTGATTTTAAGTCAAGTCTACCTACATTGTGACAAAATTTCATTTGAATATCTCTACTCCTTTAAATTTTCAAATATTAATATTATTTCTAAAAAATTTATTTAAAATTTAAAATTTTTCAGGTCATGATTTGAAGAAATTTGAAAATGGAAATAGCTTAATTTGGTTAGAGAAAGCCAAGTTTCTGTTAGATTTTAAGCAAAAGTATAAACTTTTGCGCATGTGTTTGGTATCTAAAAAAATGTTGAACTATAAAGATTAATAATTTATAAAACGAACTTAGTGGAATGGATTTTGATCCCAGAATTTCTCCAAGGACTTGAAACTTAGCTTTTTTTTTTGTTTTTTTAATAAACGTAATATTTAAACTTGAATAAAATTTAAACGGATAATTTAAATTCAAATATAATATATACAAGCTTCTCCTAACATCAGAGAATCAAAAAAAACTCCGACTTTTTTTACATGAAAATACCCAAAATTCCAACCCCTATAATATGTTTTTAAAAAATTGATTTTTCTTATAAATGGTTAACCTGTCGTTATAAGACGCAACCATCAAAAAATAATTATGAAGATATATAATTAAATAATTTTATGTTGATCGCAGCTTTGCGGTTTGAGAATTTAACAAAAAATTTTGTTTTAATTTTCAAGATTGACAAAGTTTGGATAAGTCTTGTGGGGAGCCCTTTATCCCAAGCTCCGGATTTACTTTACACGCATTTGCGTTAAGATTTCTTTTGAAAACATTAAAAAAATGATAATGTCCAAAACAAAAAGCAAATTTTATATGTGAATAAATATTGCCACCTTTGTAAAAAAACCAAAAACATATGAAATTTTTTTAAAGTTGCAACTTCAATTTAGTATAACTTGTTATCGGATTCATATATTTTTATGTATACATATGAAATTTGTGAGAAATCTGATAAATATTAAAAAAATAGGGGTGATTTTAAGACTGCAAAGAAAATCAAAACTACATAGAGCGGGGCTAAAAATTAGATAAAAATTTATTTCGATCTGAATATCTTTTAAACTAAAAAAGACAACCCACACATATTAGCGCATTTTTGCGGAGATAAACATATATATATAATAAACATATATTTATATATAATATATATATATATATATATATATATATATATATATAATTTCTTTCATAAATGAATTTTTGGCGATTTTTAAAAAATAAATACCCCATATGACCAACTTTGGAAGACCACTAACTACCTCCCGAACCCTTTCGGAATCTGTACTTATTCAAATTAAGTCAAAGATACCTCATCTCTGGCCATGTGGAATTTTATCGAGATATCTCCAAAGACTCGCAAGTTATAGAATTATCTCCAAAAAAAGCATTTTGAAACCACTGTACGTTTTTGGTTGCAACTGACATACCACCAACAAAAGAAAATTAAACCAATAACAAAAACAAAAAATAAGAAAACAAACTCACTATTATACGCACCAACTAACCAACATTCCTTCGCAGATACATATTTTTTGTGCAATGTTGTCGAAATGAAAACATTAAAAATTTAATTGCGATAATACAAGTGCATAAAATGTTAATGGAGTGAATGTAATCTGCTTGCATACGAAAGTGAAACAAATACTTACATACACACAAACACTCAAACATATACAAAAACAAATCAGAATTCATGAAAAAAGAGAAATTACAACACGAAAAACAAGTGTTTAAGCAAAAAACAAAAACACCAACAGCAATTTCAGCAGCAGCAGCAATAAGATGAAAATAAAAGAAACCTGAAATAAGTGAAACGAATGTGAATGAATGAAGTGTAACGGCTAAAAACAAGAGAAAAACATAAACACAGATTTTGATGACTATCATCTCGTTTAAATGCTACTCTTTTTTGTTTTTGTTTTTTTTTTTTTTTTTTTTGTGTAAGTTTTAGTTTTTTAAAGGAAACGAAAAGACAACAAAGAATTTAACCATAATAATGTGCTGCTATTAAAGTTGTTGCAGATGGTGCGTGTAAATTTGTGTAAAAAAAACAAATTGAACCAATACTTATGAACAGTGTTGCCAGTGGCGAGAAAAAAAATTGAACTTTAAAAAAGGCCAGAAAATGTTAAATATCCCATCAAATAAGTCCAGAAAATAGTTGACATTTTTTCTTTTGTTTAAAGATCTTGTAATAAATTTATAAATAAAACAGAGAACAGCTGTCAGCAAAATGACACAATTAAAAATAACACTAAAAATTCTCATACAAATATGGGTTTTATTTCATGTGAAAAAATACTTAATATTTTCCAGAGATTTTTCGTCATTTTTAAACTGTAATTCTTTTTCGATTAAATATTTCTAAATTTTTGGATGATACTTCATTTCTATATTCTTTTTTTTTTTAATTATATTCATAAATAGTTTCTATGGTTAATGAAGTACATTTAAAAATAATTATAATAATCGATTTAGTAAATCCATAAAATTAGTTAAGTTATTCGTAATTAGATTAGTGAAGAAAAACAGGTGAAAATATTTGTTGAATATAAATAATATAATAATTTGTGCGAATAAAGACACAAAAATGCTTAAGTAGATGTATCTGTATAAATAAAATTTGTAATAACTAATAAAAATTAATTTTCTTCGTTATTGAGATACTAACATTTTTGCCTTTTAAGGCAATTTTAAGAATCAAAAAAAGCTAGAAAAAAACTCTAGAAGCTAAAACAAAAACTTTTAACTTAAAGGCTCCCATAAATACATGCTGTAGAAAGGTACTGCCGATGTAAGTGATTGGTGATTTCATTACACATTAATCAATTAATTTTTTATTTTTGTGGAAAAATTCTAATAAAATTTTAATTAATCTTTCTTTCAGTTTAAAAATTTTCCCGAATGACAAAGAAAATTCCAAAAAAATTCATTCAATGTATCTGTTTGCATTTCGAAGTCAAAACGTTTTTATTTTTTCATACTGCATTGTAGCTCTCATAATTTTATTTATTCATACTTATTGCATGAGTTTATGCAGTGCTTAAAAGCAAAATTAAAAGTATGGATTTAGCCTTAAAATTGCTAAACTGGCAACACAACTTATGAATATTGATACCTAAAAATTTGTATATTTACATAATAAAACAAAAATAATTTTTATGAATAACACTCTACTCAGGGATGGAAGTTATTTTTCGGTATCAAAATAAAGTTATAATAGCATCATTTTATTATATTTAATTATAATTGTATTATAATTAAAATTTTTGAAAGAAAATGTAATTTGTATATGTAATATGAAGAATTAAATACGACAACAAATCATTAAATGAATTTATTCAGGCTAAATATTATAATAAATAATAAAGGTCTTTAGAAATATGACCCCGTTTTTGAAATTAAATTAGAAAAATCAATTCCCTTAAAAGCGAGGACTTCGGCTATTTTTTTTTTTTTTTTTTTTTTTCTTAATATGATACATTGTCTAATATCTTTGATACTCAGAACATTTTCACTAAGATTCTATTTACAGAATATAGAAACCTGTAATTTGTATTAGTGATTACATATCTGCAAGTGATTCTCGTTTAGAGTATAATAAATTAAGCAGCCGACTGACAATATAAATATTTCTATAATATAATTAATTTTTCCTATAAACTTATTTGAATTATGCAATTTTTTGCTAACCCGATCCCCCAACATTTAGACAAGGGATGATGTTCTTCACAATTTCATAATTTCTGAACCGGTCTTTATAAAAAATACATAAAATACTCTTATAGATTTCTAAAAGTTTATTTTTGGATCGAATTGTAGAATAAACAACTAATCGATTGATAGTGTCAAATGACTCGAGGGAGTACTCCGGATGTACTGTATCAAAAACAAACTACTAACATATCAATCTTTCCATCCATGAATCTACTAAAAAATTACACTTTCTATTTTCACTTAAAAATTCAACCTAATGTGAGCAGTATCTTGAGACCATCACATAAAAATTGTTCAAAATTTCCAAACACCCTTAACAATATTAATTTTTTTATATATTGAATAATGTGATTCTTTCTTTAAAACTAAACACATTCAGCCTAACTGCGAAAGAAATTTAAATTTTATTTTTGTCTAAATCAATTTTATTTTAAAATAGAAGTTTTTTTTTTCGTACCATAAAAAATATTTAAAATACTACTTCTAAAGCTTCTCAAAACTTACACATTAAAAAATTTTAAAATATTTTTCAATGAATAGAATTAACAAATGAAAAATTATAAAAAAATAAAGAAACAAAATAAGTTTTTAAAACAATAACAAACAAAAAGATTTTTTTTAATTTAAAACGAAATTTTAAAATTTAGTTTGCAAAATGTTTTGTGGTAAGAAATTTAAAATAATAGTTTCAAATCGACTTTTTAGCTTTTGTGATCAGGCTGATTGTTTGATTGCTATTCTCTCTAGAATAAAACGAGATAACTATCTTTAAAATCAAATAAAATTATTAAATAATTTAAAGTTTATTAAAATTTTTTCTCAGATTTCAGTACAAAATAATATACTTACATGCACAGAAAAGACATGATTGTATTATTGTTATGCCAAAAATATTGTGTTTGCAGAAACACTCGGAAACAAATTATAGTTAATTTCAAAACTATAGTATTTATTGGTTATTTAGATGGTTAACCCAATTAAATACTTTCATATGGTTGACTTAAACATATTATATTTTTCTCAAAAACAAAGTATGATAACCAAGTGACTTATTCAAGCATGATATGCTTTCTTGTAAAAATTTAACAATATATGTTTATTTCTAACAGTTTGTAGTTATACAAATAATATTTTCGCATGGTTATCATACTTAATTTTTGAGAAAAATATAATATGTTAATTCAACCATATAAAAGTATTTAATTATGTTAACCATAATATAATGAAATTTAAATATAATTTTATTATATTGAACGCAATAGTTTTGAAATTAACTATAATCTATTTAATATATTACTGGGAACATTAGATACGCTCTTCTCTAGCATTTTAAATCAATGGAAAGTAGAACATAGGGACTTAGATGAAGAAGCAAAAGTTCTGCTAGAGTGTCAGAAATAATATAGAACTAAATATGGAATATTTGCAAGCTATTTTCTAATCGAATGAAAAATAACTCTAATTTTCTTTTACTGCTACTTAGGGAAAAAATATAATAAACATTAAAAAATTTTGGTTATTAGAAATATTTGTTCTTAATGTTATTTAAATAAAGGACAAAAGGAGCATTAAAAAATTGTCATTTCTTTTTTTTTTTTTTTTTTTTTTTTTTTTTGTCCAAAAACAACCGATTGTAGTGGAACCGGTTCTTTAAAAGCCGTTTCTAGTGGAACCTAGGTTTTGGGAACCTGTTCACAAAATTATCCTGGGTATTATGAAAATATTTGTTAACTGCTTATAAATTTTGTAAAGCTGATTTGAAAAACAAAAATCCTTATTTTCATACTAAATGCTATAAAAAAAATTTAAAGTTCAAGTTTAGTCTTAAATTTTTCAATAACTGCTAAACCGACTTTAATTAAATTAAAACTGTTGAAACACTCAAGAAAATATCTCTCCATTAAAAAAAATGCTAAAATATCTTTATCGATTCAAAAGTTACAGAATTTTGGCCGATTCTAAGCCACTGTGCACTGTACCAATATGATTCTAAAGCCGTAAGTGGGATTTACAGTACTTCGAGGGGGCGGAAGGGAAGAAGAATTTTATTTCTTTAATTAATTGAGAGGATGTTGCTGAACTTAAAAGTTATTGTTTTTTAAGAATTTTATAAAGTAATTAATAAAATTTTGTTAATATTCTAAAAGTTAAAAAAAAAATAGCATTTCATTATTTTCTTTGAAAAGGCAATTTACTCAGTTAAGAAGTAAATTAAATGAACTTTAAAACGCTATATAATTTATTACAATATATTTAAATTTAAAAAAGATATTTTAGTCAGAACTATGAACATTTTTACAATGATTAAGATGTCTAACTTTCGTAAGCTGAAAATTGAAGCAAGTTCCTACCATATAGACTATTTCTGATCTACATGAAGTGTTTTCTAACACTTATCAAAAATTTGATTCAATCGAACAATTTTTATTTTTCGACTTTTGCCAAGCTAGGTTGGCCAAATAACACAGTGTGGATTTTTTCAAAATTTACTTTTAATATTTGACTAAAACATAATTATATGTCTACGGCTGACAAACCTAATTCTTCTTCTTCAAAATCTGTTTCAAACTGAAAAAATAACAATTCAATTAGAGTTAGGGATACATTAATACAGGAACTTACATGAAAATAGTTTTTACAGCTTAACTCACAATTTTGAAGGTTTATTGCTAATTTTCATGACTTATTTTTGTGATGTACTTAAGAAGACTATATCCTCAAGTAATATTTCTAGTGATTCTTCCCTAAGCAAATTACTTACCTTAGTCTATACTGTCTATAATTAATTATTTTATTTTATTGCTAACTTCGAAAATCTTAAAAATTCTTTAGGATTTTCTTAATAAAATTCAAAAATATATAAAAACTAAGACGAAATTCTTAAACTTGTTGAAAAGCACTAGTGGCACTCATGTCAAGACATCATGACAAAATGAGTATCTTAATCTTAAGCAAAAATAAGTAAAACGTCGGCAAAATTTCTAATATAACTACTATTTATTATCATTACATAAACACAAACAACTAAACAAAAAATCTCTAAAAAAAAAAAACAACTAAAGAAAAACTATCTAAAACTACAGACTTTTTCAAGAAGTTGCAGTTATAAGCAAAACAATAAACATACTTGAACAACAACCTAAACAAGTCAGGGAAAAAATATTCAAGATCACTGGAGAGTTTTCAACACCCCAACCATTAGTAAGTAATAATACTTATGGACATGCTGGGACATTTGAAAAACTATGTAACATTTATAATAAGGAAATAGACATGGCGTAATTACAAAAGGTGACAGTACCGCTACAACAAATACAGCAAGGCAAAAACAACAGGTATTTTGCTTTTGGTTTTACAAGCACAATATCAAAAACATTTGATAAAATAACAAAACAAAAAAAATTAAAAGCACATTCACATGTATATAATCATATTTAGTATTAAATAAAATATAGAAAAATATTAATTAAGTATACAGAAAAAAATTATGGCTAAAATTTTTCTAAATAAATCATTATCTGGATTTAAATTAAATTCAATAAAAAAGAATATTTGGTTTTAATATTCTATTTTATTGCACAGAAAAAATTATGACTAGAATTTTTTAAATTTAACTTATTTAACTTTAAATAAAATTTTATAAAAAAATGTGTTTGATTTTAATATATTTTATATATATAATAATATATTATTTTATTGATTGTAAATTCATTTTAAACTAATACGAAAAACATTAACATTTTTTTTTTTTTTTTTTTTTTGAGAATTAAAAATATAAAAATAAATAAAATTAAAAAAATGTTTGCACAAAAAAATATAAAATCCATCATTTTCAGGATTCCAGAGGTAAGTTACCTTAATTTTCGTATATATTTCATTACCAAATATGTATAATGATTTATTTTACTTGTGTATCTTATAGATGAATTAAAATCATATGATATGGTCTATTGTATATTACTGTATAATGCTCAAGCAGAGACCTGCGCCCAACGGCTGAAATTCGACTAAGCCGAGCTGCCTAGAAAAATTTGGAAGCCGCCGCCGCCATAAAATTTTCGGCTTAACTCGGCTTAAAAGCAGCCGCCGTTTTTAAATTCTTTTTGAAAAAATATGTTAAAAACGTAAAGTTTTTATTATTTTAAAGCATTATTTGCCATTTATGTTGTATTTAAATATGAAAGAAAAATATTTGCATTATTTTGAACTTCAAATCATTATAAATCAACCAAGTATTTTTGGTGACTTATAATTGATTATTTTTTATGCTAATACTGTAAAAAAAATAATATTAACAGTTGCTAATCGACATCCTGCGAGATATCTAAAAAATCTCGTACACAAGATTTTATCAGCTAATAAATTACTTCTATTCATTAACGATATGTGGTTGAGAATTATCAAAATAATTGATATAAAGTCCATTATTTATTGTACCTTTTTATTTCTTTAGCATATCTTAAGAATTGATATTTTTTATATCGGAGGAGACCATTTCTCATTCTAATATGCAAACAATTATTCTAATATCTTATGTAAAAATCCAAAAATATTCTTAGATCACTCGCATATTTTTTTATATTTTTTAAATAAATTAATAATTCTATTTATACTTTCGGTGGAAAAAATCTCATCCTATTTTTATGAACAATGTTAATCAATGGGGCATGTAAATATAAAATTTTTAATAGGAAAAATATGTGTGTAATATCAGCCGGCTGACAGCCGATTTTAAGCCACCGCCGAAGCTTTTTAACATAAGCCGTCGCCGCCGATAAAATTCCTCGGTGCAGGTCTCTGTCCCCAAGTCGATTAAACTATGTCCTTTCAATTGTGTGCCTGAACATGTAGCTCCCTCTCGTGATATAATTATGCGAAAGTAACTGGACTTCTTGAAAATAATTTAATGTATTTTAATTTTTGTATTTCAAATCATTTACAAGTATTTTGCGGAAATTTTGCGGAAATGGTCTTTAGCGAATGTGGTCCTTAATAAAATGATACATGTTTGCAATCTTAAATTGCCTTGTTGTACGGTTTAGCCGGTACCAAAGCAGAGTTTGTTTGGCGTGTCTTGTTTTATTTTATATATATCTTTTTATTCAATATGTATATTTTATATACAACTATACATGAATACATAAACTATTAGTTATGGCACCATTATTTTTCACCAGCATAATTACACATTATCTAGATACTATACACTGTGTATTTCCATTAAACTATATTTCATCTAAAAAAAGTCTCTATTAATTAGTTAGTATTATATAAAAGTTTCGCTTCTCTACACTAAATTTTCGTATATGCATTTAAATGCTAAAATAAAATACTAACATTCGATCAGAATTATTTTATATATATTATAGAAAATGCAAAAAAAAAAACAATTAAATAAAAAAATAAAATTATTTGAAAATCTACAAAAAAAAAAATAAATATTTTTTTTAAGGGTTTTAATAAACCATATTATTGAATTTCTTAAGAATTTTCAAATATTCAAATTTATAAAGAGTAAAAGTAATTTATTGATTTATTTATTGATAATCTTGAATCCAATTAAGGCCAATAGATTACAGTTTAAAAATATGACAGTAATTCATATATAATTTAATACTAAGTAGACACTTATTGATAACTATAAATTTTTATATAATTTGGAAATGAATGTGTATACAAAATTTTTCAACGTTATTCCATCACGAATCTACCACTAAGAAAAAAAATAACTCCCTAAAAAAGTGGTTCAATAGTTAATAATAATAGATCAAATTAAGCTCTTAAAATTAGCAACTGAAAATGAAAAGTTTCTTTTATCATATGGTAATATAGCATTCCATAACTTTATGACACGAACCACGAAAGACCTTTGCATAAATATTGTATTAAATCGTGGACAGACTAAGCAATGTGTTATTGAAGAGTGTGCAAAAATAAATCTAGATACAAGATAATGCGGGGAATCATATTTAAATGTTTTGTAAAAAAGACAGAGTAATTTAATATTAGTAAAACCTCTAAAATTGCAGCCCAAAAAATCATAGACGTATTCTGAAACATGATCATGAATCTTAAGACCGTATACAAAACGTATTACTCTGTTGAAACATCTTTCTATTTTAGAGATATTTCCCATAGAAGTACCACTATATACTTTCAGTCCATATGTTATAAGAGACATTAATAATAAATGACCCATATGTTTCCTTACAGCTCTGGGTAGCCGACAAGGAGTAGCGTAAACTCTCCTTAATAACGTAAAACTTTTTGCTATAACAAAATAAATATGTTGATTAAAAGATAATTTATTGTCTATATAAAAACCTAGAGCCTTAAAATATGAAACAAACTGCAAAGTTATATCTTTTAACTTTATATTATATAAATTTTGTGATATATTATTAAAGAATATTGCTTTCGACTTGGAAGCGTTCAATGAAATATAATTTTTGTTACACCATATATCAATATTATGTAAATCATCATTGACTTTCCTATTAAAATCTTCCTTTGGTTCAGCTACACATAAAAGTTATAAATCATCGGCATACATATAGCCTTTATATAGGATTTCAGACTAAAAAATAATAACGGCCCTAAGATTGTGCCCTGCGGAACCCCACGATATATAAATCTGCTGGACGTACTTTCATTAATAGTTTGTACAAATTGTGTCCTGTACGTACTAAAGAACTGAATTAATTTGCAAGCGTTACTAGAAAATCTGAATTGTGTAAAAAGTTTATTTAGCAGCACTTCATGAGAACTGTATTCAGAAGCTCTACTGAAATCTAGATCTATCATAGCAAATAACTTATGCTGATTTAATTCAACTCTCACCTAGTGTAGTATATCAATCATATGAGTAGTAGTGTTATGACGGAGTGTGAAACCAGATTGTTGTACGGATAATAATTTTCTTTCGTTGCTTAGCATTTGATCATTAACTAATTTTTCCAGAACCTTAGAACATACGGATACAATAGAGATCAGACGATATTCGCTACAGAGTGTAGCATTTTTCACTTTGGGAATGGGCAAAACTCTTGATATTTTCCATGCTTGTGAATATTTTGAGCAAGTCAAAACACTATTAAAAATATGTGCAAAATGTCACCAGACATGAGATAAAAATAGTTTTAACTATCATCAGGCCCAATTGAATTAGATTTAATTTTCATAAAAGCATTGAAGACTTCATGCTCCTCAACATTGCGAAACGAGAATCTATTTTGATCAAAAATCGATTGTATATCATATATAAAACTCATTGAATTCTTCAATGTTATTCATTATTCATTATTTTCCACTCGAATTTTAATAAGAAAAAAACTAAAATTTTTTCAATAAAATATTTACGAATTTGAATATTTGATTTTACTAATTCAGTCCGATTTCAGTAAAAAATATAATTGGTTTTATGAACTTAGTAATAGAATACGAAATTTAGTTTTTTTTTCTGTGTATTTAATATTTCAATATTATTAAATCTTTGCACTGAAATGAAGTTTATTTCGATTGGAGCGTTGTAAATCAAACGAAACAAGTACTATTCAGCAAAAACATTACTTTCCTGGTAAGTTAGTAGGCATAATTACAAATAAAAATAAACTACTTTTTTTGACTGAATAACTAGTTATTTTTGTACGAGTTGTCCACAAATTCATTTAGTTATTTTTAGACTCTAGGGGTGCTCAAAAATATGTACCTAATCGAACAAAAATTGCCGCCAGTGAGATTTGAACTTGGACACAAATTAACCATTCGTTTTTAATGACTAATGTCTTACTAAGTACATCATCTCGCACTTAGTTTTCTAAGTGACAAAATATATTTTTAGTATAAAATATCTTTTTACACATTTTTTTTTTAACAAACTAATAGCATCAGAATGTTTAATACCATCACCTTCTGGTTGTTAATCCAACGTTCTTGTAAAGCATTGTTCAGACCGGCGCGAAATTACGAAATTTTATGCCGAAATTACGTATGAAATCTCGAGTGTTCATACTGGCTAGATGACATTTGAAGTAATTTCGTGAACAGCTGATATTTATTGTTTACATTTTAAATTGTTATAGGGGTAAATAAAGTATTTTGAAATGGAAATAAATAGGAAACAATCACTTACTAAATTGGAAATTATTAATTTGCAACAGTTAAAAATGTTAAAAGGATAAATTTCATTTTGCAAAATCACTTTAATAATTAATTTTAAGGTTTGTGTTTAAATTTAAAATCAGCTGTGAATTGTTTTTATTTTCTTCTCACGGTTGAAACATGCAGTACATAGTTGAAAAAAAAGTATTTTTTCCAACCATGTACAGAGTCGCACAGAAATGGGCATCGTAATTTCAATATAATTTCGCCGAAATTCCGCAAAATTATGTAATTTCGCAAGTGTCAAAATGTATACGAAAGTACGTAATTTCGCGTCGGTCTGAATGCCCTATAAGTTAATTTAGAAATATCTTAACGAACAGTTTTTCCTTCTGTGCTCTTCTCAAACGAAACGATTGTGTTCAATACAGATCTCCCATGAACGTTTCATCTGGATTTTCCTGATTGTCGGGGGTTCATAAATGATTTTTTGTATTTTGAATTATCAAAAATATATCTACTCTTCATCGCCAGTAATAATTCGATGCAAAAATGAAAAGTCTCCTGCAGACTTGGAGTCTTTATGCCAATCTCTAGTTTTCCTTTTTCAAACTTTTTTGGCTGGCCGGAACACGATCTTTATCATGCGCATCAAAATCACCACTTTTAGATATCAGAACCACATCTAAGATAAGTAAGTTGTTGTCAACTGGAGCTAATATTAAATTTTAATAACGATTGGATTTCTTTTTTTTTTTTTCAGGTCGATTTGGTATCTTATATAACGTGAAGGAAACGTCAAAGGATCAGCATTTTTTTATTGTTTTGTTTTTCTTATTGTTTTTCTTATATGTATATTAAAGCATATTATTATTTCTGCATTATTTTTAACTGTATAAAATACCAACATTACATTACATTTCATATACTGCCATAAACGTTTGGCAGTGACATAGTTGATTTGGTTCCGGCAGTAAGTAGTTGATGTTGAGATATAACCACACATTGCGCATAAAACTAAGGTCGCTATTACAGTTTGTTCATGATTATAAAATTAAGATGTTGTCATAGAAGTTTATATTGGGATATTTATTAAAAAAAAAACAATCGTTGAAAGAATAAGTAATGGTGATGTGGGTTATTGATATAAAACCGAACCCTCTAAGAATTATGTTGAATAGGACGACTGTGTTTGCTGTTGTTGTTGCTGAGCAGTTCATGTTAAAATTGGTTTAGTTTACAAGTCCTATATTAAATTAAAAAAAATAATAATAAATATTTTTGAATTAATCCATTATTATATTTAAATTGTATTCTTCCACTTACATGACCCAATTCCGTAAGAGTGTTAACCATTTTACTATTTCATACTTTTATTGATTCTAGTAGAATGCTGGTCATCATATTGAGATTAGGTGATGATTGTCCTGAAATTGTGGCTGATGGAATCTTTCTTTTTTTTTTTTTTTTTCTTTGATCGTTTAAGCTGCCGTTTTACGTTTCTCTATTTCTTTTTGTAATTTTTCATAATGCGTTTGGTGAAAAGTTCATGACACATATTTTCATATAGGTTTCTTTTCTTCCAGTGTGTATTGCGACATTAAAGGATTTAATATTTTTTTAATTCTTTCTTTATATGAAAAACACTTTCTCATATTGTTTTTATTGTCTTCACAACACAATTGTACACAATAAGTAATTACTTTTTTTCAATACAATTCCAGCACAAAAAAAATAGAAGTAATTTTTAAGAAAGTACTTTTTTATTACTTCCAAAGTTTCTATAAGTGTATGGCTTCTTGTGCTTAAGAACTTATAAGATCATCCAAAGATGTTATTAAAAAGTGATTCCGAGAAATTTTTCTCATATAAAACATTGAGAATTTAAAAATACTTCTAACTTAATTATAACTGATTTAATGAAATTAAAAATATTTGGTTTATATAAAAATTGAAAGTAATTTTCCTGAATTGATAAAAAAAAAGAAATAAAAATATCAATTTTACATGGTACATCGTGAACATGACTTTCTACTCAATGAATAGGTATCAAAAAAGAGAACATCTTCCAATGACAAGCCTATGTTAAATTCATTGGAAATGATACTAATTTGCACTACTTCTGGATCACAAGTTCAGGATCTTATTGAATTCTTTGGATGTTCTTTTTTTGCTGGGAATATTAAAATTTTATTTTTTACCATACAATATTTCTTCATAAACTGAAATAACATACAACCACGTGCTTTATGTAAACAAAAACCAATTTTGACAATTATCTTGCAAATATAGGAAACGACAAAAAATTATCAACTATTTTAGTACTGCCACCTATTATAATTATACCATGGAAATAAAGTTACAAAAAGAAAAAAAGTAATAATAATAATACACCTGTATAATAACTAGAAGAATGAAAAATCAATAGAAAAACAAAAACAGGAAATAACCGGAGATGCTCTTAAGAACTTCCGGTTTATATTTAGTTTGTTTTTTACTATTTACTATTTTTATAATTCTTATGTTTTCATTGTATGCAATACTCAAAGTATGTCTGTGTTAGGTAAATAAAGAATAAAATAGAAAACCTGTAATAAAAATGAAGAAAATATGTAAAACTTTAAGCTGTATTTACATTGAAGTAAACAAATTCAAATGTATTTGCTTGAAATAAAAAGATGAGTACATATTTTATATGCAAAAGCTTAACAACTCCCCCTGTATTTTCGTTTCTTTTTTTTATTACTTTTTTTGGTTTGCTTTTGTGTCCTTAAATTTACAGCTTATTATCTTGTGTTGCTATAAAAGTGTTACATTTAAATATTTGTTACAAGTTACTTACAACTTGTGCCATTATAACAACAGCAGCTACAACACCAACTGACTATATAGCAAACTAAATGATATTTATAAACAAATATTTTTAATGTTATATCCCTTTCTTCACAAGCCGCCCCCCTACAAACATTTGTTGTGATTTGAAAATTAACCCCTTAAATGGATAGCGAAAAGAATTAAAATTTCAAAATATATAATTATTTAATCCTTATTTATTCTATAAACACTTGTCTTGTGTCAAGTGTTTTCTATTCTAGGTACTAAATCTCGTTTGATAAAATATAAACCCAAAAAAATTTCAAAATAATTTTTATCCTTTTGCCTCAAAATGGATTAAATATTTTCATTTGTTCAATACTCGTTACAAAACCAAAAGAAAAAAATTCAAAGGATGGTATTAAGGGTAATATAAAACTAAAAAAATATAAAAAACAACAAAAAAGTAACAGATAGCAAAAAGGATATAGAAATAATGTAGCAACTATTTAACAATTCTAATCGCAATTTATGCTAGAGATTTTAACTTTTACAATACAGCTGTAGAATGCAACCACTTTGACAACAACAGCAAAGAAAAAACAACAACTGTGACAAATACAAAAATAGCAAGATAAATAATAATATAAAAAAACCAGAATAAACAAGCGTAAAAAAGTATCTGCAATTTAATTTTATAAGCTACACCCGTGGGTAATGAAATTGTAAAACCAAAAAGTTTGACAAAGCATTTGTAACATTTATAGGGGCTTTTATATAAGACCTTTTGAAAAAGGACAAATATTTTAAATATAAAATTTAAAATTTGTTTGTTAACATTTAACCATTTTTACATTAAGAATTTTATTATTGGATACTAATTTATAAAGTTTAGGACAATTAAAGATTTATGGAAATTTTTCATATAAAAATCGAATTTTTAAAGGAAAAAATAAGTAAGTAATAATAAATTCTGCTTATTATTATCATAGGACGCATATTTATTAAGTTATGAACTATTTCTGGAGTTTTTAAGAAATAGCATTCATTTAACAGCAGTATAAAACAATAATAATAAAAATACTTCTTATTATTACTAGATAACTAAAAAAAACGAAACTGAAAATAAACGTAGAAGCGCTTAAGCACTTCTGGTTTATATTTACTTGCCTATTCATAGATATTATTATAACAAAAAGTAAGGTGTGCGTTCAAATAAAACATAACATCTTTTGCTATAAATAAAAGATGAGGAGTATAAGTTAGGATTAAAGCTAAATCAACTACTTGTAACATTTCTTCTGCAGATTTTTTTGATATATCATTTTTTTATAAAAAAATTGCGAATTAGATTATTTTTAATTTTATTTATTTATTTATTTTTTAATTTTTATTGTTTCTAGTTCCATAATATTCAGGACCATTTTCTCGATTATTCGTTATATATAACTGATACCTTGGAACATGAGATAAGTCAGTAATAATGTATGTTTTCCAGGCTAATACAAAATATTGAAAATATTTTTATTTTTTTATAGAGCAGCTTTGATCCTTCTTTGCCACAGAGTTCTTCTCAGCTTTGTTATTTAAAATGCTTTAGCTTTGATTGGCTAATGCTTGGTCATACCTTTAATATGACTCATATTTGATTTTGAAGAAATGAACACAACATGCCATCACGCGTTTCAACATATTAGGCATAGCTTTTGGGAGTTTGTCTACTTTTTATCCTTGGAATTCATTCATATGATTTTTTTCTTTTTCTGAACATTGTTAAGCTTTCTTATTACCCTAAAGTGTCTTTTTGTCCAAATTTACTCAATCAACATTCAAAAAAGAGTTACAAAATAATTTCAAAAAATTTTATTTGGTATTTTTTTTTTTTTTTACAAACGACCTAGAATTAGTTCTGCTCTTAAATCTTGACATGTCCCTAGAAAATATTGTAATCAAGAAATACTTACTTAAATTAACTGCAGTAAGAATGTATAGTTTAGTCATAACACCTAAATTCACGCAGAAAAAAAATTCATATATTTGAAAATTTTTTTCATAAATATTATGAACCGAACATGACTTTTTTTACCAAACTTTTTTTTATAAAAAATAAAATTGTGTTCATAGATATTATTAAATTGTTCATAATGAAAATTTTAGTAATTTAGCAAAAATGTTGTTAAATCTTTGGTTTAGTTTTATTAGATTAGAAAAAAGTAGTTATACATGAAAATAATGACAGCAAACGTCTTAAAATGGCAAAATTAAAAGGAAAATTTGTAAAAAAAAATAATGTTTGGAAATTTGCATAATTTCGCTCGCATTCTGCAGCATATCATTTTGTTAAAAAGCGCTTCTCTTCTGTTCCTATAATGTAGCTAAAAATCATTAAAAACCTAAAATTTTCCGAAGAAAATTTCAAAAATTTGTTTACAAATTGAAAATATAAATGAAAATTTAAACAATTTATTTTAAGTCTTCTTGACTTTTGTGTCATTTCAAAAAAATGTAAAAAAATTGTTAATATTTAAGACATTATTCCTAAATATTATGAACTAAAATCAAAGAAAGTAAATATATGCACAAACATTTTCTGTATTGTGACTTTAGCCTTAAAATTCATATTTAGAAGCTAAAATTTTATAATTTTTAGTTTTCAAAATTTAGACCTTGTATGTAGACATTTGTAAGATCACACATGAACCAAATCATATACATATGAAAGTAGATACATTTTTTGAAAGCACTGAGTACTCAGTTTTTAATTTCGTATTCAAATATCCTTTTAAAAGGACTTTGAAATTTTAAAAATTAATAATTTTTTTAAAAATTATTTTAAAATCTTTTAGTTGCTCCACAATGCTATATATGGGTATCAAATGATAGAATATGATTTAGAATTTCTTTATAATGTCAAAAATCTCCTTCAAATGTTTTATTCTTAAATAGCCTTGAGGTTTTCTAACAAATTATTGTGAAATTATATTAATTTTAAAAACATCATAATGGAATTTCTGTATCCCTCGTTTTGTCCCTTTAGCTTCAAGAGGTGAAATTTTGCAAAATTTTTAAAAATGTCCTGTCAATGTTTATATAAATTTCATTTTCGAAACATATGCTGAAATTTTAAATATTATTTTATGATAATTGGCACAATAGTTTCTTTAGCCTTATAGACGATGCTTATAGGAAATGATTAAATTTGGTCCATTATTTTACCTACCTCACTTACAAATATTTATATGAAATACGAAGCAGATAGGATTTTTATCGGCATTAGGCATTCTATCTAATTTCCAGAGTTTGGTTGCAAAATTTACCATAATTTCCATATGAAGCCCCTTCCCAAAAATTATTTGAACGTGTATAAATATTATAAAAATGTCAGTATTGAAATAATATTTGTCACAAAAATTTTGTATTTGAGTATAAATTCTGCTATCAAATTTCGCAAAAATCGGCCTTCAATTGACCATATATTCCAATTCCATGCTCACTTTAACATACATAAATTGAATATAAATAATTTAGTTTGTCATTTTATTTGCAACAATTAAAATGTATATAACTGTAAATCGCACTACCAAATTTCAAAAGGAATGAAGGAATGAATTAAATGTTTGTTTAAATAATTGAGTTTGTTTCAGGTTGTTCTCCTCTAATCTGTAAGTCTGTCCATTTTTTACTATTGAAGTCAGTTTAATATTGAGATATATGGCATTCGTTGTTTTCAATATAAAAGATGGAAACAGAACAATTCTGATCTCAGTTTTTAAAGAAACAGTGATTTTAACGTACAAAAACAGTTGAAAAAACAAATTAAATCAAATCAAAAAAAAATATTAATAAATATAGTAAGTGTTAGAAAATAGTGGCTGGTGCTATGTATATGGAGACATACATTTATAAGTACATATTTATGCACTAGTTACTAATGTATAAAGATTTTTTAGATGTTAAAAAATTGTATAAGAACCTTAGTCTATCATTGAATCCATATAAAATATAAATAACATCGGTGCGCCGAAGAATAGTCCAATATGTAATTTCCTAAAATTTGTTCATTATATTAGAATAAAGTATCCTAAGAAAAAATGTATTACTTCTACAACTAGTTCCAGAATACATGACAATAGCCTGTACTTCCTCTAGTTTGGCATTACGAACAATGATTATTGTTCCAAATTGCCGTTTCAAAAATCAATAATTTTCTTTGATTTTATCTTTCATTATAATAAACCATTACCCAAAGACTACTTTTTAAATGAATTTAAGTTTTTTAAGTATGTTTTCTTATTTTTTTTTTCGATTTCTTTTAAGTTTTTTAAACAGTTCTGGGAAATCATTTGGGAACCAGTAATTTATTTTGTGAAGTGATGCAGAATTAATAGAGAACTAGTTCTAAACTACTAGTTCTCACAAATATTATTTAAAACTAATTTAGAACCATGAGTGCCAGAATACGTTGCGATACCATCAGTTCCAAGACTGTTATTAAAGAATCTGTAGCTACAACTAATGATTTTAGGACAAATTCTGAAATTTTTCCTGGCACAATTCATTTTACAACCTTTTTAAAATTTCTATTTAATAAAGTTAGTAAAAGGATTTTTTTATGATTTTTTTATAGTGCACCGACGAATATACTATAAATAAATTATAAATATAACACATAAAAAGCTTTATCCTTATTAGTGCTGTTGATAATTGAACATAGCTTCCATATAAGATTCACTCCAGAAAATGACTTTAAGATCTCAAATTCATATAAGTGATGGATTTTGAATTAAATGTAGCATTAATAAGTTTTATACAAGTATATAAACCGCAGTATGTAAGTTTAATAAATCCCCACCTGAAAATCAGTTCAACGCGCGTACATAATGGTGTAGGGTATTACATGGTCGCGCTTAACTGACTACACCTTCTTTTTACTTTTCATGTTTATTATTCATAAAACAAAATTAAATATGTTATAAATATCGCAGCCTACTTTCCTTTAACTGATTAAAAATACATGTAATGAATTTAAAACTAAATAAATAGAAATACTCAACTTATCGTCGTTTAAGTTTTCAAATATATTCTAAAGTCTTTCAAATAATGCTGTCATACTACAGTTAAAGTAAGAATTACTTTAAATTTAAATACAATCGCAATGAAAAAAAATGCTTTTTAGGAAAATATTCAACAGAATGAATTCCGAAAATACGTTTTTTTATCTCAGACATTTATGGACTTCTTTACAACAGCAAAATTCTTCGAACCGTATCCATTATATATAATTTGTTTATTTATATATTTTTATTTTATTTGTAACTTCTATAACAAAAATTTCATCTTAAAAAGTAGAAATCTTATGATGTTATTATTTGTATAGAGATATGGATACATTTAACAAGAAACACTTAAGCAAAGAAACATTAAATATTAAAAAAACATAAGTTATTAATTATACAAATTTTGTCTTTAAAGTAATATAAATTTTGTTTTAAAGTAGTGTAAAATTTTTTGGTATGTTAATAAAAGTTAAAAATTAAACTTTGTTATGAATAGTAAAGCGTGATCCATTGCAAGGTTCCCTACTTTTTTAAAGAAAAAAACACAGAAAATTCAAATTTAATGGGGAATGTTTATTATCATTTGAAGGAAGATTCTTTGGCATTTATTTTTTGAATATTATGTATATCAAATATTGGCCGTTGCTACGTCGCAGATGGTCCATCCGTGGAGTCCAATTTTCGATGACTCGTTCGAGCATTTCGACTGGTAACTGGCGAATGACACGCGTGATGTTTTCCTCCAAGGCCTAAATCGAAGCGGGTTTGTCCGCATAAACCTTAGACTTTACACATCCTCACAGGAAAAAGTCTAACCGTGTGATATCACACGATCTTGGTTGTCAATCGACCGGCCCAAAACGTGAAATTATGTACTCACCGAAGTGTTCTCTCAATAAATCCATTGATTGATGCGATATGTGGGAAGTGCGGTAGACCGATTATATTGACCATAAGTTGAGCGAAGTGCACGAAACACATTCCTCACAGAACGTGAATTTTCGTAATAAAGTTGAACGATTTGTAAACGTTGTTCAGGCATAAGTCTTTCCATTATGAAATACCAAACAATACTAAACAAAAATAACATGACAGCATGACACGACTCACACGTGAATTGTCAAAAAAAGGCTATTGAAAAAAGTATCTCTACTTGAATCACCCACTATTTGAATAATTTTCTCTTAAATTGTAATGCGTTGCTAATAATTTAAAATGATGGAGGAATATTGTTCCAAAAACGTATAGCGTTAATGAAGAATTGCCATTCCGATAGTAAAGTATGGTATCGAAATTAAATAAGACTTTTGTTTCTTACAAGTGTACTAAATCTCAGTCTATTTAGCTCACAATTGGTATGACTCACGAGTTGTTATAATTTTATGAAGAAATGTTAGGACTCGTATTTTCAGCAAGTTCTCAATCTGCACCCCATATATTTTCTTGGAATATGGCGTGATACTCTGGTAATTACCATTTGAGTCAATTTTTCGCAGTCCAAAAACATACCTTGCGATATTGTTGTAGGTATAATTTAGCTTTAATTACTTGTTGTATTACAACTTGCAAAAACCTCACAGCCATAGGTTAATATCGGTATTAAATACGTTTTTGCAATTAACAATCTTAATTTGTTTGGTGTGCGGTACTGCGTGGACCATAGAATTCTTAGCATCGAGTAAATATTACCACAAGCTTATAGTACACGATCTGTCCACGTTAGAGTCTCATCAAAAATTAAGCCAAGATTTTTTGCATTGCTTACAATTTCAATTCGCTGATTATTGATGCATATGTTAAATGAGTCAATATTTTTCTGTGATCTTTTACGTATTGCTAAACACTTAGTTTTTGTAGGATTTAAGCTTAGCCCGTTTATATTTGCCCATATCGAAACTCGTTCCAAAACCTCATTTAGTTTTGCTACACATTCTTCAAAGTACTTATTTTTGTTACTAATATATAGCTGGATATCATCCATCATAGTAAAGTAGTTGACCAGGAAGATCATTTGCGTAAATTGAAAAAAGAAGAGGTCCAAAAATGGTTCCCTAATAAGTAGAAGAAAAGGTGATGTTGTTGAGGCATTGATTTCAACACGTTGTGTTCGATTTTCAAGATATGAAGCAATAAGTTTATTTGAAGCGAAGGAGAAATGCATAAATTTTTCAAGTTTTTGAATCAATATTGTATAATCTACAGTATCAAAGGCTTTTGAATGATCCAGTAACACCAACAACACAACACATCCATTATTAACTTAATGTTTAATATCCTCGGCTACATCAGTTAACGCAGTAATGCAACTATGTTTCGCTCGGAAACCAGATTGTTTCTAGGTTAAAAGGTTATTATTACATAAATACTGAGTTATTTGTTTGTGTACAAGCTTTTCAAATGCTTTTGACAGATATGGCCGATATTCATTGGACGATTTTGATATTGGAAGTATTTTAGCTTGCTTCCATCTTAGTGACTAAACACATGTCATAATAATTTTGTTAAAAATAAATGTGATTAATGGTAGGAGTGATGTTAGATGAATTTTGAAGAAAGTCGGATGGATGTCATCAACACCAGTGGTATTAGATTTTATGGTCAGACAGCTTTTGAGAACATTGAATTGACTTACGCACTCAAAGTTGAACATACTATCAGGATGATTCTCGACACGATGACTGATATAATAAGTGTGGTCAGCTTGAAACATTGGAATATTTACGAAACTCCCATTTAATTTATTACACTGCTGCTTTTTGTTATTTCTTATACCAATTTCCTTAATAGTTTTCCAAGTGTTCTTTGTATCGATTAAATTAGTAAATTTTTCAGAAAAATATTTAGTCTTTACGGCTCTAATTATTTTTGTTACTTTTTTCCTAGCTATACGAATGACGTTATATAGGCCGCTTGTTCTGTAGCGTTTCCATCTGAAGTA
The DNA here is from genome assembly GCA_932274085.1 of Protocalliphora azurea. Classification (NCBI taxonomy): domain Eukaryota; kingdom Metazoa; phylum Arthropoda; class Insecta; order Diptera; family Calliphoridae; genus Protocalliphora; species Protocalliphora azurea. The sequence goes on along the minus strand of OW026521.1, from coordinate 152,053,233 downwards.
AGCAGAGTCTCTATCTACTGTAAGGCGCTTGATTTCCATTGTAACGGTAGTCAACTTTCTTTGATTGAAGAGCTACAACTATATTAAATAAATTTGCAATGTTTCCCTCTAAAAAGGCCAGTTGATCATTTACAGATGAGATGTGGTAAATGCAATTCCAATCTATTCTGGTAAATTCATCAACTAATCTGATATTATCAATACGTTTAAAATTTCAAAACTCAATTGTGTTGTTGAATATTAGATCGTGTTTTGAGAAACAGAATGCAAGTAACTGGTCATACTCGTACATCAAAACTTTTGATTTATTAGATACGAAAAATAAATCGATCAACGTGTTGTTTGTTTAAGTTGAATGTGTAGGAACGATAATATTTACAGGAACAAGATTAAATGAATTCATATTCAGTGTTAAGCTTGTAAATGATTCAACTAGGGATACCCTTTTTTAATAGCCTTTTTTTGACAGCTCACGTGTCAGTCGTGTCATGCTGCCATGTTATTTTTGTTTAGTATTATTTGGCATTTTATAATGGAAAGACTTACGCCTGAACAACGTTTACAAATCGTTCAACTTTATTACGAAAATTCACGTTCTGTGAGGAATGTGTTTCGTGCACTTCGCTTAACTTAAGGTCAACATAATCGGCCTACTGAGCATACTATTCGCAACACCATCACCCATTTTGAGACCCAGCATTCATTATTGGATAATATTAGACCGAATAGACAACGTCCAGCACGCTGTGAAGAAAATATAGCGGCCGTAGCTGAGAGTGTTCGCGAAGACCGTGGAGAGTCGATTCGGCGCCGTTCGTAGCAACTCGGACTGACGTATGGAACGACTTGGCGCATTTTACGTCGAGATCTTAAATTGAAAGCATACAAAACATAGCTTGTGCAACAATTGAAGCCGCTCGACCTTCCCAAGCGACATCGCTCTATGGGCTCTTGAAGAGTTCCACGAAGATACGACGTTTTCGAGGCAAATTTTGTTCAGCGATGAGGCCCAAATTTGCCGCATTTGGGACGAAGAGAAACCTTTAGAGATTCCAGAACTGCCAATTCATCCAGAAAAAACAACGGTTTGGTGTGGTTTGTGGGCCGGTAAAATCATCGGTCCATATTTCTTTAAAAATGATGCCGGTGCAAACGTAACCGCCAATGGCTACCGTTATCGTGCCATGATAACCGACTATTTGATGCCTGAATTGAAGGTCGTGATTTCGGCGATATTTGGTTTCAACAAGACGACGCCACTTCCCACACATCACATCAATCAATGGATTTATTGAGAGAACACTTCGGTGAGCACATAATTTCACGTTTTGGGCCGGTCGATTGACAACCAAGATCGTGTGATATCACACCGTTAGACTTTTTCCTGTGGGAATATGTTCAGGCCTTGGAAAAAAATATCACGCGTGTCATTCGCCAGTTACCAGTCGAAATGCTCGAACGAGTCATCGAAAATCAGACTCAATGGATGGACCGTCTTCGACGTAGCAACGGTTAACATTTGATAGACATAATCTTCAAAAAATAAATGCCAAAGAATGTTCTTACAAATGATAACAAACATTCCCCATTAAATTTGAGTTTTCTGTGTTTTTTTTTCTTTAAAAAAGTAGGAAACCACGAAATGGATCACCCTATATTAATTAACAGATTTGTGTTGAAATCCCCAGCTACAATAACATCTCTACAGAATGCTGTTAGATCTTCGAGTAATTTATAGAAGTGATATAAATCAATATTATTCCTTGGCCTAAAAACACTACCAATAAGAATTTTTCCTCTACCAATACATATTTAGAGAAATAGATACTCGACTTTATTATTTACCATAAATTTTGTCATCTCTCTTACACTTAAATATACAGGGTATTGCTTTTTCGACATAGATTGCCACTCCACCATATTTGTCTGATCTATCATTTCTATATAAGTTTTAGCCTTTCATCGAACAACCAGAAAGTCAGTTATTGAATCGCTAAACCAAGTTCTCAGAGACACAAATTATGTTTACACCAGAGTCCTCGAAAATTAATCTAAATTCATCAATTTTACTTGAAAGGCTTTGTGTGTTAATACGACATATCTTTAAGTCATTTCTTCTTCTGACGAGATTTTTTACCATGCTAGTTGTTATGTCTTTAGAATTTATTCTATTACGTCCAATAGAGTTCAAGTCTGATAATAATGATAATAAGAACCCTACCATCAACGCTTAAAAAATATAATATTGTCTTAAACACGACAAAAATTGACATAAATTTAATTAGATAGATGTTATTGAGGTAAAAAATATGTCCTTTTTATCGGGGGGCCTTCAGAAATTATATTCAATAGATGAAAGTTATTTACCAAAAAAAAAAATAATGATAATTTCAGTTTACTTTCCACATTAAACACATTTTTACAGTATTATGGACAATTAATGATTTTATTAATTTTTCCTGGAACAAATCTAATTTTTGTGGAAAACTTTAGGAATAACAATGCAAGCTTATTATTTGAATGTGAGTATACGAGTAAAATATTGCATTTAGATATTACTAGGTGTAGGGTATTTAATACACCAACTTTAATACCCATTTTGTTGTTTATATTATTTGTAGTCTTTTTGTGGCAGTTATATTTTTTTCTTATACTCTTTTTTAATAATGTACATGATTTAAAAAACTTTGCTCTTACTTTGACATTTCCAATAGTGAAAACTAATGCAATTATGAAGTACAAGAAAATGAAGTTGCTGCAACAGTATCATAAAAAATAAGATATAACGAGGATTAAAAAAGGAAAAAACTAAAAGAAATTTTTTCATTTAAATAAAGAACTATATTAATCCCATATTTAAATAAATTGAAGAAAAAAGTTTTATTTTTGTAACTTGTAATTTATTTATCAATAAATTTTATATAAATCTTAAAAATAAGTTTTAAACAAATTTTTCTATATTGGCCTGAGTAATGCAAAAATTAGCTGTTTTATTTTACCTAAATACTTTTTTTCTATTCAAATGTTATGTCATTCATGTAAAACAAAAGTTTTCATGTACTTTTCTTAAGCTTCATCAAACAATTCATTAAGGGTCTTTAAAAATAATTCTTATGGAAACTATTATGTTTAGCTTTTATTTCTATTCACTTTTATTCGACTCGTGTTGCTACTTTTACAACTTTTTTTTCCCACATAATAGCACCTTATGTTATATTTTCCCTTAATTCTATAGAAGATAAGTCCAGTCTGAATAAAATAGAATACAACTTTTTATAAATATAAAAAATTAAAATTAATACTTGTTTGCAATGAGCACAAGTTTATATTTGGTGTTGTTATTCTCGATTTCCGTTTTTAACGGAAATTGATTATAGTGAGTGGCAAAGCAAAGAGAGAGAGAAAAAAATAATAGATAAAATCCTTAAGAATATTGGTGTTGACACACAATTACAAATATTTACAGCTTTTTTTCAAAAAAAAAAAAAAAAGAAATCTAAATATAAATGTAAATATAAAAAATAAGTACAAAACTTTAAATGTGTTAGTAAACTATGTAAAACAAATATTCGAGAGTATGAGAAATAATATTTAAAATTTGTTCACAGTGTTTGTTTTTGCATTGTTGTTCTTCCCTTTCGTAAATACTTAAGGCGATTAAAGTGTCAGCAAACAATGAGGGAAGCAAATTGTCCTCCAAACCATATTTTAAAAAGTGTACGACAGAAAAATATGTTATAAAACTTTTTTTATAATCACAAAACAAAAATATAAATATGTATAAAAGTTATTAAAATTTAATTTAATATGATTGCAGGCAAATATTGTCTTATTCAATTTGATTTATTGCACATATTTTGTTATAGAGAATTTAAAAAAAATTTTGTATTGATTTTATCAAATAAAAAGTTTTTTTCTTCTTCTTCTTCTTAACAATATCCAAACTTTCCACAGTGATATTAACGAGGGCGGATCAATAAGTCCGTGACTTTTCGAACTTCCCTCGTAGCTATATGAAATGCAACACCATTCCCATCAAGCACCACTTGTTAATAGGCTACTGTCAAATTTTGAGCAAGTGTCGTCATTTACTTTGCGTAAAAAATAGGAGTTTTTGAGGTCCTTAAAATAGGCATTTGTTTGGTCAATAATTTCATCGTTGGAGCTGAATCTCTTTCCACAGAGCCATTTCTTTAGGTTTCGAAATAGGAAGTAGTCACTAGGGGCAAAATCCGGAGAATATGGCGGATGAGGTACCAATTCGTAGCCCAATTAATAGAGTTTTGCCATTGAAACTGCACCCGTGCATTATCTTGATGAAAGAGAACTTTTTTCTTAGCCATCTGGGGTAGTTTTTTGTTTAAAATCCTCATTATATCGGTCTAATAAGTTGACATAATATTCGCCGTTTATTGTTTTCCCCTTTTGAAAGTAATCGATGTGGATTATCCCGCTTGCATCCCAAAAAGCTGTTACCATCACCTTATTGGCCGACAAACGTACCTTGTCCTTCTTCGGAGCAGGTTCACCCGGAGAAACCCATTGTTTAGACTGCTGCTTAGTCTCCGGAGTACAGTAATGGATCCATGTTTCATCCACAGTAAAAAAAGTCGCAAAATCTCATTCGGATTGCGGTTAAACAACTCCAAACAATCCTTTGAAATTGTCACACGTTTACGTTTATGGTCAATTGAGAGCAAACGGAACCACACTGCCATATGAAATGCCTATGACATCAACAATCTCACGCACTTTTACTCTTCGGTCGGCCAACACCATATCGTGGATTTTTTCGACATTTTCGGGTGTACTGATCTCAATTGGCCGTCCAGAACGTTAAGCGCCATTTGTACTTGTGCGATCACAACGAAAGTCAGTAAACCACTATTTTACCATTAAAATCGATGATACAGAGTCCCCATATTATTTATCGAGCTTTTCCTTGATTTTATTGACGGTTTAATGAGCACTCGAAATTCACTTTTTTCCATTTTTGGAAAAATACACGAGGTTGTATGTTTGGAACGCAAAGTAAATGACAACACTTACTCAAAATTTGACAGTAACATATCAACAGGTGGTACTTGATGGGAATAGTGTTGCATTTCATATAACTATGAGGGAAGTTCGAAAAGACACGGACTTATTGATCCGCCCTCGTATTATTATAATTTGGAAAACAATAATTATAAAATTAAATGGCTAAATATTTAATTTTTCATATTATTTCATAAATTAGCGAATATGGTCATATAATTGTCTAGGTAGAGATAGAACAAATACTTGATATTTTTAAAATTAATACCTCTTTTAATAACACTAAGCAAAACTAATCTTTTCATATAATAATAATTCTATAACAAGTGAACCGTTGGAATCATCTTAATAAAATTTCACATGGCCAGAAGTGAGTAGTTTTAGAACTGACTTGGAGGAGTAAAAATTCTAAGCGAATCAGGGGGTATTTTTTTTTAAGTCGCCTAAAAATAGTTTATGATATGACAAAATTTTAGTTCTTGTAAATTTCTATAAAAAATACGCTTATCTCTTTTAATTTAAGAAATAATTTCTTTCATCATTTTTAGCCTCGTTTTTTAGTTTTTTTTCAACTTTGTGGGCTTAATATTGATCAAACAAATTTTTTTTTTTAAACATTTATACTAAAAATAAAATATACTAAATGATATTACTGCAAGAATCGTAGAAATATATGAATCCGATAAAAAGTACTATTAATCTTTTGGATTTTTTTTTGGATTTTTTCCAAAAAGGTGGCAATATTTATTCACTTATAAAATTTTTCTTCTTTTTTCTGTTATTCTGAGCTATATCAGCTTTTTAATGTTTTAATCAGAAATCTTAATGTAAATTCGTGTAAAATAAATCCGGAAGAGCTTGGGGTAAAGGTCTCCTTGCAAACTTTATAAATTTTAAAACATTTAAAAAAATATTTTTGTTAAATTCTCAAATCACAAAGATGGGATCCAAAAAAAATATTTTGACTAAATATCTCCATATAAAAGGTAGACACCCAAAAAAGTATTTTCTGACAAACACGACAGAGTGACAATTTTTGAAAGATGTTTTTCTTGGATTGAGATTTTTGTCATTTTGGTACAAGAAAATGGGAGATATTCTAATACTTTAATTTTATAATAAATTTATTTATATCATGTCAAAATTTTAATATAATATATTTTATTTTAATTTAAATATTAACATAATTTTTCAAAAAATTGCTTCAAATCTTAATTTTCTGTCTTTTGAGTCATGGTCTGAGGAAATTTGAAATATAAAAAAAACTAAACGAAGAAAAAAATGAGAAACAAATTTATTTCGACCTGAATATATCTTAAATGGTCTATATATAAAATCTCTTTTCTGTTATATCATAAATGAATTTTTGACTATGTTTTAAAAAAAATGGCATACCCCCTCCTATTCAGCTAGGAATCAATACTCCTCCAAAACAACTCAAAAACACCTCATATTTTCTCATGTCCAAAGGTTCACAAGTTACAGAAAAACATTATTGTATATCTTGTATTTCCAGAGTCTGTTTCAAAAGCAGGAAAACTATTGAAGGATTTACAAAATAACTAAAAAATTCAACATTTTAGTTCATTCACCTAAAATATCAAGGCTTGATACTTTCGAGGGTGTTTAGATCCATTTTAGTTTTGCGCTCACAATTTACATCTCTTAGACCTAAACTATTAACTTGTCGAGAGACAAGACTTGGAAAAGAAATGTATACCTAGTTACCATATTACTAACACTGAGTTTCTACAGTAAGAGGTATATCTCGTTCATTTCATATATTTGATGTAAATAGTACGAAAATTTATATTTTTCGTGACTGACAACTACGGCTTTTATTAAAATTGTCTAAAATATCGCGAAAACAATTTTTTTAATAAATAACAACTCCAACTCAAATGGGCGTTTAAAAATTTTACCATGCTTTATTGTTTTAAATTTTTTTATATTTTTAAAATTTTCACCAAATTTACAAATTTTGCTCACCATTTTTCTAATACAAAATATGACTTTAAATCTTTGAAAAATACCTATAGAGAACTGCCTTAACCCATTTCGTATGAGTAAATTTTTCTATACCCTAACTAATTTAGTATAAGGTTAAATATATTTATTTATACATATATATTTCGTGTGGAATATTAACTAAATAAATTAGGAAAAAAATTTGAATTTCGCGTAATTTTTGACCTCCGTTAAAGCGGGTCAAAAAAAAAGGTCTCTAAAATAGACCTTTTGTTAAAATTAAAAAAATAATTCGGAAAATTATAAACAACATATTTAATAACTTTTCAAAATGTAGCCAAGACATCAAGAAGTAAGAAAGTGTTCACAAAATGACAAATAATTTAGTGGGATATAAACATCCATCTCCTAAAAATTAGTGTTATGAAAACGTATCAGTGGTCAAAAAGTACATCTATGTATTTTAGCTATATTTACACAACGTATTGCAATGAAAACATGGAAATTGTTAAGGTATAATGTTAAAATTATGCTAAATAAAATGGAAAATATTTATGAAAAATATTCCTGATAAAAAAAATTAGAATTAAAGTTACATGTGCAATATAAATTTTTAGACTGTAGCCTTAAAAAAATTTATTATTTAATATTTTTTATAAATTCTGCTATCTAACCATACTGAAAAGTTTCAAAGGGTATTAATGTATTTCCAATAAAGAATCCATACTACCTAAAATTATAGTGCATTTTGTAAAGGAATAAAAGCCTACTGAATATGATATTCAAAGACTTACCTGATTTGCTGAGAACTCTTAATCGACTTCTTTTAAAACTATTATAAACTCGTAATTATATAAACAAATTTAAATTAATAATATTTTCGAATATTAAATGACGTTTTAGCTCATTTTGTAGGTGAACTTTTTCGACAACCGCGTAAAAGTAATAACATTTTTTTAAATAATTTTTAAAGGCCTATTTGACTATGTTAGCTTCATATTTTTGTACACATGATATCAGAAAATTCGCAGTATCATTTTATATTCAAAATTTCATTTAAAAACTGAACCAATGTAAAACCATTATACGTCATTTCCTAGCAGTAACATTTCATTTTAAATAATACTAATTTGTTCTCTTTTCATTCACGTGTTTTAATTTTTTGTCGGCTAAAATAAACTTTTAACGGTTTAAGGTTTTTTGCAATAAAATGGAAATATTACTACAAAAATTATGTTTAATATCACACAAACACAAGCACGCAAAGTTAAAATACTGGCGTCGAAGTGCAAATTACAAATAACAAATTTACACATGAACAAGAACCACAAAAACATACATACAACCTCACACACATCAGGAGGTGGGGGAATACAAAAAGTTTTTAATACTTTGATTTGTGTGTAAAAAAAAAAGAAGCTAAAAACAAACAAACATACATACAATATACACAAACACTCAAGCATAGTTTTTAACACTAACACAAGCAGAAGAGAGAGTGAACTAAAAATATTAATAAACGAGGGCAACTTAAAAGTGCTTTAGAAAGCTAATGAATAGGAATTTTCTTCGTGCTAAATAGTGACAAAACGGATTAATGTACATAGATTTATTATTAAAAGAGATCCATGCTATAAATGAAAATAGTAAAATTAACTTATAATTATAAAATTTAAAGAATTATTTTAACGCTCTGAAATTTTAAATAACTGACTAAGAATTAGCTTCAGCCGAAAGATATTAATAGAAAAAAAAACACCTATTTTTAAAGGATTGAAAATCTAGTTATTCTCCATAGAAGTAGACACAATTTTAAACTTCAGCGCACGATGGGGCCGATTGCAAACATTTTGGTAATAAATCTGTATCTTTTTAAATACCAGTCGAATTGAATTGAAATGTATTGTAGAGTTATAGAGGAGGACGCATATTTTCAAAAAAATCATCTAGCAGTCATTCTGTAATAATACGAGATAAGATACAGGGTGTTAAAATTTACCACCTGGAGTATGAAAAAATTTCAAAAATTTATAAATTATACAAGTAAATTACGATTTCAAAGATTTTATATTTCTGTTAAGTACTTGGCGAGATAAAGAAAAAACTGAGTTATCTTTTACAGTTAAAAAGATATTTACGTTTGAAATTTGATTTTTGTCACGACTTTATTTCCCCTTTCCGGAATATTCTGTAACTTCTAATATATTTAGAAATTATAAGAAAAAAACTATTTTTTGATTATTTAAATACGTCTAGCCATGAAAAATGTTTAGTCATCACTCTGAAATTAATATGAAAAATGACTATTTTTTACAAAAATATAGTACAATTCTTGCTCATTTACATATTTCAAAAGACAAGACTTCAGATATGCTATACAGAATGAAAGGTATCGTAGAAATAACTCCCAAACGAAGCAATGAAATTAGACCCAACAAAAATGAAGAAACTCCCAATCAAAAAAAAAAAATGAAATGACTTCACAAAGGGATAAATGAAATAATTCCCAACATTGGGGAGTTTTATAATAATAAGAAAATAAGTGGAAGATTTAATGAAATAGCTCCACATGTATTTACCAGTTTGCTTTTAGCTCTATAAATAATTAAAGAATTAAATAAATAATTACATAAAATTATAAATTTTTTGTATAACATATATAAAAAGTTAAAGAAGGATTTTCTTTCTGAAATAAATATACTTTCACATATTTTAAACTTAACGAAAAACTTTTTTAATAAACAGTTAATGTAAAATTTTTTTGAGTGTATTTAATAATGAAATTTGCAAATTTTTCCACGAGATGTCAGTTTTAAAGTCATTATATTTTCTTTATTAAAATAATTTACACTGTCGGACAAAATAAAGTTTAATGAATGGAATATTAAAATTCAATCCGTTTTGTAAAAAAATATTGGAAAACAGAAAGACAAATTAAAAAATTTAGTAAAGTGTTACTTTATTTTGTCGCACAAAATCCACGACCTACACAAAATTTTTATCCCAAACATAAAATGCAAATAATTCAAAAACTTCTTTTGTTCATTAACAAACACCTGTACTCCAAAAAAGTATCCAATAATGCACCTAGAAGACAATTATTATGAAGTAAACAGCAAGAGTAGAAAACAGAGACCTGCGCCGAGGAATTTTATCGGTGGCGGCTTAAAATCGGCTGTCAACCGGCTGATATTACACACATTTTTCTAATTAAAAATTTTATATTTTCATGCCCCTTTGATTAACATTGTTCATAAAAATAGGACGAGATTATTTCCAGCGAAGGTATAAAAAGAATTATTAATTTATTGAAAATATATAAGAAAAAATATGGGAATGATCTAAGGATATTTCTGGATTTTTGCATAAAAGATTAGAATAATTGTTCGCATATTAGAATGAGAAATGGTCTGCTCAGATATAAAAACATATAAATTATTAGGATATGCTAAAAAGTAAAAAGTACAATAAATAGTGGAATTTATATCAATTATTTTGATAATTCCCAACTACATATCGCTAGTGAATAGAAGTGATTTATTAGCTGACAAAATCTTGTGTACGAGTTTTTTTTTAGATTTCCCGCAGGATGGCGATTAAGGCTCATTAAAATTTATTAGCAACTGTTAATATTATTTTTTCACTGTATTTGCATCAATTATAAGTCAACAAAAATACATTTATAATTATTTGAAGTTCCAAACGATGCAAATATTTTTCTTTCATATTTAATTGATGGCAAATACTTCATTAAAATAATAAAAAAGTTTCATTTTTAACATATTTTTTACAAAAAGAACAAAAAGAAAACGGCGGCTGCTTTTAAGCCGAGTTAAGCCGAAAATTTTACGGCGGCGGCAGTTTCCAAATTTTTCTCGGCGGCTCGGCTAAGCCGAATTTCAGCCGCTCGACGCAGGTCTCTGGTAGAAAACCGCACTTTATTTTGTCCGACAGTGTATATAGACATATTATATATAAATTAATAGCTAAATAAATCTATTTTTGCAGTTTTTTCATATCTTAAAAGTTTTCTGAAAGTGGACGGTGTTTGGCATAAAAAAAATTATTATTTTTATATTTACTAGTTAGTCTTTTATAAAAATGTCTTTGTTTTTGAAAAATATCTAAAAATGGGTCATTGAGGCTATTTAAACGACTTTTAAGTCAATGAATGAGTGTTAATTATTTCATATAATATATTCAAAACAAAAGTAAATATTTAATACTAATACTTTTTTTTTTGTGCGTTTAAAAAAACTTCTTTTGAAAAATTTACTTTTTTCATAAAATCTATACTCCTGCATTCGTTTTTGGCCGTTTGGGAAGCAGTTTAGTGCCAAGTCCACATAAATCTATATTGCAATATAACATCATTAATAAATTAAAAAAAGATAAACATTTTTTTCTTAATCGACAAGCATGAATTTTTCTTTCTAAACTCAAACAATTTCGACCAACGCTGGATGTAGGGTGCAAATCTAAATCAATTTATGAAACCTTGTCTTTTGAAATATGTAAAGAAAAGAATTGTTTTATTAACAAAACTTTGAGAAAAAGGTGAATGAATTGTACTATTCATTTTATAATTAATATTTCTGACTATTCATACTACGAGTATAAACTATGAAAAAAATATCCCTTTTTCATACTAATTTCAGAGTGCAGACTTTGAACATTTTTCACGAATTGTATTTTATTTCGGAATATATTGTAAGCTATAGAATATTTAAAAAAAATTTGTTCAGTCTTATACCTCAGAACTTATTTCCGTAAAAGGAAATAATGTCGAGGTAAGAAATCCAAAATTCAACGTAAATATATTTTTAACTGTAAAAGATAACTTGGGTGAGTAAGCATATTTTTTCTTTATCTTGCCAAACACTTTATAGAAATATACAAATCTTTAAAATAGGACTTAATTTGTAGATTTTAAAATTTATTAAAACTTTTTCATACTTGAGAGGGTCAAATTTAGCAGGCTGTAGCTTTTCTCGTATTATTACAGGGTAACTACAATAAGATTCTTCTAAAAGCTTAGGTGCTTCTCTTTAACACTCACAATATATTTCAATTCGATCTGACCGTTAGTTTAAAAGATACACATTTATTACCAAAATGCTTTCAATCGGCCCCACTGCATAGCGTCTTAAGATTAAAATTTTACCAGAGATCTAGGATTGTTCTGCATCTCTGTCAACTCAACGGGTTGACTTTTCAAATTAGCTGATGTAGATATTTGATGCGATTTAATTGCTATTACCATAATAGGAGTCAAAACCTAATGAAATTTAGCTTTATTAATAGTTTTTAAACAATTTAACAACTTACTCTCATACATGTTAACACAAATGTTTGTGGTAGTGTTAGTATATGTATATTTGTTGCTAAAAGTATTTCATTGGTTTATGAAAGCGTACATATACATATGTTTATGTATATGTATGTGTATGTTTATTTTTCAAAAATATTGCCCCTAACGCATGTAAATGTAAATTAAACTTAACATGAATTTCTGTTTGTATTAATGTCATAGTGTAAGTTTAAATGTAATTTTAAGAGAAAGAGCGTATATATGTGAATGTTTGCATACGTTTAATGTATGTAAGTAAGATTTTTTTGTTTGCTTGTTTGTGAAAATAATTGTATTTGTTGAAAAAGTATGTTTGAATAAATTTTCCTTTTTCTGTTTTATTTCATTTCTTTTTTTAATTCCTTTTTTTTTTTGGCTTCATGTCCTTACTTGTTTTTTTCCTCAAAAAAGCTTCACCATCATTTTAAACTCACACAAAAAAGAAAAAAAGGAATCGTCATATGTATGTGTAATTTTATGTGTTTTCCTTCTGTATTCATTTATAGCTGCTGGGTATTCTCATTTTATTTGAACAGTTTTTTTTTTTCTAAGTTTGCCGTTGTAAATGATACTAGAGATGCATACAAAGTTTTCGTTTAGAAACTTTTTGTTTTTTATAATATTTTGTTAGTGTGTTATGCTGTATATATTGCTAGTAAAACTCTTCCTCTTAAAAATCAGAAAAAAATTAAACACAACTCTGTAGCTAAAAATAAATTGTTTATATGTGTATATCACCCACACACTTAAATACATACGTTTACATTACATTATGCTGTAGATTTTTGTTAAAAGTCTAATACTTATGAACTGTTGTCGTGGGCGAAAGTTTTATGTCAAGTTTATGAGTTATGTGTGAAAGTGCCAAAAATAAAAACCATCAGCCGAACAACAAAAAATAAAAACAAATTTTCGTTAAACTCTACATTTTATTTAGTTAGCGGTTTGCAAAGATTTTTAGTACTCTACTCTAAAAAGGAAGGCTTTAATAGAAATTCCTTATAATATAGCTAACAGACAACAAAACAAAATAAGTGGAAGTGTTATATTCAGCTGGGTATAATTTTTCATACTCTTTACAGAATCTATATTTCATAAATTATCTCCTATAAATTTTTTTACTTTAATCTGGAACCATAATTAATATTTGTAAACTATTGCTAGCCATGACATGGGAAATTTGTAACATAAAAAGTCCCCGAAAACACCTTGTTCATATGATTTAGGAAGATCATTCAGACCATATGTTTTGAAAAGCTGAATAAGGAAGATTTATGCAAAATTGTAAATTCTTTTCACTTTTCTACCAACAGTTTTTTGTTCGAAAAAAAGCCTTAGAAGTAGATATTTTAAACTTGAATTATCTATTGTAAAACTTTTGGAATATTTATGAATTTTTAACTTTGGGGCTCTAAGATACAATTCCACCCAACATGATATGCCATATTACTATCTATATTTATAAACCTAAAAAACACTTTACGTTAAGTGATATTTTAAGAAAAATCATCTCACTTACTCAGATTTACTTGTGAAACTTATATTTATTTTATTTTATATATTTTAGAATACTATATGTTGAATATATTTAAAATTCAGCAATGTTGAAAAATGATTTCTTTTTACACAAATTAAAATTAAAGTATTTTTTGAATTCAGAATTACCTAAGGCTAGGGGGAAAGAATTCAAATATTGGAGTTTGAAGGTGTTCGAATGGGTTCGAAACCTGGCTAATAGAAATTTAATTTTTATTTATTAAATTTCAAGGAAATATTTTTAATTATTTAAAAATATATTTAACAGTTCCTTAGTTTGACATTTCAAAATATTGAATTTTTATTTCAAGATAAATAATAAAAGATTTTTTCGAAGTCTTGGCCAAGAATCGAATTCAGGACCTATAGTCTTGCAGTCACAAAGCCAAGCGGTATACCACATTGATATATTATAATTTAATTTTATTAGTTATATGAAAAGTTTAAAACTCAACTTAAATCTAAATAATACTTTTTTATAAAAAATACATTAAAAGGTGAAGTTCTTGTCAAATAATTTTTTTAATAATAAAAATTTATAAAACAAAAATTTCTAAAGATTTCAGGGGATATGAACTCAGGCTTAACTTTTTGTAGTCTAGAATATATCCTCTAGACTATTCAATCTCACAATTTTCCAATAGAAAACGAGAAAGAAAGTTATAGTTAAGTAAAGATCCTACACCATTGTGTATGAGCATAAAAATTTGGGAGGGGGACTTATATTACACCTGTAGCCAATTTTACTAAATGTAAAATAAAATATACAAATACAAAATAATGCGTTGATACTAACATCTGGTTGATTTTATTAACTTTAGGGCGATTCCTGGAAGTGGGTTTATATGGGAGCCATGGAAAGTTACTATTTACATAAAACTTATTTATGTCGAATATTAGCTTGATACTAACATTCATATGGGATTTATGCACATTAAAGTGATTTTCGTAAGAGGGTCTTGCAGTGAAGCTATAGTCAGTTGTGGACCGATCTGCATAAAATTTAGTACAAAGATTGAAACTTTTACAGATCTTCTTTGCACTAAATTTCATTAAAATATTCTTATTATTAAGGCATTTTTAAGTGTTTAAATTATATTCCGGGAGGACATTTGTATGGAGGCTAGGTGAAATATTGGACTGATCACAAACAATTTCAACAGACTTCATCCTTGTATCATAAAAGTTCCACGTGCCAAATTTCATTGAATTATCTTTAAAATTGCTACCTCTACTTTGTGCACATTGTTTACATGGATATCCAGCCAGACGGATGGACAGACATCGTTAGATTGACTTAAGAAGAGATTCTGAGCCGATTGCTATACTTTAAGATAGGTGTTGGGTAACTTTTTCTGCCACAAGCATTAGCATAAAGGCATAATACCCCAACCACCTATGGTGGTGTAGGGTATAAACATTTACATATTAGTATATGTGAAACAGAAAATATTAAATTTGGATAAAGAAAATGGGAAAAATGTTTGAGGCTGTTCTAGAAAGTCGTTTATAACTTCGTCATTCCTAAATTGACGTTGCTGAATTTCATTACCAAGATTTTCAAGACTATATGCCACATATGAAAAATATATTTTTTGCTTCAAAAAATCCATTTCAACATACAGACGGATAGACATCCAGAAGGACAAACGTACAGACAGACGGACAGACATATATTAATAAAAGTTATTTATAATCATAACAATTACGAATATTTTTCAATTATACACCCTGGATATATATTTAAAGACCTTCCTATAAAATGACAAACTGATATGTACCCTTCATTTTATGTGAATGATATAAAAATCAACTAGTTTCATTAAATTCCTCTGCTATGAATTTATGTCTAAGTTTCAGAAATATATGTATATGTAACGCGTTTATTCTGATTCTGAAAAATAAAATTTGTTTATTCATTTTAATTTTTAAATTTTAACATACTTGCGAGGCGTGCAAAAAACATCTACTCTTCGTATGATTAATATTTATTAGAAATATTGTGTATACGTCTACCTTTTTTACCATTTTTTTTTCTGCAGGTCTTAAATTCTAAACTTCAAATGAAACCAATCTATACAATAATTTCGCTCTTGGTAAGAGAATGCTACGTTTGTAATTTATATTGAGACAGCATAGCAAACCGGTTTGTGTTTGGATATATATATAGTTTCCCATTGATACGTGAATTGTGATACTATACACGATCACACAACTACCAAGAATGTTGAAAAATGCTTCCTACTCAATAAAGACGGTTCGAGCCCCGCCGTTGGCCAAATAATTGCTGCTTCATTCTTTACTTGCTCCTCATGGCCAGGCACTTCAAATTTTTGGGTCTATTTGGAACCGTTTGTCAAGTTTTCATATTCCTGTTCGGCAAGAGGACACATATACTCCCGTGTAGTATGGGATTCCGGTAGCCATTTTTGGTTACTATATCAGTAGCCTCTAAAAAAATAGTCGTTCTCTTTAGTATCTGCATATATCTTGCTATGTTCCTAGTATTTAAGGCAGCAAATTCTGGTACTTTAGTCGCATTTCAGCTGGTCCTCTCATAAGCTAAAGATAAAAATTATATTTTTTGAACAACGATAATCAATGAAAGTTAAAACAGTTAAATTATTTTAAAATACTGTTAAGCTAAAGAAAAAGCAGCTGAATGGTCTTAAAACGTTATTCAACTAAAAATAAAGCAACTGAATTGTCTTAAAATACTATTCAGCTAAAGATAAAGTAACGGCAGCTACATTAATTTAGAATGGAATTCAGCTGAAGATAACTTGTTTAAAATACTATTCATCTGAAAATAAATTTATTATATTGATTAACAATTTTATTTAACAAGAGTTAAAGCAGCTGAATTATTACACATAATGCTATTCAGCTAATGATAAATTAATTAGTTATATTAAAGGAAAAATTATATTCAGCTGAATATTATAACATTCTTTTCAACGAAAAATAAAGCAGCTATATTTTATATTATTTACCTAAAATAGAAATAACTGAATTAATTTAGAATTACATTCAGCTAACATTTAAATTGCCCAAAATATTATGCAATAGAAACAAAACCTTTCTTTACGTCTAATCTTTAAAGCAATGCTGCATGTTGTTTTAAATGATTTTTTGTAGAAAAAATTTTTAATTAAATATTTGATTCCCAGCTAAATTACATATTTGGAAGAAGTGGATCAAGGTTTTAAAAAAATTTTTAATTTGAATTTTCGCGTAGAAAGAATTCGGTAACTATAACGATAAGATACAAAATTTACACTAATATAAGGACTTTAAGGCGTTATAAAAAATGAATGAACGACATTAAAATATTAACCTGAATTAAAAATTTTCATGTCAAAGATGACCTACTTTGACTTCTTATAGGGCAGAATTGAAATTTTCAAAAGGGCCGTCTTTAAGACCTCAACTAATATTACTAAACGTGACCAATTTCTTACCAAAATATTTATCAATTTGGTATTGAGAAGGCTTATGTTACGTATGATTAATAATTATTTTATATATTAAGTATACGTCTATATTTGTTTAGCACTTTTCGCGAAAATTTAATCATATGAAATAAAATGCTGATTTTTTTATTTGTTCATATTGAAGGATTTTAAAAATAGTTCTCTTTTTTTCGAAAGCAATATTTAAAAAAATGCAAAAAACACTTACGTAAAAAAATCGTTCACTTAAAAAAATATTTCCAACAAATAAAAGAGTGCTTTACATTCGTTTTTTCCTTTATTATTTATTAAGCTTCTTTATTTTCCAACGACTTAAAACCCAAAAAAACCATTATCCCCTTCGCTTTCTTCCAACTTTTTTGCCACCCATTCTAGTGTGGTTTTAATATGCGGTTGCTACCATAACTCACGAGATTAAACTCAAAAGTAGTAAAACAAAAACATTAAAAAAAATGTTTTAAAGTTTTCTGGAACTGATTGAATTTTATTTGGCGTAGAAAGTTTGTTTTGACAAACCCCTGGCCTCCTGCTTCATCTAAAAATAAAAACAAAAAAACAAAAAACAGTCATAAAAAGAAGAAGAACCCAAAAAAATTACATGATTTACAAGAAAACAACTTAAAGTCTACATAAAACAATAAAATTAAAAAATGTTTCCTTGTTTCTTTTCCTCTGCACTTGCAAACGAGTGGGAAAATATTCACAAGTGATATACAAATAAGAAAATGTTCTACATACACATTTTCCTAAAATAATGGAAAACTGTGTCGAAAGTTATGAGCAGAACAGAAAAACAGACAGATTAAAAAGGTTTTTGGTAATAAAAAAAACTTTTATTCAAAAAAAGTGTAAAGAAATTGAAATTTAAGAGAACAAATAAAAGAATATGTAATTTAAATTGGGGTTCTTGTTTCATACAACAAATATGAAAGAAAACTTAATAATTGTACAAAGGAAAAGGAATATGAAAAATTATTAGGAAAAACAATTTGAGCATATATGTATACACAGAAAATATATAAAAACGGACTTCAGTTGCGAAATTGTTTATATTGATTACATTTTTTATTTGATTTGCTCTAATCTCGAAAATGATAATATTAATTAACTGAGAATTATTAATTTTTGGTTTTGAATTTCAATTATTTTTTAAATCAAATTAATTAGAATTATTTTTATTGAATGTTTGTCTGGTTTGTCCGTTTTGATAGGACCACACTACTCGCCAGGTAAATGAGTTGGATTGAGTCTGTAGTGAGATAGAAGTGTAAGGAAGAAAAATGAGAACATAAATTAATTAGATCCAGCCTGTAGCATTGAAATATTTAATAATGTCACTGATTCTAGTGTCAGATATCTCATAGATGTTGTCTAATTGGTGACTTCCCACAAACTTATGATATACTGTTTCCTCCTTCTCGCGATTACCACAACTACGACAGTATTTATTGTAAGGGAGACCAAGTCTGCTTGCATGTTTTCCGATCGTCCAGTGACCTGTAAACAATGTTATTCGTCTCGAGATGTCTTTTTGTTTGTAGCCAATGAGTTGCATTGAGCATTTTTCGTTGATGGTAGGCCACGTTTCCTTCGCGACTCTACATTTGTCCAGATTTCGCCATTTATTTTTCGCCTTCTCTAGATGTTTTTGGATTCTGCTTTTGACTGTTCCTAACGGGATTGCGACAGAAACCGTTAAGAAGGCATTCATACCAGAGCCTGCACAGACTAATTCGTCTGCCTGTTCATTACCATAATAATCCCTATGCGCAGGAACCCAGACTATAGTAATGTCATATAGTCGACTTAATCCTAGCAGTTCCTCTTTACACTGTCTGACTAGAATAGAGGTAGTTTTAGGTGATTTGAGCGATAGTATTACCGCTTGACTGTCGACAAATAAACCAATATTCCCTTAAATATATCTATCGCGAATTAGTTTACACGCTTCCCTGACCGCTAGTATTTCCGCTTGGAATACGCTTGCCTCATCAGGGAGTCTATATGAGTGTCTAATTCCAAGATCGTTAGAGAAGACACCAGAGCCGACACCGCAGTCCATGTTTGAGCCGTCAGTGTATATCCTAGTTACATATTGTTCAAGAAGATTTCCCCTTCTCCATTCACTCCTGATGGGGAATATGACTTTAATAGTATTTCTGAAGTCCATCCGGGGAATCATATAGTCGGTAGATTGATTGAATTACGGGGGTATTAAACTTAATATCCTCGCGTGCCCATATGTTCTTGATCTCCAGCATTCCGTTACAGATAATCTTATCGCACTATTGACTGATGTTTTAATAATGTGTAGGTCTATAGGTGTTAGATGCAATATAGTGTTCAGAACTTCTTATGAACTAGTACATAATGCACCTGCAATGCCAATGGAAGCGGATCTTCGTATCCTGCAAAGTTGATCCACTTCGTATCTCTTACTAGAGAGAGATCAATATACAAGAATGGGCCGTACTATTTCAGTGTATAGCCATTTTGTCAATTTTGGACTCAAACCCCACTTCACATTGAACATCTTTGTACAGGTGTAGTATGCTACCGTAGCCTTACTAACCCTATGTTGAATGTTTAGCTTCCATGAAAGCTTGGAGTCCAAAATAATGCTGAATGAATGAATATTTGCCTAAAATAAAACAAAAGTTTTGTCAACTCATTTTTGTTATATTTATTTATTAAATTATTAAAAATATTTAAATAATGCCATTCAAGTAAAATTAAGCGAAATAAATATTACAATTCCAAATTTGATTAGGGGAAATGAAACTTTGTACTTACCCAGCAAAAACTTTTCGGTTTCCGGTAATGGCAACTACTAATTAAAGTAGTTTCTCGGTAATGATTCGTCATTATTAATAGCCTACTCTGTATTACATAAATAAGTAATCAACAGTATAATAGGACAGTAATATTGCAATCACGTGGATCAGTTGGCCAGAGCGCTGGGTTAGCAAACAGAAGTTTGTTGGTTCAACCCCATTCTGAGACTGTTAGTTTTTTATAACAAAATGTCTAAAAAGATATTTTAAACTAAATAGAGTTTTTGTCGCTTAGGATGCTATGTGCGGGATGGTGTACTGAGTAAGACGTTAGTCAGTAAAAAAGAATGGCTAGTGTCTGTCCAAGTTCGAGTCTCACTGACGGCAAAATTTTTTTTGTTTTTTTTTATTTTTGTTTTCGATTAGGTACATATTTTTGAGTACCCCTAGAGTCAAAAAATAACTACATGAATTTGTGGACAATTCGAACAAAAATAACTAGTTATTCAGGCAAAAAATAAGTAGTTTATTTTTGTTTCCAATTGTACCTGCTAGCTTACCAGGAAAGCAAAGTTTTTGCTGGGTAGTTTCATCTTGGCGTCTTATACATCTTGTTAAAATCGCCAATAATCACGTATAGGTAAGATTGTTGAAATCCTTGATCCGTTGTAATAAAAATTTATTTGTGCCTAGAATTAAATGCTAATAAAAACAATAAAGAATATAAAAAATGTCTGAACAAAATGTCAAAAACAATCAATGTTTATGAACTGACCTTTTGCATATAAATAATCTTCCAACAGCTTTAACACAAACTGGGATCTTGAAGTTTATTATAACCCCCGATACTAACGAGACTAAAAACTAAAACTAAAGAGCATCGAAACTATTAAAAATCACATAGAATATTTAAAACGCGTACTTACCAAATAATTATATATTAAACGTGGGTCCGAAAGCTGTGAAAATCCTTACAACATATTTATATTTCGTTTTACAATTATTTAAATTTTAAAAGTTCTCTTATTTCCATATTTTTTTATTGACAAGATTTTCTTTTCTTTTTTTTTTTTTTTGTTTATTTTTTTTAAATCTACCGTTTTTGTTAAAAAACATTAAACCAATTAAAAATTTAATTACATTAACTAATAATACAATCAAATTACAGTATAAAATGAATGAATCATTTTGTTAAAAAATTATTTGGAATATTTTTTTCAATGTATGGAAAAAACAAAACAAAATTTAAAATCAGTGAAACCGAGTTAATATTATAATAATTGTGAACACGGTTTGGTTTTTGCGAAATGATTTTGGAAATAAGTCTGGAACCTCTAATCTGCTGACTGGATTTGCATAAAATTTAACACAAACGTAACAGAGGAGTGTGCAATTTTAAGCTTGTAAAGGAAGCCGCTTATACTCCTAAGGGGCGGAGCTATTGGGGTTCAAAATAAGGTACCTCTGACTCAGAAAATTTTTAATCGCTTGTCAAATTTTTGTTTCTTAACCGATTTCAAATATTTTTACACCTTCTTAAAGCCCTCGATAAATAAAAAAAAATATATGTTATTAATCTCATATAGTTTTCAAGTTATTTGCGTTTGAAACTTCAACTAAGTATCTCAATTTTGCTTAATATTGTTCCACCTTTTTTCAATATATAGCCCAATATTTATATCAGATTTTCTTAACTGTTTACCCATTTAATTAAAGAGATGATTTTAAAATTAAAAACAAACTCAAACACCTAATAGGACTAAGTACAGACCCTTCTGCATTTGATCTATTTTATATCAAAATTTTGATTTTAGTATATGTTTTCAAATCCCTAAGGCGAGTTCTGTAAATCGAATGCAGTTTCGAAAACTCTAATGTGTTCCAAAAATTGTACCAACAGTTTTTTTTTTCAGATCTGCTACAAATGTGGACTTTATGGGCAAAATTCAAAAAATTTCCACATTTGTGATTTTCGGCGGATTTTCTTTTTTTTTTTTTTTTTTGAAATTCTGAATTTTTTTTACAAAAGTCTAAAATTTGTTTAACATTTTAATTAATAAAGCCAGCAATCACCGCAAATTTCATTAGGATATCTTAAATAAGATTTATTTATAATTTATAGTTTCTCCAAAGTCCAATATTTAAAGAAAATTTACTTTAATTCCAAGAATTATAAAAAGTATGAAATCCATTTTTTTAAATAAAGTCTCTTGTCTAGCTGATATAATTTACAATTGTATACAAAAATATTGAATTCTTTTAAAGAAAGAACTTTAAAGTAGCGTAAAGTTTAACAAAAGGAAAGAAACTTAATTTTCCTAACCCCTCTTTTATTCATTCAAAATTAAATTCTCAAAAGTTATCTTAGAGTGTAATATGACAGAATTTTCTCTACCACGTATGAGCTATACACCAAGGAAAAGATTTAATCCAAGAAGACAAGCCGCCGTGGCGATATGAATATGAACAATTATATTGTAAGTAAGCGAAATTTTAAATTTTGAGAACCACGATAACTTTCGAGCAACCCCCCCCTTCCCTGGCGAAAGTGATTCACTCCAACGGATTTTAAACGGCGAAGTGTTGATGTTTGTTCGTTCACAGCACGGACAATGTGCCAAAAGAAATGCCCGAAAACAATTTAGTCGAATTTAAAGAATTTAAGCATTGTTAATCAGTAGCTACCGGGTTTTCCCATAAGGACTTGACAACTTTTTTTAAAATAAAACGCAAACCATTTGAGATATTTCCAAAACTTTGTGATCGACTCAAAATACAATCAAAACATTTATGAATGGAACTCGACTTCGTTTATATGGCCGCCGCGGGCACGTCGGCAGCTTTCGATTCATTGGACCCAATTTTCGATGACTCGGTCGCACATTTCGGCTATAACGGCCGCTATTTCGTATTCAATGTTGGCTCTGAATTCTTCCAACGTCGTCGGCTTGTTGGCATAGACGAATGATTTGACGTAGCCCTAAAGAAAAAAGTCTAGAGACGTTAAATCGTACGAATGAGGTGGCCAATCGACTGGTTCATTTCTTGAGATAACAAGCTCAACAAACTTACTCTTCAATAAATCGATTGTAACGTATGCTGTCTGGCTTGTGGCACCGTCCTGTTGAAACCGCATGTCGTCCAAGTCCATGTTTTCCAATTCGGGCCAAAAATAATCGGTAATCATGGAGCGATAACGATCGCCATTCACAGTAACGTGACGAACGTTATTGCCGACGAAAAAATATAACCCAATGACGCCGCCGGCATGCAAACCGTACCAAACAGTTATTTTTTGAGGACGAAGTGGTGATTCAGGAAGCATATATAGATTTTCATCGAACCAACGAACCAATAACACATATTTTGCTTATTGACGAACCTATTGAGCCAAAAATGGGTTTCGTCACTGAAGATGATTTTGCGATGAAATTCATCATCTTGCCGCATCTTCTCCAGAGCCCAATCCGAGAACGTACGTCGCCTTCAATTCTTGAGTCAGCTTGATCTTGTATAGGTGTAAACCAAAAATTAAGGTAACACATCAAAAACATAATTTAAGCTTTAAAATAACATTTAAAAAGATTTTTATAATAGCATTTTATTTATAGATAAAAAGATAATTTAATGGAAAAAGGAAAATTTCAAAATGTCATTAAAAAAATTTAAATTTTATTTTTCATTAAAAAATGCCACTTAAATAAAAATCCAAACTTAATTTACAGCCAATATGACATTAATGTGTAACCTACAAATCTTTATTTTTAACTTTATCTACTTACATATAAAGAGATAGTGGAAAATTATTAAATAAAAAAAGACCTTATGACATGTAACATCCGTTTTTTTATTGCTTATTTATCGCTATTATATATTATGTATACACAGACAATTTACGCACAATCTATGTACGAGTATGTGTGTGATTTTTCCGTGAAAATATATTTTAATTATGTACTTTTACAACCATATTTTTCATTGTTTCTTTTTTTTCATGTCATTTCTGTATTAAATATCTGGTTGCTATTGTTAATTATACAATCATTTTTCAGGGTTAATTTCAATTTTACGTTTAATTTTCGTTGACATTTTTATGTTTTAATACACAAAATATGACATTAAAAACAATAGGAAAAAAAGAAAGAAGTAAAATTGTACAACAACTACTACAAGTAACGAACATCACAAATAATCACTGTAGAGAAATAAATAACGAATAACAAAAAAAAAACACGAAAGCAAATGCAGAAATGGTTACAAACCAACAGAGAATAAGTCATAACAGCAACAACTTGTTGGATTCAAACGAAAGAAAGAGTAACGACTACAACAATGAAACGTTGACGATGACGTTGTTGTTGATGATGATGGAATGAAAACATAAAACAGAAAAACTAATATTTAAAGGCATTTAATTATTCCATCATAAGTTGACTGTGGTACATAAATTTAATATGGCACAGAGAGAAAAAAAATAGAAGAGATTTGAATTTTGATGGAATTACTATTAACGTAATAATTCCATCAAAATTTATTACGAAATACTAACCAACTTATGTAAATTAATGTTTTTAAGGCGATTTAGCATTGTTCGCCTGTCTGAAGGAAACTTTCTCACAATAAAAATAAAAAATATATAAAAATCATTTGAAAATATTAACGAAGGTCGTGAAAAGTGTGTTATTAAAAATCGAGACTGTATCAGATCAGTGGAAAAACAATTATAAAAGAAAATTATAAAGAAAAAACATTCTAAAAAACTCTACAAAAAATTCAACAAAATTCAACAAATTCAAAAAGAAAATAGATATGTTTTGAGTTAATTGGACATTAAAAATAAATAAAAAAGGATTATTCCAAGTACATATAATTTTTATTAATAAAATAAAAAATAATATTATTTTTAAGTTCTCTTTTACGATCAAGGATTATAAATACACTGCACAGTGGTTCAAAATGATTTTTTTCTTTTTTTTAATAATTTTGTAACTTGTGAACTGTAAGAGATATCTAAATAAAATGTCATACAATCAGAGCTTAGGTGCGTTCGAAAGGATTTGGGGGAGTATAGACTCCTAGGGTCTCTCAAGGATTGAGAGTAGACCTTCAAAATTGGTCACCTCAAGTATATAATATTTTTACAAATTCGCCAAAAATGCATTTATGATCTGAATGAGCTTATAAATCTATGTAAAAAACATGCTTACATCACAGAGAAAATAAGTACATTAATTTTAACTTTTTTTTCATAAATATTATGAATCGAACAGGACTTTTTTTACCAAACTATTTTCATAAAAAATAAAATTTTGTTCAGAGATATTATAAAATTGTTCATAATGAAAATTTTAGGAATTTCGCAAAAATTTTGTCAAATCTTTGATTTAGTATTATCAGATTTGATTGCAAATGGTAAATGAAAATAGTTATATATGAAAATGATGGCAGCAAACGTCTTAAAATGGCAAAATTAAAAGAAAAATTTGTAAAAAAAATAATGTTTGGAAATTCCCAGCAAAAACTTTGTTTTCCTGGTAAGCTAGCAGGTACAATTGGAAACAAAAATAAACTACTTATTTTTTGCCTGAATAACTAGTTATTTTTGTTCGACTTGTCCACAAATTCATGTAGTTATTTTTTGACTATAGGGGTACTCAAAAATATGTACCTAAACGAAAACAAAAATAAAAAAAAACAAAAAAATTTTGCCGTCAGTGAGACTCGAACTTGGACACACATTGACCATTCGTTTTTAGTGACTAACGTCGACAAAAACTCTATTTAGTTTAAAACATCTTTTTAGACATTTTGTTATAATAAACTAACAGCTTCAGAATGGGGTTGAACCAACAAACTTCTGGTTGTTAATCCGGCGCTCTAGCCAACTCATCCACGTGATTGCAGTATTACTGTGCAATTATACTATTGAGTACTTATTAATGTAATACAGAGTAGGCAAATAATAATTACGCCTCATTACCAAGAAACTACTTTAATAAGTAGTTGTTATTACCGAAAACCAAAAAGTTTCTGCTGGGCAATAACAAGAATTCCATTAATGATCGAAGATAAAGTTAAATGTTTTGATCTTATGTCTTACGATTTTCTTCAAATTAAGCAGACACTTAGCCTATGGAATGAGATGAACACCTACGCATAGTGCTTTGTTCCTATATAAGGATGGGACAAAAATAAAAGAAATTGTTGTAGAAAATTGAAATTTGGAAAATATATTACTTTCTACTTAAAATTATATATATCATGAAATTAAAAAAATAAATTTCTTCTAAAATACTGGTCAGAACCTTATCAAAATCTGTGGTGGCCTTCAAAAATAGGTTATTTATGAGTCTGCTGATTTATTTTTTAATCGGAGCACGCTACCTCCCATATATCAAGAAAAAAAACGGATACTGCTCAAAATTTTGCCAAAATTTTTGATGGCTATTAAATATATAAACAGCCCATTTTTAATATGAATCGGAACAAGAATTGAAAAAGCCATTTTTTTAGCTGAAAACTGGGACTGGTTTGAATTTTATAAAAGTAGAAAGATATGTTTTACAAAATTGAAACTTGGTAAATATATTACTTTGGACCCGAAATAAAAATATACAAAGATTTGAGCAAGAACACGCCTAAATCCTGAAATGAAAAAAAGGAATTTTCTTCTAAAGTGCTGGTCAACAATAGTATCAGTATTTGCGATAGCCACTGAAAATAGTTTTTTTTTTTTTTTTTTTTGACTCAAACAATACTTTATCTGGTCCAAATTTTGTAATTTTGTTAGTTTTCAGTCAGGTCTATTAAATTTTAAAGTAATATCGATTTAATATCACGAAATATTTTGACATAAAGAATTCTTAGACTTTAGGATAAGAAAATTATTTTAGAAAATTTTTAAATTTACTTTTTTTTAGATTTGGCAAAAAAATAGGAAGTAATTCTTGCTTTATGTATTAGAAACAATACTTAGTTACAGAATCAAGCAAAAATAATTGTATAATTTTGTATAATTTTTTAATTCCATCGGACTTACATAATTTTTGCATTCAAATTTTAAAATACTCTAAAATTAGCGACATCTAGTGGATTTTGAGCGAACTATTTTGAGTCCAGAAATTATATTATTTCCTTTCTTAGTTGTTTTTTTTTTAATTTCAAAATAATTTGTTATTCAATTTGTTCTTTCAATTTAACAAAATAAATTTTATTAAAATTAAGAACTACTTGAAATTGAAGTAAAAGCAAAGAATCACACTTTTTCAATTTCACTTTTTTTAAAGTTGTGGCAAAAGAAATAATCACTAATTAATTTTAAATCTGTTAACTAAAAAATTATATACAGTAAAAAAAATTTAAATTTCTTTTAATTTTTTTTTTTTTTTTTTTATATCCTTCATCAAATTTAAGTAATTCTTAGGTTTTAAGTAAAAAAATATGTGTAAATTGAAGCTAAAATATGTACATATATAACAACATTATATTTAAAAAACAATAATATTTGTAATTGACAAATATATTGAAGTATTGAAAAAATACAAGGAGCATTTTATCAAAAAATTAATTCTAGAAATTTTTTTTCCTTAAACAGTTCAAATACACCTTTTTTGTTCATGAATATTTGCTTTAAATTCTCTGACTTTAGTCTTTACACGTAACTACAAATACAATTATTCCAAAAAAAATCTTTTACATTTATATAAGATATGTTTTTCCTTTATAAAATATGTATTTCAATACAACTTGAAAAATATTTTTGATTTTTGTTTGTGGAACGAAGCACTGTGCTACATTTTTTATTTTTTCAAATTTCGAAAAGCTAACAATTTTATTCGTAGCCAGAAATTATATAATTTATAATTATATTTGTAAGGGATTAGATGAAGGTCATAGTGCTGTTGCTGGAATATTTTATGATCTAACGAAGGCGTTTGATCTTATAGATCATGAAATATTGTTGCAGAAGCTTAAATACTTTGGTATTCATGGAAATGAATATTTGCTTCTAGAGAACTACTTAACAAATAGAAGACAATTTGTTCAAGTTAAGGAAAATAAGAGTAATCTGCGGAATATTGTACATGAAGTTCCTCAGGGAAGTGTTCTAGGCTCCTTTGTTGTTTTCAGTATACATCAATGATTTAAAAAATTTAAACTTGACAGGGAAAGTTTTTATATTTGCTGATGATATTAGTATATTTTATCATTATAAACATGAAACTGCATTAAAGCCGTATATGGAAATAGATGCTTCACTAGTTTCGGAATATCTTCGTATTAATAAGCTTTTTTTAAATCCTGCAAAGACGAAACTTATAAAGTTTAAACCACACTTTGGTTTTAGTAATTACTTCAGTATTTTTGTTGATGGAAATGAAGTTCGGGAGGTTTCATCTTTTGAATATTTGGGTATATGTTTGCAGGGAAATCTTATGTGGGATCAGCATATTAGGAATCTTAAGATAAAACTTTCTCCTGCCTTATGCTTAATATATAAGTTTAGAAACAAGTTTGGTAAAAAAAAACAAATTTTTAATTTATCAAGCTTTGTTTCAAAGTCATTGTAATTACCTTGCATTAATATATGGATTCCAGAAAAACTACAGAGTTTAAATCGCTTCAGAGAATGCAGAACAAAGCATTAAAAAGTGTAGCTAACTTGCCCAGCCGGTTTCCAACTGTCATTTTATTCAGGGACGTTTTTCCCACTGTTTTGCCAATTTGCGGGCTCTATAAGTTTCAGTTATTACTGTACATGTTTAAAAGTCTTAATTGTATTGGGCATCATACCATACAATTCACACAGAATCAGGATACCTTGAACACAAGAAATCGTGACAATTTAAGAATAATTTTTTGCCAATCTGAAACAACTAAACAACGAGTTGAACTCTCTGGTTGTAGAGAATATAATAACTTGCCACATAATATTAAACAAGCCTAAAGTCTATTGCAGTTTAAATCTTATTTTAAAATTTGTTTATCTCAACATGTTAATGAGCTTCTGATATAATGTTTATTGGTATGTTTGTTATGCGCGTTAAAATTGTAAATTATTATTTATTATAAATATTTTTTTAATACTTTTGTTAAAATTTTGCCAACAAGCCTCTATAATGAAAATCTGGCGCTGAGGTGAAATTGTAATATTGTGTATTTTATAATAAAATTTGAAAAAAAATCTGTTTATGGAAAACTATGGAAAATATACGAGGTATCTAGATTTAAATATTCATAACTTTCTTAGTTAAACCTAATAATTAAAAAATATTTTTTTTTTTCAGAAAAGTGTATTTATAATGCAAGTGTATTTTTCAAATGCATTTTTGAAATTGTTCTCCCCCTATGATTTTTAATTTTTTTATTTCATCCTGAAAAGTAGTTTATTGGTTAAGCAGTTCAATTTCTATTTTTTTGTCGAAAATCTTTAATTTTTAATAACTTTTAGAAAAAAAAAATACCGATATATTTTTCTATACAAAAAATAATTTTTCAAAATATTTTAGTTTTTTCTACGCTTTACGCAAAGAGTGTACAACTTAAAACATATAAGTCTATACATAAGTAAATGTCCTATTTAATTGATTTAAAAATTATTTTAATGCTATTTATATTCATTTTAAGCTAAATAATCAAAAAAAAAAAATAAATTTGGTTATATATTGAATTAATTGCATAAATGCTTTTGAAATTTTTCAAGTACATTTTTTTTATTAATTATTCATATATTTTTATTATTATTTTTTTTTTTTATTTTTTTATTTTTATTTTTATTTTATTTTATTTTTTTTTTTTTTTTTTTTTTTTGATACGTATTTTCTAAATTTTCGATAAATAAACCAGAATATTATTCAAAAATAAATGAAAGTGTTATATTCGGCTGGGCCGAATCTTTCATTCACTTCACAAAATCTATATTTCATAAATATATAAACACATTGGAATTATCTCTTATCAAAATTTTTGCTTTGATTTGGAAATATAATTAATATTTGTTAACTGGTGACATTGGAAATTCGTAACATAAAGAGTTCCCGAAAACTCTTTGGGCATACGTCTTAGGAAGATCGCTCGGAGATCTGTGTTGAAGAGCTGAATAAAGAAGAGATATGCATAATTGTAAATTCCTTTTGAGTTTTCTACCAACATTTTTTTTTTTTTTT
Organism: Protocalliphora azurea; assembly: GCA_932274085.1. NCBI lineage: Eukaryota > Metazoa > Arthropoda > Insecta > Diptera > Calliphoridae > Protocalliphora > Protocalliphora azurea. The sequence goes on along the minus strand of OW026521.1, from coordinate 152,022,929 downwards.
TTTTTTTTGAAAAAGATACTTTAAAATTATATATTTTAAAAATGAATTACCTATTTTCAAATTTTCAGAATTTTTAAGAATTTTTAACTTTGGGGCTCCCAGATATAATTCCACCATACATGATATACCATATTAATATCTACATTTAAAAACCTAAAATGCACTTACAGTTAAGTGATAATATTTTAAGAAAAAATATCTCAATTACTCAGACTTACTTGTGAAACTTATATTTTCACAAAAAATATGCCCATATTGAAACAAAATTCAAATGAATTCTACGAGGATACGAACGCCATGGCTTGATGATTTGTAATCTGGAACACTTTCACTAGACTATCTATACCCATAAAAGTTTTGTTGAATTACATTTTAGGTACTCCTCATATATGTGAACAGTATAAAAATCAATTTAAAGCATTATATTGTTGAATATATATAAAAATTAATAATTTTAAATAAATTAGACTAAAACAATTTTTTGAATTCAGAAATTAGAAATGCCATGTGGCCTAAATGGTAAGAATTTAAAACTTTAAAGTTCGAATCCTGGCGAACAGAAATGTAATTTTTATTTAATAAATTTCAAAGAAAAATTTTTAATTTATTAAAAATATATTTAGTAGTTTCTTAATCTTATATCTTAGTCAAGGGTCAAACTCAGATCCTAAAGTCCTGTAGTCAGAAACCCAAGCGATATGTTAAAATTTACTATTTTTATTGTTTATATTAAAAGCTTAAAACTCAACTCAAATCTAAATAATAATAATACTTAGTCGCCTCCAGGGCCTACTTACGGATCCACAAACCTTAAGTAATAAGATATTTGATTTAACCTTTCTGGGGGTTTAATAATATTTTCTTTATTGAATACTTGAAAAATGTTTCAAATACAAACCCTACGAGAGAATAATTTTGATAACTTCAGTTCGGATACCATTGACTTAATAGTAGTCGTCTTCAATCGTTTCTTCTTCAACTAGGCTTATTTCGGCTCTTCCTTCTTCAACAAGGCTTATTTTGGTTCTTCGGCTTATATTAGGATCGGTTCGATTCTATGTCTTATGTTAGGATCGGTTCGGTTCTTCGGCTTCTATTAGGATTGGTTCGGTTATTCAGTTTATAATAGGTTCAGTTCGGTTCTTCGGCTTATATTAGGATTGGTTTGGTTATTCGGCTTATATTATGATCGATTCGGTCCTTCGACTTTTATTAGGATCGGTTCGGTTCAGGTGGCAGCTTCAGGAATCGAAGATCGTATATTTTTCCTACAATACGTACAATGGTTTCTTAAAGCTAGTGCCTAGCTACTTCTCAAACTACTATTACCATGCCACTTCTACGGGTTAATATTCTACTAAGAGAACGAACAGTACGAAGCCACTTGAAGGAACGAGCAACCGAAATAACTCGTGAGAACGAGTAGCACGAAGCCACCCGTGAGAACGAGCAACCGAATTCACTCTTGCAAATTTATTTAGGTACCCAACCGAAGTTGAGCGTGCAAATACGAGTAAATTTTACTTTCGCAAAATCTAGTCGCCTCCCCGATTAAATAAAATAATCTTCGAGACTTATATGGCGGATTCTAGTCTTGCTTGAATCGCCAACCAAACAAACATTGTTTACAAACTTTGTTTACTTATACTTAGTCATGTATCAACTAAATGAGAATTATATTGCTGTTGACTATCAAGCAACATCAACTGCACAACTAAAGCAGTTGTTATACATGCGTGTGGGTGTGTATGTAGTATTTACAGTACGGGCGTTCAATGTAATTACTTATTAATAATAAAGTATTAAATATATTAGTATTAAAGAGAAAGATAATTAAAAATACATAAATAAAATAGCAAATAAAAAGGAAAAAATTGTAGTAATTTGATAAGTTAATATATTAAGAAATATGTATGAGAAAATAGTAGTGTTGAGTGTAATATAACCACGTTACAACTTTTTACAAAAAACACATCAAAACGTGCCTAGAAATTTCTTGTTAAACTATTATTATTATTATTATTATTATTATTTTTTAATAATGAAAATTTTTATATTTACAATGATTCCCGGGGATACGAACGCCAGTTTAATGGTTTATAGTCTAAAACACTTTCTCTAGACTATTCAATCTCACAGCTTTCCAACAGAAAAACATTTATATGTTATAAGTGAAACAGAAAATATTAAATTTGGGCAAAGGACATTGGTAAAATGTTTGAGACTGTTCTAGAAAGTCGTTTATAACTCCATCATTCCTAAATTAATTTTGCTGAAATTCAATACCAAGATTTTCGAGACTATATGCCACATATTGAAAATGTATTTGTTAGACTATGGGCTTCAAAAAATCTATTTCAACATAGAGACGGATAAACGTCCAGACAGATAGATGGACAGATAGACATATATTTCCAAAGTTATTTTTAAACATAACTATCATGAATAATTTTCAATTTAAAACCCTGAATATATATATATATATATATATATATATATATATATATATATATATATATATATATATATATATATATGTATATATAAAGACTTTCGTATAAAAGGACACACTTATATGCACCCTTCATTTTATATGAACAATATAAAAAATGCATGGTTTAGTCTAAAACACAAAAATATTTGAATAAATGAATTTTTGCATGGCAATATTTTTTGATATTTTTAGAAAAAAATATTGAAAGTATTACAGCTTCTTGTCACAAAAGAAAGGCCCACATATCCTTCACGAGTGGAGGTATTGGGGCTCCAATAGGGTACCTCTGATATAGAAAAATTTTTATCGCTTGCCAAATTTTTGCTTCTTAACCGATTTCAAATAGTTGTAGATCTTATTAAAGCCCTCGATAATCTCGACATGTGCTATTTATCTCTTATAGTTTTCAAGTTATTTACATTTGAAATGTCAACTATCTCAATAAAAAAATCTTCAATACATATCCCAATATCTCTGTGCGATTTTATATTTTTTTTACCCAATTGGTTAAAGAACAAAATTATCTATCGAATAAACTAGAAATCTGAATCCAAAAATAAACATTTTTGAAATTGAAAGTATCAAAAAATATAATTTTTTGTGTTTTTTTTTTTCACCGAAAAAGTGTCTAAACTCCTTTTTCTTTAAAATAAAATTTTATATAAGAACATATAATAATTTAACACTTTTCTGAAAGGTATCTTAACAGAGATAACTATAAAGTTAAAGACAAGTCCAAGCTCCCAGCAGGACTATATACAGACCCTTTCGAATTTCACCTATTTTTAATCAAACTTTTTAATTTAGCCTTTAAGTACTAAAATCTCAAAAGTTAGTTCTACAAACCGAATACAGTTTCGAAAATCTTGCCTTTTGCAAACCTGCAATAAATGTGAACTTTATGGGCAAAATTAAAAAAAAATCAATTTTTGGAATTTTCGTCAGTTTTATGGGAATTGTGGGATTCTTTTTCACTTACCATTACAAATGAAAAAGTCATTAATCGCTGAAAATTTCGTTAAGATATTTTAACAAACCAGGATTTTATTAGAGATCGAATATTTATAGTTTCTCCAAAAAATAATTTTTTACAAAAATTTTACTTTAGTTCCTAAAATCAAAAAACTATGAACTTCATCTTTTTCAAATTAAATTTTTTATCTAACTCTTTGGAACACATAAAAGTTTTTGAAACTACATTTTATTTTTATTTTATATAGGTAAAATTCGGAATGGTCTGCTCATAGTCTTGTTGATTGTTTAGGCTTGTTTTTAATTCTATAGTTACCTCTTTGAAGATACCTTTCAGAAAGGTGTTAAATTATTATATGTTCTTAAACAAAATATTGTTCTAAAGAGTGTAGACACCTTTTCGGCCAAAAGAAAAAAAAACACAAAAGAGATCATATTTTTTATAATTTTCAATTTTAAAATCGTTTGTATTTCGACCCAGAAGAGATATCAACTTCCAGTCCTTTTTATTCGATAGATTGATTTGTTCTTTAACCAACTGGGTAAAAAATTTATAAAATCTGATAAAAATATTGCGGTATATATTGAAAAAACTGGACCAAGATTTTATAAAATTAAGATAATTGAAATTTTAAATGCAAACGACTTTAAAATTATAACAGATAAATAGCATTAGCAAGGCCTTATCGGAGGCCGAAGAGCTTGTGGGGCTCTCCTTCCAAAATTTAAAATTTTACATTTCTCTGCTATGTAAATCCAATCAGTCAATTTAAAGTTACAGATATACTTCCAAAAATTTCTATTTTGCCCCACTGTGCATTGAGGCAAAACCAAAATATTTTGAAAATAATTATGTATTTACAGAGAAATATTTGAGTTTAAATTATGAAGATGGATTCCCAATATAAGTCAAGACCCAATACGGCAAGACTCTGCTTTGAAGAACTGCTGAACTCTTGTTTGGTAGATTTTTGGAATTTATGGCGCTTATGTTATTTAATGGTGACAAATTTCATTCGAACAGTGCATTTGAGCACATGTAATATGAAATGTTCAGCCAGACCGGCGCGGTAATATTTATTACTGTTTCTGACGCTGATATAGAAAGGATTATCAGACTTATTTGAATCTCTGAGTATTTTTATAAACTTGGTATTTTTCTGCACTTAGTTTAAAGGCTTTTGAAAATCGTGTAAATTACAATGACTTATTTTGATCTCATAGTAATAAACAGAAAGGGATAAAAACAATTTTTTTATGCAAAATAGGTTAAGAATGTAAAAATTTCAGTACATTAGGCAAGTTCTCATTTAAACGTTTTCAACCATTATATTAAAAAAATATTTATGTTAAAATTAGCACTATTCTTTCAGTGCATTTTACGACAATTTTTATGAGTATTTTATTTTAGAATTTGTCCTTAACTACAAAGAAAATTAGACTGCATCCTCAAAATAAACTATAGTTTTTTAGAAAAGCTTTTATAAGAAAAAAAAAATACATGACTTCTATTTAAATCTTACTTCAATAGGCAAATGGTTTCCAAAGTGTTTAAGGTATTTAACACTTTAGTTTTCCAAAAAATTAAATAAATACATTTCCAAAATGCAGAAGCGGTTTAAATAACAAGATAAAAGGAATCATTTTATCAGTTTTTTTTTTTTTTTTTTTTGTATCACTCTAATATACCCTTTTTTTAATTTTTTCCCTCCGTAATTATTTTTTATTATTGTCGTTGCTTGGTGTTATTTACACTTTTTCAAATTGTGAATACATAAACATGAAACCCCATTAAAATTATGACCACTCTTCATACATAACACGAACAACACAGCGAAAAAACTAACAACAGCAAAAACAATACGAATATAAACAACGATTATAAAAACAACAACAGCAGAAATAACAATAATAAAGTATAGAATAAACGAGAATTTAAAAACATTTTTCTCGTATTTCTTCCACTTAATGCCAAAGTGCCAACAAGTGCGTAAAATATAATATCGTTAATATCAGTACATACGTATCACATACAAATACCCAGCAAACACACAAGTGTAAATTCAGTTTCAGAATGATTTTTAAATAAAAACATGTTCAATTTTTAAAAAATAGGCAAATATCCTTATTAATTTTCTACGAAATTGAAAAGAAAAAAAAAGTTTGATATCAAATGATATACGGGCAAAAACACAGAATTTTTAAAATTCGACAAAAATATTATTCAGACTTTTTTTGGCACATTCACAACGCACGTTGGGGTAAAACGTGTCAAGAGCGGCGATTACTTGAACTTTGAAAATTAGCTGTTTGTAATAAAAATGTGTATAGAATGAAAATAAGCAAAATTATGTGTCAAAAAACAATAAATGCGTTGTTTTTTTTTTTTTGTATTATTCTGTGAAAGCTACAAAATTTTTATAACCTACACCATCATAGAATAATTTTATTAAAACTAAGTCATTTTTTTATTTAATAATTTTATTAAAATAAGTGTTTTCTATTTATTTTCAATTGATTTCAACTTTACATTTTGACGGTTAACTTAAAACTTAACTTTAATAAATTTTAATGATTACTATTTAGCATATATTGCGCAGATATAACAATATGAACTAGTTTAGGATAATTTAAGGAAGAACGATAAAAATAATTAAAGTTAAATGTTTAATAATTAAACAGTGAGTAATTCAACAGAGATTAAAATAATGATGAGTAAAACAAGATTAAAAATATTTGATAAAGTGTAACAAAAGAAAGATAATATTAATAAATATGTCTGTTAAAAGAAAATATATGTAAAGTATTGGGGATATTTATGGATTTAGGTGGTTGGAGTATTATATGTTTGTGCAAAAGTTGCAACGCATAGATGTGGTCAAGATTTACGTGGGTACCTGCCATGACGGCCTAACCCCACAGTGGTCTTACCACTACGAGAGGTACAATGCGCCAACCAACGCCCCCATGTGCCTGTTAAAAATACACAGGTGGCAATTTCAGAGACTCATTGTCTGGATAAGTCCACTCCTCCTTGCTTAGGAGTTGGAGCTATCTAATCTCCTGTCGCAATATTGGCGATGTGTGTTGCTATGCAACATCACATCGGGACTATAAACCCCTACCTGCGGTTTAGGTCTAAACCACAGCCACCACGTGACTCCCCGAAGGTCCTCTCCAACAGCCAGTCCAATACGACAACACCGATAAGTCAGTGTTGCCGTACCAGGGGCTACTGGCTCCCGTGGTACCAGATTGTGTTAAGTCTCTGGTCAGGTCCTGAAGGTCATTTTCTCTCATTATAGACCCTCAGACAAGTCCAGGCAATGGTGCACCTTTTTATACCCGTCAAACTGTTACGCTCTCTAGGACCGAAGCTATCCTAGAGTGTAACATGACAGGATTTTCTCTACCACGTATGAGCTATACATCAAGGAAAATATTTAATCCAAGAAGACAAGCCGCTGTGGCGGACTTGCAACGCACAGAAAAAATCTTCGGACTCCCACTTTAAAGTATACCCTTCGACTCAGAATCACTTTCTGGGTCGATTTAATGATGTATGTCCGTCCGCCTAGTCGGCTGGCTGTCTATGTAAAGTGCAGGTCACAATTTTGAAGATAATTTGATGAAATTTGATACATATGCCTTTTTCCACAAATACAAATCTTATTATATCTGATTATGATTGCCACATTATTTCACCTAGCCCCCTTACAAATATCCTCCCGAAAAATAGTTTTAACACTCATAAATGGCTTAAAAATAGGACTATTTTAATGAAATTTTATATAAGTATAAATTCGCTTGAAAAATTTCATGAAGATCAGTCTATAATTGACTATAGCTCCCATATGAACTCCTCCTCCGAAACGGAAATGTTAGTATTATGTCATGGCGAAATGAAACAGGTGGCATCAGTTCTACAAAGATAACAATACGGCGAATTCATTCATTTTTTTTATACATGGAGTTGACACTTCTGTGGGCAAGCAAAAATTATACTTATATGGTGTTTGACAGTTGAAAGTACGAAAAAAAATAATCAACAGATTAAGTGAGGTCACCTGTTTGAATTCGCCCTGGTATTTGTCAATGTTTAATACAAATATGATTTATATAAGTAAAAACTGCAGTGACAAATTTTATGTGGATCGGTCCATAATTGATCAAAGCTGCCATATAAGGCCTACTTCCGAGAATAAACTGAATGTATAAATGCCATATAAAATGATAACATGAACATAGTATTATGTATACCAGAGCAGGTTTGTCTGCATACAAAAATATAAGTTATGCCTGTCACCCCCCATAATGAAAAAATAATTCATGAGGTTTCCACTTCAGAAATTCATAAAAAAACTAACTAAAAGGAGAGATAATCTAGATCAAAAGGACTTAAAATAAAGTCAGCAATTCTAAGTTTTTAGTACAAAATTAACGGTTATGGGAATAGACTTCCTAAGCAAAAAAAATGGCGAATGTTCCCCCTTCCACCCTGCATAGTGTCGATGCACTTACGGAAAGTCCGACGTATGCTTTTTCTACGGCTTTTCAGGGGAACAAAAAAATTCTTTTATTCTGTTACCTTTTTTAATTTTTGATTTTTGTATTTTTCATTAACATATTTGGAAATTTTATACTTTGAAAAGAATATATAACGATTGGCAATTAAATTAAAAAATCTAAATTTTTTGTATACGAAACTTTTAATTTTTATACCCACCATAAAAAAATGATGGGTGGTATATTGGTTTTGTCATTCCATATGTAACATGTCGAAATAATCACATAAGACCCCATAAGGTATATGTATTCTAGAACCTTTTGAAAATCTATGACGATCTAGCTATATCCGTACGTCTGTATGTCTGTTTGCTGAAAGCAGGATAGGGCTCAGGGCGGACCACATAGTCGTTTTGTTTGATATTGAAAATAAACAAAATCGGTTCTTTAACAAAAAAGTTATGGGCCAAACACTAGAAAAACAGTGTATTCATTGTAAATCAGGTTCATACTTTTTCGCAGATATCTCTTAAACAAAAGCATTTACGATAAAAGCATGATTCTAGTCCATAACTTATTTGTTTATCAACCGATTTTTAAAATTTCACCTTATATGGAAGGTGGGCGGATCACGTCCATTTCCTGTTTCCGAGTTTACATTGGTCCTTGAACTATTTTTACAAAATTTCCTTGATCATGTTTGTTGATAGGCGGTAAAGTGGGCGGATCACGCCCATTTTTGATTTCCGGCCTTATACCGATCTTCTAAATATCTGTACAAAATTTTGTCGTATATGCTTTAGTTTAAGAGATATCAGCCGAAAAGTATGAACTGAAGTTACAACGAACAAAATATTTGAGTAAATTTCGTCGCCCTAGGTAGTCCTCCCGAGCCCTATCCTGCTCTCACAGACAGGCGGACGGACATAGCTAGATAGAGTCAGAATCTTACCTTATGGGGTCTTAAATGATAAATTAAATAAATTACAGCTAAAATGTGCTTTACATAATTCTAAGACATTTCTTTTCTTGTTTAATTTCCAGGTATTTTTTTAAATTTTTGCAATCAAATATACGATGTTAAAGCAAAAAAAAACAAATTAAAGTCAGAAATCGAAAGTATCAAAATTCACACTTTTTTCAAGATTTACAGAGCCTAAACTTTGTTTTTCACCAGGCTACATTAATGGTATACGTCACAAAGGAAGCGAAAATAGCACGTATATAAATATATGAAATACAGTGTGCAAAAAGTAGAAAAATATTAAAATAGCTAAAATTTTGGTGTCAAAGTTTACCACCTTATAACTTTTGACCAAATAGCTACAAAACCTCTTTGTCCGGAGAGCAGTTCTCTTATGGAAAACCTTGAAGAACTCTAACTAATAACGATATGACTGCGGACTATAAAACTTTGCAATTTGCTTATAGTGTTACTAATATAATGTTATTAGCTATTTTGCTAAAAGCAAAACCATGTTCGAAATTATTGTAACATTAATTCGGTTTCATTGATTTCAAAATTTTTGTATTTTTGCACATAAATATTTAATCATATTGTATGTTTGCTGGACTCTGGCACAAACAATGACACAAAGAGATATAATATTTTAATGCTTATAAAAACTTACTTTACTCTAACAAATAAGTTTTTATAAATTATATGTGTTTAAATGAGTAAGAGTGTAAATATATAGAGAGAGTATATTACTCCATAGTTTTACAATTTCTATGTGCATAACAAAAGAGGATCAATTAAAAATTTTTATCTTTAAGGTATATTTTTCTCCCACCTGTCTGTAGGATACATTATCATTCTCAAAACCTAAATGAAAAAGACCTAAATTGGAATGTTTATTTTTTTAAAAACTTGTAAAATCGCTGCACTATAGAAAGAGTTATATGAAGTCTCTCCGGAGCACAGTGGGAAATTGTTGTCATTTTCTGATTATGAATCTGTAATATTTTTAATCTTTAATAAATTAACAAAATTATATCCCAGTAATCTTGAGAATATTTTCCATAATATTTGTTAATATAAGCTATTTGTTAATATAACTATTTAGAAATTATTTGGCGAAATCTCTTTCAATTTAAAATTTGCTCCTATTTGGTTACATAAGTTTAAATTATATTAAAAATGTAAGACATTTAAAGGATTGAGGGTAGAAACATTAAAGTTCTTGGCTTAAAGAATTAGTGTAAATAATCGAGTTGATTTAAAATATAATAAAAGAACACTATTTGTGGTTAAATATTAGTTTTCCGGAAAGACAGCCGGACGGACATAATATGGCAACCAAATAATTCTACAATTATCTCTGGTAAATAATGTATTATTAAGTAGTATCTCATTCAATAATACACTAATACTAGATCCTGTGATATTAATAAAAACGTTTTGATAAGTAATACATTTGAATGTTAATAAAGTTTTTTTTGAAGAATTGCCATTTCAATTTAAAAAAAAAAAAGTATTTAGAAATTAATTGAGTAATCATGATGAAAATTTACAGAGCTATTTCGATTATAACAACAAATCATATGTATGTTTGACATAATATTTTAAATTAATTTGCTGCTATAATTTCGTCCCTTCGTACGTCCGACGCAGACACAATGTTTAGTCATCCCCTAGCTAGATCCACAGATATCCGCAAATAAAATCTCAAAAATCCTAGACACAAGATATCAATCTTTAGTTTTAAATTAACTAATTTAAATACAATTTAAATGTAAACTGTACAAAAATTTTAACCATGGTCCCACTTTTTTTTTTAATTTATGACTAAAAATAAAATCTACGCATAATTCTCTATCTATAAAAATGGTATAAATTTTACTCCACAAAGTTTAAGATACAAAACTAATACTCTTTAAAATGCGCTAGCTTTTTGTTAAAAAAAATTTTTTGTTTCAAATATACTAAATTTAGCGAATATTTAAGGTTAGGTGTATTGGTTAAAATTTTGTAACATTTTCTTCCAATAGTCAATGATATGTTAGTTTTACATTAAATAAAAAATGTTATAAAATTTCAAAAATTAAAAAAAAAAATAATTTATGAACAGAATTTCCCATAGTGCGGAGAACAAGAATATCTAAAATGTTAAAAATATTTCTATATTCCGTAATATACTATAAATTTGGATAAAACCTATTAGAAAAAGTGTGTTAATTGTAATCTATGTAACGTAAATCTACATTTTCATATACGATGCAACCGTAACGAAGAGACATTTAAGTTCGAATTAAAAACTGTTGAGGGAACACTTATAGTAATTTCTTAATAAATCATCACACCGCTTTTGTTACAATTTGTAGCCAAATCATTTCAAAATTTTCCTTGCGTACTTTTCAAAATAAATCTAAATATTTCTAAACAAATTTCAAATTCACTCTCGTATGCAGAAAGTATACAAATATGAACCTTGAATAAAAAAAAATAAAATAAATGTGTATAAAATAAATGACAGCAATTTTTAAAGATGTAATTATGCAAGTGAAACTACTATTTTGTTGCAACAACATTAACAAATATACAAACATATATATACAATGCACAATGGCAATGACATCTCACAACTACATTTGTACTATGGACTTAAACACATGCACTCAATCCCCTCAGTATCTCTCTCTCTTATACTTACACATAACGGTCATATTGCTTTATTATTTACACTTATTTTACATTAGTCGAACAATGACAATAACAACCCAAACAGTATGCAAGGGAAACAAAACTACAACAACATTGAAAAGAACTACAACAACAACAAGGACAAAAAGTAATAATTGCAAGTGACAAATGGATTGAACATTAAAACAATGTTTATAACACACTGGCAAAAGGACGCTATGAAAAATGGAGTAAAGAAAGTTTTTACTAACAAATACATATTTATGTAAACATATGTGTATGTGTAGCTTTTCATGCTAATTTGTTTATGTATTCGTTGGCTGTCGTTTTGCCAACGAAGCAGCAAATATTAGTCAAATATATGTACAGAAAAAGGACTTACACAGTTTGTTCAGTTTCTTTTTAGCCTTTACTACTTAAGTCAAAAAGGAAATGTATAAAAATATATTTTATGGCGACATTTTGTGAATATTGTTATTTCTTATTTTTATGGCCAACTCCTCTTTTTATTTTTTTTTTTTTTTTTCGTTCTATTTTGTATACGTTATGATGAAAAATGTATTTGCTTTAAAGTGTTAAAGAAACACAGAGGTTGAAAAAATGACTTGTAGAGAGCAAAAAAAAACAATTAGACATCTTTTATTTAACAACAATATTCCATTGAGATGTCAATTAGTTACAGTAGCAGAAGTATTTGCTAATTTTAAATAAAATATTTTGGGGCATAAGTAGCATGCTACACATTTAGATAGAGCGTTAGAAGTTTGAAGAAGAATTTAACAGTAGATAATTTAAATATTAGCAAACTTATAGCGGTTTGTACTTTTCCTATATTACTTTCTAAGATAAGGATCTTAAACATGGTACAAGAAGTAAGGTAACCACAACCCTACAACAACTATAACACAAAAAAACTCCATATATTTTGTTTTTGCATTGAAATCTCTTATGTCAACTTTAATTTTGACATTTCACACGTTTGTTTACAAAAAACGAAAACACATTTGGCATTTCTCGTAATAAAGAAAAGTAATAGGGCGCAATAACACAAAAGTAAATAAAAAATGTAAACAAAAATTGTAAACATAAACAATAATTTGACACTACAGATTTTAGAACACAAGCCGCCAAAATGCTGTCAAAAAGAAAAAAATTCTTAGCTGTATAAATGTCGTTACCTAATTAATCTACCTTGAATCATAAAGGTATGCACATTAAATCTCTATTCTATTCTTTCCCTCTACCCGTTCCCTCATTTGTAAAGCTAAGAACTCCAATAGATAGTCAGCCGGTTTTTAGATTTTTTGCATAGTCCATTACGCCGTCACCTTAAGGATTGTTAATCCCTTTAGTACGAGTATTTACTCATGAAAACAAATACAGAGAACAACAACCATAACAGATTGTCATATTTATGTTATCTGAAGACCTACCTTCTAGCCTTTAGTCAGAATAGATTAGTAGAAATCTCTGAGTTTATGGGTATAACAAGTTGACCGTACAAAGATCGGAGTCAAAAACTTCAAAAGCAAAATATACCAAAATGCTCTTCAATTACGACGAAGTAATCATGAATGCTGCAAATAGAGACTCTATTAACGCAAGAAAGGTTCACTAGACGGAAACATTGGGAAAATGTAGAACATCCTTAAAAAGGTCCTTAAATGATATAGGACATGTTCAAAATGTATAACGTACATAGCTCATGTGGTAACAGAAGGAGGTGCCACCAAATCGAAACACTAGATAAGTTCGTTATGGAGAACGTACACGTTGTGACTTTGTTGAAATTCATTGATACAAGGCACAGTGCTTTGTACCCATATAATGATGGAACAAAAATGGAAGGAGTTGTCTAAGAAAATTTAAATTTGGTGCGCATACTACTTAAGACTTAAAATTTATATATACGAAATTTCAAAAAAAAATCGGTGCAAGAACACGCCTATTTCCCATGAATCCCGAAATTAAAAAGTACATTTCTTATAAAAAGGTTGATCCGAACTTAAACAAAATTTGTGCAAGCAAAATTGCTACCTTTTGTCTATGGTACTTATGTCTATGACTTTTGTCTATGGGACAAAGCACTGTGCAAGGTAATCCAATATTTGAACGTGTTCTGAAAGGAATCTCCCGTCAAATACATTGCTAAGATGACGGTAGATACATGAGATTGTTTAAGCCTAAAATACATCCCGGTTTTAGAAAATTTCACTGATGAAAATTCCACGTTTCGTATCGAAATAAATAACACTCCGGTGCAAAATAACACTTTATATTTTCAATTTAAAAAAAAAAACATAATGTTCGCTTGAGGACGACACATTAAAATTTTCAAAAACTTCGAAACATCCTTTAAATTTTGAGATATTCCGAAAATACCGTTTTGATGGTTCTTGCTTTATTGAATATATCGAAGCTCCTTAAATTTTAGGTCATTTTTAGAATTTAAAATTGATTTAGAAAGCAGAAAAACGTTGTTTCTTTAGCTACATTAAATCCTTTATATATATTCCTAATAAAAATGATTCAATCAATATTTTAAAATGATTTTCTTCTTTTCTTTTCAAAAATTTTAACTTTTATTATGTATATTTTTTGCTTTAAAGCAGCATATTTGTATGTGAAGTTTTAAACTTTATTTATTTTAAACCAATTTTACTAAATTTAAAATAAAATATGCAAATACAGAATAATGTGTTGATACTAACATCTAGATGATTTAATTCACTTTAGAGCGATTCCTGGAAGTGGGTTTATATGAAAACTATGATAAATTATGGACCTCTTCTCATAAAATTTGACAATGTTGTTTCTACTTACATAAAACTTATTTGTGTCGAATATTAACTTGATACTGACATTCATATGGGACTTATGCACGTTAAAGTGATTTTCGTAAGAGGGGTTTATATGGAAGCTATTGTCAATTGTGGACCGATCTTCATAAAATTTAGTACAAAGATTGACACTTGTACAGAACTTCTTTGCATCGAATTTCATTTCATTTAAATATTCTTATTTTTAAGATATTTTTGAGTGTTTAAATTCTATTCCGCGGGGACATTTGTTTCGGGGCTAGGTGAAATAATAGACTGATCACAGCCAATTTCAATTTCACGTGCCAAATTTCATTGAATTATCTTTAAAATTGCGACCCGTACTTTGTACAAATGGTTTACATGGACAGCCAGACGGACGGACGGACATAGTTAGATTTATTTAAAAAGTGATTATGAGTCGATTGGTATACTATAAGGTGGGTGTTGGATAACTTTTTCTATGCGTTGTAAATATCAGCACAAACGCATAATACCCTAACCACGTATGGTGGTGTAGTGTATAACAATTTGCTTTTAACAAAATACTAAAATATGTGAATTAATGTGCATTATTAAAAAAAATATAACAAAAACACTAACAAATCGCTGACATTTTTCATAAAAAAGTGTGATTCACGTAGACTATTATCTTAGATTGTAATTAAATGTTCGAAAACAAATATGCCTTTGCATTAAAACCTACCCCCTAACAATTACTTTAATAATGTGATTAAATTTTAAATTACTTAAAGCATAACTAGTAGAGAAATTTAGCTTGCAAATCACCAAACTAATTAGGGTCTTTAAAAATCGTCTCAAACCTTATTGAAATTTGCCACATTTAACCTACCCTCATAAACATTTATTTACTATTACAAGCCACAATCATTGTACCGTTATTACTTATACTTATTGACAATGTCAACCACAAACAACCAACATATTGTTTAGTAGCTTTTGTTAAGTATTTTCCTTATTCTTGTTACTTGTTTTTTCTGTTTTATTTTCAAATGGACTTTTGAAAAATAAATGATTACTGCAAATTTTAATGAAACGTCGTGTTTAGAAATGTTTTGTTTTTCATTATTTCTTTTTATTTTATTTCCAGTTTTGTGCTCTTTTCAAAAAGCAATCAAACAATATAAATGGTGGCTTTTAGACAATATGGCGGCATTTCCTTTACTGTTTGGTTTTATTTTTAAAATTTATTCTGTGATTGTGTGTGTGTGTTTTATTTTTTTATTTGGAAAATCTGTCTATGAATGTTATAAAATAAAATGACATATTACAATTTTATATACAAAAATATATAAATACAAATATATAATTGAATGTTTTGTTTTTTGTTTAATTCCTGCTGTTGCAGCTACGGCTTTTATTGTTGGTTGGATTTTTTTTTTTTTTCTGCAAATGACCCCTAGATGAATGTGTAGGAAAGAAATAATTTTTTATTAAAAAACTTTTGTAATTAGAGTGTTTAATAGAAAAGTTATAGCGAAACCAAAAAAATAAAAAAATAAAGTAGCAATGAAGTTATTATTCCCACATTGAGGTTCATGAGGAACAGTTAAAATTTTGCTTATGTAAAATAATGATTACAAAAGTTGAAAATAAAATTTTATCTTATAAATTAAAGACATATTTTCAATGTTTTCTTTTTGTTTGTATTAAAATTTAATCTTAGTGCAAAATAATAATGTTTAGCTTTATTTAATTTGTTCATTAAGTTTCAGTTTGTAATGTTTAGCTTTATTTAATTTGTTCATTAAGTTTCAGTTTGTAATCGCTTGTGTAAGACTTTAGAAAACAAAATCTATTTTTATTTACCTTTAAGCCTTAAATTTTCCATCAATTTAATGCCATTGTCTTGCACAAAATAGCACAGAATTTAATTTCTTAAACATTTTGTTTTTTTTTATAATGAATCTGATAAAATCACCTTCCTGCATACAATTGCAATTCTCTGGTAGTATTACAAGTGTGCATACATAGTATGTGTTGTTAGCAGGAAATCTACAATCAAAAAATTTGTAAGAACAGTGGGATCGAGGGCAAATAAAAAATAAATCAATAAATAACTTCACCTTAGTGGTAAATAGAGTTATCATTTATGCCTCAGTTTCAATGAAATATGTGTCCTTTTTAGCATATCCAGCTTGATGATAAAAAGGAAAAATAAGCATTTTTTATCATTTTCGTTTTTTAAGGATTTTAAAAAAGATTTTTTGAAATTTTTATTTTTTTTTTTTTTTTTTATCTCCGAAACTATTGAACAGATTTTGAAAAATTATGTGGTTAAAACTTAGAAATAATTTCTTGTATTTTACTAAAACAAATTATACAAATCGTTCTCGAAATATTTTGTTATATATGGTTCAATCTCATTAATTTTCTATATGGACCATTATCAAAAATTTTTAACCCATCTGAAACTGTCTGTAATCCTTATTAAGTTTTGTGGTAATTCTATTTTAAACAAACGGCATACAAATCTGAACTCACAAGACTTTAAACTAATAACTAACTTTATAAACATGATTGTTGTTCAGGCTTAAATTTCCTGGGAAAAGGTTCCCATTCTTATAAATATTTATCTCACTTGATCTTAGATAAACTAGTTATGGAAAAATTCTACATCTTCTTTGTTATTGTGCAGACTTTCAACAGTTAAATACAGGATATTCGAATTTTGATGACAAAATTTATTAATTTTTAAAATTCGTTGGTATTTTTTTTTTTTTTTTTTAAGCAGAATCTGTGCGCCCCTCAACGGAATAAAACTTTTGAAACAGAGATTGATATTTGTTATAATTATGCATATTTTGCGCTATATTTTCTGGATGTGTCCTAAATAGACAACACAGTAGATAGACTAGAGCTAAAATTAAACAAAAAAAAAATTAGTTTTTCCTGAGGCATATTCACACTTTCTAATGTAATAGCATAGATTACTGCCTAAACTTAGGTTTTTGTCATTTTACACAATAAAATCGCAGAAGAATTAAAAATAAATTTAATAAAAAAAAATAGAATGGACTTTTTCAAATTACGCAAAAATTGAACTTTTGAATTTCGTATTTTTATATAACAAATTGCAATTTGTGAAACCCCTGAATATATACATATAAGAACGGCGATAAGTATAATGTCATTGATAGTTAAAAACAGGATACAAAACAAATCAAAACAAATTTTGCTAAGGCACATAATTGGCATAATTAGGTGGTGTTTGTAATACGAAAATGTAGAGGCACATCAAAAACTTTAGGAAGATAAAAATTTAGTGGACCAAAAAAAAGTTTACTTGAACTAAAATATTAAAAAGCATTTCTTTTTCGTATAATATATGAAGAAGTAATTTAGATTGGAAGCCCATTTTTTGCAAAATTTTTAAAAATCGCGATATTTAGTTTAAAGAAAATTTATTAAATTTTACTGGGCAACGCTAAAATATGCTAAAAATTTTATTTTAATAACTCAGTAAGTTTTTATATGTCGCGTAATTTTTATAAGAGTTATACATACGTAAACTTCTAGTTTTTCAGAAAATTGTATAAGTTCAATTTGAAGCCTCTATAACTTTCGTGTACTCTTCATGAACTGATTCTTCATGCATTCGAGTCGCTTTATATTTATACAAATGGATTTTAATGTGCCATCAAAAAAGTTTTTTTTTTTTTTTTTTTAATTTTGATAATGGCCCATACATCGGTATATCAGAGAACTAAAGTCAATTAAAAACAAGTAAAAAAGACATAGTCGACCATATGATACCCCACCCATACAATTGTGCAAGTTCATTAAAATTCATGAATGGGTCTTATATTAGACATGTGGACAATTGTAGATCGATACTTTTACTAAGTGTAAAAAGAAATATATGAATACAGAATTTATGCACTTTAGGGTGATTCCCGAAAGTGGGCTTATATGGGAGCTATGGTGAATTATGGAGCGAACCTCATAACATTTGTCACTATGATTTCTACTTATATAGAACTTATTTGTGTCGAATATAAACCTGATACTAACATTTATATGCGATTTATGCACGCTAAAGTGATTTTCGGAAGAGGGCTTTATGTGGGAACTATGGTCAATTATGAACCAATATTCATGAAATTTGGCACAAAGATTTATACTTATACAAAACTTCCTTACACCCAATTTTATTGAAATATTGCCATATTTAAGTCATTTATGATCGTTAAACCCCTATTCCGAGAGGACATTTTTATGGGGACTAGGTGAAGTAATGGTCCGCTCAATAGACTTTGTCCTTGTGTCATAAAAGTCCCATGTTTAATTCCAAATTTCATTGAATTATCTTCAAAATTGCGACCTGTACTTTGTGCCAGCCAGACGGACGGACATCGTTAGATCGACTCAAAAAGTGATTCTGAGTCGATAGGTATACTTCAAGGTATTGGATGATTTTTTTCTGTGCGTTACAAACATCAGCACAAACGCATAATACTCCATCCACCTATGGTGGTGTGGGGTACAAAAAGTGATTTATAGGATTATAACCAAATTAACAAAGAAACCTCTTGCAACAGAAAAAATTTTTTTTGTCACCCTGTATAATAATTTAATTTATATAAATTATAAGCATCAATAAAAAATGAAGCAGAACTCTTGACTGACTGGTTGATGGATTAGTTAAATCCATCAACCAGTCAGTCAGACGGAATAACTGACATCGTATAAGAAAATATTTGACTTAAAAAAAATTATAATAATTGCTTTCTATTTTTAATTATTTATTACCCACTGTATGCTAGTTAAACACTAAAAGTGTAATCATACCTTGATACATTTTCTCTGTTTTTTCGTATACAAGTGCAAGTGTAAATATGTTATGGATTGTGTGCGTATATGTCCCCGTATAGAAGGAACTGTTTGTTTATGTGCGAAAGTCTCTACCCAACGGGAAAATATAACAGTACTTCACTGTTAAGGCTTTTGTAAATGCCTCCTTTTTCATTTGCAAAAAATATTCAAAACACAAACCACTTTGCCCTCTATCAAAATTCAACAAAAAAGGCCCGGACTAACTATTACCAAAAAATCCATTATTAATTACCAGGGCAACCAAATAAATGCTCTAAAGAAAGTGTTTTATGCACATAAAAAAATGTTCTTAAAATCAGAAAATATACCCTTAAAATTAAAAAATAGATATTTAGAACTAAATTTTAAATTATCTACTATTCATGTTAAAAGTAAATTGGTTTTTATTACTTTTTATTTAAAAACATTTAAAGCTAATACATTGTATCGGAAAATTACAACGTTTCTATTCATTTAGAACATGAAAACTATTAGGGAATCCGATTTGAAAAACATATGTGACAGTAAATAGAAAATTTCACCAATACAAAATTATATTAAAAATTTTATTAGGTGCAAAATATGCAAAATTATGCTCTTTTGTGTAATATAAGCAACAATATGCTTTTATCTATAAAATATGCAAAAATATGATATTAAAATTACCAAAATATGCAAAATTATGCTCTTTTGTGTAATATAAGCAACAATATTCTTTTATCTATAAAATATGCAAAGTATTCCCAAAGTATACAACAAAAAATGCTAAGCCCAAAATATGCAAAAATATGCTATGACTGATAACTAAACTAAAATTGTCTGAAACGGATAAATAGCTAACAGTTCGGTTAATTAGAAAAATATTATATTGCATATTTGGGCATGGCTAATATTTCCCCATTAAAAAGACAATTATACGAGTATATTTCACCATAACTAAAGAACCGTTGGTACGATTTAGATAAATGAAATACCGAAACATGAAGACGAAAATTATCTTCAAGTCATCTTGACTTAATTTCTTTATTTGCCCAAAAATTTCGGAATTATTTAGAAATTAGTAAAATAATTTTTAATGTAAAATTTAAGATTTTATTATTTAAAATTTCTTTTAAGACATGACAACGACAAAAAATGCTCAGTTTTTAATTATTAATTATAAAGTTGGTAATACGTATTATGAATAAAATAAGCCAAGTGTTAACAAAATGAATACAGAAGTATTGATTCTATTCACAATTAATTGAACCTGCAATTAAGTGGAAATACACTAGAGGGCAAAAAAATAGCATAATTCTGCTCAATATTTTCCGAGTTAATGAAAAAAATACTAACAATTTTTCTTGAAAAATTTATTAATGTACGAGTAAGTTATAAAGTTAAGATAACTTGAAGATAATTTTAATCAACATCTATAGAAAATTGTACAAACTGTTCTCGATTTATACTAGTGTGATGGCCTAAAATGGTGATCATGCCCATAAAAAAAAAATAAATAATACGTGAAATAAAAAAATTAATGCAGAATCTTGTTAAGCACATCAAATTCGATCTAATCTATTTATTTTTGTTTAAGGAAAAAAAAAATTATTCATTTATATATTTTTTGCCCACCACTGTGTCTCTACTTAATTGTATTCATGGGTATTATTTATCACTCAAATGTGAATAAAATCAAGATTTGTACATCAACTTCAATGATACATGGCATATTTTATTCACAGTATTACCAACTTTATGTTGGAGGATTAAAAACTGAACATTTTTGCCATTTTCATTTCTAAAAAGAACTTTTAAGAAAAAAATCTTCAAGTTGCATGAAACAAAATATCACACAATAATTTCTAAATAACTTCTAAACTATTTAGCAAATAAAAAAATATTGTAAAAACGACCTGAAGAAACCAGGTCTTTTAGTGTTTCACCTATATAAGTCGGACAAACCGTTCTCGAGATATGCTAAAATATATAAGACGAAAATATTAGATTTCTAAAAGCATTCAGTCCACCTATTCTTGTTTAAGGAAGAATTTTTCTGTCGATCAGTGTTATTTTTATCCTTTCATTAGACACTTGGTAAAAGGTGCATAACCGCTCACTTATTAACTGCTAAAATTTCTCATTATGTACAGAAATATTTTTAAATATCAAAATTAAAGAGCTCAAATCATTTAGTTTTAAAGCAGATAATGACAAACTCTTAGTATTTCTCATAAGAGAATCGATTTATTTAAGAGCAACTTCTTTCCTAATCGATTATATTAAGAGCGAGAAGGCAATGCCGCGCCTCCAGTGATACCCCAGCAAAAAGAAAACGACCGACCATTGTGTATTAGCACCAAAATTCGGGAAGATCTGTGAACAAATTGTGAACCAAAAAAAAATATACAAATACAAAATAATGCGTTGATACTAACATCTATATGATTTTATTCACTGTAGGGCGATTCCCGAAAGTGGGTTTATATGGGAGCTATGATAAATTATGAACTGATTCTCAAAAAAATTGGCACTGTTTTTTATACTTAAATTAAACTTATTTGCATCGAATGCTAACTTGATACGACCATTTATATGGGATTTATGCACGTTAAAGTGATTTGCGTAAGAAGGGTTTATATGGAAACTGTGATCAATTACGAACCGATCTTTATGAAATTTGATACACAAATTTATAATTATATAAAACTTCTATGTGCCAATTTTCATTAAGTTATTTGCTATATTAAAGGTATTCGTGAACATTAAGCAATATTCCGGGAGAGCATTTGTTTGTGATCTTCGTTCTTGTGCCAAAATAATTATTCATGCCAAATTTTATTAAGATATTTTTAAAATTTCTACCTGTAATTTATTTACAAGGTTTACATTCACAGCCAGCCAGACGGACCGACGGACGGATTCTAATTTTTTCTGGTCGTTACAAGCATCAGCACAATCGCATAACACCCCAACTACCTATTGTAGTGTAAGGTATAAAAACTGAAAAAATATTGATTGTAACATTGTGTTGTCATTGGAAGGAAGTACTTAGTTCTAAAAAAAAAGATCTTATTTTTTAACCCATAGTTGTTATTGTTAGAATATTATTTTTTATGGTTCTTATTCATGCCTTTTGAAGTTATTCTCTTAAAAAACCTGTGTTTTAAAATTTTTTTAATAAAAATACTATCTTATCTTTATTAAAAGATAATAAAAATACATTTAAGTTATTAAAATTTTACTGTTCTTGGAAACTAGTAAAAATTTTTCCTGCCAAAAATACATCTATTTGAACTTTTTTGGATATAATTATTAATAACTTCAATTCTACTTTTGAAGTGGTGAAACGGCACATTTTTTTGGAAGCACTTGCTCTCTTTTAGTTTTTTTTTTTTTTTTTTTTTTTTTGTTTTTTGATGGGTACATTATGTAAAATGAAAATGAATTTGCAATGCGAAGAGGTGTAATAAGGTATTTTCCAAGGGCTCTTTAGTAATTATTTTTCCCGCTGGATTGTGTCGACTGCTACTTTTTTTTATGTATAAATGTATGTTGATGCTGTTAAGTTAAAGAAGCAGTTCATGCTATACTACCCAACAATAACAACAGCAACACCAACCAATAATACACATACACTTACAAGCAAGCATATACCAACAACAAAAACTCATTCAGCCATGGGCGACAATTTGCAATACAACAGGCTTTGATGAAAAGCATCACTTAACCCAACATAAGTTAATTATAATACCGTTTTGGTACTGTTGTTGTAGCAGGATCTTTTTTTGTAAATTCTTTACTTCTCCTTTATGATTGTTGTTGTTAGATGCTGCTCCTTTGTTTTCATTGAAAGAGTGCAACTTTCTCTTATACTCTCTTGTCTATAAAAGTGCTAGTGTTTTTTTTTTTTTTTTTTTGTTAGTAATGCTTAATTGTTGTAAGTTTTTTTCTGCAGTTGTTATTCTTGTTTAGGAAATCCCTGAAATATTTCAAAAGTTTTCAATCGTTCTTCGAAAAAATGTTTGTTAAATGTTTAGAAATTTTAACTTGGATACATAGTAATAGATAGTGAGATAAATGAAAAGACTAGCTAGAAATTTGTTGTATGAAGTTTGTAAAGGTTAGTTCAAAAAGGCTGCTGTTTTAAATGGTTTTTATGTTCGTTATGGTATTCCGTTTGTAAGACAGAAAATATATATATGTACACCCAAATTTAGATACGAGTATACAAATAGACTGAAAACAGTTTTTAAATTAATTTAACAATGTTCGTACTTATGTCTTGAAGTCAGTGGCATAAATTGTTTTCAAAACTATTACTTAGTTTATTTTTTATTACCTCAACTATATCTTTAAAGATATAGATGATATTATTACTAAAATGATTCATACAATGAAAAATTTGTTTAAATATACACCTCTCACCAAAATGATTAAATTAATTACCTAAAATTGTAAAAATTGAAAAGGAAAAAATTTTTTCCAATTAATGATTTTAATAAAACAAATAACACAGTGCAGCAAGATAATATTGCCTCAATAAATCCATTGCAAAGTGAAAGCGTATCAGTAGTCTAAAAAAATCACAAAGAGTTTTTCCAAATTAGTTCGTATATTGGTTCTATGGCCTTTTGAAAAGCGATTTTTTCGCAGCCTTTTTTTTCAATATAATTGGAAATAAAAATCATTTAAATTATTTAATTCAAATGCTAAATTTTTTCTAGATACCCTTTTTACGCCTATTTTTGTCATAATATTATTGACTTTACTGAATTGATCTTATTAAAATGAAACATGATACATATATATATCCTTCAAGGCGATACTGACTGGATGCCACATGCACTTTTTCAATAAAAGGGTTGCTTTTCTTCCTAGTAAGCAAATTTTAAATCTCAGAAAAATTTTAATGACAGTGGTAAAGAAATATGACAGTGTAATAAAAGTGGATCAAAAAGAGGTGTGACACCCATACAAATTAAATTTTATAGTATACAATATTTTCTTGTATCTATAAAATTTTATGCTAATTATCCGAAAATTAGCAAAATTGATTTTTACTGAAAGTTGGCTAATAACTGGGAGCGGTATCCAACTTTTATTACAGCCCAAAGTTTTCTCCACAAAATACTTGATATATGTGGTAAATTTAATTTGAGCTTTCAAAAAAATAATCGTTAACAAAAAGTGGGCGTGGCATTTTTATTAATTTTATAATTCCATTATAGTGACTCTTGGCAGTAAATGTCATATTGAGACAATTCGATACCATGGGAAAGAAAATCGTAGCCTACGCTGACGACGTGGTAATGTTGGTCTCGTGTAAATTTTTACCCACGATCAGCGAGGCCATGCAATCAGGGCTGCGAGAACTGTCA
Organism: Protocalliphora azurea; assembly: GCA_932274085.1. NCBI lineage: Eukaryota > Metazoa > Arthropoda > Insecta > Diptera > Calliphoridae > Protocalliphora > Protocalliphora azurea. The sequence goes on along the minus strand of OW026521.1, from coordinate 151,998,299 downwards.
ACCCTGAAACGACTTAACTAGTTCTGTTTACCTGGAGATATAAAGTTGAGACATTTAGTCTACCAGTATTGAATGGAATAGAACTCAGATTGTCAAGATAGGCCATTTGAACAGCAAATTGCCTTTGAGGAGAAATACTCAGCAAAGGGCCAAGAAAGGGCTTAATACCTACTACGCATGCAGAAACTCTATAGGGAAGAACTGGGGTCTCAAGCCGATAGTTGTATATTGGATATACACATCGGTTGTGAGATCTATCCTCACTTATGGATGTTCGGTCTGGTGGGAGGCATTAAGGAAAGGAACTTATAGGAATCTTCTCTCTAAAGTTGAGAGATGTGCTTCAATTTGCATTGACACCATTCTCCATCTTCTTCCAATTGAGGAGTTCGTGAGAGGAATGGTTGAACGGAGCTTATTTAGACTGAAGGCATTAGGATTAATAGGGAACTTTACTTTAAGCATACTTGACGAAGTCGAATTTGATGGTTGAACATTATCCTTGGTCGCCCAAACGAATTATGTCGGGACTATAATTGACTTCGGGGCTATTCCCATGGAGGTTGTGCTATCTTCACAGATGGCTCGAAGATGGACACATGGGAGGGTGTCTTATTTATGGGAACGGATACCAGATGGTTTTTAAGATTGTCGCATAGTTGCAGCGTTTTTCACGCAAAAATTCTAGACATTACAAGGCCCTAGGATTAATGGAGGAAAACGTTGGAAGGGACTCTGAGGTTACTGTCTATTTGAATAGTCAGGCAACACTACTGGCAAGTCATTGTGTTAGGTTCAGCTTAGTGCTTGAGTGCAGTAAGGATTTGAGAAAGCTAACGGATGCCTACAGAATAAGACTTCGTTGGGTTCCTAGTTACTGCGGCATTCTCGGTAATGAAATAGCTGATGAGCTAGCTCAAAAAGGCTCAGAGCTAGACAGGTCTTTTGTGGAGGTATCGGTTAGGATTCCAAATGGGTTATATTTCATGGTCATAAGGGAATGGACTTTAGGAAGAACGAATCATGCTTGGAGGGATAGAATTGACTACAAGGTATCTAGAGCGTTATGGCCTAGTCTTAAACTGGCAGATTCGAAAAATCTTCTGGGCATGTATGGTGGGAATCTAAGGTTCAATGTGGGTATGATTATTGGTCACTCCGCACTGTCATTGTGTAGAGCTTCAGCGTAGTAGACATAAGTGATTTGGAAGCCACATGCTACACGAACTAGAGGAGGTTACGAGCAAAGGACTTAGTAACCTTATATGTTTCGTAATGGGGATAAAGTGTCTTAGGGGTAGTCGTTTTTGATTGATGGGTTATAGGTGCCAAATTTTTCTTTTTCTTCTATTGCCTTATCTCACTAAAGTCTCTCTTTTTTTCTCTTAGCCTTTCTTTGGCCTTTATAAAGGGATCATAATGGACCAAATAGTCTCTGGGTGGAGGCGTTAAGACGCCGCCCTTTTTAACCTAACCTAACCTCCTAAATTACCTTTCGGAGGATGCTCGATATATATGTGGGACTTTTTTTATTTTATCCCAAATAAAGCTTAGTAGCTTTTAATAAAACACAAAATTTTTTTATGTGAAATAATGAAATATAATAATTTAATTTTTTAAATTTCTTTAAACAAAATTAATTTGACTTATTTATATTAACACAGAAGAAAAAAACACATCATTTATAACACAACTTTTAAAACATGGAAGCTGCTGCATTTCAACTTTAGCACTACTCAACAACTTTTAGACAACTTTACGACTTCAACTCTACTTTTATATACCACTCAATACGTTAATCAAGGAGTAGAATTTTCCAAAATATTGTCATATATTTATCCCACTTCTGTAAATTAATCAATTAAAAGTTCTGAAGTCCATCTAGAATATTCTTATAGAACATTCCGTTCTTTAAAGAAATTAACCCATTCAGAGCGAAGGTCTGCCAGATCTGGTTACATGATCAGGCTCCAATTCTATATATATGTATAAGATATCAGTTAAATCGGTTGAAAAATGTGACTACTCATATATTGCATATAAATTTGTTATTTAAAGTGGCCGTAAAAACTGAGGGGTTTTTAATAAAAATTTTATATAACATCTAAAAGAAGCTTTGCATTCTCTAAAATAACAGGTATCCAAAAGTACATTGAAATTTACTGATTTAAGTGATTTTTAATTACATATATAATGAAAAAAAGTATTTCAAAATATCCGAAGTTTAAGATTCCATAAAATGGAAATTCAAACTAACTTTACAAAACTCTTCGGAGATAGTATATATTAATTTCACTATAAAATCATTGAAGCCATATTTGATGACCCAAAATTTGTCACATAGTGTAATTAAAAAAAACTAAACTTTAAACAATATGTTAATTGTATGAATTAAAAACTTAATTGATGATTGAATGAAGTAAAATTTTAATTAAAAAAATATTGTTCATTCCCCGAGAGATTTATAAAAAATGCTATTTTTGTAACGGAGGTTCATTAGATTTTATTCATATTTTGTACTCATATAAACTATGGAACCATTTAGTTTTTCCCATTATTGTTTCCAATTTCAAAAAAAAAAATCGAAAATTTATGGCCTGATTCAGTACGACAATCAACTTGTTTGAAAATAAAATTTGTATGAAAATGACTCATTTTTTCAATGTTTTTTGAGTCCTTTTCATACAAATTATATTTTCAAACAAGTTGATTGTCGTACTGAATCAGGCCATTATTCACGATTTTATAAAAGTTAAAAAATTCGACAAATTACTTAACATTTAATGTGTATATCTCTTTACGATGTAGAAGGATTTTAATAATTCTAGACTCTAATGAAGGCCAACTGCGACTGCTTTAAAAACAATATTGCAAGGGATTGTTTATTTAAAAGAGTATTCGTAATGCAATTGCAGTTTTACAATGCATTTTTGACAAATTTCTACCCCTTGAATTTTAATTTACTTTTAATATGTTTAAAAGCAATATCGTTACTACAAAATACAATAGTAATTGTTCTCGAACAAGGTGATCTACAATTTTTAATATTTAAAAGAATGACCACCAGTTTTTTCGTACAAAATATACATTTTTTCATAATATTCATAATTTTTGTTTTCCTTTTTTTTTTCTTTCTTTTCTATTATTATTTTCATGGTCTTGCAACAAGAATGCAATTTTCAGATGCAAATTAATAATTTGAAATACTTCTACATAATATTAAAAACAATTACGTTTATTACGCAGTACATTTGCTGTTATTCTAGGACAAAATAGCATTATACCACAAGTAACAAATAATGAAATGTTATGACTAAAATTGATTTTAAAATAAACTCAAAACAACACTATGCGACAATTTTTGAATCAATGAAAATTGCCTCAATACGAAATGAAAGTATACCATTATATTAATAAAATCTCTAAAGGGTTTTGCAAAGTTAATCCGAATTTTAATTTTATGAACTCTTAAACTTTAAATTTTTGAAGCAATTTTTTCATTATGTATGAAAAAAAGAAAGAAATTTAAATCAGTAATTTTCAATATACGAGTATTTACGGATAATTATTATTTTATGTAATGTAAAGCTTCTCTAAAATATTAGATAAGATTTTTATTTAGTACCCTAGTCCTTTTACGCCCACTTTTCATGATAAGATTATATATATATATATATATATATATATATATATATATATATATATATATATATATATATATATATATATTGGGTTTATTAAAATATCAAAATTGATTTTTATGAAAGTGGGTTAATAGCTGACTGTGGCATTCAACTTATTTTTTAGCTGATATATGGGTTGATATTGTTTACAAAAAGTAGGCTTGACATTTTTATTAATTTTATGTCCTATAATAAGTTGAATGCCACAGTCAGCTACTAATCCACTTTCATAAAAATCAATTTTGATATTTTAATAAACCCTCAAACCAACGCTAGGTCAGAAGAAAAAAAAATTGAAAATATTTTGACTAAAATGTTGCAAAATACTTGAAATTCCTCACATACATATACATAAGTTGTTTTTCAAAAATATGCATGTCAGCATTTTTTTTTTTTTTTTTTTTTTGTCAATTGCCGACCGAACCTTAAATAAGAAAATTTAGCCTGAGAAAAGAAATTTACATCCACCGGGTATAGCTTGGTAATATATACACGCAGGGAAAAAAATATAGTTGTCGTGAGCACCTATGAGAAACATATTATGATTGGAACATATGATCACAGCGAAAAAAATAAATGATTATAAGTAATAATTATTATAATTCCACTTTGTCATATTGTATCCGATTTTATGGTTTGTTAATTCATATTATGATTACAGTTTTACACACATATAATTGAACAATATTATTATACCACAATGTCATATTATGATTCCATTTTATCATAGTAATACCTCATGTTTACATATTGGATATTTATCTTATCATATTATTATTTAATTTTGTCATATTATTATTCCGTCTTATCATATATTAATATAAATTATTATTTTTAAAAAATTTTTATTTAAAAATTATATGTATATATATATATGTATATATATATATATATATATATATATATACATATATATATATATATGTATATATATATATATATATATATATATACATATATATATATATATATATATATATATATATATACGTACATATATATATATATATATATATATATATATATATATATTAATATTTACATATTATTAGTTCATTTGTACCACCATATGTGGTTCAAATGCAGGATAACTTTATTTATATTTATTCATATATAAACTAAATGAGAATTATATATATTACAAATTATATATATATATATATATATATATATATATATATATATATATATACATATATATAAACAAACACGTATTAAAGTTTTCCACTAAATTTGTGATAAGGAAAGGTATTATATTTATTTGTAACATTTTATTTTTATAGGAATAATAATGTTAATATGGTGTAAAAACAGAATATGGTTTAAGAACAAGGCAAAATAGTGCAAATATTTAATGGTTATAGAAGTAACAATATGTTTCATATTAACAAAATTTTTTTTCTGGTAAAAACATTTAAAAACATATAATTTTTGCAGTCAACCATATTAAAATTTTGATTGAGTGTATACATTAAATGATAAAATTGAATCAAAATCATTGTTACCATAAACGCAGAGTTATTCAAATTTAATAAAATTAACAATGAGAACATAATATTTTTGTAGTGATAATGTTGTAACCATGTTTTCTCTCTGCTTGTATGCAAGTTTTAAATGAATGATTTAATTATCTATACTTACCTTATAGGACTTCAAAAAGGTATTATATTTCTACTCTTCTATTCCCTTGTGTTTGATGATTGATACAATTTATCCTTATAACTATTTCATTTGACGAGGAAATCTATAAAATTAATGTAAAAAAATATATATAAGTTTGTATGTCTGCACTCCAGTCTCTTTCCCTTTGAGAAACAAAATTTGCCAAACACCATCGTTGACGTTTTGGTCCGATTAGTAGATTTATTTTAGTTTGATTTGTTTGTTTCAAATATTCCAATATTTTGGTAAAATGCTCTATAACTTTAAAAAAATTTTCGATTTTTTTTATCAGAATAAAAAAATAATGATCTTGTACAGGTTATTAGCAAATACTTTAGCAAGAAACAAAGTTAATAATTTTTAAGAAAATCGCAACTTCAGCAAGTTGAAAAAAATGTTCAGTAAATTTTAACGAAATTGAAAATATATATATATATATATATATATATATACTATTTTTAAGAGAAGAACGTAAAACGCAAATTAATCATAAAAAAGAACATCCTACTAATGTCAATTCTATGTTGAAACTACTAAACTTTTTCAGCACTAAGTACTTCATTTCAATGACAATACAATGTTAAAATCAAAGTAATGATTTCAACCTTTTTTCAGTTATTATTATTTTTCTTTTGCTGAGATCTTACTAATCATTATTATTCAAAACAGAAAAAATTACAAACGAAATGCGTAGTGTATATAAGCGGTTGCAAATACTGGCGTTCAAGACATTTGTCGTAAACAAGTGGGGCAAGTGGTGTAGGAAAAAAAGCAAATCATACAAGACATTGATAAAGTATTTAAGACTATTAGGAGTTCCTGAAAAAGTGACTAGACCTTTACAAAAAAATTTTTTTTTAACTTTTGGTACTTCAGGCCATTTGTTTAGTATAAATATTTAAATAAATCTAGTTTTCCGAAAATGTTAAAAACTGAAATTATCTATTTTCACTTTTTAAGAGGCTGTTTTTGAAGAGATGAAAAATTTTATGAAAAGTATATTCATAATTTGCAGGCATTTTTTTGACCACAATCTTTAATTTTTTTTATTGGACATTTTGCTTGCACTAATTTTCAAATTTAATTTTTCAAAAATAAATAAACAAATAAATAAATAAATAAATATTTCAAATTTGATAATTTGGGTAGTTTTTTAGGAAAATATTTTTTTTGTGGCAACGATGCCAAACACACAAATTTATTGCTGGTAAACAGATATTTGTTTTTAATACTTTTCTTTTTAAAAGCGTTTTTAACCATTTAAAAAATTATTAAATCAATAAATCTTTAAGCAATTATTATTTCTGTGTACACTATTCCTAATTAATTTACTAGTTCTGTATAAGAAAACAATTTAAATGCATTTTATTACATTTATCTTTTAAACAGAATAATAAATTACATCATATATAATCAGTTCAGTGGATTATTTTGTCAGCTAACTTTACATTATTCTTTTATTGTTTTAAGTGGTTCTTAGTTGACTACCACATAAATTTTTCTTCTGCATTTTTTTTTTTTTTTCAATTTTAGCAAGCTTTACTTCTTTTCTCAACATAAACAATTTATTTTTTTATTAATCCAATTTTATTTAACATATTTTATTTTTCTACTAGTATTTCACTGTCACACTTTGGAATTTATTTCTACTCCTATTTGTCTCTTTGCTTGCCTACATATGCATTTTAAAAATATATTTTGTAAATTGTAGTTAAAACAATCGTTTATGTTTACTAATATTTCAATTCCCCGGAAAATCAGTTTCAATTAAAAATTTCAATTTTCTTTCATGGAATCCGCAGAAACCGCATGAGTATTTCTATTAATTTATTTTTTATATAATTTTACTCCGCCGTAAAATTAAGTCTTGCAAAGAAAGAGAAAATGGGGGAAACATGAAGGTTCAAAAGTAAATTTTGAACATAAATCTACTTTTTATGAGAAAATTTGGAAAAAAAAACTTATCATGGAAAAAAACAAGCTCATGCAATAACCATAGATTGGTAAAATAGAGAGAGCTTTTAAATGTGTGCGTCACACCGAAAATGCAGTATAAAAAATTAATGATTTTAAAATTGAACTCATACTGCAGACAGTTTTTTCGAATAAATTTGATTAATTATTTTCTATCACTAATGAAATTTTTTGTTTGTCATTTCAAATTAAAATAAATCAATTTTTTGCACAAAAATTAAATTTTGATCAAGGAATGTGTAGCAAATTCGTCAATCACACACAGGAGGGTTCAACGGCAGTATATATCTTCATTATGTGTCTATGGGCGCCTTTAAGCAAACTTTATCGATAAAATTCCGTTTACATATTAGCAAATATTCGATAAATTTCCCTTTTATAGAAAATTCTCAAAAAATTATATTTTTATAGAAAATGATTTTTCATTTTTCTTATCGAAAATCTTCGATAAATCTTTATATAAATATTCCTATAAATTTTCTTTATAGAAATTTTTCGATCAATTTTCTTTTTCTTTTTATATACAATTTTATATACATTTTCTTTCCCCCCCCCCCCCTTTTTCTTATAGAAAATCTTCTATAAATTTTCACTTTATAGAAAATTTTGGATAAATTTGCTGTAAAATTAATATAACATCTTCTGAAAGAATAAGAATTATCGAAAATTTTCTAAAAAAGAAAATTTATTTAGTTCATTAAGAAAAAAAACACACCTATCGAAATTTTTCAAAAAAAAAGATGGAAAATTTATGGAAAATCTTCAACAAAAAGGAAAACTTTTCGAAAATTTCTAAAAAAATTAAAAAATTTTAGAAAATTTTCTAAAAAAAAAAAAAGGTTATCGAAAATTTTCTAAAAACAAGAAAATTTATTGAAAAGTTCCCAAAACCAAGAAAATTTATCGAAAATTTCCTAAATTTATATAAAATTTAATGAAATTTTTCTAAAAACAGAAAATTTTCTAAAAGAAATTTATCGAAAATTTTCTAAAAGAAATCTGTCGAAAATTTTCTAAACAAAAATAAAATTTATCGAAAGTTTTCTAAAAAAAATAAAACATCGAAAATTTTCTAAACAAAAATAAAATTTATCGAAAATTTTCTAAAACAAATAAAACTTATCGAAAAGTTTCCAAAAAAAAGTATCGAAAAGTTTGTAAAAAAAATAAAAGGTCGAAAATTAAAAAAAAAGAAAAATAATTTATCGAAAATTTTCTAAAAAAGAAAATTTATTGAAAATTTTCTGAAAAAGAAAATTATTGAAAATTTTCTAAAAAAGGAAAATTATAGAAAATTTCCTAAAAACAAGAAATATTTCTAAAAAGGAAAATTTTTAAACAATTTTCTAAAAGAAATTTATCGAAAATTTTCTAAAATAAATCTATCGAAATTTTTCTAAAAGAAATTTATCGAAAGTTTTCTAAAAATAATAAAATATCGATAATTTTCTAAAAAAAATAAAATTTTTAGAAAATTTTCTTGGTTTTAGAAAAAGAAAAAATTTATAGAAATCATTCTAAAATTTTCTAAAAGAAATCTACCGAAAATGTTCTAAAAGAAATTTATCGAAAATTTTATAAAAGAAATTTATTGAAAATTTTTGTACAAGAAATTTATCGAAAATTTTCCAAAAAATTTTTCTAAAAAAAGAAAATTTATAAAAAATATTCTAAAAGAAATTTATATAAAATTTTCTAACGGAAATCTATGGAAATTTTGTTTTTAGAAAAAGAGAAAATTTATAGAAATATTTCTAAAAAAAATTCATATAAACTTTTCTAAGAGAAATCAATCGAAATTTTTCTAAAAGAAATCTACCGAAAATTTTGTAAAAGAAATTTATCGAAAATTTGCTAAAAAAAAAATTTGTCGAAAATTTTCTAAAACAAAAAATATCGAAAATTTTCTAAAAAAATAAAATTTATCGAAAATTTTCTAAAAAAAATAAAATTTATCGAAAATTTAAAAATAAAATAATATTTATCTAAAAAATTTTCTAAAAAAAAACAAAATTTATCGAAAATTTTGTAAAAAAATTAAATTTATCGAAAAATGTCTAAAAAATAATATTTATCGCGAATTTTTTATAAAAAAAATTGGTGAAAATTTTCAATAAATAGAAAATTTTGCGAAAAATTTCTATTAAAAGATAATTAATCGAAAAATTCTGTAAAATATTATCAAACACTTTAAAAAGAAAATTTATCCAAAATTTTGGAAAAAAAAATTTTATAGAAGATTTTCGATAACTTTTCTTTTTTTATAGAAAATCTTCATCAAATTTTTATTTTATAAAAAATTTTTAATAAATTTCCTTTTTCTTTTTATAGAAAATTTTCGATTAATTTTCTCTTTCTTTTATGGAAAATTTTCTTTAAGGTTCCTTTTCTTTTTTGGAAAATTTTCGATGAATTTTCGACGAATTTTCTTTTTATATGAAATTGTCGATATATTTGCTTTTTATTCGAAATATCTTTTTATAGAAAATTTTATAGAACTTTTCTTTTTATAGAAAAAAACTCATTAATTTTCTCTTTTTATAACATATTTTCGGTAAACCTACTTTTTATAGAAAATTGTCAATGAATATTCTTTTTATTGAAAATTTTCTCCTTATAGAAAATTTGCGATATAGAAAATTTTCATTAAATTTTCTTTTGTAAAAGTTTCAATAAATATTCTTTTCATAGAAAATTAAAAAATATATTTTTACAGAAATTTTTTACAAAATTCAAAATAATAGAAGTGACTTAAGTCCCTTAATTCCCCCTTTCAGATGACTGTCTTAATAAACTGTTTGTGAGTATGTTAAAAAGTAAAACAAACGTGTACATGTGTATGCATATGTATACGTTTGTATATGTAAGTATAAATAAAACAACAAAGCCATATGAAAGATACACTAAAACACCCATAAAACTATAACTCTAGTAATAAGTTAGACACGCGTAGATAAATCTATTTTTTTTTTCCTCAACACATATGTAGTAAATTCTATATGTGTACATATCAGTGTATGTGGATATGATAAGTCTGTTGGTGTTGTTCTTCCTTCATATTGTCTCCTGTGGTAGTTGTCGTTCAAAATTTAGAGAAAATTAAATAAATCCAATGCGGCAAATTAACACGCGAAAGGGGAATTAATGAAAATATCTATACATTATACTCACACACATGCATTTATATAAAATATACATCCCTACACATATACCCAGTAGTCAAAAAAACACACACATACATCAAACACATATGAAATGCAGTATATAAGATTATTGTGTCTATTTTCAAAGATTTCACCAAGGCAACAATGGTTTTGAGATGAACAAGTATTAGATCAAATATATTTATATTAAAGTATGTATGTGTATATGTAAATAAGTTTGTTGTTTTTTATAAACATTAAAATGGTAACCAGTAGTTGCGGCAGAATTGTGTGGTTAAAGCAGCTGCTAGCAACTTAACATGGAAGTGTAAATTTTTGTAAAAAATAAAAAAAGAAAAAAAAAACAAACCAAATATATATATAATTTTTGTAACTTAAATTTTTTTATACACATACATAAATACATTGTACAAAACATCCTTAAAACTATACTAATATTCACCATAAACCCAAATTAAACTACAATTTTAAATTTAACTCTTTTCGCGCTGACAATTTTTGGGTGTTTAAAAATGTCACTCAATTATTTGGTTGAAAAATTATAGAGATAAAATATAAATTATTGGCAGCAAATAAATTTTCAAAAACACATACACATGTAAATAGAAATAATGAGTAATAAAAATATTAGGGTATTCTTTTTTATTTAGAAATATAAGTAAATTACTTTAAACTTGTTTTAAATTATCGAGGGTATTATATAGCACTCTTAATATTTTAAGTTTGAAAATTTACAAAAATATACATATACTGATCTAGATTTATTAATTTATTCGTAGGCTATTGATATTTGACCAAGAGATTTCAAAGTATGTATAACTTGTCTAGCAATTGCAACTAAATTTTTTAGCATTACATAATTTATTGGGAACACGTCTAAAGTACAAAAAGATCAGACCGTTACATACTTAAATATTGTATATTCAAATTAAAAAAGAAAAAATACAAAAGCGTTTCATTACTCATATATAGGGGCTAGAGTTCGGGAACTCCCGGGAAATTCGATAAATTTAAGATTCACGTATTTTTCAAAACCTATAATACAAATTTTGCTATTTTTAACGATTTATATCAATAAAAAATTTGGGATTACTGTAAACACACTCTTACCGAAATTTAACGAAAATACACATGAAATATCAATTAAGCTTTAGCTTTTGGCATATTTAAATTTTAGATTTTTTAAATTGTATTAACAATTTGTAGAAATAAATATTAAATAGGTTGCACTTTGAAAATATTCACTGTTCATACGGAAGACTATATTTTCAAGTTCCTTAGAGACAACATGTCTTATCCAACTGTGGAAAATGCTAGAATACGAGCTGATCACAAATACGAGGGCGGATCAATAAGTCCGTGAATTTTCGAATTTCTCTCGTAGTTATATTATTCCCATCAAGTGTGTTTGAGCCCACTGTACGAGCTTGCATCGGCCACCAGCCGGAACCATTTGGGGTTCAACTGGTAGTAGTTACGGCTACGAAGCTGACCGAAGTCTTTATTCGGTACCACGGGAACCAGGACGCCCTTGGGACTACGGTCCCAACCTGGTTAATGGTGAGGCCCCTCGGGGAGTAACGTGGTGGCTGTGGTTGATACCCAAATCGCGGGTAGAGCTTCTGCTCAATGTGGAGTTGCATTGCAACCAATTTATGCTGTTATAGGAACAGTAGGAGTGTTAGATAGGCTCCGCATTTCGCCAAGGTGGAAGAGTAATGTCCAAATACATTCTCTTCGTTTGGCACCTCTACTCCAATGGCCACGGCTTTGTGGCGGGAGGTTTAGAGGGGGCGACGGTGAACGCTGTTCATTTCACCCAGTGGCTGAGACCCACCATGAGATTAAGTCTTAGTACAGGTGCTCATGTAAAACATTGACAATCTGTACGAGCTTGCATAACTTCTTTTATTCATTTGAATTTATAATATTTTTTTGGCATTTTAAAATAACTTTAAGCACTTATTTTAAAAGCAATTTAGCTAGATAATTTTTTAAATCTGGCCACACTAATTATCATTATGAAATGACTCTCAAGGAACTAATTTTTCTGGAAATTAGGTTCCATGAGAGAACTTTTTTTAAACTTTTTTGCAAAATAAAAATATAAAAATTTGTTTTTATGTAATACTGCTGAAAGAAAAAAATAATAAAAAAATAGAAAAATAAAATTATAAATTGTTTAACTAAAAAATCGATTGGTTTACTTACGGCCGGTATTTATGTGCGTTGCAAACATCAGCACAGACGCATAATACCCCAATCATATATGATGATATAGGTTATAAAAAACAACGTTATGTCATTTCATACACACTCACTATAAAATTTTACACCCAATTGCATGTCTATAAATTCTCCAAAACTATCTCTATTACAGCATTTTTGCGGTTAACAAATTATACGTTATTGTTTTTGTTACTGTCATAGAGATTACTTTGATTTTTGTTTTTGTTATTTCAATATTATATTAATTTCATGGTGTTTTGTTTATGCGCACCCATGAAAGAATTTTAATTAATTTTTCAGCAATAGAAAGCAGTTTTGCAATTAATTTTATTAAAATTTCTTTTTTTTTTTATAGCACGAAAATATATCGCAAAATTATTTAATATGCCAATCAATTTATAATGTAGATGAGGAAAATAAATAAATATTAATTAGTAATCTCTAACACAATTAAAAAAAAAAAAGAAATACAATATGAGCCAGGAAAATATTACATAGTGCGATAAAAAAAATGGGAATTTATTTAAAGGTAAATAAGCTAGATTTTATTCAAATGTAAAATCACAAAAAAAATGTTTATTGTCAAATGTTTTATGTTCAAATAGAAATAAGTCAAATATCCAACATTATTTAATAGAATATTTAGCTCCAAATTCAAGTTAATAGTTAAGAAGTTAAATCTTTTATTTAAAATTATAAAATCTAGGTATGATTTTCTATAATCTTTTATACTTAGAATTTAAGCTGCGTGCAGAAAATGTATACAAAGGCTTATTAAATATGTATGTATATGAGTTTCAAGTAACAAAAGGTATTCCATTGCCACAAAAATAATTAAACTTTAAAGTTAATCCTACGACAGTGGTTCATTAAATATTTTTCTACGAAAACAAATCACATTTAAATCCCTGAAATTTCCTAACTTTAAGTTAAACACAAAACTTTCTTACAATTTTATAATACTTATGCGAAATCGTACATTGAATAAGAAAAAGAAACTAAAAGACAGGAAACTTAATTTAAATAAAATATATTTTTTTTTATGTTTTAACACAAAATATAGAAAGAAGAACATAAAACTACTGGTATTGTTAAGAAAATGTGATGATAAGAACAAGCGACATCTTTGGGAAACTTGTTACAATTTTCAACACAACTGTTACACAACAACACAATGCACTCTATTCTTGAGATGTTTTTCATACTTTTTCATTGTCGATGTTGCTGTTGTTTTTATTGTTGTAGTAAGATGGTGGTATTTTTTTTTTTTTTTAGTTTTTGTACCCATCATCCAAAAAGATGGGGGCTTATATTGAGTAGATCATTCCACTTGTAACATATCGAAATATTTCACTAAGATCCTAAAAAGTAAATATATATTCTGGGTTCTCATAAAATTCTAAGACAATTAAGCAGGTATACGTTTGTTCCTATGTCTGTTGAAAGTACGATATAGCTCTAGTAGGATTATCTAGGGGAACGAAATCCTTTTCGATAAGGTTTGTTTGGTATTGAAAATAGGGAAAAATCGGTTTAGAAATGGGCCAAATACTAGCAAAAAGATTCGTCCATCGCCACTCTAATTCATATTTGACATGGTTATGGCATTGGCACTACAACAATATTATGTTCTCATTGTTAATTTTAATTAATTTTAATAACACTGTGTTCATAATAAAAATATTTTGGTTTCAGTTTTATTATTCAATGTTTACTTTCAATCAAAATTTGTATATAGTTGACCACAAAAAAAAGTTATGGGCCAAATACTAGCAAAAAGATTCGTCCATCGCCACTCTAATTCATATTTGACATGGTTATGGCATTGGCACTACAACAGTGTTATGTTCTCATTGTTAATTTTAATTAATTATAATAACACTGTGTTCATAATAACAATATTTTGGTTTCAGTTTTATCATTCAATGTTTACTTTCAATCAAAATTTTAATATAGTTGACTACAAAAATTTTATATTTTCGAATATTTTTACCAGAAACGATTTTTCTAGTATAAAAATTATCACTATATCTACCAACATTAAATACTATCAATCTTTTTCCTTGTTCTTAAACCATATTTTGTTTTTAAACCATATTAATATTATTATTTCCATAAAATTAAAATGTTACAAATACATGTGCTTGTTACGAATATATTTGAAAAAATCATAACTTGTTTGTTTTTGAATATATTTTATTTTTAACGTTTAGTTTTTCACCTTCGTTATAATTCTCATTTAGTTTATACATGAAGGTTTGATTGTACTTTATGTGATTCAAAGAATATGAGATATTAATTAACTATTAAGTAATTTAGTTAATAAAAATATCTTTGTATTGTCGTGCACAATATATAATGAATTAAATAAATAATTAATGAAAAAATAATATTTAATCATATAAGATAAATTTGAAGTAGGTTATCAGACATTTTAATCATTTTTTATAAATACTTATTTTATTATACCATTTCGTGATATAATAAAAACAAATCATAATATGTAAAAATCAGATCATAATGTAGTAAAACCGGATCATAACATGATCAAATTTGTATATACAATATTAAAAAATTTGATTATAGTATGATAAGTATGATTATAATTTATATTTACAATTTTTAGAGCAATAATATAGTCCAATCATAATATGTTGGTTTCAAATTATTGTCACCAACTATATATTTTTTCTCTGCGTGTACATAGAGGGGCCAATCGCAAAATTTTTGGTATTAAATCTGTATCTCCTAAACTATTGGTCGGATCGAATTGTATGGGAAAGTTATAGACGAGGACCTAAGCTTTCAGGAAATTCATTCGGTAGTCACCCTGTAATAATACGAGTTAAGTTACAGGGTGTCAAAGTTGACCACCTTGAGTATGTAAAAGTTTCAAAAAATCATTACTACTACAAATCAAGTTCCACTTCAAGGATTTTTATATTTCTGTAAAGTACTCGACGAGATAAAGAAACATTCTTAAGTTATCTTTTACAATTAAAAAGATATTTACGCTTGAATTTTGGATTTTCTGACTCGACTTATATTTATTTTTGTGTGAAATTTTTTTTTAATATTCTGTAAATTCCAATACATTCCAAAATAACATGCTAAACAAATTGGTCTAGCCATAAAAAATGTTCAAAATCATTGGCTCCACCCTGTAATAATACGAAATAAGTTACGGGGTGTCAAAATTGGCCACCTCGAGTATGTAAAAGTTTCAAAAAAACGTGATTTTTCTGAAAGTTAGGATCCTCATCTACAAGTTTTCCAAACATTTCAATTCGATCCAGTCATTAGTATTGGAAATGCGGATTTATCTCTAAAAAATTTGCGATTGGCCCCATAGTGTAATATCTCTTATATAAAAATCAAATTTCTTACAACTATTTCAAGAATCGCTATAAACATGAAAACCAAAAATGGACATTATCCGGTCACTTTATCGACCTCCCTCCCAAATAACATGAAATTTTTTATTAGGGCATCACAAAAAAAGTTGCGGATATTGGGTACAATAGATTCGGCCAAGCCGAATATAACATTTATTTTTCCACCTAATATTACAATATATTTTTACACTATTTGCCTGCTGTTATTGTTATATTTTTTGTTGTAACATTTCATATCAAGCTCATACATTTGCAGATAATTTTGACGAAAAAATCATTTTACTTAGTTATAACAAAAAGTTGAAATAAACGGCTGGATAGAAGACAAGACAAAAAAAAAGAGTCTTAAAACCATTTTTACAAATGCCAAACTTATTATTACACATACATTTTTATAAACATACAGTTATAAGAATTTATAAGAGTATGTGTAGTTTTGTATACTTACTCTGTCATACATTCCTTCATTCATTCATTTATACATTTATATGCAACTATGTATATATTTAAGTAGAGATTAAGATATTCAAACTGTTTCACGAGACGACATGAAACTACTTTCAACAAACTACAAGAATGTCATGTCAAAACTTTGACGACATTAAAACCGTTCAAAAAAAAAACTAAAACTAACGAACTCTTTCTTGTAAAATGAAGAAATATGTATATTCGACATTTACACTCTCAAAAACCTACAATTGCAGCACGTTTTTTTAAATGTTATGTAAAAGAATAGAATCTTGAAGAATATCATAAAGGGAAGGAATCCTAACTGTCATATGATAATTTGGAGCGTCTTTAAAACTCACCAATGAAATACTTGAGCTTTGAACTCTAGTACTTAAATAGCTAATTTTGAAAAAAAAAATTATTAATCATATACTAATCCATTTCTTTCTTAATAAGAATTTCCATTAGATCTAATTAACATCAGAAAAATTTTAACAAATGCTGGAAATGAACAGAATAAATAAACAACTTGTGGTGATATCTTTGTCTGCTATGAGTCTTATACAATACAATTTATCTTACTATAGCTTCCTATTGGAAGTCTTCTGTCTATGATTTTGTATATTGAAATTAGCTTTTCGAACGTCCCTGACAATTGGAACGCAAATAAAAAACATCTATACATCGAGTCAAGTTTCGAGAATTGTGGTATTGGAAATCATAAAAATCGGTCCATAAATATATATATATTTAATTGAAAATTACAAAAAAACTATTATTTTCACATAGATAATATTACCATCTTTTTGTTTGGAGTAAAATAAAACAAAATTTATTTATTTATTATTTTGTTATACGTCCTTATAAAATGTTAAAACATCAACTATAAAAAGTTGTCGAAACAATTTTTTTTTCTTGTTTTTTGTAAACAATAGCGTTAAAACTATAGTGAACTAATTACAAACAATTTCAATAGACTTCATAGCCGATTCTAAATAATTATTCATTTCAAATTTCATCAATATATTTTTAAAATTGCGACTTCTACTTTGTTTCAACTTTCATATGTTAAAATTTCACAGTGGATCCAAAATGCATTTTTGGAAATAATTTTGTAACTTCTGATCAATTAAAATTTTTTGAATAAAATTTTATATGGATAGGACTGAACTGTTTTCGAGTTTATTTGGAGCATCACAAATTCCTAGAGGGTCAGGAAGCAAGAGGGTAGACCCCTAAAAATGGTCACCTTGCCAAAAATTCATTTATGATTTAAATGAAAAAAATTTACATATAGATCGCCTTTGTAAATCTTTACGAAAATATGTTCACATATGGAAGTTATCTCTTTTAGTTTAAGAGATATTTAGGTAGACGAAAAATGTTCTCTCATTTTTGGCCACGTTTTGTAAACTTGACAGGCTTAATTTGGGTCTTAACACTTCTTAAGAATATACACTAGCTTTCTTGTAAAATTCTTAATATGAATCCGATAACAAGTTATATTATTAAAAAGTATTTTTCCAAAAAGGCGGTAACATGCTTTCACTTCTGTTTTTTTTTTTTTTTTTTATTATTTTATTTTTTTCCAGATTATATAACTTTTATGTTTTCAAAAAGAAATCTTAACGTGTAAAGTATAACCGGAGGCGCTTTGGGTAAAAATCTCCCCACAAGCCCTACCCACACTTTATAAATTTTCAAGAAGTTTTTTAAATTCATTTGTAAAATTCTCAAAACGCAAAACGTGGATCAACAAAAAAGTAAGTCAGTTATTTACTTCTATATGTTGGTTAAATTCGCAGAAATTATATTTTGACGGAGGGCGTTTATAAGGACATTGTGACGATTTCAATGAAAAGAACTCAGTTTTTAATATACATTTTTATTAAAAAAAATTTAGTTTTTTAATTCGCTGATCTACATTCTTATCTACATTACTTCAAAATTTCAATAAGATATCTTTATTCGTTTAAATTTTATTTCAATCCAAATATGAGTAAAAAAACAAAACAAAAATATTTTTGAAAAAAAATATTTTTTGAAGCTCTTAGCAATTTTCTTTAGACTTTTTGAGATTTTAAAATAAAACTGAAAAAATTAAATCTCACATCTAAAAATAACATTTTTACCAAAACCTTGAGCTGAAAAGAGATTTTAATATTGAAAACCCCAATTTTTTTTCCGCAAACACACTTTTTAAACCAAATTTTTTTAAAAAATTTTAATTTTTTCCAATAAATCAAATTTGATAAACAAAAATTAACTAAAAATCGATTTTACACAAATTACTAATTTCAAAAAAAAAATCGCAAAAATAGGTTATCGGCAAAAAAAATTAATTATTTTACAAAAAAAAAAAAAATATTCATAATAACTTTCACCAAAATCAGAAATAAAAACCAAAAAGCAGAATTTAAAAAAGAAATATATATATATAATAAAAGCTCTTCTTGAAAAGCGAATTTTTACCAAAAATTGGAATTTCACTCTAAACCCGAATTTTCACCAAAATATTATTTCTTTACCATAAAAACCTGAATTTCGGCAAAAAAAAAATATAAAAAAAATAAAAATATAAAAATTTGATCAAATAATCAAACTAATATTCACCAAAAATCTTAATTTTACTAAAAACCTTAAAAAAATAAACAAAAAAAAACAATTATCAACAAAGAATTCGCATTTTCGCCAAAAAAAAAGTCATTAGAACTGAAATTTCACAAAAAGACGCAGTTTTCACCAAAAAATCTTACAAAAATATGAGCTACACGCAAAAAGAAAGTTTTCTTCTTTTTGCACCAAAATATCGAATTAAAAAAAAACAAACCAAAAACCCAATTTTCCAAAAAAAATAATAATAATTAAAATTTCATCAAAAAACCGAATTTCACTAAAAATTTAATTTTCACCACATATCATGGAATTTTCACAAAAATAAAAAATAAATAAATAAAAAATAAAATAACTCAGAAATTGATTTTTCACCACACTAACCTGAATTTTCGCAAAAATAAAAATAAAAGCACAATTTTCATTAAAATTAAAATTTCACCAGGTTAAAAAAAGCACAATCTTTCGCAATAAATAAGTTTTAACCAAAAATCTTATTTCGAAATTTTTCAAAAAAAGATGACCCAGCAAAACCTAACTTCCAATTTTAAAAGCAAGAGCTTCCTGTATGCTTTACATTGTAGCCTTAATCGCCACTTCCAACATTACAAATTAGTACTTATAGAAGTACTTTTTAGTAAATATAAAAACAATTTGATTTTTACATTGCTCAGTTGCCTAGAGCGTCTTACACAAAAATTGAGTATTAAAATCAAAGAGGGTTCAACACTCCACTGTGGCAAATATATTTTTTTAATAAATAATATTGATTTATATGCCTATATGAAAACCACTTTTTAACGCATAAAAACAAAAGTCGGTTGTGGTGTAGCGAGTAAGATGACAGACCCACAAGCATAAACAGTGTAGTGATATGGGTTCAAATCTCAACCAAGCTAAATATCTTTTCTTGTGCATAAAAACATAATCAGCATCCAAAACAACTGTTTTGGTGGTATCCAAATAAAAACTGGTGAAATTTTGAACATCGCAAACAAAATACATCAGTTATAGCACCCAAAGTTTTCGCTTACAAAACACCTTATTTAGTAGGCAAAGCTTTTGCTCGGTAATAAGCTCGAAAAGTTTTATAACTTGTCCTAAAATCATTAAATCTAAAACTAGCATAATCGGAATCACTTCAGATTCTTTAACAACTCCCCTAGAACAAGTCTGCCAGTAATGTAGTAGAATCTTATTGTGATTCTAAATTGGTATGTTTTTAAGAATTAGTGCTTAAAAACTAATTCTGTATGACTGCTACATTACTTCGCTGAACAAATTATTGGTTTCCATATAACTTCCTAGAACTGTTTTAAAAACTTAAAAAAAAAATCAATAAAATTTAAACAAAACTAAAATAGTTCAACAAAATATAAAAAGTCATTCCCTAATGCTTCTATGGAATTAGTACTGAATGTAATAATTTCGAACAAAAGTCAATGATTAAAGAGCTAGTTCTAGAACCTCACCAAAGAATGGGTAACACTTCTACTGAACTAGATCTGCAGGTGACAATTTCAAACAAAGTTCATTTGTTCATTTGCCAAAATAAAACCAATACATGCTATTTTCATGCTTTCTGGAACTAATATATTTTATCCATGGGAATTAAAAACAATATTTTTACTATTTATAAATTTTAATGTTTGAAAATTCTCACAAACTTCTACACATTTTTTTCTGAAACAATAGAAATAATAAATTGTTTTTAACTTATTTTCAAGCAACAATTATTTTTGAAACATTAAAAGGTTTAATAAGATTTAAATACATATATATATATATATATATATATATATATATATATATTTATATAAATAAGATTTAAATTGTATATATATATATATATATCCTAAACTAAAGTTCAGAAAAAAATAATTTTTCAAAGTGTTGGCTTTAGTTTAGATAGATAGATAGAGAAAGTTGACGTGTTACCAAAAGTATCACATCTCCACCCAGAGACCGATCTCGGTCCATTGTGAGTCCCTTCATTGAAAAGCTGGCTTTACTTTCCTGGTACTTTTTCGTAAGTCCAAATCAATCTGAAATAAAATATCATTATTAAAATTTAAACATGTATTTCTGTGGTACTTTTTCGCGTGTCACTTAAATAAGAAATATTTTAAAACTAAGCAAACTGTAACTTATTTTTAAATTTTAGGTTATAGAAATGAAAGTTATTATCTTCTAACATTCAATTAGTAATGAGTACTACCACCATTTTTAGAAATAACCTCAAAAATGCGATTTGGCGTTGACTTTTATAATGACTCTAAGTAATTTAGCGAAATTGAACTCCATGCTTCCGTTGCATTGTTTAAGGATTCTATCGTCTCAAATTATTTTCCTCCTTCATAAACTTTTCTTGCAAGCTAACCCCAGAAATTTTCCATTGGATTCAGGTCTGGTGAATATGGGGACCAATCCAAAAGTTGAACACCTTGTTGATTAATCCATTGTTTTACTGCTTTGGCGATATGAATCGGAGCGTTGACGTGTTGGTACGTCCAAGTTATGGGTCCAAACAAACAATTAAATTTTGGAAATGCTTCCTCCAGAATGTTTTTGTAAGTCGTTGCAGTCATTTTGTTGGATACAAAAACCAATTCTATGGTACCATAAATCGAAATAGCACCCCATACCATTATTTCGCCTTCTCGGCTGTGTCTGCGGCTCAAAAATAATTCCTCCTTATTTAGGTCATGGAAGTAATAGTTATACCCGTCGGGACCATGAATATTAAACTTTTTTCATCGGAAAATACAACTTTAAACCATTTGTGGGACCATGTCATTGTATTTTTGGCAAACTGTAGACGTTGTGATTTGCGTTTTTCATTAAGTGAGGTTTTTTTTGCAGTTTTCGTCGGACTATGTATGGGCACGACTTTAAAATACGGTGCACTGTTCTTAGGCTTGCACTGACTTCACCTTTTCACGTATTTTTGATACCGACTTGGCAGAATTTCAAGCAATTCTAAGAATTTTTCGTCTTTCTTTTGGAGTTGTTGCCATTTGCTTCCGCCCTTTCATGTTTTCCCATATCTTTCCCACGTTATTTAAATAATTGTACACAACTGTCTTTCCTCTATTAATGTTTTTGGCTATTTGAACCGGATTTCAAAATCAGAATTTTTTTCTTTTTCAGAGTTATTAAGACCCTTACCACGTCCCACTTTGAATAAAAACTATTTAAAAACTATCAGATTAAAAATTCTCTAGTCGTTTAGATTGAAAGAAATTCAAATCATAGCCTTCCTGATTAACATTAAAAGAATTCCTTATTCAAGTGACACACGAAAAAGTACCACAGAAATACATGGCTTTAAATAAATGCATAATTTTAGTATAAAAAAATATGTATATTTTTTATTTCTTCAGGAAACTAAAGCCAACACTTTGAAATTTGGTTGCGCAAAATAAATTTTTTTTTCTGAACTTTAGTTTAGGAGATATATTTAATTAAAGTTAAAAAAGTGTGATTCCTTATTCAAGTGGCAGGCAGTTGTAAATAAAATATAAATTCTTGAACATACGAATAGAATAATAATATTAAATTTTTAATTGTTAATTAAATATTAAAAAAAAGCTATTCTTTCAAACCGCGTTTCACGACATTGGTGTCCAAATCGATCTAAAATAAAATATCATTATTAAAATTAAAATAGTTCCTGTTGTATATTATTTACTGTAAATAGGTCAGGCATATTTTAAATGGAAATATGACTTGTATCCTTTAGCTATGAATACCGTATCTACCAAGCGTATACCTGTAAGTGTGAATTATAGACCGATCTTCATTTAATTTGTTATAAAGAGCATTTCATTAAAATATTGCTATATTTAAAACGTGTAAGCCTTATTCCAAGTGAATATATGTTTGGGGACTAGATTAAAAAATGAACATATTATGACCAGTTTCATGCTAAATTTCAGCAAGATATCTTTAATATTGCGGGCCAAACGACCAGACGAAATGACATAGTTACGATATACTTTTAGACACAATACCCCAACCCCAAATGTTGATGTAGGGCAGTTGTTCTCACAGTATTGCACTTCACGGATCCTTTCATAAATTTTTCTCGGTGAATAAACATGTAAATAGAAGTAGTCTGCCTTTTAATTTATTATTGGTCCTCTTAGTAACGGGGTGGAAAGTCGTCTCTACGAAGTCTTGAATTTGATTGAAATTCAGTAAAGAGTCTTGAAAGAGGATTAGGGTGAGTCTGCAGTTTTATATTATATTTTTTACTGTGCTTCTTAAACTCGTTTTTTACCAATGGAACCTGTAAGTCTCTATATGGATATTCTCACTTCTTATATAATATGGCACGCCCGTTATGGTGCTAAGAATTTTTGATCGGGCCCTCTGTATAATATCGATACTCGTATTACTGATCGTTCCCCGTAATTGTAGGCCATATGTTCAAATTGGCTTTAAAACGGTTTTATACAGTATGACTTTATTTTCAAGGCTTAGTCTTGATTGGCTGCTTACTAACCAGTAAATGCTAGAAGCTTTTAACTTCATATGAAGTCTTTTGGTTTCTATATGATGACGCCAAGTTAGACAGTGGCCTATCTAAATGAATACCATGGTATGTAACATGATCTGACCGGGGTATACTTATGGCATTAAACGTAACAAACAATAATTTCTTTTTCTTAGGATGAATGTAACATGGTTACAATTCATTTACTCGTAAACGCCAGTTTTTCAACCATATCTCCACACATGAGAAGTAAATAACAAGTTGGCTAGATGTTATGCGTGGATTTTCATGGGAATTGAGTATTGCCGTATCATCAGCAAACGTAGAAACAGTCAGTTCATCGTATACTGGTAAGTCAAAAGTGTAAATTAAACATAAGTTAGGTCCAAGAACACTTCCCTGTGGAAGATCTGCTTTTATTTCAAATTCATCCATCACAAATTCGTTATACTTTACTCTAAATAAACGGTCAGATAAATACGACTCCAGCAATTTGTGGTTACAAGGTGGTAGTAAAGATTTAATCTCATATATTAAACCTCTGTGCCATACTTTATCGAAAGCTTGTGTGACATCTAAAAAAATAACTGAACAATACTTCTTTAATTCAAAACATTTTCTTATCTCTCCAGTTAAGCGATTCACTTGTTCTATGGTTCCATATTTTTTCACCAAAACCAAAGTGCTGAATTGGGTCGATATTTCTATCGTTCAAGAAAGGTATAATTTTCTTTTGAAATACTTCCTCGAACAGCTTCAACAAACCAGATAGTAGGCTAATAGGTCTATAACAAGATGGTATAATAGATTCCTCTCCTGGCTTTAGTATCATTTTAATCTGAGAAGTTTTCCATATTTTTGGTAAAACTTCCAGTTTAAGAAAATTATTGACAGCACGATTATTGCCAGATTCTGTAGGTTTTTTATCATGGATGGTGTTATTGAATCATATCCAGGTGATTTTCTAATATTTATATTTTCTTTGATAACTCTCCTCTGTGCCAAATGTCTTTCCCAATACAAAATTATTTGTTTGGATATTCGGTTGAAAGACTGAACTTAAATAACACGTAAACAAGTTGCATTTATACTCTGGACTATGGGCCCAGGTACCGACAGATTTCCTTAAAAGACTCTGTTCCTCTACCGGTGGCTTAATATCATTCGCTGCCTTCCATAAAGAAAAATTTGTATATTTATTATTTGTTATTCTGGCGATCTTTATCTATTTGAAGGGCTTTTTTAGTTTTTTAATTGCTGTAGACAGCCTCAGCTTTGCAGCTGGTGATCTAGTTTGTTGCCATTCTCTTCTAAATTTTCTTTTTTCACAAAGAAGCTTTTCAATGTCATAATTGGAAATATGGAATGATCCAAGGTTGAATTAGTTAAAGACGTAAAATCGTTGATGCATTTGTTTATATTTTCCTCACACTGAAAATATGGATTTGTGTGGATGTGGCCACTGATGTATTTTCTATATTTTAACTAATTTGTTCTATAGAAACACGCAGAGGAAATACATGGTTACAGTATTATCAGTAGAATAATATTATGCTCTCATTGTTAATTTTCTTGAATTTTAAAATCTCTGTGTTCATTATAACAATTTTTTTTTTTTAAATTTTGTCATTTAATGTTTACACTCAGCAAAAATTTTAATATAGTGGACTGCAAAAATTATATGTTTTTAAATATTTTTACCAGAAACAAAATTTTATTAATATAAAAAATATCATTACTTCTACAACCATTAAATATTTGCAGTCTTTTTTTTCTTTCTTCTTAAACAATATTCTGCTTTTTTACAGCTTTTTGCACAATTATGGATTATGTTTGTTTCTTTTCAATAGAGATCCTTCCCTCTTAAGAAAACGACATTTAAACATTTAAACCTCCACAAACGACACCAGAAAAAGAAACCAAGAATAAGAATCTACACAAATGAACCATGTACACCATATTTTAGTAAAACATATCAAACAGCATTTGTACGAAACAACAATAAAAGAAAAAATTTTAATAAAATGTTTAAGACTTGAACAGAAATCCAAAAAAAAACATCAAAAGTCTGCTTTTCTACTACATGTAAATATATTTAAATAAATGTATATATAAAAGTGAAATAAGTATATGTATGTGTATAAATGTGTGTGTGTATAAATTTAAACAAATCAAAAATTATGGGCAGAAAAGTTTGTCGCATACATTTTGTAATCCTGGCAGTAGGGATAACGAATTTACACAAAAGACAACGACGATTGTGGCTAAATTAAAGCTTAAATTAACAAACACACTCATTGTGAAAACCCCCAGCAAAAGACAAAAAATATAAGAGAACGTGGCTGCTGATTGTTCCATCTGCTGATTATACACATGCCAAGACAACAATACTATTATTTTTCTATACGATTCAGTTAGGCTCAACTCAGCTAAGATCTGTTCTATTCTATATTATTCTATTCAATTCTATTTATTATAAAAGAATCGTAGTAAAAGGCAAACATAAATTATGAATGGCTTCAAGCTTATAATATAAGGATACAAACACACATATTGATAGTTACATAGCTTTACATACTAACACACAGCATGACACCTAAACAAAGCCATATATATGTATATACGAGGATTTTACATAATACAGACAAATTCGCAGACAATCTTGCTCGCACATATTCATTCCTACTAGTACCAACACAGTGAAAAATAAAACTGTTGAGAGTAAAATGAAATTTTTAAAAAGAATCTACAGAATTATTTACTTAATTGATCTATATGAAATTTTAAGTTAAATTTCCGTCTGCCTGTGCGAAACATTTTTACGTCTAAATTACTAATCCAAATTAAATGAAATTCATCTATGAAGATTTGCAGTTTTATTTATAAAATCAGCTAAATCGAATCGATTAAAACAAAGATATAGACAAAACTGTAAACCAGCCTTTTAAAATCATTTTTTCCAATCGTTAAAATACACTGCCTGCCACTTGAATAAGGAATCACATTTTTTTAATTTTAATTAAGAATATCTCCTAAACTAAAGTTCAGAAAAAAATAATTTTTTGCTCAACCAAATTTCAAAGTGTTGGCTTTAGTTTCCTGAAGAAATAAAAATTATACATATTTTTTTATACTAAAATTATGCATTTATTTAAAGACATGTATTTCTGTGGTACTTTTTCGTGTGTCACTTGAATAAGGAATATTTTAAAACTAAGCAAACTGTAATTTATTTTTAAATTTTAGGTTATAAAAATGAAAGTTATTATCTTATAGCCTTCAATTAGTAATGGGTACTACCACAATTTTTAGAAATAACCTCAAAAATGCGATTTGGCATCGACTTGTATAATGACTCTAAGTAATTTATCGAAATTGAACTCCACGCTTCCGTTATTGCATCCTTTAAGGATTCTATCGTCTCAAGCTAACCCCAGAAATTTTCCATTGTATTCAGGTCTGGTGAATATGGGGGCCAATCCAAAAGTTGAACACCTTGTTGATTAATCCATTGTTTTACTGCTCTGGCGGTATGAATCGGAGCGTTGTCGTATTGGTACGTCCAAGGTATGGGTCCAAACAAATCATTAAATTTTGGAAATGCTTCCTCCAGTATGTTTTTTTAAGTCGTTGCAGTCATTTTGTTGGATACAAAAACCAATTCTGTGCTACCATAATACGAAATGGCAACCCATATCATTATTCCGCCCTCTCGGCTGTGTCTGTGGCTCAAAACTAAATCCTCCTTATTTAGGTCATGGAAGTAATAGTTATACCCGTCGGGACCATCAATATTAAACTTTTTTTTATCGGAAAATACAACTTTAAATCATTTGTCGGACCATATCATTGTATTTTTGGCAAACTGTAGACATTGTGATTTGCGTTTTTCATTAAGTGAGGTTTTTTTGCAGTTTTCGTCGGACTATGCATGCGCACGGCTTTAAAATATGGTGCACTGTTCTTAGACTGGCACTGACTCCACTTTTTTCGCGTATTTTTGATACCGACATGGCAGAATTTGATGCAATTCTAAGAATTTTTCGTCTTTCTTTTGGAGTTGTTGCCATTTGCTTCCGCCCTTTCATGTTTTTTTCATATCTTCCCACGTTATTTAAATAATTGAACACAACTGTCTTTCCTCTATTAATGTTTTTGGCTATTTGAACCGGATTTCAAAATCAGAATTTTTTTCTTTTTCAGAGTTATTAAGACCCTTACCACGTCCCATTTTGAATAAAAACTATTTAAAAATTATCAAATTAAAAATTCTCTAGTCGTTTATATTGAAAGAAATTCAAATCATAGCCTTCCTGATTAACATTAAAAGCATTCCTTATTCAAGTGACACACGAAAAAGTACCACAGAAATACATGGCTTTAAATAAATGCATAATTTTAGTATACAAAAATATGTATATTTTTTATTTCTTCAGGAAACTAAAGCCAGTACTTTGAAATTTGGTTGGGCAAAAAAAATTTTTTTTTTTCTGAACTTTAGTTTAGGAGATATACTTAATTAAAGTTAAAAAAATGTGATTCCTTATTCAAGTGGCAAGCAGTGTATATAGAAATTCCATACCAGTGCACATTCAACTAAATTAGAATGCCAAAAATATAAAAAGAAAAGTTCATTAATTGCAGTATTTTTTCCCATTTACTAGTAAACATATATCATATATTATTCAAAAGAAAAACTTACACACAAAAAATTATTCATTTAAATTTTTCAAGTAATTTGATAATTCATTTTTTTACAAATTTAAATCTTTTATTAATTCATGAAATTAATATTTTAAAATTATTTTTCAAAAATTCATACCAAAAAGAAAAACATTTTGGAAAATATGGCTAATTTACGTTTTTTTTTTTTTTTTTTTCTTTTTAATTGTATGTGAAGATATGCATAGGTCTTAAAGATAACATAATACAAAAAAATTACTAATTATTCGGTAATTACACATTTCTTAGTGTTTGGTATTACTATTTAATATTTTTTCATTATTTAAAATTATCTCATCATTGATGCCGGAAATATTAGGCCTACACATATATTGCGTACCAAAGTTCATTTAACTTCTTTTTTGAAAACTACTTCCTTATAATGCGTAAGCAAATAGTAACTATTTGAAGCCGTTTTTTTAACCTAATAAAATAATCTTTATATAATTTTGTTGATTTGTATTTTATATATTTGTTTATGTGTCTTCCTTTGGGATATCTCGAAGAAATTGTTTTTCCCTTCGTTGGAACATCCCGGAAAAATGGGAGTTTTTATTGGAGCTTCAAGTTAAATAAGAATAAATTAATTATTTTAAGACCACAAACTCAAGTGGATACTATATATGTATATGACGGTAATATATTATTACAATTACATACATTTTATTGTAAAATATTATTTAAATAAAATTTCAATTATAGAAATAATTAATTTGAAACCAATTTATGTTTATTTATTGGCGAAAGCATTTTTGCACAAAAGCATATATTTAATTAGTTTTTTAATTATATCAATTAATATCATAGTTAAATTATAGAAGAATTCCAATAATATGTGTATTTTACTTGATTAAAAAAATTAATTAAAATTAATAAGATGATTGGAGCAAAATCAAACAAAAATTTAATCAATATAAACAAGTTCGTAATTGAAACCCATTTTTATTTTCTTATTTTTTTTCTGTGTAGAATATTGGAATATTGTTTATAGCACAAATTATTACTTTTCGAAGCTGCAACTTTTAAAAATATTTTAATCGTATATAAAATTTTTGTGAAGAAAGTCATACACATTGATGTTTTTTTTTTTTTTTTGGTATGTAATATTCATGAAAACCACAAATATGCAATTGCATGTTTTTTTTCTGTACATTGAATGAAACCATCGATAAAATATTTAACCGTTTCAAAACAAATAAAGCATTTTGGCATAAAATTTTAAGTGCATATTTTTGCATATTTAAGCCTTAATGGTATATATTTGTATGTAATGGATTTTAGAGCTGATTTATCTTTTCTTATTTCTAGGGCATATTTAAATATATTAGAGCATATTTTGAGATTTTTTTTTAATATAATTTTTTATACCTTATGAGAATTTTTCAAATTTGATTTCTGATGTACAAAAAAATAAAACGATTCAAAAATATTTAGTGTTTAAAATTATTTATAAAAAGTTTATTAAAAAATCGCTGAGGAGTTTGAATTGTACCAATAAATCATAAAGATTTAAAAACTGATTTAAACGATCTTTATTAGTCATTTTTAAAATATGGTTAGAGATTAGACGTATTAACTTACATACATGACGAATAGTGTTAGTTAATATTATAAAAAAAATTTATGTTTCTGACTGACTGAAAAATATATATGTATATATATAAAATTTACTTAAAAAGTTTCAACTTTTTTCTCGAAATGGGTTTAATGGGTTTCAAAAACTTCTTAATTTTGAACTTGATGAGAAAAAAATATTTTTAAATTTTTCCCCACGGGATTTCTGCCCTCTATAGGACTTTTAGTGCATTTTTTTTTTCTAAAAAAAACTAGTTTACATTACCTTAAATGGACCATAATCGAGGGTAGGGAACTGAAAATGATCTTTTAAAATTGTTGTATTATTTTTCCTGTTATCAGCTCATAAATATGAATCCTTCCTTGTTCATTCTTCGAAAAAAAAGAAAAAAAAATAATGGTTTTTGTTTTTTTTTTTTTTTGAAGAAAACTGGAAACTTTTTTGGCAAAATGTGATTTTCAATAAACTTTTAAAATTGTATTATTTTTTCTGCTATCAGCCATATTATGAATGAATGGTCTTCTTACAAAATTTTTTTTCAACGTGACACTCTATTGGGTATGCAAATGGAAAATGGATCATGTGATATAATAAATTTATATGATTCATGTGATATAATAAAAAATGGGAAATTTAAAATAGGACTTTACGACACAGTTAATAGATAATTTTTAGTTCTGCCTTATTTTATGGCATTAAAATATTAATAAAACCCGTTGTTTACACGAAAATATTAATTTTTACTTAAAATGACAAAAAATGTTTAGCTTCTTAGGAGCATATTTTCAAGTTTTTAGAGCATATTTTACGCTTTTTAGTGTACATTTAATGCACATATATAAAAATGTTTTTTAGAGCATATTTGTGGTAATAATAAATGTGTCTAAATTATTTTATTAAAATTTTTTAGGTTAAGAAATCAATGCGTAAATTATTTTTTATTTAAAAAGAAGTTTTAATATTAATTTAATTTTTTTCTTTTTGAAGTTCTATTTTTAATGAACTAAAACTAAAAAGTTGAGTTCCAATTTAAAAATACGAACATCCGTAAAATTATATTTAAAAATATTGGCTGCGACTTTTCGCGATTTTTTGAAATATTAGAAAAAAAAAAAGAAATTTGTTAAAACTTATTTCAAAATTTTTAGGTATTGACCAAAAATTTATTACGCAATTAGTACACTAAAATTGGTGTGATTAGATCATGTCACGCCTGACCTTAAAATATTCACTTTTTTAATAAAATTAAAAAAAATATATGTCCGAATTTAAACAAAAAAATATATATTTTTTCCAATACGGAAGTGTCAATGATTCTACCCGTCCATTTTCAGTGGGTATATTTGCGGCCTTGTCTACTAACGGAAAATAAAATTTCCGACCAATATTTCCAAAATAGGATTTTTTTCGTTTTAAAACTGCCAAATATGACACTGTGCAGTGCTCCGATTTGTTTAAAACTTAAAGTATCAATTGAAGAGAATTAGGGCTTTTAGAATTTGGTCTGCTAAAATGTAGAATTACTTCCAAATTGAATTTTGTATACAGATTTAACACTTTTGCTCTCAACTGCCTATAAATTGGTATTAAAAAGGTTGCTCTAGCAGTCAAACATTTAAACCAAACTTTTCTTTTTTTTAATTTTATTATACGTTTAATTTTTTTTTCGAATTCTTTTTCTTATAACTAACAGCTTTTCCTACACATTTCTTTTTATTTTGCTATTGGTTTTAGCTAGCAAAAAATTTCGCTTTAGCCTGGTAACAAAAACTGAAAAGACAAAAAAAATTAAAGAGAGAAAACTTTTAGACCCAACAGATGTTGCAGCATTTGATATCAATGAAAGTGGTAAAGAATTTTGACGCTTTTTTTCTCCTTTATACTTGTTTTTGCACTTTTAGTTGATTCAATTTAACCACACAGACTCATTCAAATACAGACTAATATTGAGATAGACATCACAGCTGTTTAAGTGTATGTATTTTAATGTTTATGTGTATGTTTGTTGGTGTGTATTAAAGGATCAGGAAAATTTGTATAGATTATCTTACACATGCAAAATTCCATGTGTGTTTATGTTGGGGAACACAATAACAATAAGAACAGCAATTAAAAATTACGATAATGATGATAATGATAATAAAAATTAAAAAGAATCGATTTTAAATTTTAAGCTTAAAAAAAGCAATTTAGCACTATTTGTTGGTATGTATTAAAAATCCCTTTAAAGTTATTATATTCAACTTTAAAGGGAATTTTAAGTTAATTTTAGATTTTCTAATTGACATTTTTAAATTTATTTTCCTATTCTTTTTCAAAATTTCTACTTTGATTTCAATGTTTTGCATATTTTCTTTATGACTAAACATATTTTTTATACAACTTTTTAACTGCTATTTTGTTTAGAATTGAAAAAAGAAATCAACGAAAGAGTAACAGAATTTGTAATACATTTATATACGGACCTACCTACCCAAAAAAACAGTTTGTTGCAATTTTTCTTTAAATAAGAAATTTTTGATTAATTTTATTTTTATAGAAATTTTAAAAAACAAATTATACACAAAATTTCGATAAACGTTCTTTTTATACAAAATTTTAGATGAATTTTGTTGTTTTCTATTAAAATTTATTTTTATACGAATTTTTCAATTATTTTTTTTTCATATTTTGTATATTTTTTATTTTCATAAATAAATTTTCTTTTTCTAGAGTTTCCATTTATTTATTAATTTATTTATTTATATTTTTTACACAAAATTTTTTATAGCTTTTTATGAACATTTTTTTAAAGTTTTAAATTTATAAGGAAATTGGATAAATTTTCTTTTTATTCGAAGTTTTCGATATATTTGATTTTTATACGAAATTTTCGATAAATTTGATTTTATAGGAAATTTTAAATAAATTTGCTTTTTATCGGAAATTTTCGACAAATTTGCATTTTGTAAGAAATTTTCGTTAAATTTTCTTTTTATACGAAATTTTCGATAAATCTGTTTTCTTTACGAAATTTTCAATAAATTTTCTTTTTATAGGAAATTGTCGATAATTTTCTTTTTATAAAAAATTTTTTCGAAAAATTTCGTGTACAAATTTTTGATGTTTTATTTTTCTTTTTATATTAAAATTTCTTTTTATAGGAAATTTTCGACATATTAGCTTTTTGTGGGAAAATTTCAATAAATTTCCTTTTTATAGAATTTTGGATAAATTTTCTTTTCATAGAAAATTTTGGATAAATTTTATTTTATGGAAATTTTGAATAAATTTTATTTTATGGAAATTCTTCGATAAATTTTCTTTTTGCAGAAAATCATAGATAAACTTGCTTTTTATACCAAATTTTCGATAAAATTGCTTTCTATACGAAATTTTTTTTGCTTTTTATAGGAAATTTTCGATAAATTTCTATTTTGTAGGAAATTTTGGATAAGTTTTCCTTATATAGGAAATTTTCTATAAATTTGCATTTTATACAAAATTTTCGATAAATTGTTTTTAGGATATTTTCTTTAATTTTTTTTATACGAAATTTTGATAAATTTTTGTTCTATAGGAAATTTTCGATAAATTTATTTTTTATAGCTGATTTTCTTTAAATTTTCTTTTTATAGCTAATTTTCCTTAAATTTTCTTTTTATACCAAATTTTCGATAAATTTACTTTCTAAACGAAATTTTCGATAAATTTGCTTTTTATAGAAAATTTTCGATAAATTTGTATTTTGTAGGAAATTTTGGATAAGTTTTCTTTATATAGGAAATTTTTTTGCTTTTTGTAGGAAATTTACCATATACATAATTTCCGATAAACTGGCTTTATTAGGATTTTTTTTAATTTTCTTTTTATACAAAATTTTCGATAAATTTTTGTTCTATAGGAAATTTTCGATAAATTTGCTTTTTATAGAAAATTTTCGATAAATTTGCTTTTCGTAGCAAATTTTCGATAAATTTTCCATTTATACGAAATTTTCGATAAATTTTTGCTATAGGAAATTTTCGATAAATTTCCTTTTTATAGGAAATTTTTGACAAAATCTCCTTTTTATAGAAACTTTTCGATAAATTTTCTTTTTATACGAAATTTTTGATAAATTCCTTCTATAGGGAATTTTCCATAAATATGCATTCTATGCGAAATTTTCGATAATTTTTTTATGGGAAATTGTCGTTAAATTTATATTTTGTAGGAATTTTTTGATCAATTTTCTTTTTATGAAAAAATTTCGATAAATTTTCATTTTATGTGAAAATTTCATTAAATTGTTTTTTTTTTTTTTTTTTGTGGGAAAATTTTGATAAATTTACTTTTTGGGAAAATTTCGATAAACTTCCTTTTTATAGAAATTATCGATATTTTTTTTATACGAAATTTTTGATAAATTTTTTTTTTTTTATACGAGATTTTCGATAAATTTTCTCTTTATACGAAATTTTCGATGAATTTTTTTTTTTTTTTTTCTTTTTATAAGAAATTTTCAATATATTTTTTTACGAAATTTTCGATAAATTTGCTTTTCATAGAAAATATTTTCGACAAATGTTCTTTTTATACAAAATTTTCCTTTTTATAGGGAAATTTTCAATAATTTTTTTCTTTATAGGGAAATTTTATATAATTGTTTTTATATAATTTCATTAAAAAAGCATATGTTGATTAAAATTTTGTAACTCTCAATTATTCTTGATGTTATTGAAAGAAATTAATAATTTCTCTCTCTGGCACTCAATTGGAAGCAATCGATGTGGCAAATATTATTTTGCCACAATTGGTGTATTACGAGTAGTTATTTTAATAAATTTATTCATTCATTCACATTTATTATAAATACTATTCCCAAAGCTGACTTTTGTTATGTCTGCCTTTATACTTACTTGCTTACAATACAAACATGTATTAGTAGTAAGTATGTATGCATGTTTGTATGAGTGTGTGTGTATATATGTGTGCATGTATGTTTTGTTTTTCTAACGTCCTCTGCTGCCTTAAACCCTGTTGCTAGGCTGTCTGTCTGTTTGTCTTACTTGCCACATTTCTTCTTGTGTTTAATGAGTTATGTCAAACTTAAAAAAACAATGTTTATTACTTCATTCATTCATTCATTCCTTAAGTTGTTATAGTTAGATTTTTTCCTATAGCTCATATTTTGCGCGTGCATGTGTGTATATATTTATGTATTAAGCGAAATAGCAGCAGCTAAAAATAGTTGTTGCACATAGCAAACTCCATAATAGTAGTTTTGTTACATCTTTGTCTTAGAAATGGAAACAGCAATAGCAACAGAGAAAAAAAAACAAAACCATTATTATTATTTTGTGTCATGTCATTATTATTTGCTTTTTTTCCATACTCATTCCCTTCCTTGGATATATAGACAACATTTTTAACGTTGTAATATCATTGTGGTAACAATTGTGTACAATAACATCAACAACAATAAGAAGAAAAAAATCTTCGTTTATTATTTTGTGGCAAGTCATTTAAAAAGATTTAGTTGTTCTCTCAATACTAACACACTTACTGACTCACTCACTCACTCACCCTCTCTCCCTCTTTGGCAATGTAAGCAAAATGTTAAGAACTCACAATTTAAGTCGATGGTGTGGCATAAATTTTTACAGCTTTTAAGCTTCATATTTTTTTTAGTTTTTTTTTTTTTCTTTTTTGCATCAGGAGTATTTCGTATCTTATACTCAAGATTCAATATTTATTTAAGGTGTTTGTTTTATAGGAAAGCAAAAAAAAAAATAATAAACGAAACTAAGCAAATTGTAAAAGGAAACTAAAGAAATAATCCTTAAGAAGAATCATTTGGCTAGTAGCAAATATTACTAAATGAATTGTATGTAGTTTTAAAGCTGTTTGTTGTTTAAGTTTAATTTAATCTTCATGACTAA
Source organism: Protocalliphora azurea (assembly GCA_932274085.1). Classification (NCBI taxonomy): domain Eukaryota; kingdom Metazoa; phylum Arthropoda; class Insecta; order Diptera; family Calliphoridae; genus Protocalliphora; species Protocalliphora azurea. The sequence continues at coordinate 151,962,430 of OW026521.1, read as the reverse complement.
GTAACTAAAGAATTTCATTTATTTTTCTTATATATTTTCATTACACATCATATGAGTGTGTGTCTCTAAGTTTGTTCTTTCGTTGGTTGTTTTTTTTTATTGTTATTGGTTTCATTTATATATTTTTGTTAAATAAATTTGTCATGTTCTTAATTATTGGCATCAAATTGAAAATAAAGTATATATTTACTTTACAACAATCAACAAAGAACTTACACACACAAACACACAAATATTTCTTATGTAGACAAAATCTGTATTGAAGTGGTTACATATGGGGATTTGGTAAACAATTTTCTAAACGATTTTCAAGTAATTTGATTTTCTTTGAAATATTGCGTTTCAAGTAATTTGATTTTCTTTGAAATATTGCATTTTTTTTTAATAGTAGGGGAAATTTTTGAAAAGAAATAGTTGAATTTTTAATCATTTAAACAAACAGCTTAAGTGGAAATAATATAACATTTCATTAAATCACTTTTGTTAAAATATTAATGGTATAAAGTTAATAAAATTAAAAACACTTCAAATGATGTATTAAGTACGAAGTAAAGAAACTTTGAAATTATTTTAAGTATAGATTTACAATATGACATTACAATTTCTAATCAATTGCAAAATTGTTGGTTATAAAACGGTATCTCCAAAACTACTGCTCACATCGAATTTAATTGTATGGGAAAGTAGTAGAGGTGGACCTACGCCTTCAGAAAAATTAATTTTTAGTCACCTTGTAATAATACGAGATAAGATACAGGGTATCAAAGTTGACCACCTTGAGCATGTAACTGTTAAAAAAAAGTCGTGACTCTTATAACTCAAGTCCGATTTCAGAGATTTTAATACTTCTCTAATGTTCTTAGTAAAATAAAGAAAAAACATGCTTATTCACCAAAATTAAACAGATATTTACGCTGGAATTTTGCATTTTTGATTTTTTTTTTTTTTTTGCCTCGACTCTTTATTTCGTTTTTCGGTAATTAGTCCTCAGATATATTAGAAAATGCTTTTTTAAATATTCTATATTTTTTAATACATTCTAAAATAATATGTTGGAAAAAATTTTCGATTACCTCAGCACACTGAAATTAGTATGAAAAACTGCTATTTATTTTATATATATATATATATATATATATATATATATACATTAGTCCATAAATAATTTTTTTCTTTATATATTTCAAAAGACATACCTTCATAAATGGTTAATAAAGAACTTATAAATTGTTTTAGAGAAAAAATTCATGTTTATCGATTACTGAAAAATTGTCAAGCGATTATTTTTAACTTATTTGCTGTTAAATAAAAAAATATATATTTACATCGATTTGGCACTAAACTGCTTCCCGTCCGGCCAAACACGAATTCAGGATTGCTGATTCCATGAAAAAAGTCAAATTTTCAAAAGACTTTTTTAAATTGCACAAAAAAATATATTAATATCATATTTTTAACATTATTTCATATGAGTTATATAAAAGAAAAGAAATCCGTCTGTCATTCATCAAAAAATCGTTCCAATAGCTTCAACAACCAATTTTTGCCAAATTTTCAAAAATAAATAGTATTTAGAAAAATTAAAAACCAAAAACATAATAACTTTTTTAAGCAAAACTCCGCCCACTTTCCAACAACTTAAAAAATATTAAAAGAAAATATATATTTACAATTTACAAAGATAATATAATGTCCTCAAAATCAACAGCTCGTAACAAAATTTGCAAAATTCACTATTGTATTTTATTGTGTATTTCCTTATGAGCGTATATTTAACACACAATTATACTGGCGAGTGTTGTTTGTGTAATGAGATAATATTCGTAATAATAATTTAAATTTATTAAATATTGTTTATTTTGGAAAAATTGACAAAAATTGGTTGTTAAAACTTTTTAAATAATTTTTAGAGTAATGATATTAATATTATACAATACATAAAAAATAATAATATAAAGATAATACTAATATATTTTTTGTGCAATTTAAAAAAGTTCCTTGAAAGGTTAATTTCGCAAATATATATTTTTAAATTTAACAGCATCAAAAAATTAAAAAAAAACGCGCAACATTATCTTTTTTATATATATATATATATTTATCGATAAACATAAACATTTTTTTTTTTAATTCATCATGTTTGTTCAATGTTGGATGTAGGGTGCAAATCTATATCAATTTAAAATTTCTTTATTAATCATTTTTGAAGCCTTATCTTTTGAAATATGTAAAGAAAACAAATTTTTTATTAATTCAATTAGATTCAAGCAGTAGTTTAGAAGGTACAGATTTATTAACAAAATTTTTGCGATTTTCCCCATAGTGCTATATTCGAAGTTCACCATATAGACTGAAAACATCGCCTCTATGGGCAAAAACTCGTATTGTTGCAGATAGTATGAAAGTAAATTTTGAAATTTTCGCAATTTTTCTTTTTTTATTATTGTAAAATGTATGTGTACACTGTTTTTGTTTTATGCCTTTGGATTACCTGACTTAGTACATAATAAGTTGAATATCTAAATAATATTTTCATATCGAAATCCAATACTACCCAGTATAAAAGATGTGGCCTTTTAAATATAAAACATATACCAAAATTTTACATCTTTGGAAAATATTTATTTAATATATCTTTTTTTTTAATATTTATTCATAAAACAAACGAATATTTTTAGTTAAAGGTTACACCAAAATTCAAAAAAAAAAAAGGAAAAAAGAGTTATAATGCCAAAAAAACATTTTTCAAAGGATCTATTAAAAAAATGAGAAACTTAAAAAGTATCTTTTCTACATAAAATTTCTATTTCAAAAAACATTTTTCGAAAAAGAAGAAAGAACATTTGACCCAGCGGAATCTTCTAATTTTAGCCTAATATTATATATATATATATATATATATATATATATATATATATATATATATATATATATTCCTAATTCGGTTATTCTTTTATTGATTTTATTTTTCTTCCTAAACTTTTTAAACAGATAGAAGAATCAGGCTTTATACATTATACAGAAAAAAATAAAAATAGACCTCAATTACGAAATTGATTATATTAATTAAATTTTTTATTGATTTTGCTCCAATCACCAAACTTATAATATTAATTAACTGAAAATAACAGATTTTTGTTTAAATTTCAATTAATTTTTTAATCGATTCAATTAAAATCAACTAAAAGATTTACTGATTTGATTATGAAATTAACTAAATCTCTATGTTGAACAGAAATGCTTCCATTAAATAATAGTAATAACAAAACACGAATTTTATTCAAAATATTTATTTTTCTATTATATTGTTACAAATACTTAATTAAAATTAGTTTTAATATAATAATGCAGGTAAATAAGTACTAATATATCGAGCCATAACAGCGAACACAAAACTTTGTAGGATAAGAATTATTGTGATTCTTTGAATTTTTAAATTCAATGTAAGACATATGGCTAAACTTTATCATGATACTTATTACTCTTTTTGACAGATGATATGAATAATCCAAATTATCGATTTTAATAAAAAAAAGCTAATATTGAAAATGTTGTGAAAATTTTGCCAGTTAGGATATTTTCGCTGTAAGGGCACGATATGAATATCCTCGTAATGTAGTTATGTCAGTGACTAAAAATATTGTTGTATTAGTTAGGGTCGAAAAAATGCACTTAAAGAAAATTTGGGTTTAGCAAAAAAAAAAGCTGCTTTATTATTATATAAATTATATGTTTTAATGTTTAAATATATTAATATTGCCATAAAAATATAATTCATATTCCTCCAACTTTACCTTAAAACATTACTATTCAAGAAATTGATTGAAAACAATTTTTTCCAGTGCATTTAAACTCTCAACAATGACTAAATAAAAGAGCCAGCATGATTGTGCTATGAAATTGACTTCCCTAATGTAAATTATTGTATATAATGAGCGTATGAAGTATATTGAATGTATGCGTTAGTATGTGTGTGAGTTTGCTATAAATAGATCTGCTATGTACTTATTCTTAATAACCGGGAAAATTCATATTAATAACGATCAACCAAGTAGACTTTACAACCTAGAAACGACATAACAAAAAGAAATAATCAAGATAGGGCCTGTCTAAAGAATTTCTAAAAGTAATTTTTGTGAACTTACCTATTATACATAAATGTTATTCCAAAAAGCAGCCTAATATAGCATGCATAAGTACAATAACAACGAAACAATCGTATTATTCTATTATTTTACAACTATAAGATTCAAAACTTATACTAACCTAATAATTCTATACTCGCGTCATCTCTAACACCTCAGAAAATTTTCACAATCTGCATAACTTCGTACTGTTTTTATTTATAGTAGAGTCCAAGCGGTTGGAAATCTTCTATAATTATGATAAAATTATATTCTGTTTCAAAATTTGTTTCTTTTATTTTGTATTTTTTGCGATATATGTTAAAAAATTTTAGTTAATTTGAACGTTAAATACATTAATAAATAATCTCTATTAAGTTTCAATTGAAAATTAAATAACGATTTAATTGGAAATTTTTATGGAATAAATTTTTCTGTATTTGTTTAAGTTTAATTAGATTTTTCTACAATTTTTCTATATTTTGCAATTTATTATAAATTTTGCTACATATGCAATTCTAAAGTCAATTTTATTGTCTAGTTCAATTTTAGTCAATTTTATTGTCTGTAGAATTTATTGCATTTTAGCTGGAATAACTTACTAACACTTTTAATGTTTGCCCCAAAAAGTATGCACCAAATTACACATAATTTTTATTAAATTTTAGAAAATGATAAAATTTTTAAGCGATATTAAAAGTTAATATCTCATTTTATTCTAAAACAAATAACATTTAAAACTATAGATACAAATATATTTATATCAAAACAATTTACATCAGAGTCGTAATTTTAAAAAAGAAAAAGAAAATAAATTTAAAAATGTTGAATAAGTTGTAGGAAAACCACAAATATGCTGTAACAAAATTGTCTTGTCTATACATGGAAAAACAAAAAATATGCTCTAAAAATGGGATCATATGTTCTAAGGAAACTAAAAATGCTTTTAAATTTTTAAATAAAAATTAAATTTTTCTTTCAAACGAAGTATTTTATTAATAATTATTTATTAAAAATTTTATAAAATGAGGGAAAAGTAAAATTTTTATATATCAGCTATGTGGAAATACCTTACTTTTAGTTACTTATTTTTTTTTTTTTTTTTTATTATATCACGCTGAAACTTTATCTTTCTTCCATTAGCTTACATATGTAATTCTGAAGACTAATACTAGCTTAGAAATTATGACAAAAAATTCATGTCTAAATTTAAAAATGCAGTTTTTATAAAAAAAAATAAATTGTTTTTACAACATTCACTGATGCTATTCACGCAACTTTAAAGGCTGATATATTATATCATGTTTTAAAGCTGATTTCAAAATCTTAACGATTTTTTGGTACAAGTCGAGGTTCTCATCGATTTTTAACGAACTAGATGGTATTCATAAAAATGAGGTTTAAGAACTATATTACTATTATCACTAAATGCAAAAATATGCCGTTGAGATATACAGGGTGGCTGATGAATATTGCTACATTAAGAAACTCAAATATTTTTTTTTTCAGTGTATGGAATTAATTTTTCTTTTATTCATGTTAAAGCTCATTAAATTTTATTAAATATAACTTAATTATTTTTAAAAATAATAAAATTTAAATGCCCCCCACTCCCCCGCTTTTTGATGTATATGCGGCATCTTAACAAAAAGTTGCTCATTACTGCTTGGAGAGTTGAGACAGGATTAGCACGCAATTTTTTCTCGAATGGATTGCTTTAGTTCATTCAAAATTTGTTGGTTTTGCTTTGTAGACTTCCTATTTTCAATAACCTCACAAGTATATAAAATTCAGGTATAGTAAGGTCAGGCGACCTGAGTGTCCAATGGAATGTGGAGTTTCTGGATATTAGCTTATTGGGAAATTTTCATCGCAATTCTGTCATAACAGGCCGGGTTATATGAAGAGTTGCACCATCTTGCTGTAACCACAAAGAGTTGAAAGAAATTCTCATTCGGCGTAATTCTGGATAGAAAAACTCTCTCAACATGCACAAGTAACGGTCTCCAGTGACCGTTTTCTACGAAGAAGTAGGACCCGACAAAGCAGCATGATGACACACCACACTATGACCCGAAGTGGATGCAATTTCGTCTCATGGAGTATCTGTTGGTTGGAAACACTCCATATTCGACAATTTTGTTTGCTTACATTGCCGTTTAAATCGAAATGGGCCTCGTCAGACATAAAAAGACAGTTCAACATATTTCCATCCTCTTCCACCATTTGAAGCATCTTCTAGCAAAGTTCTAAGCGCATCGGCAAGTCTGCTGCTTTCAGTTTGTTGGCCATTTGAATTTTATATGGCAATAAGTCAAAATCATTGTGCAGAATTGACTGCAATGATTATACCCATTCGAGCAGATAAGCTTCTTGTCGCAACTCTTACATTGTTTTGTATTGCAGCAGCTACTGCAGCGTTTGTTTCCTCCATTCGAACTGAAAGGTTTCGATAGTAGGGTCTGCTTTTGACATTACCATGATCGGCAAAATTTGATAATGTAATAGCGGCGAACAATCCAAGTTCTTGTTTCAGTGTCCCAGTTATCAATTTTTGTTAAATCTAAAAATCAAAAATTCATTAAATAGAAAAAAGGTGTTTTTTGTAGCGACTTTCATCAGCCACCCTGTATATATATATATATAGTGTATTTTATAAAATAGTGTATTTTATAAATTTTACGAGCTACGAGAAACTAACCTCAAAATACTTTTATCTTTAAATATCTTAAATAAAATCTTAATATCTTAAAATTTAGAAGGTTTTTCGAAATTTTTTTAAGAATTAATTATTATTCATTATTCTTTATATGTTTTGGATGCAAATTTTTGTGTTCATCCTTTATTTCATTTTTAAACAGAAACAAATTTAAACCATTAAAACAAGAATTGTTGAAAGAAGATCTTGATTTTAGAATGTTAAAGTAATTACGAAACCGAAAAATAGAATTATCCAAAACAGAAAAAGAAAATTTTCTTAACAATAATTTAATGCAATTTGTATTTCTATGCAATGATTATAATTAAAAACTTAAAGTTATTGCAATTACTAGTGAATGTTAAATTTAGATTGTCAGCGTATAAGTAATATCTGCATAACTAATATCACTCATACGTTACCCAAAAGTTTTCTTCAATAACTTATTTTATATTTTTTACAACAACATAAAGGTTTCCTATAAATTAATTAATTTTTTTTTTTGGTAATTTATTATTCCTTTGGCTAATATTTAATTAGTTATTTCATTTATAGCATTTCTTAAACTTTAACTAACAAGATATGACACTATATGGAATTATTTATTATTAACTTACTTATAAAGTTAATTACTTTTACTCTGATAAGTAACTAATAAATGCACATATGTTTATCTGTCTGTGTACAAAATATGTTGTATATAAATTTTTATATTAACTAAAAAATCTATACTTTTTTATAACATAATTATATTAGTTTTTGTACTGACATATAATCGTGTATATGTACATACATATAAAGTCGTATGTATAGATTTCATCTTATAATAATTCAAGTAAATGCTTCATTATGATGTCTTGGATTGTTAATTTTTCAGTTTCTTTTAGTTTATTTTGCATTTTGTTTTTCTTTTGCTTTCATTAGTCACCTACTTTGCAAGGGAAGAAAAAGTTAAATATTGAAGATGTTCGTTCGAAATGTACATAAAACAAAATATTTATGAAAAATTTCTAATATTAAGAAAATATAAGGAAAATTTTCCATAAAAATGAAATTTTAAAAAAAAAAAACTTCCAAAAATTTTCCATAAAAATAAATTGATTGAAATCACAAAATTTGCCATAAAAGCAATTCACGAAAATTTACAATATAAAGAAAATTTATCGAAAATTTTCCATAAAAAATTTTATAAAAAATTATTCAAGCATATTTTTTTATAAAAAGAAAATTTATAATCTTTTTTTTATAAAAAAAATTATCGAAAATTATTTAAAAAAAAAACAGAATTTATCGAAAATTTTCCACGAAAAGAAAATTTATTGAAAATTTGTTAAAAAAAAAACAAATTTAACGAAAATTAAAAAAAAGAAAACTTATCGAAAATTTCTATTAAAAGATGACATAAAGAAAGTTTTATATAAAAAAATAATTTAACGATACTTATTTATTAAATGAAAAATTATAAAAAATTTAGTATACAAAGAAAATTTATCAAAAATTGTCAAAAATTGTATAAATAGAACATTTATAAAAATTTGCTATAAAAAGAATTTACCGAAAATTTTCCATGAAAAGAAAGTGCATCGAACATTTTTTATTAAAACAAAATTTATCGAACATTTTCTATGAATAGAGAAAAATTAACGAAAACTTTTGATAAAAGGAAAGTTTATCAAAAAATTTTATATATAAGGCACTTTTATCGAAAATTTCTTATAAAAAGAAGATTTATCGAAAAATTTCTCAAAAATTATCTATAAAAAAAAATATTAAAAATATTCTACAAAAAGCAAAACTATCGAATTTTTTATAAAATAAATATTTTCATATTTATCGAAAATTTTTTTAAATAAAAGTTATAGAAAATTCATACAAAAAGAAAATTTATCGAAAATTTCTAAAAGAAAAATTATCGAAAATTTTCTAAAAAGAACTTTTTAACTAAAAAAAATAAAAAAAAAAAACCTGAAAACTTTACTATCCCTACAATCAATTTTTACTGTCTCTACAAACAATTTTAAAATTTTCTAAAAAGAAAAAAAATCATGTCAAAAATTTTACAACGATTATTTTTTATAAATAGAAAATTTATTGAAATTTTGCTATAAGTTTATCGAAAATTGTCTAGAAAAAGAAAATTTATCGAAAATTTTATAAAAGCAATTATGGAATATTTTCTATTAAAAGCAGTTATCGAAACTTTTCCATTAAGAGAAAATTTTTCGAAAATTTCTATAAAATGAAAGTTCATAGAAAATTATCTAAAAAATTAAAACTTATTTAAAATTCTCAAAAAAAAAAAACAAATTATAGAACATTCTCTATAAAAAGAAAACTTATCGAAAATTTTATATAAAACAAATTCCTATAAAGAAAACATCGAAAATTTTCTACAAAAAGAAAATTTACCGAAAATTTTTTATGATTGAATTTCTATAAAGAAAATTTATTGAACTTTTATTACAGGGTAGTTTTTAAAATTTGTTCGATTTTAAATTCACTTCATTTATAGTTTATCGAAAATTGTCTATAACAAAAGTAAATTATTAACAATTTTCTACAGAAAGAAAATTTATAAACATTTTCTTATAACAACACGACTTATTACTTTGATTTGAAATCAGATCGCAAATGTCTCTAAAATAAATTCGAGAAGAATAATTCTCTATACTATCCCCATCTATTCGTTGTAGATTCTATTAAAATTATTTTCAAATAGTTTGTATTTCTTTTTTTAAATTCTTCTTTTTTCATCATTTGCTTAACATTTTATAGAGTTTTGTTAGCGTGGCAACTAAGAGATTCATTCAATCGTTCGCTTGTTCATTCATTCTACTACGTTCGCTCATTCATTCACTTCATGCAACTCTTGTTGATGAATTTTCGACATCACGTACAACGAGATGTAGTAGCGAACAAAGCAAAAAAAAAATAAAGCCACTGAAACGTGTTGCCATTGCAGTTACACCAAAAAGAAGAAAGAAACTAAAAAAAATAGAGAATGACGAAAATAAGAGTTTTTTTTCAAGGAAAGGGCAAATAAAAGTGTAATTTTGTAGCTGGAAGGTAGACAAACAAACTTATGTGTGGGGTTATAACAAAATGATAATGTGTGTGTGAGTAAGAAGACTATTTCGTTATAAGTAAGTGCCGCCAAAATGTATGCAATGAAATTTGTGAATACGTTATTCACTCCGCATATATTATACTTACGCACACACACATACATACATGTAAAATTATAAACTGCTATGATTTTGTAAGTGTAAGTGTGAGTATTTGTTTCCTTTTTTGTTAGTACCTAATATTTAAGTATGAGTAACTATGGATATTTCTAACGAACGACAAGACAAAATGTCATTTATCATTTTTGGGATCATGAGTGTTTTATTGCAATTAATCATTACACACACCGTTGAAACTCAACCTTATAAAGAGACACACATACATATTCATATACTCTAACTCCTTACACACGTCTGTATATATGTTTTTATGTTTGTATGTATGAGAACAAATTTTCCTTGTAGACAAGAAAAATTTATATAAGAATAAGTTTGTAGTAAAGGGAAAAACTATCTATGTATACAGGTAAGTATATTCGTAGGTATGTATGTAATTGTTACATAACGAGTAGCATTTATAGCTTTAAGGTGTTTTCTATAAAAAGAGATGAATGTTTGTAGATTGTTGAATAAATGTTGTACTAAAGAAATCTATAACAAAGATTGTAGATTGTTTTAGGGGTAAATTGCCTTGATAACTCATCAAGATGTCAGTTATACACATAAATTTGAAAGTATACACGTGTGTGCAGATTTTTAATATCTTCATCGTTATAATGTTCAAGCAATGTCAGCAAAACTATTTATAGCTTTGGCGTGTTCTCGTCAACCATGATGTTGTAGTTATAAAATGAAACAAGTTGTATATAGTGATTTATTTTTTTATACTGTTCCCAGTTTCTTTTAATGCACTATGGGTTTAGTAAATCATTATTAAATTTTTATGATTAAACAAGTTTGCAATCGTAAATTGCCTTATTGTCTCTGTTTGGTGATACTAAAGCAGAGTTTGTGGACTATAATTAGACACCAGAAGTATGGAATACGTATTTTCTGTGCCGCTGTACTTATTCATTTTGGTTTTGTTGGAACCTAAACAATGAAAACGAAACATTTTTAAAGGTTCTATATAAAATATTGAACAGTGGAGTGGAATCGAAAATTTTTGGGCTGATTGGCTTTATATAAAACATCACATAGACATAGCAGAGGAAAATGAAATATTAAGTTTGGAAGGGGACCCCACATACGCTTCAGAAGCGGAGGTTTTTGGGCCCAAATTATGGTACCACATTGAAAATTTTTAAACGTTTGCCAACTTTTCTTTTTCTTATTCAATTTCAAATACTTTTAGATTTTCTTAAAGCCCTCGATAAGACCTATAAAAAATATGCTAACCTCTACTATTTATCTCTTATAGTTTTTGAATTATTTGCATTTAAAATTTTTCCGAACGGTTTTATTAATTTTATCTAATTAAAGAACAAAAGTATGTATTAAATATAGAAAATTTGACGTAGATATCTTTACCGAGTCCAAAAATAAACGATATTGAATTTAAAAATTGCAAAAATTACGATTTTTTGTGTTTTTTTTTTTTTTTTTTTTTTGGCCGAAAAAGTGTCTACACTCTTTTTTCACATAAAATGGAATTTGATTTAATAACATAGAATAATTTTATATTTTTCTGGTTTTTTCCCAAAGATGATTCTAAAATAGAAAACTAGCCCGAAAGCACAAGTACACATCCTACCAAATTTGACCAATTTTTTTACTTCAATGCCAAAAATCGGAAATAGTATCAAGTAAATTCTGTTGCCTAGCTGTCATAATTCCAAGGACCGTAACGATTATGACACAAACAAAAACACAATTTAATTATTATTTTTAAAATTTTTATATTTTGGTTAAAAAATAACGATTATCTTTTATTATTTTTAGCTCAAAATGTAACAATTATTTTTGGTTTTTATTTTTCTATTAAAAAATAACGTTTCTTTTATTTTTCTAAATTATTGTTCTTCTACGCTCTAAAATAATCACAATTTTTAAGCAAAGAAAAACATAATCGTTATATTATAATCGAAAAATAAAAATAAAAAAAAATATTCATTATAATTTGAGTGAAAAATAAAACCCAAACTATAAAAACAAAAAATACAAATATTTTTCACATTTGGAAAAAAACATTAAAAAAAAGTAAAAGTGTTCGACAACATGTTGCTAAATTAATTGGATCATATTAATTTTTTGGGTCAAAAATTTTGTCATAATCATTACTTACAGTCCCTGCGTATTGATTCAATCCAAAAAAATTGAAGTCAATATTCTTTATGAGACAAAAACTACGCTTTAAAAAGACAAAAATATTTGAAATCAGATAAGAAATAAAAAATTAGTAAAAGTTAAAAAATTTTCTATGTCAGAGTCGAGTACTACTCTGAGCCCCTATAGATACGCTACTAAGGACTATGTTGGGTTCTTTTTAAAAAAATTAAAATTAATACCTTTCGTAATTTATGTTAAAAACTGTGTCTTAGATTTTTAAGTTATTGATTTTTGAAGCTAAACCTTTTTAAAAATATATAGTAATCTCTTGGATAAATTTCATTATAAATAGTTTGCCGTTTATTTCCACTTTATTTCCCTAACTTGCATTATTTTTTTTATTTATTCTTACTAAATCAAACATAAATTTAGATAACACTAAAATTTGGTTTGCAGCAATCATAGTGTTGCTATAGAATTTTAAACTATTTTTTCTAGTTATTGAATACAGATAATTAAAAAATCACTTAGCATTATTCTAAAAATTATAGATAACTTAACATAAATTTCAAAAAATATTAGAATTTTTATATTAAAAACTATAGGACAAAAAAGCAAAAAAGTCAAGTTAAAAATGGAGAAATAAAATTTTTGAAGTCAGGCATCTTTTCAACTTTACCTTCAGAAATATAAAAATATTTCAAATCCATTAGTATTTGTAAAAGTTACAAGCTCATTGGCCCACTGTACCGCCATCCGTACTTCAGTTACACACTGTAACCAACAATATTCTAAAAGACAAAATCCTTCTCTATTAATGTCATAAGTTTCCACATTTATTACCATTTATTTTGCAAAAAGCCCCACTGTACAATATCTTTTAATATCAATTCTCAAATAATATAAATAAACTCAGAATTTTCGAAAAATATCAAATTTTCTCTAAATGTACAATTCTTCAAATAATTTTCCAAGAGAAACACATTTTGCAATAAGTATTATTTTTTCCAAAAAAGTACCAGTTTTCAAAAATGTATAACTTTTTTAAAAATTCTATTTAAATTAATCAAAAATTACTATAAATTCAAAAAGTACCAAATTTCCAAAAAAAAAAATCAAAAAAGTTTTTTATAAAGTACCAAAAAATATACTAAAAAAGTACTAATTTAAAAAATATCACTTTTAAAAATATTACTATATTAAAAAATTCCACATTAATAAAAAATCATCTTTCTAAATATAACTCAGATTAGGTTAGGTTAGGTTAGGTTAAAAAGGGCGGCATTTTCACGCCTCCACCCAGAGACCATCTGTTCCATTGTGATCCCTTTATAAATACCAGAGAGAGCTAATAAAACGAAGAAAGAGAAAATCCCTAGTAGAATAAGGCACAAGAGTAAAAAGAAAGTAGAAAGAAAGGAAAAAATATAATAAAAGAAAATTGTGGAACCCAAGACCCATCAATAAACCCCGACTACCTCTAGGCCACTTAATCCCTATTATGAACCCTATAATGAAAAATATGACTTCCAAACCACTTCACTCTACTACGCTGAAGCCTTACGCAATGACAGAGTATATGTTCTATTACCTCTAGCTCCTCCACATCATCGCATGTCCTACAAAAGTCTGACGTGCCGGTGTCCCACTTACTGGTCAAATTACCTATTGTGAGGTGACCGGTAATCATACCTGCATATGACCCTTAGATTCCCACGACTCATGTCCAAAAGATGCATCGAATCTGGTGGTTTAAGACTAGGCCATAACGCTCTAGATACCCTGCAGTCCGATCTACTCCCCCAAGCATCATTCGTTCTGCCTATAGCCCATTCCCTTATGACCATGAAATATGACCCAATTGAAATCCTAACCGATACCTCCACAAAAGACTTGTCTAACCCCGAGCTCATCGGCTGTTTCATTGCCGAGAATATCGCAGTGACCAGAAATCCAACAGAGTCTTATGCTGTAGGTATCCATTAGCTTTCTAAATTCCTTCATACACCCAAGCACCAATTTGGACCTGACACAACAACTTATCATTGCCATTAGTGCTGCCTGACTATCCGCATAGTGTCCCTCTCAACATTCTCCTCTAGCAATCCTAGGGCCTTGTGAATGCCTAGAATTTCTGCCTGGAAAACACTGCAACTATCAGTCAATCTTAAAGATCTTCTGATATCTGTTCCGATGAAGTAAACACACGCCCCTATGTCTACTTCCATCTTCGAACCATCTGTGAAGATAGCACACCCTCCATGGAGCTTTTCCGCTCCAGTCCAGAGGTCAATTATAGTACCGACATAATCCGTTTGGGTGACCGAGGATAATTTTCGACTATCAAACTTGACTTCATCCAGTATCCTGACATGCTGTGAAGCTCCCTATTAATCCCAATTCCTTCAGTCTAAATGAGCTCCGCAAAGCCATTCCTTTCACGAACTCCTCAATTAGAAGAAGGTGAATAATGTTGTCCAGTGCTGCTTGAGGTGTACTTCTCATGGCACCCGTAATGCCAATCGAACCACATCTCTAAACTTTAGAAAGATGGTTGCTATACGTCCCTTTTCTCAACGCCTCTCATTATACCGAACATCCATAAATGTGTATGGGTCTCACAACCGATATGTATATCTAATATACAATTACCAGTTTTAGACCCCAGTTCTTCCCTATAGAGTTCCTGCTTGCGTAGTAGGCATTAAGCCCCTTCCTGGCCCTTTCCTGAGTATTTCCCCTCCAAGACAATTTGCTGTTCAAGTAAATGCCCAGGTACTTGGCATCCTTTGACAAACTAAGTTCCGTACCATTCAAAACTGGTAGACTAAATTTCGCAACCTTATATCTCCTTGTAAACAGAACTAGTTCAGTCTTTTCCGGGTCGACTCCCAATCCATTACTATTTGCCCATTGTGAAAGTTCTCTATTTTAAAAAATTTTAATTTTAAGAAATATTATTTTTAAAATAAAACCTATTGTGCCAATAGTGATAAGTGATCACTGTGTACTGTTGGTACATGTGTGTTTGTATAGATACAACATATTTTTTGATGTTGTTGTTTTTATTTAAGTAGCATCTATAAATGTAGAGAAATTGCCAAGTCATAAACTTCAAGTTTATCACAATTAAATAATTTTAAGCATCTGCACGTGATACAAGTTTATCTTAATCGTCGACTTATAATAGAAACACATACACACACAAATATCTTTACCCAGCAATTCTGATGATTAATACCCAAACTTTGCATTTAAAAATCATTACACAGTGGAGACTTTTGCAAAAAAAAAGGTAATAAATTTGGATGATTTAAACTGCCAGACCGATCTTGATGAAACTTGGAACATCGATAGATAAGGTCTTGGGCTTTTAGAGGATTATTGGCTAGGGTAGGTAACTGAAGCAAGGGCGTCGCTATAGTGGGCTAAAGTTAACCACCTCCATATTGTAAAACATATAGGAGCTTGAAACTTCTACAAATATGAACAGATTTTAATTATTTTATTTAATTCAGAAGTCTACTAAGCAAGACAAAGAAAAAATAATAAAATAAATAATGCCTACTGTACTATATTATTTCTTATGGTTTAAAAGATATTTGACTTCAAAATGTTAATTTGTAATTTTTGGCCTTGGATTTCTTTCGTTTTTGCTCTATAACTTGAAAAATAAAAATTCCATTTTTTTTAAAAAATATTGTAAAATTCTCTATAATTTTCTGAATTAAGCTAAAGAAAAAATTTTAAATTTATCGCAATTCGTCAACTAGAAAAAAATTTAAAAGCGAAAATTTTGAAACAGGTCTCAAAAATTGTAATTTCTTGCCAAAAGTGTAACTTTATATATTTTATTTTTTTTAAGAAAATTTGTTAAAGAATTTCAATACTTTCTGACATTTTCTGAAAGACTGGACATTGAGAAATCATGTAGGTGTAATTTTGAAAAATTTGTAACGTCACCCTACATACAGCAGTGGTCGAAATTGATCACAACAATTCAGAGCCTGTAAAAAAATTTTTCGTTTTCGGTACTTTTGTGAATTAGATTAGATCAGACAATATGGTATGTTTTCAAAAGTTTTTGCAGCCCAGCGGTAAATTTAGTTACAAGAGGTAATTTTCTGAAAAAACTCATATTTTCAATAACAAAAATAACTTTAGATCTGATCTTTAAATTTATCAATTCTTCATTAACCTCTTTAAAATATATGTTTTAGTTTCCTTTTAAGAAAAGTCGTGTATAAATTTAAAATAGTAAAATTTTTAATACATAATTTTAAACTAGACACAATTTCTTTAAATTTTCCTTAAAATAATATATAATATGTCTACTTTATATTTAAAACGTATCAGTTTAAAAGAAACGTATCAGCTTATTTTGCAAAAGGCCCCTCTATGCATTATAAGGCAAAATATATTCCAGAAGAAGATCAATTTACAATCCGTAGATTGCAAACAGTCAAGCGGTCCAAAATTTTAATCTAACTACTATTTAGATTACATAAGTATAGTGAAATATCCAATGGTCTTACTCTCTAAACCAAACCAAAAAAAAAAAATAATAGAACCAATTATGATCCCTCGCAAAATTGTTATTCATAGCAGAACTGTTGGTTTTTTTTACACCAACTAAATGTTGATTCATTTATCAGCGTATGTATTAGGGTGACCGACTATTCGACTTTTTGGATAAATCGGTTTTCGAATAGTTGAAGTTTTGAAAAAGTCGGTTGCATGTTTTGAAATTCCGAAAAAAAAAACGGTTAACCGGGTTTTCTTTTTATATATTTTTTTTTTGCAAAATCTAATATTTTCATCAAAAAAAAAAAAATATATGTTTCTTTAAAAAATTCAACAAATCTTATAATATTCAAGTTAAAATTTGTTAAAATTTACTGTTTTAAGCAACAAATTTTAATTAAGGTAAAAAAATAATCACATAAGTATGACACCAAAGTTTATATAGTATGTACAGAAACTATGGCTTAATATAGTATGTCTGATTTTTTTCCAAATCAATTTGACAAATTAAATTATTATATAAAAATTAATAATTAATAATCTTATAAAGGATGGCCCAACTATAATGGACGATGTTAATTGGGAGTCACACCTTAACGTCAAATTTTTTGCCAAACTTAATTTGACATTTTTTGTTTCAGTGTTTGAAAAATTCAACCATGGAGAAGTACACAAATGAGCAGCGCGTTAACATTGTCTAAGCCTTTTACGAAAATGGGCGTTCAAATCACAATGCATTTCGTGCACTTCATGATTTTCAGCATAATCGACCAAATGCGTTCACAATCAAGAGAACTGTGCGAAAATTTCAGCAAACCAAGCCTGAAGGAAATGTGAAAACACCTGTACATGCTCAGCCAGTTCCTTCTCCGGAAAACATTGATGTTGTACGCGATATTCGACTCTTCGTCGTGCCCATTAATTGCACATCTCACGAACATCACTGATGCGAATTTTAAATAAAAATTAGAATTTACACGCTTACAAGGTTCGCTTGATGGTGAGACTCTGCTGGGTACCTGGCCACTGCAAAATATCTGGTAATGAATTAGCCGATGAACTAGCAAGGCAAGGCGTAGCAAAGGACGTCTCGGAGGTGAAGACCACCGTGAAAGCCCCGATGGGTTTCTTCTTTGGGAAGATCAATGATTGGATCTAGGTCAGAACCAATTCAGCTTGGGAGAGTAAGGTGTCGAGGGCGGTATGGCCGACACTCGACAGGACAGGCTTCTAGGTTTGAGTAGGAAAAGTTTAAGGATCATGATAGGGGCTATATAGGGTCACTGTTTGGTAGGGAAGATGAGGTCTAAATTGGATGCTAGCAATTCCGAGTTTTGATGAATTTGAGGGGACGTCGGCGAGACCCAGACTATTGAGCATATTATGTGCTACTATCTACGACTGCAGCAGTATTAAATGTCTGGACAGTCAATTTTTCGACGGGCTATGTGACGTTCGGGACATGGAGCTTATAGACATCATAGGCTTCGTCATGTGGACCGAGATCGGTCTCTGGGTAGAGATGTGGTACAAGGGTATCATGTCAACCTTCTCTATCCATCTATCTATCTATCTATCTAAGGTTCGCATGACTCAAGAGCTGAGCCCTACTGACCATTTCATGCGTCGTCAATATGCCGAATGGTTGGTTGAACAAGCAGAAGTGAATGGTGACTTTACAAAGGAAATTATCTTCAGCGACGAGGCACACTTTTACCTCAGTGGATTCGTTATCAAGCAAAGTTGCCCACAAAAATTATTTTTCTTAACAAAAACATAATTTGTCAGTGATTTTTTGGTGTTTGATTAAGTGATTTGTATAAATTATTTATTTTTTTGTAATTTCGTATATAGGTAACTGCAAAGAAAAAATTCAGAAGTAACTATTTACGTATATACATTTTAAAAATTTATAAAATTTAGTTTTTTTTTAAAGAATGTTATATTCATATTTTGGATTTAAAAGAATTTTGTTCTTATTTTTTTCTTTTAATTATTTATTGTATCTATCTAGAAAATGTAGGACTAACAATAAGTGATTAAATTTCATAACTAAAACTAAACTAAAATACCAGTTTTCATAAATCTCAACTTAAATAATTGGTAGATCAGTTCTACGAAGCCTTGTTAATGTTTTCGTTCTGCTAAGTAGTCTTGCCAATAGGTTAGAGTAAAGCTGTTTTTTCAAAACATATTTTTCAATAATTTTTATAAATTCGTCTTTTAAAAATGATATTTCTAAATCCTTATAGATATTTTCGTTTCTTATATAGCATGGTATTCCAGTAATGATTCTAAGAATTTTTTATTGTGCCCTCTGTATAAGATCTATGTTGGTATGTCACTCGCTGTTCCCAATAATTTGATTCCACATGTAAAAATTGGTTTTAAGGTGCTTTTATAAAGGATGACTTTACAGTCGAGGCTTAATTTTGATTGATAGTTGTTTAGTCAGTGCATATTAGAAACTTTGATTCTCATATATTATTTCTTGGCTTCTATATGTCGACTTCAAGTTAGATGTCTCACGGTGGCTCAGAAATTAATTTCATTGACCAAAAATCCAATTTTTTGTTAACATTGATTTCCAAAATTTTAATGCCATTAAAACATATTGAAACTAAGGTGGCTAAAAAATTATATCAAAATTTTAGTGGGCCTGGCATGCTATTAAAGACAAATATTTTATACTATTTTATAAAAATGATTTTATCAGAAGTAAATTATCATCGGAAACTATTATCGACAATTGGCTGTATTTGTTATGTTTGTAAGATAATAGTCTTTAAGAAATGGTATGATGTGTCACTGTACCGTTTACACCTGCTGTGTTATTAAATTTTTTTTCAGGTACTACATTTTAGTCAAATTTAAATTTTAGCGGAATAGCAGTTTTGAGGGTCGGAAAGGCGAAAATTTCCTCTTTAACTACACTACTACTACTTTTCTACCCGTTTAGACCCGTCTGTAGAACACTTTGTAATATGCAATATTTGTTTATAGTCGGATGTCCTCCTGACTTTTAAGAGGGGTAGTGGTGTTAAAACAAAAAAAAAACCGAAACCGAAAGAAACGCCAATAGTCTAAGTTTGGTATGGAATTCGTATATTTCTATATACTGTATTCTTTTACCCTTTTGAATACCCCATGGGTCAAATTAGGCAACGTTGCACACATGCTTGCTGAGCTAGCTAGTTCGGGGTATGGGCGGGGATCTTGTCTCCTATTTGACCTATTGTCTTACAAATTTACAAAAAAAATTTCATGTGTGTCTTATATGCCCTAAAAATTTACAAACACAAAAAGGTATTTTTCCACGCTTTGACCTTATGAAACCACCGATGTTAAGGTTCTAGGCCTCTCTACCCTCCCACCTACGGTTTTCCTTCAGGGCCAGAAGAAAATTTAATGGAAAACCCCTAATACACATTTTCCCTTTCCTTAAGATCTGGAAGTTTTACATGAAAATATTATTCTAAGCCATATTGAATTTCATTTCTTATTTATTGCAGACAAATTCATGTAAATTTTATAAACATATCTAATATTTTTCTCTTGATTGATAATATGATAAGATGATAAAAACAAAAAAAATTCACATTAACATTCTAGGGTTAATTACAATCCGAGAATAGTTAATAAAATAAAGAATATTTATCTTAAAAATAAAAAAAAATAAAAAAAAACAAAAAAAAAACAACTTAATAAAGAAAACAAAAGTAATGTGTAAAATCAAACGCAAAAAAAAATCAAATAATAAATATATATGCATGCCTGTATGTAAATTGTAATTACAAAGAGATCTTATGCATTGTTACTCTTAATTATTCTCATTTACGGTGATAATTCCAAGACAAAAGAAAATATATAGCATGCGATAAGATTTCTTTGTGATCAATTCATACGAAACAAGTTTAAGAGAAAATAATATTAAGAGTAGAAGTATAACAAAATACAGCAAAATAATAAATAAAATATTGAACTTACAATTTCTTTAAGAATTCCAACGCTGCTTGAAGGCCTCCAGCATGTTGATGAGCAGTACAGCAGTGATCAATTAGATTCTAGTATAATAAATTTATTTTAATAAAATATTTTGCCGACTGATTTAAATTTAGTTATTACAACTTTTTCCATTTGAATGAAATTACTACCAAAATTTTGTCATGAAACACATACTAAAAATCATTTATTATTTGGATTTTAAACCTAAAGGATCAATAAGAAACAATGCCACCAATAAGAAGTCTAAAAAGGAGACATATTCAGGATGAATTTCTCAACCATGGGTTGATTACAGACAATACGAACGATGGGAACACAGCAAGAAGGTACTTTTCAGATCTCGAAAGAGCATCTGATGTTGTACTTGTGTGCAATGAACGAAATGATGCTAGCAAATTTGGTGATTATGCAAAGGAAACTGCACGAAAATATACAACCAAATATCCATGTAAAAATATGTCTGAAACAGTTCACAAAATCCTTTATCATGGAGAAAATGTCATTAAGCATCATTCAGTACTACTTGGAGATCTATCAGGGGAAGCCCAAGAAAAAGAAATAAGGATTACAGAATTTATAGAAAGCACAATACCAGAAAAGTATCACGAAATTCTACGAATGAAAGGGCTGCCAGAGGGCAGAAATAATATAGAACTAAATATAGAATATTTGCTGGCTATTTTCCAAGTGAATTAATAATAATTATATTTTTTATTGTCATTTTAATAAAAAAAAACCAAATAAGTATTAAAAAACTTTTAATTATTATAAAAAATAGAATTTTTTATTCTTAATGTTATTTATATAAAAAAACTAAATAAAAATTGAAAAAATCACAATGTTGTTCAAAAACAACTGATTCTAGTAGAACCTGTTCTAGAATTGATAAACTGGGAATATGTTCACAAAATTATCCTGGTATTATAACTTTTTTTATAAGTAAAGCTGATTCAAAAACCAAAAAATTCACATTTTCATACTAAATGCTATAAAAAAAATTAAAAGTCCAACTTAAGCCTTAAATTTCTCAACAACTTTTGAACCGATTCTAATGAAATTAAAACTGAAGAAAAATTCAAGAAAATATTTCTTCATTAAAAAAATTTTAAAGTATCTCTATCGATTCAAGTTACAAAGTCTTTACCGATGAAAAGCTATTCTGAGCCACTGTGCGTCTGTCTAAATGTATGTCAAGGTATGTCAGACATTGTTAAGCGTGACAGGAGGACAAATTCCCATCCTCAGCGCAAATATAACGTGTTTACTTTTGAATTCATTTACTTTTATACGCCACTTCTTCAACCACGTCTTCACTCGTTTTCTCTAGATGCTCTATATAGATCCATATGTGAGCTAAGGACCGCAGTATCATTGGCAAATCAGAAATGTGTCTTAGGTAAAGTGTTGGTCCGAGAACTCTTCCCTGCGGAACATCTGCATCGATTTCATAATCTCTTGTCACGTGTCCATTATACTTCACCCTAAATAATCGGTTGGATAGGTAAGACTCTAGTAATCTATGAGTACTAGGAAGCAATAAGCATTTAATTTTGTGCCAAACTTTATCAAAGGCTTGCGCCACATGTAGAGAAATAGCAGAGCAATATTTTTTTTGTTCAAAAGATTTTCTAATCTCTACAGTTAAAGGACGAACAGATGAACTGGGATAATGTTGTTATTTTTTAAAAAATGGTACGATTTTTTCTTAAATTATTTTTTCGAATATTTTTGACAGTCAATGCAGCTAGCTAATAGGTTTATATGAAGATGGAACATTTAGATCCTTCCTGGCTTAGGTATCATTATAATCTGGGAAATTTTCCAATTTTTCGGAAAAACTCCTAGAGTTGAGATCGCATTAAATAATAAAGTTAAAACAAATATTGCAATTCTCGTTAGCTTTTTAATCATTAATGGAGTAATTAAATCATATCCTGGTGATTTTTTGTTTTAATTTGGTGTGCTCTCCTATAACTTTATGAACATCCTTAGAACTTATCATTAAGTTTGCATCTGATGCAGTAAGAGAATGATGCTCATCTAAAACAAATTCATTTGTTGGGGGATTAGGTCTTAAGTATTCAGCAAATAATTGAGCTTTGTCCTTTTCACTTCATGCACAGGTACCATTTATATTTTGTAGTGGGCTTTGGCTCACTACCGGTGATTTTTATGCTTCTAGTTGTATTCCAGAGAGAAAAAAATTTCGTATTTAGTATTTGTTAAACTTTAAATATAAACTTTGTTTATGCAATCCTCTTTCTTGTAAAGAGCCTCTGCTTTGCTGCAGAAGTTCTATTTTGTTGCTATTCTCTTCTTTGTTTTCTTTTTTCATAAAGAAGTTTTTTAATATCAGAATTAGAAATATGTGTGTTAGTTTCTGAAGGGATTTGACACTTAGAATGATCCAAAGCCTAAACAATTAAGGACGTAAATACATTGATGCATTCATCTATTTTTCTTCACATTGTAATTTTAGATAAAATATTGAATATTTTCTGAAATATCCTAAATAAGAGTTTTATTGCGTTTTCTGTTAATTTTTTGTTTGTAATTGGTACATTTCTTTTTACTCAGCTTTAAGTTTTCTTTAAATATTATTTTTCTATGATCCAATACATTTTAAATGGACTGAATAATTTACTGGATTGGACTCCTTTGGTACATAGCAGCACTATTTGTTTGATACCACTCAGTTACTTTTTTATTGTAATAATATTGTGTTTTGTAATGATGGGAACGGATCTTTTCTGACAGGACTCATTTGCGTAAATTTCTCTGTTAAAAGTGTCATTTGTTATGAATAAATTGCTATTTTCCCCACATATACAAATGCCTCGTCAGACCAAAAGTTAATTCAACAATTTCGATTATTTTATATGATATTTATCTGATATATTTGCCATAATATTAATGATATGGAACTCATGATCAGGACGTTGTAAAAACTACACCAGTATGATTGTTTTATTATCCTTTAGGCAGCAATCATATTTTTGAAAAAAATTAGTCCCAGTAATTTGCGTCCTCTCTTTTGTCTTCACATTTTTTCTAGCATTCCCATTAGAAACTTTTAATGGGTTTTTAGGCTAGTTTTTTAACTAACAGAACAATTTAAAGAATGAGTCACGTTCCATCCAAAGGGAATTTCTCTAAAAATTTATAATATTTAGACTGTGATCTTACAGTCTGTAAATTAATTTTTTTTCGGTTATCAGAGTTCCTTTCGGAGATCATGAACTTTTTGTAATTTTTTGTGACTTAATTGTTTTATATGGTCGACATGTTTTTTGCTTATAAACTTAAATTATTTGTTTGTATGATTTTTTTTTTTTTAACTTTCATTTTAAGAAAAACTAATTATGCTATTACAACAATATTTTGCACATAATTACTGAACAACTGTAAACAAGTTAACGGCATTAACTTTTTTACGTACAGTAAAATTATAAGCCTTAAAGTGTGCATGGATTTTTTCGTGCGCAGTCCTTACTTTCAGTTTTTTATAAAGAATCGAAAACTATTGGAATTTTAAAGTTGCAAACATTCATATTTATATTATAAAACACATGAATTGTACTGCATATTTCTGAGCATTTTATTACCATTTTTCGAGCTTTTTCAAGTTCATATTTTCATTTTTTTCGTGCATATTTTAACTTGCCCTGTTTATAAAACAACAAGAAATTTTTCTTTATGAACATTAATCAGTCGACAAATTTTTCCTAAATTTCCATTCAAATATTAGTATTTAGTACATATGTTTTTTGAAATAAAATTTTATGTTTTTAAATCGATTTTTTGAGGTTAAAAATAAAACTCAACACTCGAAAAATTAAGATTTTTAAAAACCGACAGTACTTAAACTGAAAAAACTGGTAACCCTAGTCGATCACCCTAGTATGTATGTATGTATGTATGTATGTATAAATATTTGTGGTCGTCTCTTACTGCTGCGCGTTTTGTTCAGATTAATTTTACTGTTTCTTTTTTTTTTTTTTTTTTGTTTAATAGTCCTTGCTAGATTTTCTTTATCTTTCACTTTACTGCCTTTACTTTCCCGTGATAATTTTACTAAATGTTTCTTTCTATTTTTTTTTTTTTTTTTTTTGTAGTTTTTTCATCTTTTTCTTTTTACTACTAACACTCCTTGTAGTGGTGGTAAATAAATCTTGATTATTTTTCATTAAACTTACATACACTAACTTGTATGTATGTATTTATGTATAAAAACAACAAATTGATGTTTATTTCCTGGCATACGTTTATTAGGAGTAAAAACAACTTTGTGCATTTGTTGTTTTAATTTCTATAGCAACATGTTTAAATGTTGTTTTTATAATCAAATATATGCCCGTTAAACATTTGAAGATAACTTTTGTTGCCAATCGTCTAGACGTAATTTTTTAGTGACTTCTAGAGGATTTCGAACAATCTTTCAAGATTGTTTGAAATTTACAAAAATAAAATACATTATCATTGCGCATTTATCGTTCGGACGTTTCTTCTTAGAAACTTCTAGATGATTGTCAGAAGTCTGTATGAAATTTACAAAAACAAAATGCATTACTATCGCCCTTACATCTTCCGAAAGTATATTTCGAAGTCACTTCTGGTAGATAGTATGACAATAATTCGAATTTAATAAAAACAAAATACATTATTATAGCGCAATAATCTTCTTGGCGTATTTTAAGAAGATTATCAGTTTCTATGAAAAGAAAACAACACAATAGAGAAGTAGGTAAAATGATGAACTTCATTAATAATTTAATTTATATACAGTTTGGCTGTAATATTAAATATGAGATAATTAAGCGTTTTTTTTTTTTAGTTTATTAAAAAAATATTTTGTAAGTAATCACCAAAGTATACTTTATAAAATATCAGATTTCTCACAATTTAAATTTATTTTAGAAAAAAAGTCAAACAAGTAACTTCATATTTAAAAAAGTCCAAAAATTCACCCGTGAATTTGTCTTGTCGCATTTTTTGCATAGAAAAAATATAAGTTAATTATAGAAATTTTTATTGATATTCTATTACTCGTTTAAAGCAGCGGAATTAATGCAATGAAAGGGATTCCATTTAGATTCCTTTTTACCAAATTATTTTCGTGTTTTTTTTTTTTTTTTTTTGTTATTTAATAAATAAAATAAAAATAATTATGAAATATAAAAAACAAACATTAATTATAACTATAAATACAAAAATAGTAAAAGTTTAAAATTATCTTCTAGAAAAACACTAATACGACACTTCTATAAGCATCGGCTGGGTGTCTTCCAAAAGACTCCTTCATGATACTTTTAAAAGTCTCTTCTTCAAGTCGCTTCGAAGACACTTTCATGATTAACAGACGGCGATACTTTAACAATAGTTTTGGCAATGAATTTCAACTCCTGGAAGACTCTTCTTAGTGACTTTCGCAATAGAAAATGTTTTCAGGAAGACGATTTTTATGATACTTGAGCAATAGTTTTGGCAATGAATTTTAACTTCTAGAAGACTCTTCTTAGTGACTTTGCCAATAGAAAATGTTTTAAGGGTGAGCTTATATGTGAGTTTCAACACAGGTGTGTTTGAGTAAACAGTTACACATACATATATGTAATCACTTGCAGTTAATTGAGTAATTTAAAGCTGTAATATGTGATGTATCACTATGATTACAATAATAGTAAAGAAGAAAAATAAACAAAAACATGCAATTAATAGCTTAAAGAAGAAAATTTTATTTTATGTTTGTTTAATTGATAAATAACAAGTTAGAGTGCTATATTCGGCTGTGTCGACTCTTATATACACTTCAACTGTTGGGATATTAGGATTAATATATTTTAAAGTTAATGAAGCAACAAAAATACCAAATGAAGACATTATTAGTTAAAAAAAGGGTATTTTGAAAATGTGTGTGGTCCATAAATTGGTCAAAATTCCATTTTTTTTTTTTTGTCAGGAATTTCAGATTCCAAAATAAAAAATAAAATATAAATTATAACATACCAAGTAATCAAGAACATATCTGGTGTATCAACGTTAGTAGTCTGACAAGGCATTAAAATCGTAGTTCAATATTATTTTCAGAATTTTCATTTAAATGGAATTCGTATTATAAAAGCTGTATCTCATTACGAGAATAATATATAACAATATTGTATAATGCAAATTGCAGCCAAGGAGGTGTGTTTTAAGACCTTTATTTTAAATTTTATATAGGTTGTGTATTTGTCATTATATTCGAGTTTTCTTGGCATATGGCTTGTTTGCCTTAATTTTGGACGAACATTTTTTTTTTGGGTATGAACTTTCACAAATGTAAAAACGCACAGTGTGCGATTAAAAAAATGAAATGGCAATAATTATGGAATTTCCAAACGACAGTGATAGCAGAGGTGTAAGTGAGTTTAAGTTTCCAGTTTAGACTCTATAAACACAACGAGAGCAGGTGGTGCACAGAGTCCAAAAGTTGTACACCTCGGGATTTAAAAAATATCAAAAACGATCCTTATTCGTTGTATCTTAACCGATTTAAAAGATTTTTATATGAGTAGATTCTTCTAGTCAAGATCTACAAAAAACATTGTCGTATGCGTAGGTTATCTCTTTCAATTTAAGAGATAAATAAGACTAATATCTCTTAAACTAAAAGAGAAGAGCGCTGATGTTTTTTTGTAGATCTCAACAAGCAGAATCCTCCTATATAAAAGTCTTACAAATCGGCTTAGATATAAGGAATCAAAAAATGTATATCCGAGGTGTCCAACTTTGGGACCCTGTGTACCCGTCTCTTGTATGTCTTTTTAGTCCAAGCTCAAAACTTAAACTCGCTCACATCTCTACTATCACTATGTGAAATTCCATTGAAATCGGAATAGCCGTTCCGAAATTCTATAATTATTTCCATTTCATTTTTTGAATCACACACTATGAAATGTGAAAGTGTTCGCCAAAGCAAGCATTTTTTGCAAACTCTTAAACTCGTCAATTTTCTCTCAGTTAAATTTTGCTAAACCTGAGCGGAAATTTTTTAGTTTTTCGCCAACAAGTAGGAGTAAATATCATGTAGTTTCACTAATCAATAAAAATATAAAAACTTTGCAAAATCCTTGAAATGAAACCAAATACAAACAATTAAATATCATATAAAAATAATATATATATTGTAGTAAAATTATATATTAAGCAAAAATACTTGAAATCGCTATTGATAAATATTATTGTTAATTTTAGATAAAATCATTTCGACATATCCTCAAAATGGCACTAACAATGCTTTTTGAATTTATATCAGAAATTCGTAACTTATATAGGGGCTTCTAAAAGTCCAAAAAATCGTTTTGATCGATATCTCGAATACTAATGGACCCACTGAGTTCTGAAAAAAAATTCCACATTTTCTGTGAAATAACAAAGTCTCTAGCTTATATTGGGGCTTCGAAAAGTTAAGAAAACCAAATATGATGCAGCTTATTGTTATTATATATGGGCTGTTTTTCACTGCCCACAAAAACAAAAACTATATGCAAAGCAGCCATTAAATATATTTAAAAAAAATTCAAATAACTATGTTGTTTATAAACCGATTTACTTAATTAAAAAAACCGAGATTTAAAAAAATATAGTTATGGTCGTTATATATAAAAACGAAGTTTCAAAAAGTCTAAAAATGCATTTTGTTCAATTCTTCCGCAAAAAGTTCCAAAAAATATTTTGAATTATCCCTGAAAGAAAACAGTAGCTAGCTTATATAGGAGCTTAGAAATGTTGAAAACAAAAACGTTTTTTAGAGGTATCTTCGATGTTTTGGCAATATCTAGCCTATTTATGTACCTATACTGGTCATTATTAGCGTTCATTTAAGGGAAATTATCTGTAAAATGATAAATAAAAAATATATATCCGATATCTAAGGCTTTTTAAAACCGATTTCCACACCCAGATGGAGAGACGGACATCGTTATATCGACTTCTCTACATATATATATATATATATATATATATATATATATATGTGTAGGGAAGTCGATATAACTATGTCCGTCTCTCCATCTGAGTGTTGAAAGCAGTTTTTAAAAAGCCTTAAATATCGGATATATGCAAATGAAATGACGAAGTTATATGAGCAATTTCGAAAATATTGAAAAATTTTAGTAAAAATATTTTAAAATTTTTCTTCCTTCTGACAAGAACGTCGATTTGTAGTTTTATTAAGCAATATTTATGCACGCAAAGTATCTTCGCATCTTCGCAAAAGTTGTAAAATTTTAAAGATGAAACCTAGAGGAATACACTGAAAAAACATAATTTTAATTGTATTTTGTTCACAGTTTCGATTTAAGTTTTTTTTTAAGAAATTTTTTCCAAAATTTTTTTAGTGCTAAGTTTTATATCGAAAATAGTTTTTATTATTTAGAAATTCTAATTTATTTTAAAGCGAAATATGTGGGACTGATTTTTCTTTTTCGGTCCATACAATTACAAGTCCTTAGAATATTTTGACGCCCCTAAATTTTAGTATTAAGCAAATAAAATGTCTTCATTTGACATCAATATTAAAGTAATTTATAATTTGCGGTAATTGTTAGCAAGCGAAATGTTTGTATAACATGAAATGATGCGAAACAAAATTTGAAAATTTTGTGAAAATTTTAGAAAGTGCATAAAATTTTTTCATTTAGAAATTTTTTTAATGCCCCTTTGCCTCAAAAATGTCATTTATTAAAAAAAATTCTATGTATGCGATATTTTGGGCAATTTCTATAAAAGCGGTATTTTTCAGTAGCAGACAATATACATTTTACAAACATTTACGCCAATTATGTAGAAGTTTGTGGTATTGCTATCCCATGTCTGGTTTTTTGACATCAACGAGATATACCTCAAACCATAAAGAATCACTTTAAAATGATATTCTCCAAATTTAATTAAATTTCTTAATTATAATTAAAAATAATTAATTAATTTTAATTTTTTAATTTCATTATTTATCACTTTTCACCAAATAGCAAAACGGTTACTTGTTGTACAATATATGATTTTTCTAAGTGTTGTCTCTCGACATTATTAGTTAATAGTTTGAATCTTAAAGATGTAAATGTCAGTGCTAAAATGAAAAAAATCAAAAAATCTTTGAAAATTTCAACTCAATTTATATATATATATATATATATATATATATATATATATATATATATATATTAGTTTAAACAGCTGTATTTCCTTGAGATTTTAGGTGAATGATATAAAATTTTGACTTTCTTAGTTATTTAACTAGGCCTAGCAAAATACATCAACATTTTTCCTGTTCTTTTTTTTAACAAACTTTAGAAATACAAGACACATAAAGACGGTTTCAAAGAGTATGGAAAATTTTAGAAATTCTTCATATATAGCCTTTAAATCTGTGTTGAAGAGTATAAAAATTAAAATTTGACTTATCTAAATGAAATACTTTATCTGTTTTAAAATATAATATTTTACTTAAAAATCTTTCTTTTATCTCGAAATGGCCCTAAACAAAATTCTATTTAATACAACAAAACTACACGCCTTTTCCTTAATGATTCCCTAAATGTATACACACAACAAGTTCGGATTCCTTTAGGTAGCACGCATTATTAAATTAAACAAAAGCTTAGACGGCAACGAAAACTAAACAGCAATTTTATTTATTTCTTCTTTTACTTCAAAATTTTTTCTATTTTCTTTACGAAATTTATAAAAATTTTTTCGTAATATTTTTGTGAGAAAATATAAGCAACAAAAAATCCGGAGAGAATTTAAAATAAAATTTATTTTTTAGCCGAGCCGCATTGCGAATTTTTCATATAAATTTTTTTTTTTTAATTTCCTGTCCGGTCTTGTTGTGTTTATACATTTAAATAGATCATCGCCACAATAAAATTTTAAAAAGCCAGTTCATTAGACATTCATATAAACAAGAATCTCCAGCTCATCTAAATATATTCTTTACAAAAGTTAAAAAATTCTTAACGAACAATTTTAATTGTTTTTATTCTCTCAACTGGACCTTTGTAATGCAAATTTCTCCCACAAAAAAAAAACAACAATGAATGCACTTTCTTACAAAAAAAGATAAAAAAAAAATTCATTCACCTCAGGAAAAAAACGAAATTTAAAATAAAAATCTCTTCATTCTCTCTACTACAAAAAAAAACAACAACAAATAAATCAACTAATTGAAATGAAAGAGTGGTTGGGGTTAAGAGGAAAAAAAAACAACAAAGAAATGAATGTCTCAAAATTACTCACAATTATGCAATTTTTTTTTTTTCATAGAAACTTCCACGCTCTTCTACATTTAATAATATAAAAGAAATGAAAAAATGCTTGAATTCAATAAAATTAGCAGTCAACCACAAAACAAATGTTAAAAACAAAAAAAAATTAATAGAAAAATTCTGTCTTTACCTTTGAATTTTAATTGAAGGGATTACTAGAGACTAGAAAACAATAAAAATCTGGTAGTAGAAATTTGAGCACAGGACAAAAAATGGATTATAATACCAAACGACACTACAAAAAAAAAAAAGTAAAAAAAAATCTACTAAAATTCAAGGGTCTGGTAGAGCAAAGAGCCATGAAATAAAAAAAATGAATGTTGTTTTTGTTCTTAGGCATTTATGATGAAAATAGCTAATATATAATTAATACTCGTACTAACATTTAACCCGCTACTGCGGCAGGGGATTTGAGGGTCTCCTACAAATACCAGATATAAACTTGGTAACTTTATTTATTTAGAAAACAAAAAAAAATTGTACTGTCAAAATGAAAGAAATTCAAAAATTATACTATAAAATTATAATCAAGCCTATTATTATTATGCCTACAGGTTTACACTTAAATAAGGAATATCCAAGGATTGGTATAATGTATCACTTCGTAACTTTCTACGAGTTCCTAATTAAATAACACACGGTACCAAAAAACTATCGAAATAAAAATATTTTGGTGGAAATATACACACAATTTCTATAGGTCATTATGTCAATGTTAACAACAATAAAATTTTTAAATATTTTAGTTAAAAATGTACCAAAAAGTAAAATTTTTAACCCCTAAATAATAGGATTTGAAAAAGTAAAAAAATATATTTAATATGATTGTGGTAAGAAAGTAATACATTTTAAAATGTATTTCTATAATTTTTAGTTAATATTCTAAATGTTAGAAACTTCAAAAAGTATGAAGCTCTTCATTTCTCTTATTAATTTTTTGGTAGTGAAGACTGTGACTTATTTTGTCCCTGAGTCTGTAGGCTTAAAACAAACAAAGGGTCACGTAGAATCATATATCTTTTTTTATATATTTCTAGGTTAGTTATTACAAAAAGCATCATTTGAAGAACAAAAAAAGTACCACAAAGTCTCCTTTTGTAGATTCTCTCTCATTTAGCACAATGTATAATTAATTTCCTATTTCTAGGTTAATTATTACAAAAAATTAAAAAAGTGCCATTAGAACAACAAAAAAAGTGTCACAAAATCTTCTCTTTGGACTCCCACTCGTTTAAATTCATGTACATCTAACTTCATGTTGCTTTCATCACTATTATATAAAATTCGGAAAGTACCATTAGGGCATCAGAAAACTTTCTTCAAACAGAATCTTATTTACTCAGCACCGCTTATATAACTTCATGTTTCCATACTCAATATTATAGATAATTTAAAAAGTACGACCTAAAGAACGAAAAGTACCACAAAGTCTTCCTAGGGAATTTTTACCAACATAGGAACATATATCTTGAATTTCATGTTTCCAGGTTCAATGCTGTAGAAAATACGAAAAATATCATTAGAATAACGAAAAAGTACCAAAACTTTCATTCATGTTTGCTCACAATTACTCAGGCTCATGCTCAAATTTATACCTTTAAGTTCGTAGGATACAAAGTACGAGTACCATTAAAGGAACAAAAAAGTACCAGTAAGTCCCGCTTTTTATAGATTCAAACGCAAAATTATATAAAAAAGTACTATTACACTTCCATCTTTGGTATAATTAGAGGAAAAGAGTAACAATTAAGCACCATTTACGAACATTTTCTATAAAAAGAAAATTTATGGATAATTTTCTATAAAAAGAAAATTTAACGAAAATTTCCTATAAGAACAAAATTTAACGAAAATTTCCTGTAAAAAGAAAAATTAACGAAAACTTTCTATAAAAAGAAAATTTAACGAAAACTTTCTATAAAAAGAAAATTTAACGAAAATTTTCCATAAAAAGAAAATTTAACGAAAATTATCTATAAAAAGAAAATTTAACGAATATTTTCTATAAAAAGAAAATTTAACGAATATTTTCTATAAAAAGAAAATTTAACGAAAATTTTCTATAAAAAGAAAATTTAACGAAAATTTTCTATAAAAAGAAAATTTAACGAAAATTTTCTATAAAAAGAAAATTTAACGAAAATTTTCTATAAAAAGAAATTTTAACGAAAATTTTCTATAAGAAGAAAATTTAACGAAAATTTTCTATAAGAAGAAAATTTAACGAAAATTTTCTATAAGAAGAAAATTTAACGAAAATTTTCTATAAAAAGAAAATGTAGCGAAAATTTTCTATAAAAAGAAAACTTATCGAAATTATTCTATAAAAAGAAAACTTATCGAAATTATTCTATAAAAAGAAAACTTATCGAAATTTTTCTATAAAAAGAAAACATCGAAATTTTTCTATAAAAAGAAAACATCGAAATTTTTCTATAAAAAGAAAACATCGAAATTTTTCTATAAAAAGAAAACATCGAAATTTTTCTATAAAAAGAAAACATCGAAATTTTTCTATAAAAAGAAAATTTATCGAAAATTTTCTATAAGAAGAAAATTTATCGAAAATTTTCTATAAGAAGAAAATTTATCGAAAATTTTCTATAAGAAGAAAATTTATCGAAAATTTTCTATAAGAAGAAAATTTATCGAAAATTTTCTATAAGAAGAAAATTTATCGAAAATTTTCTATAAGAAGAAAATTTATCGAAAATTTTCTATAAGAAGAAAATTTATCGAAAATTTTCTATAAGAAGAAAATTTATCGAAAATTTTCTATAAGAAGAAAATTTATCGAAAATTTTCTATAAGAAGAAAATTTATCGAAAATTTTCTATAAGAAGAAAATTTATCGAAAATTTTCTATAAGAAGAAAATTTATCGAAAATTTTCTATAAGAAGAAAATTTATCGAAAATTTTCTATAAGAAGAAAATTTATCGAAAATTTTCTATAAGAAGAAAATTTATCGAAAATTTTCTATAAGAAGAAAATTTATCGAAAATTTACTATAAGAAGAAAATTTATCGAAAATTTTCTATAAGAAGAAAATTTATCGAAAATTTTCTATAAGAAGAAAATTTATCGAAAATTTTCTATAAGAAGAAAATTTATCGAAAATTTTCTATAAGAAGAAAATTTAACGAAAATTTTCTATAAGAAGAAAATTTATCGAAAATTTTCTATAAGAAGAAAATTTATCGAAAATTTTCTATAAGAAGAAAATTTATCGAAAATTTTCTATAAGAAGAAAATTTATCGAAAATTTTCTATAAGAAGAAAATTTATCGAAAATTTTCTATAAGAAGAAAATTTATCGAAAATTTTCTATAAGAAGAAAATTTATCGAAAATTTTCTATAAGAAGAAAATTTATCGAAAATTTTCTATAAGAAGAAAATTTATCGAAAATTTTCTATAAGAAGAAAATTTATCGAAAATTTTCTATAAGAAGAAAATTTATCGAAAATTTTCTATAAGAAGAAAATTTATCGAAAATTTTCTATAAGAAGAAAATTTATCGAAAATTTTCTATAAGAAGAAAATTTATCGAAAATTTTCTATAAGAAGAAAATTTATCGAAAATTTTCTATAAGAAGAAAATTTATCGAAAATTTTCTATAAGAAGAAAATTTATCGAAAATTTTCTATAAGAAGAAAATTTATCGAAAATTTTCTATAAGAAGAAAATTTATCGAAAATTTTCTATAAGAAGAAAATTTATCGAAAATTTTCTATAAGAAGAAAATTTATCGAAAATTTTCTAAAAGTTCTATAAGAAGAAAATTTATCGAAAACTTTCTATAAGAAGAAAATTTATCGAAAATTTTCTATAAGAAGAAAATTTATCGAAAATTTTCTATAAGAAGAAAATTTATCGAAAATTTTCTATAAGAAGAAAATTTATCGAAAATTTTCTATAAGAAGAAAATTTATCGAAAATTTTCTATAAAAAGAAAATTTATCGAAAATTTTCTATAAGAAAATTTATCGAAAATTTTCTATAAGAAGAAAATTTATCGAAAATTTTCTATAAGAAGAAAATTTATCGAAAATTTTCTATAAGAAGAAAATTTATCGAAAATTTTCTATAAGAAGAAAATTTATCGAAAATTTTCTATAAGAAGAAAATTTATCGAAAATTTTCTATAAGAAGAAAATTTATCGAAAATTTTCTATAAGAAGAAAATTTATCGAAAATTTTCTATAAGAAGAAAATTTATCGAAAATTTTCTATAAGAAGAAAATTTATCGAAAATTTTCTATAAGAAGAAAATTTATCGAAAATTTTCTATAAGAAGAAAATTTATCGAAAATTTTCTATAAGAAGAAAATTTATCGAAAATTTTCTATAAGAAGAAAATTTATCGAAAATTTTCTAAAAGTTCTATAAGAAGAAAATTTATCGAAAACTTTCTATAAGAAGAAAATTTATCGAAAACTTTCTATAAGAAGAAAATTTATCGAAAATTTTCTATAAGAAAATTTATCGAAAATTTTCTATAAGAAAATTTATCGAAAATTTTCTATAAGAAGAAAATTTATCGAAAATTTTCTATAAAAGAAAAATTTAACGAAAATTTTCTATAAAAGAAAAATTTAACGAAAATTTTCTATAAAAAGAAAATTTAGTGAAAGTTTCTATAAAAAGAAAATGTTCGAACATTTTCTATAAAAAAGAAATTGTCTATAAAAAGAACATTTATAAAAATATCCTTGTAACGAAAATTTTCTGGAAAAACAAAATTTATCAAAAATGTATTATAAAAAGAAAATTTTTTTATAAATTTATCCAAAAATTTCTAGAAAAAGAAAAAATAAGTTTAATAAGTATGATTTGGAATTATGACGTATACAGGGTGTTTTTCTAGTATTTGGCCCATGAATTTTTCGTTTATAAACCGATTTTGCTCATTTTCAATTCCCCTAATTTTCCGCTAATTTTCGTTCCCCTAGGTGGTCCACCTCAGGTTATATCCTCCTTTCAACGGACAGATGGACGGGCATTGCTAGACAGTCTTAGACTTTCACGAGAATCTAGAATATGTATATACTTTAGGCAGCCTTAGGTTATTTTTTCGACATGTTATATACAGAATGATGGTGGCTATAAAAAAAATATAAAAATAAAATTTATTTTAAATTTTCTTTAAAAACAACATTTATCGAAAATTTCGTATAAAAATAAAATATAGGGAAAATTTCCTCTAAAAATAGAATTTCATATAAAAGGCCATGCAATTCTGGCACTCTTCTTGACAACTTAATGAGTATTAAATTATGTCGACAAATCATTTAATTAAATGATATAACAGAAAAAGAATCTAGTGGTTTGCACTCTATCAAATCAATTAAAATTTTAAATTTTACAGGAAATACCAATACCATAATACAACACTTTATATAATACAAGTCTACAGCAGACTTTTACAGTTATAAAGTCTTATGTGTACAGATAAACGTTTGTGATATTAACACTCGTCCAAAGCCATTACTCACTTACCAGCACTCCAGCCCAGCCATATTGAGCCAAGTCAGGACTGGCATAAAGCAGAGAATATAGTAGCAGGAGTTAAAAATAAAGCAGCTAAAGCAACAAAATACTTTGAAATCATTAAATTTCGAATTTTTTTTTTTTTTTGATTTCGTAAAAATTGAGTGGTTTTACAAATTACTTTTTTTCGCTTTTTAAAAAGAACAACAAAGTAAGAGAGCAGAGAGTGCGGTAGGTATATTTACTGCAGACAATGTATTCGTGAATAAATTCTAATATAGTCAAGGATGCTTTTGTTCAATTTTAAAATGACAAGAAAAAAGAGGCCGACAATAAGTAGAGAGTAGATAGATACATACGTATGTTTGCAAGTAAGTATTGTAAAATTGAATAGAATAACGTAGCAGTCCATACATTTTTAAAGGCAACTGCAATAAAAACAATTTAGCCAAGGTATTAACGGAAACAAGAAAATAGCAAACAGACTGTTACAATATAAAAAAAACTACAAACTCTTTTGCCTTTTTATTACTAACAATCAGATACAAAAAACAAAAACAAAACACAAAGAAACTATACATGTATTTTTTTGAAGCAATTATATAGAGTACATCCCGGAGTATTAGCACCATTTACACAAATCACCATGGCGCACTTAAACTTTCAACTCTTACTTAATAATTCACCAATAATGTTGTTTCTCTGGTAGTCGTCACTCGTTTTATATGTTGCCACTTTTTTTTTTGTTTTCTTTGCATCAACTACTTGAATTTTGTTGCAATCATTGTCTTCCTACCTGGCTGCTCATATCTTTGCTAACATTGTGACAAATTTAAAATGAAAGGCGATTAAAGTCAAGCACCTGCTTAACTCTGCATATGAATGAAGAAGATCATTTGCACATTCGCGTGTGTTATTCTTCTTCATTTGTTCGTTTTTTTTTTTTTTTTTCTTATTTTATTTTGTTTTGTTAAATGCTGGTAAATAGCAAAATAACGTTAAAAACGCGATAACCAATTGATATTACACCACAATGGCCACAATTGAGGTTAGCTGTGAAAGCAAAACAAGCAGCAAATAGTACTTACCTACTCTTTATATATGTACATAAGTATCGTATTGCTTAAACTCTATTTCGTGGGGCAAACCAAATAGTAAAATGTAGAATAATAAAGTAAAGGCACTAGTTAACGAGTCTGACTGCAGGTTTAAAAAGGCCTAAGAATAAAAAAAAAAAAAAATGGTTGACTTTATTTTTTAAACAATTAAATGAAATGGTATAGTTTTACATATTTGAACATTATTAACGTATTTTTGGATATTTCCAATTTACCATCACACAGTAAAAAATATAAATGGTTTTTAATAACGAAATTGTTCATATTAATATTTATTAAATGAAAATTGATTTTTACCTTAAATTTAATTGATTTTTGAATCAAGTAAATTAGAATTATGAATGAAATTTTACCTTACATTAACTAAAATATTTATTAATACTATTCTAAAATTAAGTTATTTTGTATCCTCAATAAAAATACACAAATTTCAAACAAATTATTTATTGCTAAATTTTAAATAAATATTTTAACTATTTAAATAATAGAAATGGATTATAATAAACTAAAGTCTATGTAATATGTGCAATGTACGAATTTAGTGTGATGATTACAACTTGTTAGACAAGTCAAATAAGCTACTAACTACGCTCCGTATTTAATGGATGAAAACTAAATTTTCCATAAAGTTTCATATTAGAGTCTTATATATTCTATTAAAATTCATTGATAATCGCGAGTGAGTTACGCGAGATATTTGGAGTTAAAGGTAACAAAAAGTATATATTGCTTTGTGCTTTTGAATATGTTTTAATTTCTTATATCCCCTTATATTTTCAGAAGACATGGTAAAATTAAAAGAATAAATGCAAAAAATGCATTACCAAAAAACTAATTTTTATGAACTTTGATTGCGTTTAAATCACTCAGTTCACAATTTGTTATCGGTGACTTTTACCAAGATGTCTGAGACACTATGGTAAAACTGTCTGTTTATTTTTTGTTTCCTTTGTTGATAAATGCCAGCATTTTGGGGGAAAATAAAAGCAAATAGATTAAAATTTATTTGTGCCGTCCCTTTAGCCTTATAGCAAATATGATCTCTCATAAATGAGTTAAATGCAGTACAAAACCTCCATGTGAACTTGGCTCCCATCATACTCCGTCATAAACTGTACGCTTCACAAACTTATCTATTATTAAAACAAAAATTATAATCATAAAATAAATTATATTTAACATCACTATTAGTTAGAAATTACAACATTTTACATTTTAAATAATTTTTTTTCAAATGTTTCCTATTTGAATTTTTTAAAGTAAATGACTTTTGTCAAAAATTTAAGAAAAATTTTTTTAAATAATAATACGAAATAGCAAAGTTATTGAAATATTTTATCGAGTAATTTTTCTTATGCATATTTTGGCATATCTAAAAAAATAGTACACAGAAAAAATTAAATTTGGTATTCTGTTACTAAATTTATAAACTCAAATATTTTTTTTTTTTACTGAAATCGGACCTATCACGAAATTAGTAAAACCAAACATTTAAATTCATAAATGAGTTATGGAAAAAAATAATAAAATTTTTCTTATTAAAATATTATACTATTTATTAAAAATAATGTTTGAAAATTATAAAAAAAATCAAAAATTTTTTTTTAATAAAAACAGTAAACAAAATTTTTGAGCTTGAATAAATATTCAAATAAAATTATTTAAAAATCAATAAAGTGAATATTAAAAAATATATTTTGAAATAAATGTTCTTTATTTACTTATTTTGTTTTTACAAATACAGGTTTATGTATGTTTATCTGTAATATATATGTACATCTTTGGACTTTATATAGTCCTACTTGATCTTAATTTTAAAAGCCCAATTTTATATTAAACCAGAGCATCGATGTAATCTCACAGATCATCAATGTAATAAAACAATTTAGCTTTAACGATAAATCCTGATTCTGTTATTGCCTGAGATGTAGAGCTATGAGCTAATTTTATATCAAAATAAAAGATAAGAAATATATATTTTTGTTTAATTTATATCTAAATTAAAATATCAAAATCTTTTGTCCATGTATATATTGTGCTTATATCCTAAAGAACATCCAACCAGAGACCTGCGCCGAGGCGGCGGCGGCGGCTTAAAATCGGCTGTCAGCCGGCTTTTATTACACACATATTTTTCCAATTAAAGAATTTATATTTACATGCCCCATTGATTAACATTGTTCATAAAAATAGGATAAGATTTTTTCCACCGAAAGTATAAACAGAATTATTAATTTATTGAAAAAATATACAAAAATATGCGAGTGATCTAAGAATATTTTTGGATTTTTACATAAAAATACATAAAATATTAGAATAATTGTTTGCAAATTACAATGAGAAATGGTCTCCTCCGATATGAAAAAATATCAATTCTTAAGATATGCTAAAGATATAAAAAAATACAATAAATAATGGACTTTATATCAATTATTTTGATAATTCCCAACCACATATCGTTAATGAATAGAAGTAATTTATTAGCTGACAAAATCTTGTGTACGAGATTTTTTAGATATCTCGCAGGATGTCGATTAAGGCTCATTAAAATTTATTAGCAACTGTTAATATCATTTTTTTTTCCAGTATTAGCATAAAAAATAATCAATTATAAGTCACCAAAAATACTTGGTTGATTTATAATTATTTGAAGTTCAAAATAATGCAAATATTTTTCTTTCATATTTAAATACAACATAAATGACAAATACTGCATTAAAATAATAAAAACTTTACGTTTTTAACATATTTTTTCAAAAAGAATTTAAAAACGGCGGCTGCTTTTAAGCCGAGTTAAGCCGAAAATTTTACAGCGGCGGTGGCTTCCAAATTTTTCTCGGCGGCTCGGCTTAACCGAATTTGCTAAACCAATATTAAGAGTTTATTGACCTGATCAATGTACAGCTATTGTTGTGGAAGTTCCACTTCCAACATTATCTTATTTTAATGAAAAAATATCGGAAGACCAAAATTGTGACCAAGCCAATTTTGAAGTTATGTATGTATATTGATGTGATATAATTAGTATTTAGATATCAAAATAAAAATATTTGCAAATTTTTTACTGCATCTTCTAAATTTAATCTTAATTACCTTCGTGAGTCTTCAAATTATTTGGACAACTTTGCCTTTTCTTTTATCCAAAAAAAATTTAATGAAAATCATAATTATTGAAGCAGTCATTTTCTCTATTTTTTCTTTTTTTTTTGCTTTTTTTATTTATTTTTTTTTTTGGTTTCTATGTCAATTTCAAAATTATTTTACCTAATAAAACAAAATATTCAAATTAAACATTTTTTTAATAAAATTGTTTTCCAAAGTCAAATAACGATTTAATAAAAAAATATTTGTCATAATTTT
Organism: Protocalliphora azurea; assembly: GCA_932274085.1. NCBI lineage: Eukaryota > Metazoa > Arthropoda > Insecta > Diptera > Calliphoridae > Protocalliphora > Protocalliphora azurea. The sequence goes on along the minus strand of OW026521.1, from coordinate 151,921,472 downwards.
TTCTGTGTACTAAGAAGGATCCTTATATAGTCTTAAACATCTTTATTAAAACATCTTTATTTAATTATATTTGTTGGTACTTTACGCCACATAATACATTATTAGTTACAATGATAAAAGATTTTATCAATTTTACCCTTTTATTCCCTAACTACTCGTATATAAGTTAATACAATTAAAACAAATATTCTTCTATTAGATAAGAGTTTAAAAAAGTTTTTATTTAAAAAAGAGAAACTTGTCTCCCAGAAGAATATTTTATAGAAAATAAAACCATACATTTTTTATCCATCATTTTTAGGTTCAAAAAGTATCTCATACCGAACTACTGCACAATTATTCGTTTTCGTATAAAAATCGGCAAAAATAGAAGGAATTATCCCAGACTTATGAAATTTGGTGCAAAGAAAGAACATGCCAAATTTGGCGGCGGAAAATAGTTTAAAATGGAATAAGGGCTTATATCCATATATTTTTATAGAACAATATTAAAAATTAACACAAATGCTTTATACTAATCGCAATTTCATTAAAATTTGGACTAAGTGAGCTGTATATATATATATATACATAAATCAGTGTGGCAAAATGAACGAAGATCGGTAGAAAACCGACCATGCCTTTCATATAAAACCATCTTTCGAAAATAATAGTTTTAAAATTCATAAACTCTGTATAATATTGCACGAAAATAAATTTTATATGAGAAGAAAGCCTTACGTAAGTTTTTTCCCAATCGGTTCATAATTAACCACATCTCCCATATAAAACCTACTTTCGGGAATCAGGAATCATGATATTATTACATACAATTATAACTGGTAGACAATTCATTATAGGTTCCATGAAAAACCCCCTTCACAAATATTAAAAAAAAAATTATGGTGTAGGGTATCATCATAATCGGATTTGACCGACATCATCGAATTTCGAATAAATTTGCTGAAATTATTACCAAAATCACATCAAAAGATCATCTTATTATATTATTTAAATTATAGTTATACGACCTTTTACTTGTTCTTAGTTTGATGCATTAAATCTCACACCATAATATAATATTAATTAAATATTGCATAAATTTGATATGATTTCTTAATACTCTCAAGTTTATGTTTCATTTCAATAACGAATTGTACTCCTTTTATACACAAACATCTAAAAATCCAGGAAAAAAAATTAGTATTAAATAATATAAACTTCATAAAATACTGCCTTTAAAGTCATTTTTTTCAGATATTTAAAATTATTTTTATATAAATATGTGTGAATTGATTACTAAATCAATATTATGCAAAAAAAAAACACATTTTGAAAAAGTAGGTTTATACTTACATTGTATGAAAATTTTATTTTAAAGGGCATTTTAAATTTATGAATATGCGTCTTAATATTTTCAAAATGTTTATTTGGTAATTCATTGTTATATTAAAAATATATTTATACCTACCCAGCAAAAACTTTTTGGTTCTCAATAATGGCAACTACTTATTAAAGAAGTTTTTTGGTAATGAGGCGTCATTATTATTTGCCTACTTTATATTACATAAATAAGTACTCAATGTTATAATGGCACAGTAATATTGCAATCACGTGGATCAGTTAGCTAGAGCGCTGGATTAACAACCAGAAGATTGTTGGTTTAACACCATTCTGATGCTGTTAGTTTGTTTTAAAAAAATGTGTAAAAAGATATTTTATGCTAAAACAGTTTTTGTCAGTTAGAAAATTAAGTACGAAATGGTGTATTGAGTAAGACGTTAGTCATTAAAAACGAATGGTTAATTTGTGCCCAAGTTCAAATCTCACTGACGGTAAAATTTTTTTGATTTTTTATACCCCACAGCACCATAGGTGGTGGAAAAGAACATCCAATACCCACCTTAAAGTATACCAATTGACTCAGAATCACTTTTTAAGTCGGTATAACGATGTCCGTCCGTCCGTCTGGCTGACTGGATGGCTGGCTGGCTGGCAGTCCATGTAAACCTTGTGCACAAAGTACAGGTCACTATTTTGAAGATAATTCAATAAAATTTGGCACGTGGGACTCCTATGACACAAGGACGAAGGCTATTGAAGTTGGTTATGATCGATCCATTATTTCATCTAGTCCTCATACAAATGTCCTCCCGGAATAAGGGTTTAGCGATCCTAAATGCAAAATTTTGATGAAATTCGGTGTAAGAAAGTTTTGTATAAGTTTCAATCTTTGTGCCAAATTTCATGAAGGTCGGTCCATAATTTAGCATAGCTCCCATATAAAACCCTCTTTCGAAAATCACTTTAACGTGCATAAATCACATACACATATTAGTATCAACTTTATATTCGACAAAAATATCTTTTATATAAGTAGAAATAACAGTGACAAATTTTATGAGGATCGCTCCATAATTTACCATAGCTCCCATATAAACCCCCTTTCGGGAATCACCCTAAAGTGCATAAATTCATATAAATGTTAGCATTAACGTAATATTCTGTATTCATATATTTTATTTTACACTCAGTAAAAGTAGCGGTCCACAATTGTCCACATGTCTAATATAAGGCCCCTCCTCGAATTTTGATGGACATGCACAATGGTCTGGAGGATCATATGGTCGGGACCGAATATATCTTTCTTACTTGTTTTATTATTATTTTCATTTAGGTATATATTTTTAAGTACCCTTAAGTCTAAAAATAACTATATGAATTAGTGGACAACTCGAACAACAATAACTGCACAGAAAAAATTATCCCAAATAATTTTTTAATAAAATGATTAATAAATTTTATTTTGAAATTTAATTATATTTTTAATTAATGTAATTAACTTTCCAATTGGTTTAAAATTTTTTAACAAAAATTAGCAGCTCTTAAAAAATAAGAATTATAAAAACAAAATAACTTTAATTCAATTTTCAACCATTTTCAACTATTTGGGATAAATCTATGATTAGAAAAATAGTAATAAGAAATATTTACACCATTTCCTCGGTCTTCGGTGACTTGTTTATGATGAGATTATTAATATTTTGATGCTATTGTAGATGTTCCCTTCATTAGTACTGAAGATTATATTCAAAATCCCAGTTTGTTTCAGAGCTGTTATACGAAAGATTATTTATTTATGTATATAAAGTGAGTTCGCACTGATTATTTTTGACAATTTGTTCAGACATCTGTCATATTGTTATTGATATATGGTCCTAGTTCGCAAGGGCGCTAAAATAATGTAATATGATCTTTATTGGAGCGTCCCGCAGAGATGAACGCTTTTATGATAAGTTTTCGGAAAATAAATATAAGTATAAATATTACATATATTGAACGTATTATTAAGAGTACACATTTTATAGTACATAAATTATTGTAAAAAGTAGTAGTACCATTGCCTTTGACTTAATTATATTGAGTAAAATAAAGTTATTAACACATCAGTTTATAATCATATTTAAAGATCTCTAAATTTCAGCAAAAGAACCTCAAATATCAATTTTCTTAACAAAAAACAGTAATCGTAAGTTATCTGCATAAATATGTGTTTTAGTCGAGGTTCACACACAGCAATTTCTTGCTGTAATTCTAACTTCGTAGGCGAGAAAGGTAAGAGTATGTAAGAGTTTAGTATTCTCTTCTCCTCTTTTTAATACGAACTCAGAATTGCAGCAAGAAAAGTTGCCGTATGTAAACCCCGACTTACAAAATTTTTAATTTTTAAAAATGGTAAAAATGCAGATTTTTGGTAGTTTTTATTTCCCGGGATATCGGACAAAAAATTTCGAGAATCTAGAAACGAAAAATTGGCAAAATTCCCGGGAAATTCGTGTCGGGAATTCTCGGGATAAAAACCCTATGGGTGCGTCTATTATTCCGCCCATAATAAAGCCATTGCACGAGTATATTTCCCCATAACTCAAGAACGGTGTGTACGATTAATATAATATTTTTATATGCTCAATATTTTCAGAGTTATTTAAAAAATAGTGTCCGAAGAAAATGTTTTCTTGCAAAATTGAAATTTTTTAAAGTTCTTTTAAAAAGTGGAAACGTAAAAATATTTCTGTTTTTTTATATTTTGCATAAAGCTGATGATGCTGCAAAAAAATCTTGATTTTATTCACATTTAAGTAAAAATACACTG